>BSDF01000007.1:36628889-37365139 GCA_027925045.1 Hypotaenidia okinawae
AAGTTTCAAAAAGTGCAAGAAAAGAAATATAAATGCCTATTTATCTTTAAAAGCATTTGGAAGACTATAGCATGATCATCTCCTCTCCATGTTAAAGCGACTTGTCATTTTTGGAGACTCCTTTTTCCATTCCTGTCTTAATCTTGCACTTTTATTTGGTTTAGTTTTTCACCTTCTTTTTGATGTCTTCCCCTCTAAGTGCACACACTTACCGTCTCTCACTTCCCTGCTCCCTCTTGAGGTACGAAATGTGCTGCAGCTGTCCAGTGCAACAGCTCTTACATCGCTCAAGGTCAAAGTCTTGCAGTTCCCATGACTTGCCATATGTTTTGTAGCTCCCCTTGTGTCCCTGGAAATGCTAATGCTGCTGTGCTGGGCAGCAGTGAGCTGTGGGTGTGAAAGCTTCTGATGGCAGCAGAAGTGTCCCAGGTGAATGATGGGACCCAACAATTCTGCTGGCACTACCCAACAGAAGTACTCCCAGGGAATATCTGCTCTTCCTCATGCATTTGCAGAGATGGTGATCTCCTCTTCATCCTCCCTTTCACAACAGATTGAGGCATCTTCACGTCCTATGGATTTTGCAAAACCAAGCGACCTGGCAGATCTGAGCTTTGGAGAGTTGAACCACCATGTGTAAGTGCATTGAGGATCTGGTGCAAATCCCATTAGCAGCAACATGCAGCCAGCACTGGATAAAGTGGCCCTGAAATTCATGGCAACTTTTATTTTAGTTTTTCTAATTTGCTGAATAATTTTCAACATGACCTGGCTGGTGCTTCTGAAAGCTCACAGCCTTGGTTGTCTTTAAAACACACACAGGAATTACTGTTCTCATTAGACAAGCATTGATTCACATGACATTTCTTCTGTGTAGGCATCACACAGACATGAACACATTTGCGCAACAGAGCCAAGACATATGGATCAAGACAATTTCCATCCCACAGGATGCTGTGTTTTCAGAAGAACTTTCTCCTTAAGATCAGGTAGGGCAAACTTTTAGGGCAAACCATGAGGCCTTTATAATTCTAGCAGTAGAAAAGACTGTTTAAAATACCACACTCCTTTCTGACCCTGATTCAAATGTGTAAGTAAAAACCTGTCAGCTGCAATAATACACCTTGCCACACTGAAGTACACAGTCTTCATCAAAGTTTGTGTTTTCCAATGTATTTTCAAGATCCAGAAATATGAAGCTCTATCAAGAGGCACACAAGTATTTAGCCTTTGATTTCAAATTGTGATGTCACTTCTGCTATATGGAAGTCATTCTGAGACAATTGTGTTCCTGCCCCAATAATCTCTGCAGTTGCTTGTTCACTTCTAACAACTTTTTCTATGCTGGAGTGATTGAAGTTTCTTCCAGTTGAGGAGCACTGCTGCAGATAGAGACTGGTTTAAACTAGTTCTGACATGCATGAAATTCTGACTGTTTTTTTCTGCGTGTCACTAATCATCTTATTTGGTCTTTAAAATGAAGGGTCATTGTGCAATGTTGTTCCACAAGGCTTCAAAGTCATTGATCGAGAAATATGAATCCATCACAGTGTGTAATTGGGTGTGAACTGTCATCCTCCCACAACGGGCACTTTGGCAACATCAGAAAGGATGCACTTTCACTTATATAGTCATCATTGCCGGATCTTGTCTGTTGGTAATATAGCTTTTACTGTCTGAGAAGACAGAAGATAATTTGACGTAGCTGCTCAAAGAAGTTAGGAGCAAACTAACTAGAGCATATTGCACAGGCTCTCATGATACTGCAAGTTTTCTCTGTTATTAAAATATGGTTGTAGTGTTGAGTAGCTGAGTAGCCTCCAAATCACTGTACAGAAGCATCCAGAACTGTCAGCCTGACAGGTCTTGGTGAAGGCCAAGACCTGTTCTATCACAGTGGAGGAACAAATATTTGAGCTGACCAGCTTCTGGGAGGAAGAGGGCTGCTGTGACAGCAGTATTGGGTGGGAATTTGAACAGGTTTATTGAGAGGGGACCCTTCCTGGTTTTCTGAGAAGTCCTTTCTGCTATGTAGATTTTAACTCATGGTTTCACCTTCTTAGGCACACGCTAGAAGTTCAGATGTTTGACACTTAACTCCCTCTTATGAGCTCTGTTCTGCGTCCTGTCTGCAGTGAACGAAGGCGACTGGTACGTAAACTCATGTTATTCCCTCTCTTTATTCCTTCTCTTTGCCTGTGAGAGTTGCAGAGGAGGGGTTGTATTTCTGAAGTGTGCACATGTTGTAACAGGTAGTGCTACCAAAAAAATATGTGGAGTAAAAATGGAACAGAGGTTGTTTTCAAAAGCAGTTTGGTGTACTGTGATGGCTTGCATCAGTCAGTAGGATGTGCACAAGGATATTGTGCCTACAGGTGACTTCAGAATCAAGAACACAATTTGGAATTCTAACCTAAGAGTGCTTATAAATATTTAAGTTACATTCAGCTGGCCTGTGTCTTTTTAAATGTACCTTGATTTATTTTTTGTGTCTGGTTAAATAAGGGGAGAGATTGCTCCCTTCTCTTTTTTTTCTCACTGTTTTTTTGATACATTACCAAAAAAGCTATGGCAGTGCATGGCGGGCTCTGTATAACAGAGGTTCACAATTTGCTGATGGGTTCTTAGCGCAGCACTAGCCAGCAGAGCTGTAATAAAGACCTTTATCTGGGATTAAGGCTTCTGGAATTACTCATTAATTGGATTAATGAACTCTAATTCATCATGCATGTCAATCCTGCTTTAGTCTAACTCCTTCTTCCGCCCTCCTTGTAACATTCAACCAAGGAAGATCTCTGTTCTGGGAAAGTTCAAGAACAATGTTAAGACTTCCATGATTTCACATTCATTTTAAATCCCTAGTGTGATTAAAAATTCCCTTTATTCCTTCTCTGAGCACCTCTGTAACTTTTCAATATATAAGATTTAGAGTATTTTTTAATTCCCCCCATCCTCATTTCAGAGCCCAGGTCTGAACATTTTTCTTAGATTTCAAGGCTGTAGAAGTGTCTTCACTCTTTGCTTGGTTTTGGGGTTTTTTTTTATTTAGAAAATAAAAATTCTGGAAATGTTTAATTTATATTTTGTTGCTGAAATGCAGGGCATTCTTTCAAAATGTTTACTTAATTAAATCAAAAAGAGACACTGCTTAAAACTTGCAGTATTTTGTGGATAAAAATATTTGGAAAACCTGCTCTCTTTCTTATTTCCTTTCATATTTTTTCCCCCTGGTGCTGATAAATGATCTACAATATTAAAATGGTGGTTTAGATTTTTGCCTCAGATAAGTTTTGCACCTTCAAAGGACAGTTCTTTGAGTATACAGAATACACATTACTTGAGTCATGGCACTCTGAAACAGAAACATTAGCCCTGCTCAGCTGTCAAATGCTGAAAAACAGATTCTGCAGATATCCCTCCTCTGGAGTTGTTAATAAATTGTCTCAGAGTCTGGTGACAGAAGAATATGTGCATGGCAGGAAGTCAGAATTTGAAATGAAAATGTTTCTGAAGCTTGGAAGTTACCTAATCACACATCTTCCCTTTTGCTCTGTGTGTGTCAAAGACCCTTGGCCCAAAACTTGAAAGGGTAAGGAGCTCTCTGCTTTCATATCTTGGTGGAAAGAAAGAGCCGTTTCATCTGCATATCCCAGCAATTCTGTTTTCGGCAGACAGAAGTTCCTGAGGGAAAGGAGCTATCTACTCCCATTTATTTGTAGAGTGGGAGTCAAACATGGTCACAGAGATGGTTTAATGTACATATACTTTCTATACAGAACATACACAGTGAAACGGCAGGACTCGCGCTGCCTAAAAGAAGTGAAGAATAGACTGAGGAGTGGAGCAGAAAGAGCTTCTGCTATTTTACATCAAGGAGCTTTTTCTCTGCTTCTGGCCCCTCTGTGTTGGTGGGAGGACACTTTGATGGGAAGCAGGGAAAGCTTGCATCTCACTGAGACGCATTGTGAAGCCCTTCTGCAGGAGGGGATACTGGAGATGAACCAACGCCGTCAAGTTCTCACCAACTCCGCTGCTGAATGCGATTCGCATCATTAGACCTGGACTAAGGCCTCAAGAGAGAGCCAGGCTCAGCAAGTAGACTGGAAGACAGGTCAAACTGGTTGCACCCAAATGCTGATATTGCAGCGTTCTCTGACACCAAAGCAGATCCGTAGCTGAGTGGAGGAAAGAGAAGGGGAAGTGATAGCCAAAGTGATGTTTTTCCACATGCTCTTCACTTGGTCTGGGGGAACTGAGTTAATTAAATACTGACAATGTTTCTCTGAGTGAATGTGTTACTTAACGTTAAGAGAAACAACTTTTATAAGGAAAGATAATATCCCTTATTAAACCAACTAATATAATTAGACAACCAACAGACTTTCAAGCCAGACTCCCTTTGTCAGTCTGACAAGAAAAAAATGTCAGCCTAAACGTAGGTCAGCCCCAACAGCTCATAATCAAATTGTATTAATCACGTTGTGGCAGAGAAGAGAGCTGGCACCTCACCACAGCCAGGGCTGTCAGCAGGGAACAGGTAACAGCACCTCACTTTGGGCAAAATAATAAGGTGCATGGTGTTGTAGAGTTGAGATTTGTATTAGCCAGTCGAATCCTAAGCTTTTAGTTCCCATCTTGTCTTTTGAAGGTTATTTTTCTGGGTCTCCCGTGAAGATCAGCCCCGAGAGATGAAAGGTGGAGCACTTGTTTGGAGGAAAAGTTCTTCCATGAGAGGAGTAGAAATCATGATTCATAAGGCTTTGCTGTCTTCCTAGTAGGACTGTTCACCCATTGTTACTTGTAGAAGTTTCCCTTGCTTGGTACACAGACTCGGTTGAGACAAATACACTCCTCCAGAGAAGAATTCATGTCACTTACCTGCAGGGATGTTGCTAATGGATTGACTTTATGCATTTGACAGAAAACATTGGTAATTCCATAGCTGTCACGTCATCTAGAGATTCTTACAAAGGGGTGAAGCCTCAGGCCAACCCCAGCTGGCGACAGAAACCACTGATGTTACCCAACCTAAATTGCCCCTGGTCTTTCAGATCTATTTTAAGATGGGTTGGATCAGACTTTCCAGGTGATGAAACAAAGGGCACCGAGGTGTGAAGCTTTAACTGGGTACCTTACCTATGTAGCCTCCCAAAGTTTAGTGTGATTATTTCACTGTTTGGATCTAGGGTTTAGCAAAATGCTACTAATCCCAGGAACTCTCAGAAGTTGCTCAAGCCGCAATTAGGTTTCTTTTAAAGAGATCATCCTGTTATTTGAATCTGACCCTTGCTGCTAACAGCAGGATTTGAAAGATTAACTCTAAAGGCAAGTAGGCATGGAAGATGTTTGCAATCAAAATTATGTACTTTAAAAAAGTTATTATTTTATTAGAAGGATAAAAGTGGATTGGGCTGAGTGTCCACTTCATCCTTCTGCTTTCAGGAAATCTACCTCTGCTCCAAGATTTCTTTGACTGATAGGTATTCCCTTACAATGAAGACAAAGGAGAGAGCCCCAGGGCTCCTGCGAGAATCCACCTCTTGCAATGCAGGATACCTAGCCTTGGTCTTGTGATGAGGCACAGGAATGACTAGGCTAAGTCTAGCCAACTGCTGTCTGGGGGTTAGCAGCTAACTCGGGCTCATGGCCAGCCTGTGCAGTTTAAGTGCACAGATTGCCTAAAGGTGCAAACAGTGTGTTTTTATAGTGGTTATTATAATCTTGATTCCCCTGTTTGCAAAGCAGAGTGCTACACTGAATAGGTGTGTGGTTTGTTCTGATTTATCCAGCACGCAGGGTATGAGACATACAGATTTATGCCATCAGTTATGCCAACATCTTCATGTCAAGAGCCAGCATAGACTTCATGCTAAGGTGAAGCATTGTGTGGGCTGCAGTCAGGATGTATATATCTGAGCTACTGAAGGCCCGCAGAGATTAAAAGCTGTCTACAGCTACTGACAACAGTATCAGGCATCCTCATTTACGAGCTGCCTTTTGGAGTCTGCAGGCTCTAGGGTCTGTCTCTGATACCATCCATGCCAGCAGTGACTTGGTGTGTGTTGGTGAAGCTGCTGACTCAAAGCTTCTGTTACCCAAGGCAAAACTGTCTGCCACAACCCCACGTGTGAGCAATTTGCATGAAGTTTAACACACGCAGTTCAGGCCATGGAACACAATAGTCACTGAAATCACAGAATTGTAGGGGTGGGAAGGGACCTCAAGAGATCATCGAGTCCAACCCCAAATGCCACTGCATATACTAACATGCTGGGAGACCGTTATGCCAGATTGAAATTGTATGCCTGGCTGTATTCTCCTTAGCTGAAAACCAGGATTGGACCCCTCACAGCCTGACCCACAGCGCTGGCACCTCTCCGTCCCACTTACAAATGTGTTCACTTCTGAAACCCTCATGCAGTCGAAGTACAGCTCTTCATTCATTGAGATAAACCTTCTTTTCTGTAGCTTGTCTTTTTGTTTATTCAAAGCAGCCTTTGGGGGATTTTTTATGTCACCACATGCAAAAAAAATACTCTGCAGCTACTGCAATTAAGCTGAGTGGTTTTGCTCTGCAAACCAGATAAGCATTGATGTCGTTCTGCCCCTGGATCACTTCTACTTTGAGTTCTGTTTGGTGCTTCGCAGAGTCCTGATTCCTCATCCTAGGCATCACTCCAAGCAAATGATAACTCTTCACTTGTATTTTAGGATGCAGACTGAGGGTGAAGATTGCTTTACAGAGAAATCCCACATCTTCCACCATTCTGAAGCTTTTCTTCAGCATAGATGACACCAGTTCAAATTGAACATTTTTAGATGTCTGCCACAGTAAAAAAATCTAAGTCCTCTGTTGACTGTAAAAGTCAATGCCTGAACCCCAGCAAACACTGCTCAGAGTATCGTTTAAAATATCAGCACTGGCTGTAATGAAAACTGAATTTTTACCTACTCCAAGAGGCACACTTAAAAAGGGATTTTTCTAGGGTTTTGAGAGTTCTGTGGTGTATGAGGGAGAAACGTAGATTCATTTATTTATTTACCTATTTATTTATGTATATCTATATTTAGATATAGATATAAATTAACTTCCAGAAGTGCACATGATATCATATTATTATTTTATTAACACTTAATGACTGGATCACCCTATTAGGAAGATGACAGTATCCTGCAAAACTGAAAAATATATGTGAGCTTAGTAAATCAAATCTGATTTTCTCATACAGCACAAGATAAATTACGATCTGTAGTTTTACAAAAGGGCGAATGCCACAATATTAAAGAAAAAGTTTATTACAGATAATTGCTTGTTCTGTTTATGCTATTTCTGTAGAACTTGGATAAGCAATTTAAGTTACAGAGATTTATACCTGTTTTCATGAAGATGTATGAAACTAAAAAAATCGCAAGCCTTTTTAATCCACCCATAAATCATTTTATACATTTAATTTCTTCCATATAAATTTTATGTGTTCATACATAAAATACAAGTTAAAATTTCTACATGCTTTCAGATGAACCAGCTATTGCATTTCTTTTCACCTTTTTATTATAAACTTACACATTCTCTTCAAGTATAATACCTTAACATTCCTGTAGTTTACTTAATATTCAACATTTAATGGCTGTTATAATTCTACATTTAAAAAATATTTCTGGACATGCATTAGTTTACAAACCAGAGTAACTATGAGTCAGCCCTGGAGAAAAATTAGTGAAGACTCCCTGTGAGCCAATCACCAAAGCAAAGGGAAACTGGCTCAGGAGCGAGCAAGCCCCAAGATTGTTGAGACTCAGTGCTCTTGGGTCAGGACATCATCTTTTGGCTGATCCCTGTCCTTGAGGCAAGCGCCAGGCAGCTGGGGATGTTGGAGACGCCACTCAGAGACTCTCCTTTTCCAATCCATTATCTCTCTTTGCAAGATGTGGCAAAATCCCTCTTTTGCTAGCAAGACTTTTTGGATTTAATTGAAAGCAAGCAGTGGGTGCCAAGGCTTTTTCTCCTCCCTGCCCTTGGTAGCTCATGCTGTCCTGATCTCTTCCCGTCTCCTTGTCATACCCACTCTGCAGCTGGCATTGGGCCAGACATGTTTCTGAAAAGTTAATGACAGTTTTGCTGTAATTTCAGTGGAAACAGGACCTTCAATTGTGAAATCCCCTGAAGAGTTTCTTGAAACCTGTTAGTCTGCAGCGTGACTATGTCACTTCTATGGCAACGACATGACATTGTTCACTCCTAATTGTTTTGACTGCTTATTCATCCGAGTGGAATTTTATGCACGTTTGCACTTTGTGAGAACTGATATCTGAAAAAAATACTGGTGAGGAAAAATAGATTTAAGACTATCCTTTTACCATTCCATTCTGCAGATAGGCCAAATGCATATGGAAAAAAATAGAAAATCTTTCCTGCTTGTGTTTTATCTAATTACAGCAGAAGAATTCTGATTTCAGAAATGGAGATATCTTATCATTAAGGTTCCTTTCAAAGCATAATAAGAACTTTTAAAAGATACAGTGGAGATAAAGCATCCATTTTCCCCAAATGTTTTCCGCAGAGGAAATCCAAAGAGAAAATTTCAGCTTGGGAAAATTTAGCACAATTTAAAAGTGTGAAAACAGGTGGGGACATCCTTTCTATTGTTTTTTCTGAGCTCTTATTTTCACCCAACAAGGGTACAACTTAATCTTACTGTGAAAACCCCTGGTACTGCAACCACAGGCATTGCACTGGGAAAAAAAAAGAGCATGACTAGTCCCTTGGCACTTCCAATTGAAGTTCAAGCCATAAACTGTCTGGAGCACCTCCTTCAAATTGTGTTTCTCTTACAATTGTCTTCGGTTCTCTTACCTGATCTTTCCCCTTGCTCCTCAATGATGGTGGTGTACATGCAGTATACAAACCAAGTAATGCAAGTTGCTCCTAATTTCCATGGAGGAGCCCTCCAGTTTTCCCCCTGATTGCTTCAGGACACCTTATTCCAACTGGTTCACCAGGATTTCAAATTTCTTCCGCTCTCCAGTGAACTCAGATTTGTCATAGGTTATTTAATGATTTTTCAAGACTTAACAAGACTATTGCTGCTGGAGTGCTGATATCTCAGAGGACTGTGAAACAGAAATACGCAGTTTAAGCCACAAAACTTTATCAATCTTTTTGGGGAGAATCCCCCAGACTTTGTATTCAGGCACCTGAGACATATACCTTGATGATATGCAGCTATAATCGACACACAGCTACATATATTTTAAATACGACTGGGCCTGAATTATAAATTCCTTACTTGTTTTTGTATTATTTTAAATAGTAGTTAAGAAGTTCAAAGCCATTTCATTACTACTGCAGAATTTATCTGTGGGGACATTAGAATAAAAAGTACTTATTTGCTTTGTGACTTAAATCGCACCATAGTGGGGTATCAGCTTGCATTTTAAAGCCGTAAATTCACAAAATTACATTATGTTTATAGTTGTCATCAAAATATAAAAAGGAACATTAATCTTCTTGAATTTAATTTTGCCTGGATTTTAATTCCATTGCTTATTACCAGAGGGATTTATAGAATTTTTTTTTCTTAATATCTCTGACTTCACAAAGTTTATGTTTGAAAAAAGATATGCTACAGTACTAAAGTAATTTTCTAGTTGATAGCTTTAGTATTACCCTCTTATTCTCTAATAATTTATATACAAGTATTACAATGCTCCATTTTTGTCCCAGTTCAATAGAAATTTTATACCTGCTGTATTTCAGAAACAAAGTGCTGGGAATGAGGTTGGAGTTTCCCAGGTTCTGCACCAACATCTAACAGCTCTGCTCAGATTAGAGGTCGAACCATATGCCCTACTGAGGAGAGATTTCCTGATATCTCTTTTAGCTGTCAAGTGTTTTTTATTATTAGATTCAAGTTCCTTTTCTAACAAATTTTACCTTTCCATCTTTTCCTGGTATTAAACCTCCTAGACCATGGGCTAGGTGATTCATGCATCCCTATGTGATCATCCCTCTAAACTACATGAATTAAAGGCAGAGAATTACCTACTACATGGCATCCTTTGGGCAAACAGCACCCTTCTGTATTAGTGTAGTTCAGAATGAACATTAAGTTGTTAATACCACCTGTGGTGGGGCTCTGAGAAATCTGATCTAGTGAAGATGTCCCTTCTTACTGCGGGGGAGAGTGGGGGGTGGACTAGATGGCCTTTAAAGGTCACTTCTGACCTAAAATGTTCTATGATTCTGTGATACTGATACAGGAGAAGCCTAATTTGTCCCTTGCATGAGGTGCGAGATGAGAAAGGCTTGTTGTTATAGATTTGGCAGATGATTAGACAATGGCAGATGCACATTTGTTTCATGATTAGACATAGGAAGAGCAGTTGAAATAAGAAGAGATGCTACAAGAAAAAAAATACTCTTACCTAGAGCTCTAAATACTTTCCTTTAATAGTGTGGGCTTGTTCTGTTCTTAAGCTTCTTAATAAAATAAAAAGAATAAGCTTAGATATGGTGAGAAATTACTTGCACTGTTCATTGTTTGCTGCATGGTCACCAGGGGAGCCCGATGAGATCCCCTCCTTCTTGGAGACTGCCTGTATTCTCTATGATTTCTGAGGTCAATTGTTCTTTCCTGGTGGGCATTGGGGTGAGGAGGTCAGCAACTGCTGAACTGCCCATTTGGGGCAAGTTTCTGATATTAGAAATGACCAGCAACATCCTAGTTCAGTGAAGAAACTCTCTTTTATCTCTAAATCAGGTGCTTTTCATCTCTGCCTACCCCACTCTTCCCTTGCCTAAATTTTTATGGGCTGTATTTTAGCTCTGTTGAGAGACTAGCAGCTCCTATACTATGAAACACTTCCACACAGGGCAGCTCAGCCTTTCATATATTTCCTTACAGAGTTTACTTTTCCATTTTGTTCTACAAATGCAGGCAAGCAGACCCAGTTTCCAAAAGGGATGGTTCATGATGTTTGCTAACCTGACTTGAGAGAGGGAAACAGTTTATTTGGACATGCTCATTTAGATGATCTTTTTACCAGTCCTTTTGGGAAGACAATGAATTACTTGCAGATATTAAAATCTCAAAAATGCAACTGAGATGCTACTTTAATAGAAATCAGACCTTATAAATATCCCATACGCCTGGGATTGTATTTTGCATTTCTGCAGTTTTCATACTGCTATTATCTATTTTTATTATGAACTTTATTCTATCAGCAGCTCTGATAACTTTGGTAAAAAGTTACTTAAGAAAACAAATCCCAAAATGGTTTTCAATGCAGACTAAGTTAGTGTGTTTTTGGACTGTCAGTCATTCTTCTTTCTACTCAGGTTTATTGTCTATTTGTCACTTGTAGTCTGCAGATTATACTTATCAGTAAACAAAGACCTGTCTTTTATTATAGTTTATGCATGTCAAGGTTGACTTTTTACTTACCTTTGACATCAGACAAGCCAGTTTCTGAATACCCAGCACCTCTAGTTTTTCAGTTCATGGGATGATGTGATACCCCTGCTTTCATTGTTCAGAGTGTGTCTACATTAAGTATTATGATAGTGTTTAATTCATGGATCTGTGACTTTACAAGTGTGAAGTAATTGTTATGGATGGGTTGGTTCTCACAAGTTCCTCATGATTAAGAAGGTTTGGGATCCAATTTAAACTAAAGATTAAGAAAAAGATGGTTGATTTCAGAGTTTCAAGAGTGTTTTTTCCTTCATCAGTCTGCCAGACAATGTGTTAGTGAGTGAAGTTAAACAGAGATAATTTACCTCTCTTGTAAAAACTGATCCAGGATCTTTTTATTTACCCACCTATATTGGATAGAGCAATCACACAGTAAGGAGGAGGCATTTGGATGGGACCACATCCTTTATATGCATTTCAGACATACTAAATAAATAATACATCCATTACTAATGTCTCAGCAAGATGATCTTTCACCCTTTTGCTCTAGTCTCCGGGAAGCCATTGTAGTTCCAGTTACAGTCATGCTCTTCTAATTTTTGAAAAGGTTAACACAGTTTTATCTTTAATAGCTGCTTGATCATTGCAGAAGCTAACAAGTCATGTTGGAAACATTAGTCAGGGAGACAGGGGAATATATCTGGATGTCTCACACAATTATAAGGAGAGTTATTCTCCTGCTGTTATCACTACATTACCATGGCTGGTATTGAAATGACATATTTATTAGGGAAGAGTACATGAGGTTCAAGAAGCTTTGGGTGCCTGCCAGCAGTGAAGTGTTTGCCTCTCTCTCTCCTCCATCTGGTCATCCGATTGGCCAAACCATCTTGTGAAAATAGTCAGGCTATTGTTTCTTCTCTCATGTTCAAGGGTCCCACGTTGGCACTTTCATTAAAGGGTATCACCAAGTTCACTGCCACAGTGATTTGATAGTGCTGTTAAGTAGATAGACAGTCAAGTAGCACAGCTTTTTCTTCAAATGCTCCTTGCTACACATATGCAGCTCTGTGTAATTTGACTTTGATGAATGAATCATATTTTGTTGTTGTTGTTGATCATTTGAAAACTAACGTTGACATTTTCCCCATGTATTCTCTCTGACCATACTGAGCCGAGCTCTCACTTTACCAAGAACAAGGAAAAACCCTCCATCCCTCCCGCTTTGGGTTTTGTCTTCTCTGGATGGTCTGGTCAGTCAGAACCCATGTGATGGCTTGAAAAATCTGAAGCTGTCATAGAATCATAGAATGGCATGGGTTGGAAGGGACCCCAAGGATGATAGAGCTCCAACTCCCCTGCCACAGGCAGGGCCACCAACCTCAGGCCTGGATCTACACAAGGTTGCCCAGGGCCCCATCCAACCTGGCCTGTCACTTCTCCTCTGCTTCCCCAGTGCAATGGTCAAGGTGTCGGTTCCAATATTGTGCCAGTTTTGCTCTTCTCTCTCCTCCTGCCCAGTGTAGAGAACAGATAATGTGGGGGGAACACTCAGGTGCATCTGCATGTACAGGCTTCCAACAGACAATGCTTTGCTGACCCTGTCTGTCCCCTGCATTCACCACCTTGACTTATGCTCTATAAATAGAGTTAAGCTGTTGTGATCAAGTCAGTTACTTCCAGCCTTGTTACTGCCATCTCTTGGTGTTAAACATCCTAATTCCACCTGCACTTGAGCGTGCCACACACAGACACATCACTTCTGTGCTGCAGCAGGGAAACCTCACCAAAAAACCACTCAGCAGGAAATGCTGGGTAGGTTGTTGTGTCTTGGATGTTTCATATTTTAACGGCCACACACAAGGAGGGCAGACTTTTGCTGCTTTGTAAATTCGTCAGGAAACCAACCTAATACCACTGCGAAAGCAGATCACACTTCTAATAGACACACGTGTTGAACTCCTTGAAATACCAGAGAAGCTTGAAATGGCCTGAACAGGAAACAAAATAAATGCAGAAGGGAGAAAAGCTGGGGGAGGGCCTGGAAGAAGCACGGCTGCCGGTGCTCTTTCAGCTGCCCTCAGCTGGAGTAGAAACGATGTGTTTTGTACTCTCTGGATTAGGTCTCAGGAGGTGAAGTGACATGAAAGCTGAAGTCATGGCATAGGTCAAGGAACATAAAAAAACCCAGTTGCCTTTAATTTGTTTTCAGACATAAATCCAAAGTCTTTCCAACAATCCAGAATCAGAAACGTAACTCTTCCCATGGAGCAGGAAGCTGTGTGTTCTGGGAAGGGGGTTAGGTGGATGCAGCTATGTTTAAGCCACTTTTTCACTTAAAGAGAAAAACTACATTAACTCAGAGGTCAGAGCCCTCATGGTATTTGGCAGTAGTCTACAACTGTGCCATTTTTCTAGTACAGCGAGGCATTTCTTTGCTTGCTTTAGTTTCTAAAATATTTTATAAAGAAAGAATACAAACAAACCAGTTTCCTATATATTCCTTTTTTATTACAAAATGTAAAATTATTATTCCACTTTTATACACTACCTGTGTATACGTACAACCATGTATAGTATATCTAAATTGATACCTCTATTGGTAGGCATCAGTCTTAATATCTATACAGATATATATCTAGTAATATGGATACTTGTAAAGACATTTAATGTTTAAGAAATTAATGCTCTAAGTAAAATATAGCTGTCACCTGCAGATGTTAACTGTTGATACAGAAATAACACAAAGACTTTCTTATTTGTAAAATACAGGGGTTTAGTGAGGCTACACATGGCAAGAAAGGCACAAAAATATTGTACTGAGTGCAACAATGTGAACATTTACATACACCTGACTACTTTTTAGCTGAACTTAGGTTAATATTACAGCATCTTTGTTAACAATTTTCACTAAAAGTAATATTTTAGTGGCAATATTTGTAGCTAATTTGACATCAAACTGCTATCTGATTACATTTAAAGCATTTTAGTGGCTTAGTGTTACTACTGGACAATGCTTGTTAGTCACTGTAATTTCCTGAAGATTCCATATCACTTTTAAATGGGGAAAAGAGAGACTAATGAAGTTATACAATTACAGTAATCATAGCTAATGGTTAAATAAGGATGTGAATTGCATGTATGGAGCTGTTCTGAGTTCTTTGATGTCCTGGGTTTAATGACACTTAGCTGAATCTTAAGATCAGAAGCTTAAGAGAAATTAAATTTTCCCCATCCAGAGCTGATGACCTGAGATTGTACAACAAGAAAGGCTAAAATTGTAGCTGAAAGCCCAGCTATTGGGCTTTCATTATAATGCAGCTATTGCAATAACATTTTGAATTTTATTGTATCACTTGAAAATATTTTGGAATTAGTAAAAAGTTTATAGAAGATACAAAAGGAGCAGAAGTATAATTTCTTAGCTTTCTCAACGTCAGGAGATGTTTCTGACCTGAGGTCTGGGTATGTGCTGGGGACAAACCCTGAGATCTTGTCTTGTGGCCACCTCTTCTGCAGGGTGAGAACCTGGAGCTCCCAATAAGTCCTACAGCGGGGAGGGTGCTTGGGACATCAAGAGTGTCTCAAAAATGGTAGATTTGTCTTCCCTAAAACTTGTTAAATCAATGACACTAGCTGGGATGGAGCTGCTTTGCACTGAGCTATCTGGAGGCAAGTGTGTAATGATTCTAGGCAGCCTCTGCAGCAAGACGAATGGTCACACCAAAGTCCAGAGAAAAGAAGGTATAAATGGGTTTTTTTGAACATTGTAAGTGATCTCAAAGTATGAAATTTTGAGCTAAAAATTAATTTTATGGAAAATATCTTTTCTAGCTAAAGTACTCCCTTAATTTGGTTTATTTACACAGTTTGCTCTAATGTATTTTGTAATGTTGTATTTCTCTGCTGCTTAATGTAAACACTGGGCAATGTCTTGGTTATGTTATCAAGAGTGTCATGCTAAAAATGAATGTGTCAACATGAATAAACTTAGAAAAATTCAAAATAATTGCACTAGTAGCTTCTATTGCAACCTTCAGTTGATTAAACCAGTGGTAAATGAGAATGCCATGATGGAAATATTGAGTGCAGAAACACATAAACATCTAAAAGATTACTAGGGGGTTTTTAATGATGAGAGCTGAAAGCGGTGCAGTGAGCATTTCGTCTCACCCAGGCTGTGAGCCTTCTTCATAGCTGGCCATTAGCATCTGTTGTTGCAGCTTTCAGCAGCACCGTTGGGGAGCTGCATACCTGAGGTGGATTTCTATCCCATGCACTTTTGGCACTACCTTGTCAAGGAATGCTTAGCTAGCACCCAGCACCTTAGGTCTGCTTTTGTAAGGAGAACATACTTTCCAACAGGTATGGGGTTTCTTTTCCCTGTTTTCTCTGGGATATGTCGCTGCAAGTCTTGAGGGCTTCAAAGCACACAAACTTCAAGCAGCTTTTTATGCTTTCTAACCTTGATAACAATGCCATGTCCTTACAGAAAAAGTAATGCACAGAGTTAATCATATCTATGACCTTTAACTAAAATGTCTGTAACATCTGTGGTACTGTGGCCCATGATCCTGTGATCATCAGTGAAGAATCAATGGAAATCTGACATCAAATTACAAGTGAAACAAACCCTGGCTCCAGAAGTGGGAAAATGGAACAATCCTGACTGAAACTGCTGCTCTTACCCATGACAGGTTTTGGCCATGTTCCACCAGCTCAACCCATGTGCATGATCGCTGAGTTTAACCCCAGGTTGACAAGATGCAAAACCCTGCAGAATTCAAAGGAACAGCTCAGGTAAGCTATATAAGAGGCTGTTTCTGCCTTTTTCCTGGGGGACTGCTGGTACAAAAGCTCTGGAGTCACCTGGAAGTTCTACTGAAGAGCAAAATCAGTGTTGAGCAGCTCACAGCCTGGGAAGCATATCTCAAAAACTATCTGAAACTTCCAAGACTGTCATTAAAAGGGCTCCTTCAACCTGTCAAGTGTGGAAAAAAAACCTAGGAGATAGGAACAAACTTCCAACAGATGTAGCTGTCATTTAAGATTAAAGCAAAAAGCTGGCGGTACAAAACCTTACGATGTGTGCAATCACGCTTGTTTCTACCAAAGCAAAAGTAGCAACATGCCTTAAAATATATCAGTTAAAAATAAAAGAACAATGTGCACCAACCAATAAATAAATCAAGACACCGAGTAGGAAAGCTCCGCAATATGTCCACACATGCATCCTATAAGCACCTCAAAGCCCTGTCCTCAAGGAGCAATAATCCCTCCAAGAAATCATTCACTTTCCTTTTCACAAACCATGCTGAAACGTGAAGTCATAAATTCTCCTTCTGGCAAGAGGAAAATATACCTGCTCTGAAACTGAGAGAAACAGGGAAGAGGAATGGTTAACAAACCCCACGACGTTACATGGTGTCCAGTCTGGGCAGAACAGAGCTACTGGATTCCCTGGCCTGGGATCAAGGGCTTACAAAAGAAGCAGAGAAGATAGTTGTTTTAGGAAAATAGCTGCCTTTCAAATCACACAGCCATCCTATCTAACACAAATTAGTAGTGCTCCCAAAACCAAGCCTCCCACTAACCTGGAAATAAAGTAATCTTCCCATATTAATCTGTACCATGTCCAAACCCTGCACGTGTCCCCTTAGCCAAAGGAGTAAATGGTACAGATAGCCCCTCACGTCACCAGGGACTTTTTCAGCTTCTCGGGACCGGAGAGGATGGAGTGAATAGGCTATTGCATACACAAAAAGGGATAATTGCTTTCAGGTGAAGGAAGCTTTCAGTCATATCCAAAATCCACTTTTACTCAAGTAGAAGCCAGCTGTGTCTATACAGGAAAAAGCCAAACCTGGAAATGTATATAAATTCTTGTGTGTTTTCCTTAACTAATAAGGAAAAAAAACCACGCTTAACTTTTTGCTTGTATTTAGATTTCAGCAATTATCTCATTCCCATTCTACATATATGGCTTTAAAACATCCTTTCTTGTTGTTCTACCTAATACCTTAACACTTGTGTACAAAGGAAGGTAATGTTCAAATTACTGCTTCTGCAACACACGTTAGAATTCCTTCCCAGGTGAGTGAAATCCTAATTTTTAAGAGGCTATCCAATTATTTGCATTTTAAAAATCATCTTGGCTAATCACTGACAAGCTGAACAGTAAAAAGAATCATCTGAGTGCATATTTTTTAAAAGTACTATATAATCAAACCATTTAACCAAGGATTTTATACGTCTCAGGACAAAACAAACCTCTGTCAATAAAATTACAAGGCATATCACAATCTACAACAGATGCTTTATTGAATTCTTTAAATATATTACTCTATTAGCATCCATTCGTGTCACTGTTACACTTCAGGTGAAACCTTCTTAAATGAACACCAGATAAAGGATGGACCTGTTGCAGCAATAGATTTACTGTTATGGATTTAAGAGGTCTCCACTGTATTCACATTACTTTATTACCATTTAGCAATTTCTAATTAAAAATAAAAAGACTTCTTCCTTTTGCCTTCTTCCCTTGTGCATTTTGAAGTGATTTAATTCTAAAGAGAAAGAGCAAACGACAGATCAAAAGAAAATGTTAGACTATAAATTACCTGCTTCCCTGGACATATGTACTATTCATTAAGTACGAGGTTGAATGCTAGTTAAATTCCTTGCCTGTCAGATACGCTAATTCACCCAAGCCATTTTACACATCATGTAAGACATTCCCATGCTGTGTTTCAGGGAATTGCTTCTCAAGCAGAAGCTCCAATTCCCAGAGTCTCCAACCACATCTGTGGCTCTGCTCCTTGGGAGAAGGTTACCCCTGCTTTCAACTTCTAAGAATGGAAGAAAGGACTTTGCTCAGCAGTCCTGTGCCCAGGCATGGTGTAGACTTGTCTGTATCACCCTGCCTCTCCAGCACAGCCCCACAGACCTTCCAGTGCCAGCATCAGCTTGGGCTGCACCAAGAACAAAGCAAAAGTGTGTTCTCAGGGCAGAGAACCATCCTGCCTGTCAGCTTACCCTTGGCTCATGGGAAAAGAAGGGCAGTTGGGGCATCAAAACATCTGCCTGGGCTGCAGCCAGGATCTGGGAGAGCTGGATGAGCCCAGAACCGTCTGTATGCATGCAGGATCTGGGAGACAAGCCCAGGCAGGTGCCTGCTCTACCATTGCTATGGAAAACCTTAAATTAACTCTATTATCATTGGATTACAGGATGACCATGAGAAGCAATGTGCCCTCATGGCTAAAGCAGCCAATGACATCCTGGCATGTATTAGAACGGGTGTGGTTAGTAGGTCAAGAGAGGTCCTTCTCCCCCTCTACTCTGCCCTGGTGAGACCACACCTGGAATATTGTGTCCAGTTCTGGGCCTCTCTGTACAAGAAGGACACAGAACTCCTTGAGAGAGCCCAGCACAGGGCCACCAAGATGATGAAGGGAGTGGAACGCCTTCCTTATGAGGACAAGATGAGTAAGCTGGGCCCCTTTAGCTTGGAGGAGACTGAGGGGTGACCTTATTAATGTTTATAAATATGTAAAGGGTGAGTGTCAGGAGGATGGTGCCAGGCTCTTCTCAGTGATGCCAGTGATAGGACAAGGGCAATGGGTGCAAGCTGGAGCAGAGGAAGTTCCATGTGAACGTGAGGAGAAACACTTCCCTGTGAGGGTGACAGAGCACTGGGGGGTAGACTAGATGACTTTTCGAAGTCCCTTCCAACTCCCAACATTCTGTGATTCTGTGATCAGAAGGTAAAGAATCTCAGCAGGGAGGATAGCAAATAATAGCTAGAAGTAGAAATGAGGGGTGAACGGACTTGTATTTCTCTTGGAAAGACTCAAGCTTACCTATATGGAAGTGGCACCAGTGAAATGTTGGGCTTCTTTGTCTTTGAAAGCATCCAAATCTTTAAAGACAGCCTGTATCCAGCAGCGTTTGTGTTTTATACTGGCAAAGCAGGGAAATCACATTCAAATGGAAACAGAGCTACAGTAAAACTCTTCTGCTGACAGCCTGAAAGTATGTTAATGGGAGAGTGGGTAACTGATGCCTTTTTGTATGCTGGGAACAGCCTGCGGTTAAAAATAAACATAGAACTTTGTTGGATATACAAAGCTGCAAAGTCCCTACATTAATGCTACATTTTATTATTTAATTTTTGAAAGCCCCACTGCAATATTTATGCAAAATTTGCAATATGATAAAATTGTCATTATTCATGTGTGAAAGTCCTGTGTGCTTCCTGTAGAGCTTTTACCTTTTTTTCTTTTTTTTTTCTTTTTTTTGAGTGTTGATGATTCTTAACTTTCATAAAAATAAGAAGCCAGTTTGCACTGGATAGATCCTAGGGAAACCCTGCCAGAATCAGCTTAGCCTTCTCAGCAGAGCTGAGTGAATGCAGTTCAGCATTGTCCAGCAATCCTTAGCACTTCCCCAGGCTCCTTTTCATCAGAGACTTGCCAAAATATTTGGAACAGCTTGCTTTTTTCTTACTTAGATAAACACCCTGTAGGAAATTAGATTAATACTAGTTCACAAGGGAACTCCAACCATTTTGAACCTGTTTCATTATTACTGCTCAGGTCATCATTCACACCATCAGTAAAGATGTGGGGTATTGCTCCTGGAAATACATAATGCTGGTAAAAGGCTGTGTGGTTTAAAGCTACATTGCCTTGCTGGGAGGGACGAGGTGGTGTTGGGGTAGGCTGTCTCAAAAAGCCAAAGTGACCAGCTGTGGCCAGAGTGAGTTGCCACAGAGAACGTCCCAAAAGCAAACATCGTCCCTGAAAGATGCACAACCTGGCACTGGGGTCCAAACTGCGCTGATGGATCAGGTCCAATGGTGTCCCATGCTTTCTGGTGGGGAGCTCACTTTTGAAAGGCATGCTTCACATGGGGTAGAGGATGAATGATCATAGGATGAATGATCATAATTAAGAATATAAGATCAGGGCTGAAAGAAGTCTTGCTCCTCACCATCTCTCCAGCACAGGCTGAGAAACAAGGGGGTATTGCTTTGGACTAGATGTTTTTTTCTTATTGGTCTTTTATAGCTGAGTCTCCAAGATTTCCCTGGCTACTACATAGGGATGGATCAATAGAGATGAAGTTTAATCACAAGCCAACATTGCCCTTCAACATGAGTTTTGCTGGGAGGGTTTTCAAACTGGGAGTCCATGGTGTATATGTACACCACAGACAGTAGGGTGTTTCCATAGACAGTAGGCTTACTGCAAGGAAATTCTCTTCTGTGACAGAACAGAAACCTTCCGTGTGTGCCAAACCACTTCAGTCACTTGGGGTATAATAAAGAGTTGGCATTCCAGGTTTAACTGGAGTGCATGCCAGAGAGTAAATTTTACCTACTAAGCAGGAATTTGGTTCTAAAAATCTGAATTCTCACTGACATTTTCGTGCAAAGCTCCACCAATTAATCATCTTGTGAAAGGACTCACCAGGCAGTTTTGTTAACTACAGTCTTAAAGTGGTGTGTTTTTTTACTGAGAGAAGGCAAAGCAGAATTTTTGTCTGTAAAAACCCCACAGTTTTGTTCGCTCTTCTCCTGAAAAGTGGTCCTTGGAGATAAATTGTCAGATATTTGAGAACTTGTTCTTTCATTTTATTCTCCATCTTTCAAGGCAGTTCCCAGGACAGAGTAGCTTTCTGGGAAGTGAACTGTGGTACATGGGTTAAAGTTTTCAGAAGAATGGATTATAGATTGCCTGCATATAGCTTTTTCCTATTGCAAGATTGATGTGTGTATGTAGAAAGTAAGTTAAACTCAGACTATAGCCAGACTCTGCTTCACTGATTTCCCCTCCCTGAGAGCTACTCTCAGAGCCTCTAAGGGCAATTCCAGCCCTCAGATATACATAACTTATTAGAATCACATTGAAAGTCTGGCCAGTTAGTGAAAGCATAAATCTGAATTAAAATGCCCACTTCTGAAAATTTTTGGTTACCGACACTGATGGTGATTGTTCTTGCTTTATCATACCCAGTGTCTGGGTTTGTAGGGGGTTTGCATTGTTTTATTTGTACATAAACGGTGTCGTGTCTGATTGGTGGTGAGGACAGAAGATTTACAGTGGTTGGAAAGATGAGGGGAGGAGCTGGCAGTTCACACATAGATAGTCAGAGCCACTAAACTTAAAATTCAAACTACGTTCCTGTAAACATGAAATATGTGGATGAGGAAGTGATTTGAATTTATGAATAGGGAATAACGTTCTCCCACTCTAAAACTCTCTTGCAATTTGCTGTAGCTAATGATGGAATGGTTTGTGACTTTACTTTATGACTGAAATACAGATTTAACCAATTCTGAGCTTTTACAACATCACTACTGGATGGCACACAATAAGATATAATCATCAGTTATTGCAATATATCCATAAAGACAAAGTCATTAAACAGCAGTGAAACTGCAGATGGTTTGAAAGGTATCTAAATGTTTCTAAGTTTAGCCCAATTAAAATAATAGACCAGTGTGAAAAAATAGTGCTTTAAGGAGGCTGAAGGGGAAAAAAATTAGACTGTTGATCCAGCAGTCTGTGTTCTATATAAATAAAGCCCTAAAGATTCAGAGACAAGAGACCTTAATTGAAGTCCATTAAAATCAATAGAGGAATAAAAACCAGACAGAAATAGAACAGGAAGGAAAACATGTCAAGGGAGTTTCAAAGTACTGTGTGTACCAAGAGAGCTTCAAAATATCGAGTGCCCACCTGTAATTTCTACTGAATTAACAAAAGCTATTGATGATTGGCAACTCAGGCAATCTTGTAAGTCTGTCTGCTGCTGAATTTTAACGTGGAGTCCTGTTCTGAGGACGTTCTTCCATTGACCTCACTCAGCCTGTGATTTCACCCCATCCTTCCATTTTTCTTTTTTACGAGGTGTGGGCTATAAATAAGTCATAATGCTGAATCACTCTCCCTGCAGTGCAAAATTCTCCAATCTGATGCATTCGCTTCATTTGAAAGGGCAGAGAAAAGTATTTATGTCTGTCCTTAGGCTTGTAGCTGAGCACCCAGTATCTCCAAAAATATAGCTGTCATTCAAAGAATACTTGTTTCCACCCTGTCCTCCTGTTCCTCGTGGCTATGAGGTTCTTGAGGAGCCTCGCCAAGATATAGGGACTATATAACAGCAGTGACGACCTGCGTGCTCTGAATGAATGAGTCAGGCTTCAGCCACAAAAATTTTTACTTTTATTTGTGTTTTCCATCTGCTTTTTCGGCTTCAAGTGTCATTTTCAAGATTTTCTCCCCATTTATGAAGAACGCCATTTTTCTGACTCAGAGAAAACCATTTTCAAAGGATGGAATTCTCCAAGTGTTGAACCTTTAGGAAAACATTAACTAGCACGAGATTTATAAGATAAAATTAGGTGATATTTTATTGGTATACCTTAGAGGAAATTTCCCCTTACCTTCTTCACTCACCCCTCTATTAAAACAATACAAAAGCTAAGAGAATCTACATCATCCCCATATAGTCATAATCTGAATTTACAGTGCTCAGTACCCAGTTGACCCATTAGTGATTATCACTACAGCCAGATAGTGCTTATTTCAGGGAGAGCATCGTATTTGATTATAAACTGTGGAATACATATAATTTTAATTTGCTATATGGACCAGATTAGCCAGTCCTTCCTCTTACAACATAAGTAGTCTCATTTATTTCAGTATAACGCAAAATTAAGTTAAGGGAAAAAAATTACATGAGATTTAATAGTCAGGAGGTTGCACAGCCTGCACCACTCTTTCTGCTTCACTCAAGACAGGCTGCTGTGATAATTTTAGTTCTGCCTGGTCAGTGATGGTGCAAAATGTGGGCCAAATGCTGCACACCTTGCTCATGCCAGCAGTCTCACCAAACCCGGTGTTTATAGCCCTTTCTGTACTCCATCAACCAGATGCCATGAAATGAAGTAGGATAGTCCATTAAATTCTTTTAGTGAGGGACTGGCAAACTGATGAGTACCCCAACTGATGTGCTGAATAGGGGTCTGGGAGGCTAGAAATGCACCTGATACTGAATCTTTACAGAACAGGTCTGGTAAAAATGATCATTAATCAATAACAGCAAAATGTATTTTTCAGAGGAATATTTTCCAGTAAGAAATCAACCTCTAAGATGGCTGTCACAGGTAACATAGAAAAGGCTGGAAGTTTTCCCATTTCATGTGAAATGTTTTTTGTAAATTGGCTAATAAACAAAAGAAACAAGAATATTTGGCAGCCACCCTTAAAAGAAATTTTAGGCCCATCAAGTGAAGAGGTGATATGTTGCTGTGACTATGAGTGCATCCCTAGCTTAGAATTTCCTTTACTTTCACTTGATAGACTAATTAATTCCCATTTATGTTTAAGTAAATGATTCCTTGCAGCGTTCGCTGGCTAAGTTCTTATTGGATAAACATAAACAAAATTTATGGATAACTCTAAACCCAAGTCCTTGGACTGCTGAGAGGACTGTCTTGAGATTTCAGCCTTCAATTTCTAACTTCTTAAAAAGTCCACAGTAAGTAATGACGCTCAGTATATCAGCCTGATACTGCCTCTGCACATTAGCAGTGGTTGGATGGCATACATAACTCTGTGCTGAAACCCACAGTAAAAACAAATACCATCATGAGGCTTTTCTCCCTCAATAAAAACATTTCCTTAAGTGAAGACCTATAAGCCTATATCAAAAGAACTTGTCTAACTAAATAGCCATTTGCTCAGCAGGCTTTTGGGAGCAGAAAAGGCGCAAGTTTCAGTGATCTGAGCTGCTTCTCTGTCTTTCTGCTCAGTTATTTTATGAAACATAAGCCCAAAAGTTGGCAATGTTTGATTAATTGATGTGGGGACTTGCACTTATGTACAACCTTGATTAAACAGTCTGACATTTCAAAACAGGAGTGAAGTTTTTTAGATCTTTAGGCAAGGCCATAAAATTAATATTTATGAAAGAACTATTATTATTAATTTTGCCACCTATAATATCTAGTAATCACATACTGCCCTCACCTTTGGCCAGATTTGGGAAGTAAAGTGAGTATGGACCTGACTAATGGGCACTGTCCTGGTGTTAAAAAATCTGCCAAAGAAACAAAAGCAGCCAGGTATTTTTTTTAAAAAAAAAAGGGGCAAGAAAAGCAAAACTAAATTTCTCTTAGAAAAGGAATTTTAAAAAGGAAATAGGAAACAGGCTCTGAAAGAACTTTTGTTCTTTGCAGGTAGGCAGGAATTTTTAGAGAATATCCAGAGTACCAGGGCATTAAAATAAAAATGGAGTAATTTAATGAAGAGAACAAAACATTTCAAGAGCGCTGGAGTACATGTTTTGTGTAATGAAGAAGTCAAGGAAAAAGGAGGAAAAGAATACATTTAAAATACTATTTTCAGTAGTAATGATATTAAAATCTCTAATAAAAAATGAAACCTTTACACAGAGCACAGCAATTAGAGCTATCATATTCAGTAATTTGCTTGCTTGCTTGCTTCCTTCCTTCCTTCCTTCCTTCCTTCCTTCCTTCCTTCCTTCCTTCCTTCCTTCCTTCCTTCCTTCCTTCCTTCCTTCCTTCCTTCCTTCCTTCCTTCCTTCCTTCCTTCCTTCCTTCCTTCCTTCCTTCCTTCCTTCCTTCCTTCCTTCCTTCCTCCCTTCCCTCCCTCCCTTCCCTCCCTCCCTTTCTTCCCTTTCTTCCCTTCTCTCTCCATCGCTTCCTTCTCTCTCATTCGTGCACTCTACCCTTTTGTCATAACTTTTTCAGCACTAGTTCTTTTTTATTTTTTAAATTTTGTACTTCAAGTTATTTCTAGAAAACTAGCAATTTTTTTGAAGTGAATGATGACATACTGAAAACATATGCAAAAAAGCACCCCTCTTGTTGATTTCTTCAAGTCTATAACACAACCCCTGTCTAAAAATGTATTTGAGATTTGACTGTGAATAATTATATCTAGGGCCCAATTAGGTAACATGACAAGGATGTTTCACAGAGGGCGTCCATTCAAAGCGCTTTTGCATCAGGGTTCTGGCAGCAAGATAAAATAGGAAAATTATATATGAAAAACAGTTATTTGTAGCTGGTGTCCATTTTCTGGGGCTGCAGGCTTTGAATCAGAGTCGGGCTTTGTGTCATCCTCAGCAGCAATGGCATTACACAGGAGATGTTTAATAACATAAATAAGCCCATATTCAACCACTTGCCAACAATGATCACAAACAATCATTTCAACATCACACACAGAGCATATAACCCTACAGCAAAAAGTCTGGATAGCTTTAAATCATTATTCTTTAGAGTGTTTTAGTTTGCTGCTCTCTCTCTGTCATTATAGCCTTTTTTCTATTTGTTTGCCTGTGGTTTTTTTTTAAATTTACATAATTTATCATTATAACCCATTGGGAACAAAATTGCCTACATTGGAAAAAATATAAATAAATAAAGGAAATAAGGCAAGACATCATTGATTTATTTTATCCCCAGAACCTATTAATACATCAAAATCATAAGAACATAAGGAACTTTAAAATCTCTATCACTGCCCAATGTGGTTAAGCAAAGCACAGAAGTAAGAAAACTGTGGATGGAAACAGAAGATCTGCTGTTCCATAACCTACAATGTGAAGAAACTCATGACTGTCTGTCGTGGTTTCACCCCGGCTGTGGGCTGAGATCCACGCAGCTGCCTGCTTCTTAAAGTAAAAGAGCAGGGGAAGAGGGAAAAAGGGGGAAACAAGGGAAGGGAAAAGGAAGGGACAAATAACTCCAAAACCAAGAAACTAAGAGGCCCGTGGGTTGGGGTAAGGATAGTTTACTAAGAGAACAGAAAGATAAAATATACCAATGCTAACAGGACTTTAGAGCAAAAGAATATGAAACTCTTGATCCCCAATGCAGTTTCTCCCCGACCCACACAACTCAGGTACCACCCAGAGCTGTCCCGGAACCCGACCGTCCCCCCAAGAAGCATGCGTCCCGCCACCGCCCCTCTTCTTCCTCCCCTCAGCCCCCCGTTATCCTGGGCAGGACGTCATTGGCATGGAATACACTCTTTGGCCCATCTGGGTCACCTGTCCTGGCTTCGCCCCTCCTTTCTCCTGAATAGAGAAATACGAAGAAGCTGAGAAAGTCCTTGACTGTCTGACTGCAACTAAGAACATCAGGGTGTTCTCAGCACTGCTTTCATTTTAACTCCCAAACACAGCATCCCATCAGCTGCTACAAATGAAGTTAACTCTATCCTGACTGAAACCAGGACGCTGTCTCACCTTTCTCTTTTCCAACTGATACCATGCTTTGTGAAATAACACATCTTGCTAGACATATCTGAATGCCATGACACCCACAAGATCTTCTAAAGAAGACCACCTAGACTGCTGCAACATCCTTGCATGAAAAGGGTTTCTGTTTTCTGCTATTATCAGGGCAGATGAGCTCTCTGAAGCACACTAGTTCCTAACGTCACTGATCTCGTTAACACTATAAATATCCATGAAGCAATATGAAGCCTCCAAAGTGATTAATGCTCATTGACATAATTTCCTTTTCAAGTGAAACCTTAAAAACATTTTAAAAGGCTTATGCATTGAGCTTTTAAAAAGGCACTGCTGAAGACTAATTGTCCTCTATCATATCTGTAGCTTCTGAGTCTTTTGAGCTGTTCATTTTCATGGAGATATATATTAGAGAGAAAATTAAAGGATTTAGATTGAGCGTGAAGATTGTCAGATTGCAAATAATAAACCAGATCTGAGTGCCTGAATAAACTGAATTATTGGGATTTTCAGGCTCACCTACAAGAGTGTTTCTTTTATTACTAGTTCTATGGCTTTTAGTAAGTCAAGATTTAACCAGAAAGAAAGTAAATCCATTCCTTGAAAAAAAAATGTTTGTTTTTCAGCAGTATGCTTGCTATAACACATTTTTACTACAAAAGCATCAGTCTGTATGTTCCTCCACTGGGGAAAGAAAATAAAATTATATTATATTCCTTTAGCATTTCCTCAATGGCATCTTCATTTCCAGTTCTTTTATGATATCCAACGCCCCCAGAAGAGAATCACTTATGACAGAAAAGCAGAAAAAAATTAGAAGCCTTTTTCTTTCAGCTTCTGTGGACCCTGCTTTAAGGAAGAGTTGCCTCTATTTTTCACCCAGGAATCATTTTCACTCGGTTATCAATACTGACAATTTTATTCATTTAGGAAACACATGATTGGTTTTGACAGGTCATTGCAAAGGTTGCACCAAATTGTGTGCAGCTCCCAGGCTCTCTGCTCCGATTCCTGTCCCAGAACATTAAATCTCCACTTTTCTCACAGGTCAGATGCCATTGTCTTCTCCTGAGGAGATCAATTTCCTCGATGCCAGTAAATGAATGAATGAAGACACTGCTGTGTCCAAAATCATTGCTGGATACTGGTATTGCACACTAACAAGAGGAAAGAAGCCAGTGAGTGATTCCTACAGTTAACCTTCGCACATACACAGATGGGTCTGAGCAAAAGAAAATGCCACCTAGATCAAAGCCCTAAAGGCAGTATCAGAAAGGCAAATGTTCCTGATGGAAAATGAACTTTCACCACCAGGTCGTTGGTTCAAACCCATTCAAAACCTGCAAGAATAAGAAAGTTTAAAGTACTGAAGTTACTGAGAGCCAAAGGTTTCAAAAGTTTCCCTGTCTTCTCAGTGTACTTAAAAGAAAAGTTAAATAAACAGCAACACCTAAGAGTACCTGGTTAAAAATATTGATGAAACATGAAGAATGTTCTTTTACAACTACAGAGAAATAGAGTTAACACAACTCTTATATTGCCAATTAACCTACTTCTGATGATAAATATGGCCACATTATCACAGGAAAAGAGGGAGATAAAAATTTAGTGGGGAAGTGAGCACTGCTCATAGTAAGAATAATACGTAGAAAGGGGCTATAATAATAACTAAAAATAAGAAGTGACATTGATGTATGCTCCAGAAGATGATCTGAGAAGTGAATAGATAGGGGAGTGCTATATGTAAATCAAATAAGCATTCCTTATATAAAAATAATATTTACTGCAACATCACCCAGCCAACACATCAATTGTCCCTCACTTGAGCACTCACTCGGGAAAACATTCAAACCCCACTGGCACTTAGACCTGAGTAGAGGTGACAGTGAGAGATTGTCTACCAAAAATATTAGCTTCAGCAATATTAAGACTTTTCAGAAATGTCACTGAGCATACACATGAAAAAAACTGCACAGGTACCCATTTAAATGGCTTTCTTTACAGGAAACCCCAGGAAGTTAAAATGTCATGATGCTCCTGGTTCTTTCTCTTCTACTCATTCAATGTTTACACTGCCTGTAGCATTCAAAGTATCTTTAGTTTTGAAATATGTTGTAATATTGGCTTTTCAAGTCACTGGAATTGCTACATTTTCCATATTGCTGTGCCTGTCTCATAGTAAAATTGTTCCTGAAGCGTTGCTGTTACTTCAGAAAAATTGTCAGTATGACTACACCCTTATAACCTGGGTAATGCCTACAGCCTGCATCCATTTGGGTAGCACAGGCAACGGCACAGTTCTTCATGAAATAAGATGCCTAATTATAGTTACATATCTAGGTCTACATGACTGGGAAGCAGGAGCCCTACTGATTGTCATTTCTGTGGTTTTGGTCTTTTATATAATCTATAATTGTTACCATTTAATTGTTTGTGAGAGGCCTGAGAGAACATAAGCTACACGTGTCAGATGTCTGCATACTGATCAACATCCAGAGGGCATGAAGATGGTAGAAAATTAAGATGATTGTCCTGGTTCTGGCCAGAGCAGAGTTCACCTCCCCAAGCAGCCAGCCCAGGTGAGCTGAGTCTCCACAGGTGACCTGAGTCAGACCACACCACCTGACATCCCTCCCCCATAAAAGGGGCTGGTCTGAGTGTGGGATGGTCTTTATGTCCTGCAGCACTCTATTATCATCAGGTTGGTAAGGTACTCTGTGTTATCACTGGGTGTGAGTATAATTTGTGGAGGGGTGTTATCATTCGTCTTTCATGGTGATTTTGTGCTTATCCTAACTTTGGAGGCTTTGTCTGTCTCTCACTGGGGAGGGTGTGAGTGGTGTGTGATGCTCAGCCACTGTTTGGGGCTGAACCACCACAGTGATATAAGGACCTGTGCCTAATAGTATTTCTTAAGCTTCTCTCCTAATGTTAAGCAGTATGTGTTCTCCAGATGGAATAATCTATTTCACCATTTGTTGTTGAAAAAAATATTAGTTTATACTTTTTTATCCTTTAACATGAGGCTGTAATGCTGAATCTTGAGTTTTGATGCATGGCTTATTGGTTAGATGACAAAACCCAGCATGGTAATATTAGCATATGCAAGCATGGGAGAGCAGAATCAAGCTTTTTGGGTAAGCCAGTGAGGGTTATGTCTGCTTGCAAAAACAACTGCACTGTTTCCTCAAGCTGAGTCTCAGAATTCAGAAGTTGAAGTGGAAAAGTCATTGACTAGTTTCTTCCAGCACAGAAAGTTAATTTAATTTGCTAGTAGACTGGTTTTCATGGAAAACCACCATGACATCTGACACAGCATGCTTTTTTGTGACTTAAATTGTTTTCACTGGTTCTTACACCACCATTTGCTTCAGTCTCTTTAATGGTTCAGTTACAAAACGAGATGGAGGAAAATGGTCTTGTATTCCTTTAAAATATCCAGGAATAATTAACCTCTAAAATAAACTGTTACTCTACTTTTGGAGGAATCATTAAGCAATAATGGAAACAATAGACTTTTTAATTAAGCTTCACTGGGGAGGTAATTCTAGTATTTGCTGAGCTCATCAGATGTCTGGACAGCATTCCCAGTTTTGTTGGCATTTTACTACTTTTTCTCCCTGACCCTCACTGAAGGTTAGCTTTATTTTCAGAGTCTTGATGTTGACAAAGATGTTCCCAGAGAACTGAATTTTCATCTCGCTTGCAGATGTTTTCTGGCTGCCAGCATCACCTTGTGCCCTCCAAGTACATGTTGCTCACTGCCTTTCTCAAAGCAATGGAGCAGAGAGGGAAACATCCATCCTTTAAATCTTGCTGTGGGCATTGACTCTCTGTTCATATTTTCTTGTGACTCATCTGAAGTCCTAACTTCTCCAAGCACAAGCCGGATTTTTAAGGTGTTTCCCCTCTGTTTCAAAGGAATGGTCCCTTGAAATTTGGACCCCTGTTACTGACCACCTTACCCTCTGTTGAGGGACTGGCATGTACAAAATACTGCATCAAAGGAACAAAGCAGCAACTCTAGATTTTATGTGGTGTTGAATAGTCCATACAAGTGCCCAGAAAAAGCACAGAGTGAAAAATGGACCAAAGAGGTGGAACAGTAAATTAAGATGTCAGAAGCAATGGAGCATGTTCTGCTTATAAAGTCTGTGTTAGACAAGTGTCATGCTTGAAATGTAGGCAAGAAAGTTGCTAGAGAATGGCACAAATTCTCTAGCAGGGGTTGTATTCAGAAATTAGTGAGGGTGGTAAGGCGTTAATAGGTTTTCAGTGTCTCAATGAGAGAAAGCTGGGTACAGGGAACTGAAACAGGAGCAGCTCACACATACTCCCCAATAGGAAACTTACCTTCTGTATTGCATTTGGGTGCAGCAGAGGGACAAATCTGTTGTCAGACCACGTCAGGTTCCAACCATCTGCCCAGGCACAATGATGAAGGTATGAATACAAGTATCTGCAAGTGGAACAGCTTTTTCTCCTGAAAAAGCTTACCACTGACTTTTTGAAGCCTTGGGTATGTGAGTCCAAAGACAAAGTAAGGAACAGAGGAGATCTCAGGTACAGTGCCACGATTAGACCTTCATCCCAATATAAGAAAAGAGAATAACAAAAGGCCTCTTGGGGACATTGCAACCTCAGTGTTGAGGTATATCAAGCTAAAGGCATAAAAGGTTCCTAGGAAATTAAGAAAAGTTGTAATATGAGATTGAGAAGTAGGGTGTACATAATAATTGTCTGGATGTATAGGAAAACTTGGCTGTGAAAAATCCAAAGGAAGCAAGTATTGGCTGTATTATGAAAATGTGTTATGAAAACTAATTTGTTAAAATCAGTATATATTTTAGTTGTATCTTTTCTTGTGCAGTTATCAAAAAAATTCAGTTGCAATTTCTCCTTTATACCTAGAATAAAAATTAAACTCCTTTTATCTGCTTCTACCACCTATTTGAAGAATGATATTAAGTTCATATATAAGAAATACAATGTACATAAATAATATATTTGGGGGTTTAAAATTCCACTTAAGAAAAAAGTTACTTGAAAATTAGTTTTCAAGCACAAAGGCCTTAAATTTCAGACTAGGTTATTTTAATAGGAATCACAGTGGACTACTGCCAGGCATTACATAAAAAATATGATCCTAAAAATGGTCTTCATTAAAATTATGAAAACAGCATAGTTCAGCTAAATCTAAAAAAATTTATCCTTAAGTAATCTTGCCATGACTTTTCATTATGGTGCATTAGCTTAAAGCACACATTGAACCCAGGCCAAATCAATACCTGATTTAAAAAGAAAGAATGGTGATTTTTGTAAAACTCCAGAGGTGTCAGCATCTGTACATGTCCGGGTTTTTTAACCGACAACTGTGTGCTGCAGTAACAGCATTCCTACCCTCAGCTGTGTCGCTGAGAATACATTTGGTTGGCATTTTCTACAGGCACAAAAACAAGCCTGATAAAGCATGCCTTAACATAAAGTCTGCAAATCCAGCTGAGGCCCACAACTGCACGAGGGGCATTTCAACAGCAGAATAAATAAGTGACCATTTCCCAACTCTGACCTGTTCATTTCTCTACTCGCATAATGTAAGAAGTGCAGAGTTTCCCCTTTGTGTCTTCCATCAACAGAAGTGTACCTGGCAGAGTCTGACCTAATCCTCCCAGGAGTTAATTCCATTGGGTTCAGCAAAATGCTTGACTCTCTATTTTTCATCTTTCCTTTATAATGTGAGCTTTTAAAATGCATACCTGAGGACACAGGAGTTTTGGCATTCTGTCTTTTTGTAGTTTATGCTAGTATCTATGAAACCTCACTAAAATACATCAGAATGAAGTTTTATTTTTATGCCTTTTCCAGTGATGTTAATAAATATTGACATTATTCTAATGAATAATTAAAAACATTAACATCGTATTAATGATCTCTAGTCTATCATGCAGCCTTTGGCACTGTTGCTACATAACAGTCATTCATACTTGGGAATTCTTGGAAGAGAGCTCAATTTTTCTTCCTAATTTCTCTCTTACACATTTTCTGCTCTCAGACTCACTCTGTGGCCTTTTGGGGGAATATTCTCTTTTCTGGACATACATGTTGCACTGCTGTGTCCATGGAAACTCAAGTCCCAAACAGGCAGGAGAATCAGAACAGCAGGTTTTACCTCCACCAAGACGCAGCACTTAGTCCAAAATCATGTTTTGCACTTTCCTTATCTTCCAAATAATTGTTTGTTTCAAACTTTTGGGTGTTTTTTCCTGAAATAGTTTTGTTTTCATCTTAGTTTTCAAGTATTTTTAAAGGTATAAAGATTGATTACATTCTCCCCCTTTCTTTTTAGCTGCCATTTGTCACTGTTGTGAAAAACATCAAAATGAAGGCTACTTCTATTAAATGTGAAACACTATAATTCCCATGCAATCTGTCCTTGTATAAGAAAGAAAAGAAGAAATAGCCTTTCCTCCATGGCTAGATTTGATTTCCCCACATAAATCCACACCTTCACACACCCCACCCACACATCATTTTGTGCTGCCATGTTAGTGAAATGCCACAGACTGCAAGCAAATATTTTAGAAACAATTGCATTTATCTTGTGAATGGCACCCTCTGATTAGCTTTCTTATAATCAATCACACTGATATCTGATTCACAAAAGCTCAATTATGCCTCTCTAAAAGCAATTAGATAGAAACCTTAAAGGAATGGATTAAAAGGTTCGAATACTTGAAGAGAGTAATTTAAAAATATTAAAAGGAAATTACTTTTTAATTTTATGTATTCATCTATTTGTAAGTTAATGAAATTAATGAGGCAAGAAATGAAATGGAAATTCCACAACTTTGCATTTCTATAGTTAGTTTGTTTGCCAGGAGCAATCCCAGAAAAACCATATTTAGATCTAGTCTACAGCTAAAAATAATAGTCTAATTGCAAGAGTATTTCTATTACATATTTTGCCTCTTTTCTCTCGTATAATCTACAAATAACCTAAATACCTCCCTGGAGGACTTCCTGCTGGACAGCATGAGGCTGAAACCCTACTGTAAAAGTGTATAAAGTGACCCTGGTAAAAAATGAGCATTTCTATTAAGATTGTTTTTTCCCTTCTGCAAACAGTATCTGCTCAGCTTTCCGTGTCAACATAACTTTGAAATGAATCATTTGAGGAACTGAAAGCTGTGGCCTAAGAATGGTGGGGGAAAAAACAAAAGCAGTTTTCAGAAGATATGTGTGCACTTGAAGTGTTTTCTTCTGACTGCTACAGATGGGGAAAGATTTTCTTGTTTCTTTTGTCTAAGCATGGAAAAAATCAGCACAATCAAAATAAGTAGAAGAAATGGGCTGAAACTCAGGTGCAAGTTCTCTTGCAACCATTGAACAGCTATAAATTTTGATCAAGCATCCAAGCTACAGATGAATTCCAGTGACTGATTAGACCAGGTACTCTAGTGAGATAGATGGGCAGCATCTCCTGCTGATGATGGCTGCTTGAGCGTTGGTACTTGGTAGGCAGCCATCCTCACTCTTTTTTCTTTAAAACAAATCATAATTCCCCATCCCAGCTCTGGGACACACTGATACACACAAGGAATTAATACTTAGGGTCTTAGAGACACAAGTTGGAGTATACTGCTTATAGCTGGTTTTGCTGTAGGCAGGATCACATCTCTGGATTAGGGTAGGCTATGCTGGGAAACAGAAAGTTCCGTTTAGGCAGTAACAGGAAGTTTTGGGTTGTTTAGACGCTAAAAAGCATCAACATTGAGTGTAGACACAGAGTGAGGGAATAAAAACTGACAGCACTGAAATGAAGCAGAAATGCAAACCTTGAAAATTCCCCTTCTATATATTAGGAAAGCCATTAAATCTTACGCAAGTATTAGTATTTGATAACAATATGTATCTCAAGATCTAATATGGGGTGAATGACATGGAAATAATAAACTTGGGGTTTTCATAAGCAAATTGTGACAATTCCTGTAAGAACTCATATGTACCAGATAACTATGGAGGCTGAGAAGTGTTGGACTTTCTGCCTATAGCCAATAATTCAGTCAGAGCTCTGGTGTCAATCTGTTTAAGATCAGATGTGTACGGTAGCAACTGTAGAATGTAATTCAGAAGTTGAGAATAATGAATTAAAAAATTCAGTCTAGCTTTCAAGGTCATTTCCTGATGAGTTTGGAAGAAAGGGAAGTCTGATGCTACTGCTCATGAAATCAGTGGAGTCCCTTCACTGATTCCTAAACTCCTTTGGGAACAAGCTTAGAAGGAACAGGAAGGGAACATATACAGCATGAAAAGCCAAATGATCACATCTAAAGTAAAAGTGAGTCAGTACAATTAGTCAAAGACAGTGACATCAGTAACCTTTAGTTCTTGTGTGGAACAAAATGAAAAGATAACTTCTTAGAAGAGAAGGAAAAAATACACTATCAGGGCTGGTGTCCAAAGCTAATATTCTATCAACTCAGAACATATTTTGCTTTTACTGGAAGCTATGAAATACCTAATTAAAAAGATCATGTTGGCAAAGAAGTCTTTTTATTAGTTATATCTAATCACAAGCAATTACTGTAGTATTAAACAGGTAATATACCAAAAGTGTCATTTATTGTTATGAGATTCTGTGTAGTTTAAAGCTCTGTTTAATAATAGTACCAAAAATGGTGATAATAACAATAATGGACAAAGCATTAGGAGGAAGCTTGTGGGACCACTCCCCACCTGGTCCTGTCCAGAAGAAATCCTCCTGACAATTTTGAGTCTCAAATTGCACCTCTAGGACTCAGTCAGATACACGGTCACTAAGATGTACCATTTGGGTCTTACCCCACCAAATAGGAATGTTTTCAAGCTTCTCTATATTGAAACGAGGTATATGAGCACCTTCCCTTTGTTCTGAATCAGGATTCCTTGCTGAACTCATACTGTTGATCCCCTGTCTTTAGAAACCAGGAGGAACATGGCTGTCTGCTGCAGACCTCCCTGTTGAAGCATCTTTCCTAGGCCCCAGACTGGGAACCTTCTTTGCATTGACATCTTTAAGACAAATGTTTAAACCAAATTTTTTTGAATTCAAGTAACTCATCTAGAGTGAATGGCTGCAGACAGACACAGCACTTCAAAAGAAGCAGGCATCTTGCTTTAGATGCTCATTAGTCACTCTTCATTTTGACTAGCATAATGAAGACATCAATCTTGGTTTAATAATAAAACACTGTAGATATTTATTTTTCTTCATTTACTCATTACTTTTACACATAGACCTTGACCCTAACAACCCTTCCTGTACTCCATTTCTCTCCTAAGAAAAGATCTGCTACCTCACCTGAACTATAAGTTTCTGCCTTCTCTTACTAGCTATCTATTATTAAAATATCCCTTCTCTTATTTCCTCCTTCTCCCATCTAAAGGTTTTTTAAAATGCTTTTGCACAAGGATCTTCCCTCTATAATTTCAAATGACTCCCAGATCACCCTCAGCAGGGGAGTTGAGTGTTCCACTGTGACTTTTTTCCCCCTAAAGCAATGGCTATATTTCAGATCTGATGGTGGCCCACTTGCCTCAATAGTCATCAAGCATTAACAACTTTCTACTATTTCTAGAGAAAATGATGCCAATGGCAGGCTGCATGGGAATCAGCATAGATCAAAGCATCCAATTAAGGAACAATTTTAGACCTCTACCCAGAATTAAAAAATTTGCATAAACAGATTCCCTGAACTATCCTTGCTAAGTCAGCTGTGAATATATGTGGGTAAGTGTAAGTGCTTATGTAAGTAAAACAAACAAATAAAGTAGCAGGAGGCATTACATGTTTTGCAACACTAAAATAATTCTTCAAAACAAAAATGAGGTTTACCTCACATTTCTCTGAAGACAGAATTTGTGCTAAGATGTCCAAAAATCATTAAGCATATTGACAATGGGCAGTAGTAAACTATTTACTTTCCCTATTTGCAGTGGTCCAGTAGCCACAACAGAAAATTTCAGGCCCTGCTCTGCAATTAACTTTTAGATGGTTTTGGACCTGACTGGAGTCAGTTGCAAAATTAAGAATATCTACTGAAATAGTTCTATTAATGTCTATTTTATTTTCAGATTTGAAGGACATATCCTCTGAAAACCTAAATCTAGTCAAAATTTATGCATTCTTTATGATCTTCCCATTCTTTCTATGGGGAGAGATTTAGATTTCAGTGTCTGCAAACCAGGACAATAGTTTGATTTTTTTTTTTTCCCACCTGCCCAAAATTGTTATGTAAACATAAAGCCATGCTATCTTGTTTAATGCTTTCTCACTGAAATTGGCATCAGTGTTATTAAATATATTGGCATCTACATGAGTTTAGGTGCATCAGTGCACACCAAGGTATTTATTATTTTTGTATTTCTCATTGCTATCCTATGCTTTTCTTGGCAGTAGTTTTCTCACTTCTGCTCACATCATTGTCTAATGCAGTTAATCAACAGGAAGCACTTGTTTGTAGAGTCACTGACTCATAAATATTATAAAAGCTGTGCCATTGCACCCAGGCAATATGAAAATAACAATATAAAAATGTATTTCTATTAATCATGCATTTACTTTTATGGAATTGCAAATACATCTTTTTTCAATGGAAAAAAAATGGACCTTTTCAGCAGAGTTTGATTTCCAGAGAAAGAATTTGCTTTATCTCTCCAATTTTGCTTGTTCTTCATTTGCTTCATGGATGATTATATTCAGAATATGGAAATTGCAATGACTGAATTGTTATTTCAATGACAGCTTGAGATGGAACTATCTGAATCTGCTCAACAGAAAATAAATTCACAGTAAATAAAAAATTAGCTTTGTCTTACAAAATAAAATAAATAATTGATTCAAACTTTATTGAGAAGAGAGATGGAATGTTTTCAAAATGTTAATTTAGAAAATTGGATGCTCACATTTATTTCATGTGTTTCAGACTGCTCTGCAAATGGAATCATTTGTTAATCAAAGCAGAATAGAGATGTGATAAACTTTCAGAAATACTTAGAGAAAACCTGAGTGGAAATAAATATTTATTTTTTTCACTCAAATATTTGACAATAGTATGAGAAATCCACACCAATTCCCTCTTTTCTGCTGCATTGTCAACCTCTGTGGTGTGATCTTTAACTCCAATGAAGTCCATAGTAGAAACCAAATCCTCCACTGGACTGAAATTCAATAGTTTGTGAAAAATACGGTATGCTGAAAACTGAGATCTTGAAAACTGAACATCTTTTTTCTTTTGTCCAATTTTCTTATTACCCCTGTGAGCCCTTGGGATTCAGCTTCTTTTCATGGAATTTAAGGATGTGTTCCTGGCTCTATTTTCTTAACAATCCACCAATGGTTAAGAATACCTCTTATTTGCAAAGCAGAGTTTTGGAGCTATTATTTTCCTTCAAAACAAATATAATATAGGCAGGAGCAGCCAATAACTGTTGTCATGATCTCCACATTTTGCTCCAAAATATTCTGGTCTTGGAATCAAAACATTGCTGGAGCTGGAAAAGCCCTTCATTCGCTATTCCCCCAGTAAGGCAAAGATTATTTTAGTGGTCCCTGCCAATAAGACAGGATATTTATTTTGGCCAGGATTCATATGTGTTGACAAGGGAATGAAGAAAGTCCTAACCCACTTTATACCCCCCATGAAATATTCCCTTCAAAGGGTAGCACTGCTAAATGGAGACTGGGGCTGATTTTAAGAGGTGAAGAAAGCTGTATAAGCAAGACTCCTCAGAGCAATTAAATCCTTCAAAAGGCAGCCATATAACAGGATTTAATCTAGAATAAGAAGTGAAAGACCTACATTCTTGGGTCACATATGAGATAAAGCTTGAATTCTACATTTAAAATTTTTTTCCAAGAAATTATTTGAAGAATATCGTCTTTATTCAACTGCCAGGCCTAAAGCTTTCCAAGATAATATACTGCTTCCTTTGATCCTACTTTGGCACAGGCACAATATGCCTCATTGTAATCTGAATCTTCTCTTTTGTTTCCCATTTAACATCAGACATTTTAAGAGAATAAAAAATTCCCTGTTCTACCCAGGTCTCAAAAACATCTTCTCAGCATCTTTATGGTTTACTTCTGAAACTGGCAGATCTCACAAGGGTAAGATTACATATCCATATCTTTCTGTTTTTTTTGAAAGCTTCTCACAGCTCTTGTACTCACAAATCTGCAGTTTGAACCCATAAAATACTCTCCATCCTTACCTTGTGGAAAACACCAGATATATGCATGTCTTAAATCTGTGTTCAGTTCTTGATCACATCAAGATGGTCTGGTTGAGGTTGCTGCTATGAGCTCAGGCCCTCAGACTGTTCAGGCTTGAGAACTGAGGAGTCAAGCTTTAAATCTAGGCTCACTATCATCGACTCCAGCTAGGATTTATATATACATCAATGAATCATAATTACTCTTCTGAGACAAGCTGGGTTTTGCTATTCAGATCGTCCCACTCCAAAATCAGCTGGCTGCCCTTGACAGCCATATTTTCAAATAGTTCCATGGATTTGCTTCATCAGGTCATTAAATATTGCCCAGGCTCTTGATCCATTTGTGATGCAGCAGATTACAATAATGCACACAGGGAAATGTCATGGTGCCTGGTAAGGGGTGTTTTTGGGAAAGGAATCCCACAGCAAACCAGCCCATCACTATGACCGACCACTTCAGACAGAAAAAGAAGTGGTTTATAACTGATTGCAGATTCTTGTTGCCATATATCTCTTGATGGAACATCTTACAAAGGATTACATAGACTTCTAAACACCTTCATACTACTCTATTCTCCACTCATTATCAATGACCTAAGCTGTTGCCTGGAGTTGTCCATCTGGACTATCAAAGCACTGCATTGGGTCAGTTCATTTTTCACTTGCAAAGTGGTGATTTAGTTAATTATTTTCCTTATCTTCTTCTGGAAATTGTCCCTGGTTTGGGCTTGGCATGGTCCTTTTTCCCAAGAAAGTTGTTTCCTATCTACATGAGGTAAAAAACTACAGCAGAAAGTTTCTCTGCACCTTTCATTGCACCTCGACAGTGCCATGGTACTCCTTAATAAGTTTTAATTACTCTTTTAGATATTGTGCACTCAGGTTTTTCTGACTATCTTGAAAGAAAACTCAAAAATTTTAGGTTTGTTTCTGTTTGCATTTCATTACAACCATTGCAGTGAGAGTGGGGATGTCAGGATGGTAGAACAATCCTTGGATGGCTGAGAACGTAATAATTTGACTGTGCACAAAACAAATATCTTCTGAGTGCAAAAGCAGTGCACATTTTTGCCTCACTTGTTCAAATGAATATAAATAAGTGGGTCAGCTGTGAATCTTTATTCTTTCTTTTAAAAATATCTACTAACGGAGGAATGGTGAGAAGGCCTGGTCATAATGTAGATGTGGTTCTGACCAAAGGTCTGACTATCCCAGCACACTTCTGAGTACCCAGAATAGTACAGGTAATCTGCACCCATTCAACTTCCTCAGCAGACTCCTCTCAAGAGTGCTGTAGGCAACAAATAAGCATACACAGGGAAATAGTTGGACTAAATTTTGATATAATTGAACTGAAGCTCCTACTTCTATTATAGGAGGAAAACTTCTTTACAGAGGCCAGAAACAATTCCAGTAAGATATACTATAACTCATCTTTGACATCAAAAAAAAATCTTTAATGAATATTTATTTTCAGCATAAAATGTGTTTCTAAGAGGATACCCTTTTTCATGTACAAGTGGGGGAAAAGAGCTTCCAAAAGTGAGGAGAAAAAGTGGAGGGGGAGTAATGGTAGTAGTACAAAGGAGAACCAGAGCATTAGGATGAAAAACTTGAATTACTTAATAGGTAAACTAACAGAAACAGAACTGCAAATTATATATTAAATTATTAATACAAAATGGAATCAACACAGAATGTATAGCAAGAAGATTTAGCATTACCTCAGTTAAGTAGAAAATGTGTCAATAATTATACTGACCCTTCCCCCTGAGACTATGTATCTGTCAGAATTGTTACTCAAATTTAAAAGATTCTACATACTTTTCTAACTACTATTTTTCTAGATGGCTAGAGAAAAGGTCAGTGATTGAATAAGGAAATAGTAAAGGAAGGGACAGTGAGCAAACAAAAGGAACAGACAGTGAGAAAGAAGATGTTAAACTAGTAAAAAGAGGCTAGGATATTTGGTAGCTTCTAATTTGCAAAGAAGTTAAGGATCTTATATAAAAGGCTTTTTCATAAGAAAGGTGCATTTGTAATTTAGTCGAATCCTGAGTTTTCCTATCCATTTTCCTTCCACAATTTCAAAAGAGATAAAAAAAAAAGGATCACAGTATCTATTTTCTTAATGTTAATTGTTGACAAAGACCCTGATCTGTTTTGACAGTCATGGTACATTTATATGCAGCCTCTCAGCTGGAAGGGAACTGAAGCAGAAGGAAGGATTTTTCTAGACTAGACTGCTAGGACACAAGTTTTTGGCTGTGCAAACAGGCTCTGACTCTCAAGTAGTTGCTTGCACAGTGTTTCAAATATTTTTAGCTTTGGATTGCCACCAACTTGTAAACTTTCTGTGTGCCAGTGCACATTAATTCTTTTTCTCACTGTAAACTTCCTCACCTTTGGGGAAAAAATGGCTTGAGATTATGTTAGGCGAGTAAACACACTTAGCCCTAGGTCTAGGTCAAACATTGACTCGAAGGAACAATAATTGTGTCAGTAAATTATTTCTGGCACAATATCTGTCACCTGTTTCAAAAGAGTTGAAGGCAAACATGCCCATTCCTCAGCTTAAACAAACCCAGCCTCCTCACTGCGGAGCTGGAAAGAGATGGCTATGCTGCTTTTCTTTTCTTTCCCCTGTTGTTAAAAATAAATAAATAAATCAAGTTTTAAAAGACCTGTGTTTCCAGGTTTCCACATAGCCATTTTAAGCCCTGGGTTTGTTCTTCCTGCAAGCTTCTGTCCTGTTCTTTGTTTTCTGAAGGGGAATTTGAGGGTCTTGCAATCTAGGAGATGGGACAGTAACTTCCCTTGTGTTGGAGGGTCAACGTATCTAGCTGTGAAGGACTTAAAAGTGGGGGAACCATTAGTGACTAGCAAAATAAGTATGCAATGTAATTATTTGTGTAACAATATTTGGAATTGTAATTTCCTAATTTTTAGTATCATTGTATAGAAGAATATTAATATTGTATATAGATGTATCTCTACATCTCTTCTGGAGAGCTCATCTTACATAGTTCAGGAGTCACTAAATGCCACAAGTACCTCTGCTGATGCTTGAAGTAGTTTAAAGATAAACTTGTTAGTTGCTTCTCAGTTTGCACATTTCTAAAGCTTTTTAGACCAATTTTGTTATTTTCCATCCTAAATAAAGGTAGATAAGAGAAGAACAACCAGGCTGGTGAAGGGGCTGGTGGGCAAATCTTATGAGGAGCAGCTGAGGGAGCTGGGGATGTTTAGTCTGCAGAAGAGGAGGCTGAGAGAGGACCTTATCACTGCCTACAACTACCTGACAGGAGGTTGTAGAGGGGTGGGTGATGGTCTCTTCAGCCAGGTGATAGGAGATAGGACAAGGGGAAATGGCACAAAGCTGCACCAGGACAGGTTCTTCATTGAAAGAGCTGTGGAACAGGCTGCCCAGGGAGGGGGTTGGGTCACCATCCCTGGATGTGTTTAAAAGATGGGTAGATGAGGTACTTAGCAATATGGTTTAGTAGGGGACAGGTACAGTTGGACTTGATGATCTTAAAGGTCTTTTCCAGCCTAGTCATTCTGTGAACCAGATGGACAAGATGGGTCACAGGCTGCCTTGGAATTATGCTGTATTCTCCAAGGAAGGGATAAAATCCTGCAGTTTTATCACTTACAAGTGGTTGTTTACTCACACTGCCTCATAACTAGAACTTGGGATTCATTAATGAGAAAAAAATCAAACACCCTGTAGCAAACGTTTATGTAAACCTCAGCGATTGAAGAAATGAGTCATCTGCATCTTTCATGTTATGGTATTGGAGAGCAACAATGTCGACTATCCCAGATTATGCAGCACTGTAAATGTATCAGCTGTGGGTCTGCATAAAAATAAGAAGACACATAAAGCTTTATAGCCAATGTCTTTTTAATACTCTAAATTACCGCATAAGTATAAAAAATTACTTTACCTGTGTCCTGTTAGCCAAGCAGGCCAGAGGTCTAATGTTTTATCTTATAAATTTATTTTAAGAAATAAAACAAACTGTCTTTGAAAAGTATGCCAATGCAAAAATAATGATCACATGCAAAACCTTTAGCATAAAATGAAATTAAACAAGAAATAGGGGAAGTTATACAATACTATTTGAATGATTAAATCAATTTAGGCTGGGGTCATACCGCATTAAGGGAAGACTTTTTATAGGTGGTACTATATTTTCCCTTCCTTTAGAGAGGGCTGAAGTTTAATTCACTCCCCCACCTTAGCAATACATGTAACACAGCAGAATGTCATCTCTTGCTGTCATTTTAGTGGGAGATGAAAGCTGTTCCTCTTGAATGCAGACCTTGCTACTGTGACCCATGTATTCTTGAGCCTGGATTATTCAAAAAGGCTGTACCACCAGTCACCTCTGCAAATGAAACTATCAAGGGCAACCACATCTACCCCATTCGATGTTTTAGCAGAAACAAGTGTGACTGTGTAAACAAGCTCTCCTAATCTGCTGACCCTTTGCCCCTTCTCTGTACCTATCATGGTATGGATTCACCTTATGGACAACAGGCAGTGTATGCAGCACTCAGTTCAGAGACTTGTTCAGTAACCTAAATATTTCATCATCTTCACTGGAAAAAAAGCTACAATTGCTCTTTTCTAACACCCTCCAGAGCAGCTCATATACAGTTTGCAACTGAATGCTGTGTGTTATATTTTTACATGTGTCAAACTGATGACTTCATCATAATCTTCTGTACCTGAACTAATAATTTTAAATATTGTACCAAATTGGATGTTTTGCTGACAGCCAAACCCCAAGTTATCCATTTACTTTTCCTTTTTTTTTTAAATATGTAATGTCAAAAAAATTATGATGATTTAGGTATAGTAAATTTGTGGAGCATTTTACTCTATATTCTTCATACACTTTTTTGTTGTTGTTCCAACTGCAGACAGAGGTGAGCCTAGCAGATGTATGGCAGTGGTTCATGCCTTGATTCAAAGCTTTTTTCCACAAGGTATCCTTCTTGGAGTTGAAAGGCTACATTAAAATGTCTAGACAATGTTTGTGTGAAGTTTCGTGTCACTAGATAAGGTGGTTTAAGTTTCTTAAAACTCAAAGTTGTTTACATGGTTGGCATCACCTTTCCTCATAAAAAAATGTGAAATAATTTAGGCTAATTAAAGGGGTGGGTTTTAGACCACACATGCAATTTGTTGAAGTTAATGTTGTCAGATACTATACAGGGAAAGAGTGCAGAAGGATGAATGACTGGTGTAGAGGGAGTGAATGGTGACTGAACATCAAATAGAGACATGATGAAGGGGCTGTGAGCCCTTGTGCTTCAGGTCAGGAAAATACTGTTTGAGCAGGTGTTTCCATCACCAATGGGACTATTGTACTTTCTTCTGAAAACATCAAGCAATGCCAAAAGGGGTGAAGGATGTTGTAGTAGATGGACTGTAGGATAGTTGTGATATTCCAAGAAACAAACCCAGAAAATCAGAACTCATCATTTTAAACCTCTTAATCTATTCTATCATTTATTTTGCCTATTCTGTTTGTAAACTCCTTTAAAGTACATTAACAAACTATAATACTGAAGGCAGAAAAGAAATCTAATTATCCTTTGTGGCAAAGCACCATATGCTTCTTTTAACTTCAAATAATAGGCTGAAGAACGTTAGTATTTTAAATGAATCTTTGATGAAATTGAACAAGAGAGGGGGAAAAAATCAGTTAACCAATATATTCCAGATACATTGTTGTTTACTAGATGGATTTACCTTGTTACATACTTATTCCACAGCACACCAAAGGGTAAATGAAAACAGGTGACACGGTTAGTCACTTCTATGTCAGACATCATTTTGCTTCCAGCTGTGGCCCTGAGGAAGTTTTTGTTCAGGGTTTTTTTTTTATTATTACTGTATTTTTGGCATGCTCATCTAGTTGCAAAAGCACCAGATGTCTCCATTGACTTTTTGAATGAACAAGCAAAGTAGAAAATAATAATAATTTTAAAACCTTTTGTGTGTTGCACACATAAAGGATAGTCCTGTTCTTTGGGGTTTGAGGTTTTTTATTCCAAAATGTTACACTGCAAAAAAATTAACAAACCAAACAAGACCCCAACCCACTAAAACAGAACAACCCCCCTAAAGTGATACCTTCTTGTGGCTGATGACCAGCATAGATCCACTGAACTGAAGAGTAGTAATTCAAAAGCAGTGAAGGCAACGTGGTCCCCCTCTATCCTGCTGGGTGTGTGAACGTGCTGAGGCTGCGTGGGTGCAGAAACAGGCCCATCAGCCCACACCAAGCCATAATCATCCCCTGGGACCTCACGTGCTGAATTTGTGCTCTTGAGACCACACAAGGATTTTCTCCAGCTCATACTTCAGAGGGGCACACGTTGCCCCAAGGAGTCTGGACAGATGCACACATCTCACCCTGTTTCACCCCTTCCTCCAGTGGAAAGGTGGGCCATGTGTCAAATGCAGTGTCTATTCTTTCAGGGGTATCTGTAAGGAGGTGAACCCTGCTTTCAAACAGCTCTGGTGGTAAAGAGACCAATATGGAAAACTTCATAGGAAGTTCCATGTGAATATAAGGAGGAACATTTCCCTGGGAGGGTGACAGAGCCCTGGGACAGGCTGCTCAGAGGGGCTATGGAGACTCCTTCTCTGGAGATATTCAAACCCACCTGGATGCGTTCCTGTGTGATTTAGTCTGGGTGATCCTGCTCTGGCAGGGGGTTTGACTGAATGATTTTTTGAGGTCCCTTCCAACACCTAATGTTCTGTGATTTAAACAGTTGTTTAAAAAAGTTTCTATTGCCTGCCTCTGAATTTTCTTCTTCCTCTCTCTTCCTTGTTCACAGTTTTTACAGGGGAGTTTCTGAGGTGATCGATGTAGTTGTACAGTTCTTTCTATCACTGGCAGCTACCAGAATTTAAATGTGTGATTAGTCTCTTATTGAGAAAGTCATAAATAAACTTAAAAGATTAATGAATTGCTGTTTACAATATTGAAGTTAGAACAACAAAAAAGGCAATTTTAGATACTTGGCAAGACACGTTTTGCTTTGTCTCCAGCTTGAAGGAAAACAGAAACCATTTGGCGTGTCTGGGAGGGTAATGAAGACATACACATGGACTGGCACTAGCCCTCCTTCATGAAGCCATTGCATGCTCTTCCAGTGATTAATACAAACCTGTAGCTTTAATAGTGCATTTGAAAGGAAAGGGAAATAGTTGTTTGGCTATTTTGCTTCCAGCCTCCTCTCCCTTTGTACTTCCCAACCCCTTTCTCAGTTCAAGCTCCTTGCATAACCCTTAGTTACCTGTGTCCAAATTACACTCCAATTCCAGAAGGTGGAAATTTGGTAGAAATTTCAGTGGACCAGGGTGGTTCTCATTAAATATTTTAACTCCTATGCCTGTTTCCCACTGGAGTTAGATGTCATGTGGCTTGCAGACTCTAGATTTTTTTCATATTTTAATGAATTTCACACCTGTATGTTACTGATGTGACATGATGCGTTCATTTCAGATTATGTCTTTGCCTGTATGTACAACACAAACAATGTATCTTTAAAGGTACAGAGGAAAAAGCTTTCCTACATGCACACACATTTGCTCTGCTTTCCTTTTAAAGGATTGCTCACATTCTTTCCAAAAGAAGTTGGCAATACTTTTTCTCAGAAAGGAAATTAATTATAACGCCAACTTCTGGTTTCCTTAAATATATTAGTACTTTAATATTTGATATTGGGTTAAGATTTGAAAAAAAAATAAAATAAAACCTGTTAAATCTTTAACACATCACTTCAATTTCCTCAGAAAGTCTGGGGAAGCAATTCCATCTATGCTATTCATTACATAAAGCAAAAGAGGATTATTTTAACTGTGTTCAGAGACCTTAACTATGCAATATCCTGGAGAAATTCGCATGTAATGATGATTTTAGGTGAAATTCTGCTTGCAGATAAAGCCACAGTAATACCTTTGACTTCAGGACCGGCTTGAGTGAAAACAGAGCGTGACTACGTACCGCTCTGGAAGTGTTTTGGGCAATGCCTCCTTCCCTGCTCAGAGAATGGTTCATGTGGGTCAATCCTCTTCTGAAGGGAGGCTCGGAGACCATCAGTCATCTGCGATGTGATCTCATTCTGTGTGTAGAGTGACGGAACTTGGAAACTAGATAAAGAAATGAAATATAGGTTAGCTAAAGAATTTTACTCAAAGCAATAATCCACGAATTAAAATTTTGTTACAGAGCCCTAAGAATGCCCTTTTTCAGTTTCACCCACAGATGGAGAAGCGTAGCTGTCTAATATAATTTTCGGACTGAAAAGAAATATTTTCCTAGCTAAGCATTTCATTTGGATCCTGACAGTTCATTTGAGATCCTTTGGGTTTTCATCTCTCCACTTCAAGTATATTATTCCAGATAATAGCTACAGTATTTACCATTTTTATCTCCTCCTCTCAGTGGTTCTATGAAAGTGCTTTTTGCATATATTGGTCTAAAGCATTTCTTGCAGGGCTTTCGAGTGCACTGAGGAGCACTCTAGCCAGTGTTGGCTGGGATTGGGTGCTTAAGACACTTTTAACCTGCTTTTTTCCCCCCTGTTATCAACTACACTTATGTACAGTCACTTTAAAATTAGTCCATAAATACTAGCCTTAATTGCATTCTTCTATAAAGTCTCCCTCCTGCACTCCCTTTATAATGATTCCTTTGCAGCTGGCCTTTCTCTTTTGGGCTGAATTTTCAATTTTCCTAGACAAATTAACCTTGTGTTACTTCTGAAATGTGGAATACAGTTAGATGGCGGGCTGGTGATTGCATCCTCATCAAAAACTGCTGAGAAAGACACAAAAATTGGATCCTATCTCTGGTCTTTCAGCCCACTCAGCTAGGATGCTGTTCCTCAGAGACCCTTCATCAGTTCTTGAAAAGAAATCATGTAGATACATCTCTTCATTCATTAATTTGAAGTGAGAAGCAAGTGGATTGTGGCATGTCTGAGACCCACACTGCAGTGGGGACAGCATGTTAGGGACTTCCCTCTTCTTATGTCTTCCACTTAGTTCTTTTAAGTGGATGTTGCCTTTGTTGTACAGCTGCAGATCCTGATAGTTGAGGATGTCTCTTCATTGCAGAGTTTTGGATCCCAGATCCCAAATGCTTTAGAGAAAGACTAGGATGCTAATAACTGAAATTCACTTTTTAAAAAATTCTTTTGGTTTTGCTAGGTGATTTCCAACTGGAAATAATCAATACTCTTTTATTATTTTTCATGGGTTGAGTCTTAAACATCATTTGCAGCTCCTCATCCTGTCTTTGGGTAACAGCTTCTTTAAGTTGCCTGTCTTCATTGCAGAGTGATTCTCTGAGCATCAGGAAAGAAATGAGAAGTGAAGAGTTTCCTCTGAGCCGCCACAAGTACTTCCTGCCAGGACCCCCATGATAAGATGGAGCTGGTGATTTCATTTTGCAGCTGCATCACAGAATGGCAGGAAGGATTCATGCGATGTTACTGCTCATAGAGCTCATAACGTCCTATCGAGATCGCTGTCCCCACATGCCCATGCTAAAGGATGGGTATGATAAAGTTTGGATATCATCCAAATCCTGCTTCCTGTCTCCAGTTTTCTGTTTTCAGCAGCCAAGCTTTTCAAATATATACTAGAATAATGTGAGCTCAGGAGATCTTTATTTAAACAAATAGAATTAGGCTGTATAGCTATGTTGCTAATGACAGTTCCTGAAACACATTTAACAGTGATTTGATGTTATTATTACAGCTAAGTAGTTTTCATAAGGCCCCAGTTAAATATTTCTCCACTAACTCATCAAGACAAAGAGTTGACCTCAGCTTTCTTTCACAGTCCATCAATAGAGCTCCTTGGGAAGCAGAGGGGCGGTTTAAAATAAAAACAAATTCGAGAACTTCCACCTCCTCCTGTTCCATATTAGCTAAACATACTGAGCCTGCAGGGCTGCCCTTCCCTTGATGGCTTGTAATAGCTGTTTTCATTCTATTTCTAAGGGTAAAGATCTTCATAAAGGTGGGCTGCCTGCTGGGCTCCTGATGGATTTAAGATCTTGATATTCATATTACACTGGAAGTAGCTAAAGAGGGAAGAAAATACATTCTAGTCTTGCTGTTGTGTTCGATAGAAGTTTAATCACATCAGGCTTTTTTTTTTCCCCTCAAATTAGCATTATTTGTGTTTAGTCTTCATTAGCACAGTTTAAATTAAGCAGCCAGTTACAGTAAACCCCACACAAACCAGGACGTTTTAAATGCCACACCGTAAGAATCTCTTAAGCTTCTCTACAAAGGCATGTAAGGGCTGTATGCTTATAGAACCCTCAAAAGGATTAGAAAAGAAAAAAATGCACCTATGCTTTTGTGTGAATTTAATTTATATGAACAAGACAAAGCTCTAAGCAGGAAAGAAACTTTTTTTTTTCCAATAAGGGAGCATCACCGCCTTTTGTCAGTATGATGGAAGAGTTTTCTGGGTGCTTTCTTCACAGTATGCGTATTACAAAGCTCACAATTCCTGATGTTGCCCTGGAATCTGGGCTCAGTACCTCTCATATCCAGACACACATGTCCCTTAGCACTGTGCACTCCTCTCAGCATGGTCATCCTGGAGGAGCAGGGCACATTTTCCTGCCCTTGCTATGAAGAAGCAGCCGAGAGAAACACAGTAGAAATGCAAAAGCCTGTTTCCCACAAAGCCCAGCTACAGGAGACCTGCATGATTGAGGATGGCATTGTTTGGTCCTTGATATCTCTGGTCATGGAAATCTGTCCTGGACCCAGGGAAAGATTTGAACTGTCAGGCAGATCTGGTGCCCCAGAGGGATGGCCATCAGGCTCTTGGAAATGTTTGAGATACATGAGGTTTGTCTAATGCCTGGAAAAGTTCTTCTACCCCATTTTCTGCTGGCAGTAGCTTTGCTGTTCATGTCAGTCTGTGACAATGTCCCATTATTGTGGATGTCCTTGTCCATGCCACATTCTTGCCCTCTATACTTCTAAGTCTGCACTAATGTAAATCTATGTTCTCCAAAATGTCAAGGCCCATTTCCTTCAATCTTCCTTTCATGAGCATTAACTCCTAAATAGTGTGGGATACATACGCTTTACTGACAGGCACACAGCTCTCTTTTCCAATTCTGGATAAAATTAATAGCATGAGCCACTCTTCATTTTATTCAAGGTCACATATTTGAACTAAACCCTTGTCATCTGGGGATGAACAAAGTCATCATACACCTCTGGATGGAGTCCCTGACTGCTGGTTGTCCAGGGACCTTGTCAAAGCCTCATCAGCATATGGCAATGCATCAACAGTAAGAACTGACACAACAGCAGGATGAGTTAGTCAAATACTGGAGAAGCAGGACACTACTGTGGGAATCTCTGATTGCTCTCCATGACCTAAAAATACAGAGAAATACCAATAAAATTTTGCTTATAAGTGGAAGGAGATATGATTGAAGCCCCTCTGGATAATTTTGAAGCAACCAAGGGGCTGACTTTATAAACAAGCCACCATGTACTGCCTGAGATTGAGTCCTTTCAGTATCTGCTGCAACTATGTTCATGAGTTGAAAAGTGAATAAGCAACATTATGCTTTTCCCTTTGGGGAAAAGAGCTAAAGGGGTTTTTTTTTCCTTTTAATATACTAAGAGATGTTAAAGATTTCATGTTACCTTCAGATGTCAGCATCAGATTAGGATGTGATGACAGAGGACATAAGGTATTGCTGGACAGTAAAATGCTTCTGGCCACAAGCAAGCCTGTCCTCGTTAATTTTATCTCAACCCCATCTCCCTGATTTGTCACTGGCTCTGAATTCTTCCATTCCTTTTCTCCATAAAGATGTCTAGCTGTCTCTTAAATTCATTTATGCCATTGCCTTTTATGACCTTACTTGATAACTTACTCTTTGTATTTTCCATCCTGAGTAAAAATCCCTGCTTGAGTGAATTCTCTCATTGCTCTTAATTTCCCTTTTTTGAGGTTGTGTGGCCATCTGCCTTGGTTATTCAGTTTCTCACCAATATGAGCATTACTTTTATGGATGTTTAGTTTTTGTCACTAGCTAAAGAGTTTGGATTTTGGGGTGGCTTTTTGATAATTTTATTTTTTCTCTTAAATGACAGTAGATTTACTAAAATATCTTAACCTTTTTTCCACAATACTGCATGTTTGGAAACAGTTTTTGCAGCATATATTACACCTTTACATCTTAGATATTTACACTACACACAGCCTTGAGTTGAGTACCTGGTCTGGGCAAGTTTCTTCCCAATGTACTAGTCTTTCCCCATGTTCTATGGATTGTATATTTTAAACCATCCTCCTATTCTATGTCCACCATCAACAGATGAGGAAACAGCTTCTACAAAAATGATCCTCTGTGCTGTCTTTCTTAATATTTTTCATAATTCTTAGTATATTAAGGAACTTTAAGAAAGAGTAATAAGAATACTCTGTTCACATGAGTACCTCTGCTCTCCACACCTCAGCTGGGGTTACTTGTAGAGCTCTCTTACCTACATTTTCTATTTCGAGACTTTGTGGTCTGGTCCAGCTCAAAGGACGTTATTAAGACTTCCCCTGTTTCATTTCTGTGCAGATTTCATTGTCCGTCATGGTCAATATATCTTCCCTTAATTTTCACAGAATCCAGCCAGGTAGGTCATGACCAGATTCTTCTGTAATCTTTTTATATATTTAGACACTGTAATAGGATCATCATCCAGTCTGCTTTTTCTTTCAGGCTAAATATGCTACACTTTTTGAGGCTTTTTCTCATCTATGACATAAATTTAACTCCTCACCTTTCCTGTACTACTCTAAAAACTGACTAAAGTGTCAAAACTGTAGGTGGTATTTAATTTTTTTTTAAACCTTTGAGTTAATGGATTATTTAAAAAAAAAACAAACGGTGGGTCCGGCTTAAGGTACAGTTCTTACACCTTTCTTAAACAGTAAGATCTGTCTCCAGCACACTGCTGAGTGTTACAGATGCTGCTGTTTGGGAGCACTAGTCAAAAATTTAAAAAAGGAAACCCTAAAAGATCCAAAGATGACTGCTAATCTGTAGGTGTTGTCTATTCCTGCTGGTTACACTGGGGCCTGATGGTTATCCTCACTGGGATCTAGCCTACGAGGTAGAGGAAGAGATAAAGACTCAAGCCATTTTTGCTCCTTTATAAACCATGAGGACCACAGAACTCTGGTAGGAAGTGGAGTAAATCATCAAAGAAACCTGATGCCCAGTCTGGTGCATGCTGAGAGCTCCCTTACAAATGTATTTTTGTTGTTGTAGACTTATTAGGGAGAGGAACCTGAAACACTGAATCCTTGGGTTGTGCTGGAGCATTAAATAATAACACCCTGTTCTTCTGTTATCTGTGGGCTAGTAATGAAATTACTATGTCCTTCCCCTCAGTGTTTAGTAATATTAATTCCTATGTCCCTGAGTTATGTGGAAAGCATAAGTAGAGAGCCCAGAGGAAATGCTCCATTTATTTTTCAGTACTGTCTACACCCTCACGGGACTGGAATGGTTTATACCAAGGAAAGATAATAATTCCTTGTACTTGCAAGGAAGGAAAAAAAATAAAAATAAAGGGAGAGGGGGAGGAGGTGTGTGCTTACCACAGTTGTATAAATAAGAATATTTTGAAGTTGATTTTGGAGGTAGATGTAACAGGAGTTGTCAGACACATAAAAGAGCGTTGAGGCTGATGATCAGTACCTGGGAGAGGCAACAGCAGCACCCAGAACAAGGTCATGCAAGTGAAAAAAAGATAGTAGGTAAATGTCTGTGTCACTGTCATCTGCTGCAAGGCTAGCACAAAAGGCATGCACTGTGCAGTGCTTTAAAATGTTTGTTCCTGGCTGTAATTTCATGTATGAGCTGCAGCTGCTTTGCTTGGCTGCTGTATTTCCTTCTTCGGTGTTTGTATAGAAGCAGGCAAAAATTCTAAGCAGAAAAGAACCACATAAAACATAAAGCACCAGAAGCAAATTTTTTCCCAATATTGGCAGACTGAAACTAGCCAAAGATGCTAGTTGTTGGGGGGAAAAAACACTGTCTTTGGCTTGTCCTGCCCAAGCCTGGCTGATTGTGTGAGCACAGAGCTATACTTCCTCATACCTACCAAAGCATGCCTATGCTCCACTCCTGGAATTGCTTTTAAGTGCTATTCATTAACGGGTTTACCATGTGCATTTATTTTGCACTGCAAATGATAATTTGTGAACGACAAAAGGGATAATGTCAGGATGGAGGGGAGGTGGAAGTAGCAGCTCCACTGTTACCAGCAGGTTTATGCTTTCACTCAAAGCCATCCAGCGTTTTCTGCTTGACTGCAGTAACTGATGTGTTATGCTCAAAATAGCAGATGAAAAATTTGTTTCAGGAAATTTAAACCTGGAACAAACACATTTCTATGCTAATTAATAAAATGTCATTCGAGTATCATCTTGTGCTTTTAACGTGCATCTCCCACACCCAAGAGAAGAGCTGAGGCAGGGACTCACTTTAAGCCTTCTCTCTCTGCGCTCGGGGAGATAAAGCAGCAAAAGATATAATTTAAGCAGCCCACCCTGGAGATGGCAGCGCTGGCCAGATTTCCTGAGACGATGTGTGTTTTGACTGTTCATGCTTTGCTTGAGCAAAACTTTGGCACGAGGCCCGATACCAGGATTTATATCAATAAGCATGGAAAGCCCCGGGGCTCCATGCAGCTGCGTTTTGTAGCATGTGCAATAGCATTTGTCTATCAGTGAGCTCCAATGGCTTTAGTAGCTCACCACCACATGAAGAAAGATGTGATTTTTTTTTTTTAAGGAAATAAAATATCACACCCAGGAAACGACCTGAGATGTCTCTGAGAATAATGGAAGAGTGCAAAGAGACAGGAAAAAGTTAGTATCTCTCCTTAAGATGGGCCTGAAACCCATTCTGAAGGAAGCAGAGGTAACCAAAGACAGTTACCAGGCAGTTTGATATAGCTATTAGTGGGAAAAAGCAGGCAGTCTGTATGTCTGTTGCACATTAGAAACAAAAAGTGTGTGCCCAGTGCCGGCACAGGCTCCCTCAGCAGTACAGCAGGAGCTGTGCTGTCCTGCCGGGAGACAGAGAGGGTGGCTGCCACCGAGCCTTGAGCGCTGACGGCACAAACAAATGAGGAGGCCGCGTCAGTACAGGCCGCATTTGGGATTTGTTTGTTTTGACAAAATGGATTGCCATCAGTGGAGAATAATTTATCACAGCCGAGCTATTTTTGGTAGGAAGCACTGGCTGAGCAAACCCTTTTGTCAGGAAATACTTTCTAGCTTCAAGTTCTGTTCAGGATGAAAAATGCCTGGAAACTGGTACCCAGGACAGTCAACAGGGATATAAGCGGAAAAGTCCCTTCTCCAGCAGACACGTATGTATGGCTCAAACAGAAGGGTCTTACAGCTCCTCTCTACATAGTGCTCAATAACCCCAAGGTGAGGCCTTGCTCTTGGAAGCTGGAGCAATGGTAGTGCGAAGACATGAGTGTGAGTGGCCCTCCTCTGCCTCCAAATGCCAGACTTCAGTTTTCCCAAGGAAAATTATTTAAAGCTCAATATTTCCTAGAAAGGGCAAATTATTCTTATGAGGGAAATCCCCCTTTTTAGAAAGGAAGTGCTTGTTCCTTTGTGCTTTCTTTGAACAACACCATCCAGTGTTGCACATCCACCTTTCTTAGCCCTAGTTTGGAAGCACTGGTAGAGTCAGGTGAAATCACATAGGAAGAAATAGATAGGCCTGAGGTTGGAGAAGTGTTTTGAAGTTTGGGTGAATGTGAACAGGCAGAGAAGTTCTTGGGATCCATGGAACAAGATTCAATGATACGCAATAATGATGAGTAGATTGCTATAGGTGTAGCTTAAGAGACAATTAATTAATATAGCTTTAATATAAGAAGAATTCACATGTTTTGAGACAAAAAATTACTTGCGTGTTTTAAGAATACAAAGAATGCTGACATTCCTTCTACCATGTGCATTTCCAGGTTTTCTTTAAAGTTAGTCTCTGGTATCCTAGACAACCAGGGCACTACGAAAAAAATGCCAGGGTTTTTTTTTGTGGGGTTTTTTTTGGTTTTCTTTTAACATTTAGGAAAAGTTGCCGTCTTCCCTGATGATATGCTAAACAAATCACCAACTGAAACAAAAGGACAGCTTGCCTTTTTTTTCTGTCTCTTCTCTAAGAGAGAAGCCTATTTGCAAGAAGTGGGAATTAATCTGAAACTAAATGAAACAACTATCCATGATCGCCTCAAACTTTATGACAACTAGGCAAGAAATAGTTTTTTGGTCTCACCAGAATTTTTGTGGTTTTGGATGTTTGTGGCTGCTAGGTGTGGGTGAGAAGCTGAGGTCTCATCCCCTGTTACAAGAGGGCTGTGAGGCTGAGGGAGTTCTTGTGGGTCCTGGAAAAGTTTATATTTACCTTAGGCTTCACTTCAGCTTTGAGCGTCTAATGTTTACACTTTAGTAAGGGATAACAAGTATCAAAACAAAACTAATTTTCAGTCTCCAGAAAACACCTACATGGGTTGAGAAAAGGTTTCAAGGGAGCACTTCAATTACACACAAGCCTTCCTCTCTGCAGCGTTTTACATCAGTATGTGGAAACAAATATTTTCCTGATTTCAGCAGGATGGTGGTACTCATTAAAATGCCTTTAGAGGTTCTTTCCTAATTCAGCTGTTGCATGGAGTCCAACTCCTGGAAATCCTCTGACTCCAGGCTTTTTGATCCCTCCTAAAAGAAATGTACTATTTCCTATTCCAGTCTCTGGAACAGAGACAACTGTGGATGCATAGAATCACAGAATCTCCTGAGCTGGAAGGGACCCATAAGGACCATCGAGTCCAACTCCTGGCTCCACACAGGGCCAGCCAAGTCAGAGCATGGGACTGAGGGCATCGTCTAGACACTTCTTGACCTCAACCAGGCTTGGTGTTGTGACCTCTTCCCTGGGGACCCAGTTTTAGTGCCCAACCACCCTCTCGGTAAAGAACCTCTTCCTAATATCCAACCTAAACCTCACCTAACTTGTAATTGTTTTCTAGATTTCTGTAGTGTCTTCATCTGGCACTGGGGATGCGTGCACCCAAAAAACCTTTGTGTATTTTGGAATCATGCTCTTAAATCCACGAACCTTTTGGGAAAAGTGAGCACATGTCACTTAAGCTTCACCAGCAGAAGGAGAGGAACATGCCTGTGAGCCAGCTATTTCCTCACTTCACTCCCAGTGTACTCCTAAGAAGCCCAGTGGGTAATAGAAATCTTGCTTTATAGTCACCCCTCTAGGTATAGATTAATGGATTCACTACAGCCTTTTAGCAAGACACCAAACACTCCCCTGCTCGAGTAATAGACTATAATATCCCTGACATTCAGGAGGAAACAACAGAATACAATTAAGAACAGAATACGTAATAGTCGCTGAAATAAAACAGATTTCCAATCAATTAAAACAGACTCTTCTTCCAATAGCACCAGACAAATAATAAATTTACAAAACTAATCGGTTCTACACAAGCTGAGCTAATGAGTGTCATTTGGGTCACATCCTCAAATTGCAAATAAATGTTATCATTTATCAACCTAACACATTACTCAATAAATCTTCTGCACCACTGTTCATACTTATCAGCTGTGTCATTTAATATTCCTTTCTGATTTAGAAAACTATTTCCTCTGGTGCCTGACCCCTTGTAATGGAAAACTACTGAAAACAGACAGTAGCTAATTCAAGATTTGTATAATTTAGAGCTAAACAGAGCTGTGGACAGCGTTGAAATGCTCTAATATTCATTTTTCAGTGAGTCTTCTCCCAGGTTGCAAATATTACACGCTGTTGAGATAAAAGTTTCATTTGAAAGGCAAGTCAGACTGTAGGCAATGCAGTAAGAGCTTTTATGGTGTGCAGTGTCCTGAAAACAATCACACTCTGTCCGGACAAGGAGGTCTGACATCTCATTTTTGAAACAAAGAATTTTGGAGACTCCCAACTACAGTCATAAAGCCTTCCCATCCCAATGCTGCACACTACTCTGAATGTGTGCTTGTAGACTGGTGGTTTGGTGATTTCAGCATTTGCCATTTCCTACCAAGAGGGGTATAAAAAGGGGGGAGCTTTCAAAGACTACCCCTTCACCAATGCACCTCTCCCCCCAAAAAAAAAACCCCAAAAAACTAACAGCAGGGGGAATAGGTTTTGTTGTCCCTCAGGTGACAGCGGGTGGGTCTTTTCTTTTGTCCCAGCCTGCTTCCCCACACGTGGCATCCTTTCAGGGATCACCACAGGCTTCCCTTCCTCACACATTGACCTTTTTCTGACACTTATCCATTCCAGAACTGAACTACCCAGATTCACCTTTTCCACTGCAGACACATTAAAAACATAGGCATACGGCCACTGGGACACATCTAAGAGGGACATCTTGTGCCTGACCTTCTCCATAAATGTGTTTGTTTCTGTGTCTCAAGAGCATGTTTAGATTGACTGTCAAACACTAAAGGAGTTATGAACTGCAATGCCCTCTCTGTGCACTTGCTTTACAACACACTGCATAGCTGCACACAATATATAGGTACAGGGCCACTTTTTACCAGAAGAGCCTTTACTAGCAGTGCACCAGGTAGTAAATGACCCATTTGTCAAACAAGGCTGAGCCTGGTGCCTCAGTGGTTGGCTGGCTCACGTTCTTATGTGAATCTAACTCGCTCCATATTTTCAGTTCTCTTTTCCCTTGTTCCTTCTGCTCAATGTTATTTTTCCTATCTCCTGCCCCACTTCTGGTCCAACTAGTGCCCTTCAAGTCCCCTTTACCATTGTCCCTCCTGTTCCTTCTTTATGGTTCCGAATACCCTCATTGTCTTTCTTATTTTTACTATATCCAACACATTTTCTATAACATCATTTGATTCCTTCCCCCGCCTTCATTTCCCTGCTTTCCACTCATCTGAGTCCTTACATTTACCTTACCTTGATTCAAAAAGATTTATATCCCAAACCTGCCTCTGGCATCAACACAGCTAAAAAGAATGGCTAGACAGGCTTTCTGTTGTCTGTTTGAGCCTTGTGTTGACAGAACCACCAAATGCAAAAAAGATAGGAGACCTCCAGCAGCTGAAGACCCAACATGAGCCAGATGAGTCACCCCTCAGCAGGAGCAGTGGGAGTATGGACCATGCACACCAAATGCGAAGCTCCTCAACAGCCCTCTGGCAAGCTGGGGGCCAACTGAGGCTTGCAAAGATTTCCCCTTTGGGGGAGGTTTTATTACAAAGTCAACAAAAATCACCTCTTTGATACAAGAGGACTCTGCTGTCAAACAACATGTTCTCGAGAGAGATGGAGATGAAGCCCAAAATAACGTAGGTTAAATTATGGAGCCAAAAGCAAACCTAAGTGTGGAGAGACTTACAAGCAATCAAAAATGATTGGAAATGTTGATTACGGAAACTGTAAGCAAACTTAGCTTAAACATAAAATATTTTTCATACAGTTCTCATACCACTTACAAAGATGTCCAGATCCTCTTAAATACTCCAGCATAAACTGTCCTGCAGTCCTCATGAACTGGCCTTTACATATTTGATTTTACCTTAATCTGATTTCACTGAGAACGTATGGAAAGAAGCAAACCTCCCATTTCTGATTCCCCTATCAACGAAACTCAGACAAACATGCCAACACTTCAACTGCTCATTTGAACTGTAGTTTTGCTCTTACTGCTGTCAGTGAAAGTCCTGAACACTGGAATATCCAAACTGGTATCTGCTGTGTAGATCTGAGAGGCAATGTTACACTTGACTGTTACACAATGTTTTTTAATATAATTTACTATGCACAAGAGTCCTATAGATGGAATTTAGCAATGTGTAAATACCTCAAAAGTAGTATGCATAACATTTATGGCACAGGGCAGTCACAACACATCAACCACTATTAAAAACACATTTACTTGAATTTTAGGGCTGCACTGCTAAATGTCTTAGATATGATTATCCAGCCATTTCTAATGTAACATGCAACATTAAAGTTAAAGTAAATGCATTTGCAGTACCTGTTGACCACTCCATCCAGTTTAATAAACCACTCATAATAAGATACATGCACAGAAGTGTTGCATAAGTATTGGGTAAATTATCTTTGCTAAAATACTCAGTGCTCCAACTAAAATAAACACCTTTTCTTTCAATGTTAATATGCTGAAACTCAGCTGAGCTATAAAGTCACTTTGCACTTTTGGTAAATATTTTCCTTTGTGAGCCTAGTGTGTGTGTGTGTGTGTGTGTACAGTATGTGTGTGTGTGTGGGGAATACTTTAGATCAGTTTTCTGGCAGTATTTACCTTTCTGTATGGAGCTCACCGCTCACCTGTAATGATAATGAACAACAGTTAAGCATCTTGCAGAGCGTTGTCTTTGCTCCAAACTATTTATTTCCTCTTGCACATGAGGAGACTGCTGTTCCCTTAACTAACTGCATTTTGGCATTTAGAACAAGCTTCAGCTTTGTACCCTGGTCGTGTTACCTACTGTAGGCAGCTTTGAGGTAGCCTCACACAAGAAGAGCATGCAGGGTATTCCTTGACAGCATCTATTTTCAATAGCACAGAGGCCACAGCTGAGAACATTCACAAAACACCCTCCTAGCATTTTTTACTTTACTCTAGCCCATATTTTTACACAGAAATAGCAACTAGATGTCCACAGGGAAGTGAACTTTCTACAAATCCCCTGTCTGTTTATTCCATGAAGATATATACCATACCTTTATTCTTTTGCTAAACCGTTCTTCCTTTAATTACTGCTCTGTGCCACCTATCCATTACACCCACGCACAACCAGTGTGTCCTCTCTTTGTGCTTTCTGCTCGTTCTTCTCCCGTTCAATAAAGTGCAGAGCCCCAGTCACTCCCTGTGTATATCACTCCTCTTCCCACTGCATCTTCTGCAAAGGCTGGCTTGCAAGCTGGGGAAAAGCCAGTTTCAGGGGAAAAAAATTACCAACCATTTAACAAGGCTTTGAGCACCAGTCATCTGGATTTACTCTGCAGGTCTTTAAGCTGGTAATGATCACGAGGAACAGCTCTGAAATAGTAAGGTTCTGGACAAATAAATAGGAACAGCAGAGAGGTGGGGTTTTTTTTTGTTACCCATTCTTCCAAATATCGAATGCTCCATTATGAAAGGCACTCTGGTTATAATTCCTCTCTTATCCTAACTTCTTTCTGCTGCTTGCTATTTTCAGTAAAACCTAACAAATAGTTTCTGTGGGGTTTTTGCTTTCAAAGATACAGGATAATGGCTGTAACTTCCCTCGCGTGCCTGTTCACCATGGTTACCACGGCCCTTTTCTGAGAGCTGCTCATTGACTGAGCTTCGGACCTCAAAAACATGGGCTGGAGGAGTGAGACCCTACCAGAACAGGGGAGCAGCGTGGGGTTTCCTAAGGTAGAAAAATAAATTAGAGGGTAATTACCACAGTGTAAGCAGAATCAGAATTTATGTTTCAAAAAGATTCTAAATCAGAAGCTTTAAAGAAAAATCACCCTTAGAAAGCCAGGCAAATTAATGTGAGCTAGGTATTAAACAGTAACATGTCTCATCCTTTCACTGGTGGCAGTTGTTATGGCCAAACCCTTGACCTTCATCCTCCCCAAATTTCACATTTACCACTCTGACCTCTGCTATTCCTTATTTTTCTCCTTCTTCTTCAACAATACGCATTAGATTTTAAAAATATTTTCTCATAGCACTAAACAGAAATCAAAGGATGATGAATTTTAAACACTGACTGCATGCAAATTAGAGATAAGAATGCATCAATATATTACTGTTTTGAGAAATTGCTGAAGTCTATTCTCTCATGGAAGTCTGACTTGTATGGAGAAATTTAGATTTAATTATATCATAGAGCAGGGTGCTCTCTATATAGTGTAGTGTCTGCTGACTGGGTTTCAAGGTTAGTGAGTATGCTCTGAAGATAAGATTCTGAAAAACATCACCTAATCAGTGTGCTGTCTTGCCATGGATTTTATTGCACATGTTAGCTGGCATTAGCAGTCTCTTTTACTCCAGGCTCTGCAACATTTTGGACATCTTTTGAAACAACTTCAATAAAGTTTTGGTAGAGCACTCAGGGTGTTAAGCACAAGTTCACCATTAACAGTAATGGAAGTCATGCACATACTGCTATCAGGATTACGTTTACTAATTACCTCCAAGGCTTTATATTCCAAACAGAATATATTAAGCACAGCATTTGCCAGAACGCACTTCATTTTCTTTCATTCATACTTTGTTCCAGTCTCTAGACAGACCAAATATTCTGATCATGTCACTCTTTGATGCTAAATTGGATACAAATGTACTCAGATAATTAATCACACTCAGTGCTTATTGTGCATCTTTCTTAATTATTATGCAAGCAGATTTCGCCTAGCTTGTATTTTGTTATCAGATTGCAAGAAAGCAGCTGATTACCTTTCTTCTCATATAATTACATCAACAGCGAACCCAGCTTCCTCCCTCCATGCATCTTTGACCACATGAAACATTTCAGGAAAGACTCATCAGGGAAAAAAAGAGCAATATTTCACATTTTCCAGGTTTCAGTCGCCACTGACAAACACTACATGTTCACAAATACCCAGTAGCCCCAGCCCCATAGAAAGTGGAGGTAAAAGAAAGAAACCTCTTCTGCTGTCACTCAGGTCTAGTGAAGATAAGTTCTGCTCTTAGTTGCATGCTGCTTCTTCTGCCTGGTCATGCCATGCTCATGGGAAAAGTCTGCCATTGCTATTATACGACTAAACTTTTCCTGTTAAAGCTACTATCATTTAACTTTTCTTCATTTAAAAATAATCCACAGCCTATGAACTCTGGGTGAACCTCTCAAAAAGTTCATGCTATTATTTTTTAAACAGAACTCTGTGGAAAGTTGGATTCATTTAATTCAGGGCCCATATGAGGATCCAGGGAGAAACCAAAGTACTGACATGAACCCAGAAACATACCTAGACTGGTCTATTTAGTCTTTTCACTGGTTTCAAGGAGTTTACACAGAGTAAAACTTGGTTGAATGTCACAATCACCTTTCCCAGGAAGAATCACATTCTTGAAAATGTCACTAGTCCAACCTCCTTCCTTGACAGCATCACTCCTCAAGCAAATAAAGGCTTAACATTCATATGGCACCTGAAAAAGCTTCCCTTGATTCACCCTTCCCCACCCTCCCCCCCAAGAAGACAGGAACCTATATTGATCTGGCAGAAAACTTATTTCTTTGGGACTTTACTTGAATCATTAATTCTTAAAACATCTAAAATTACCATGATCCAAGTTGCAACAAGTCACTGACTTTTGCTCTCAGTGCCAGATGACTCTGGGGCTCAGATTTTTTTACCTTATCCAGATACTGCTTTACTCTGTGTCGATAGCCCGAGGAGAGATGTTTTGGGACCCTCCTTCAGGGATGGGTGCTCTTCTCCAGGCAGTCAGCAACCTTTCTGTCCTTCTGATGTAGGGAACTTGGCCAGAGCCTCTTCCTTCCTCTTGACCAGCCACCTGTGTGCTTTGAATAACAGGTGGCCATGTATTTCTGGAACACAATTTGGACTTGAGTTACTGCCACAGTTCAGCATTTTAATGATTGGTAGAACCTAAATAGTTTCACATAAATTTATGCTGATGATGTACATTTTTTAAATAAACTAAAAGTGGTGACAATTATTTTAATTTCATCTCGACAGGATATATAATTTTTCAGTTTTATTAGATTACATTAAAGTGCATATATAAGATTTTAGCTTCCTTTTTGAGCTCACATAGTAGATATTTTGCTTTGTATTGAATCTGTGCTCTATTATTAATAATTGCCCCTCTTTTATCTGATAATTTCCAGGAAAAGGAAGAAAAGCGGTTTAAATTCTATATAAGAAATTAAGAGCTTTTCTGGCAAAAGATTAACACTGTATTGACCCACTTTAGTGTTCAAGACAAATATTGAAGGAGAATTCATCATCTAAGCTTCCCCTAAAAATAAAGCATTATCCATCTCTGGTATAGAAAAAATTGCTACTCTTATTAAAAGCAACATTAAACATAAACCAGAGAAAACTTTGTTCAAGATTCTCTAATTGGCTTGATCCACTGAAACTAAACATAGAACTCCTGTCTCCCAGAAAAATGGATAAAATCACCCTTGTTATCCTAGTGTGGCTTTTGCTGACTTGTACATACAGCTGAGTGGATAGATTTTACTCGCTCAATAGTTCGACAGGAAGGACTGCCAATCAAGCATTCACTTCCAAGAGATGGATGAATCTGTGCTGGTAAGAGTTGTGTAAGAGCCATGGTTTCTTGTAAGTGTTTATAAGGACGTTCTTCTATTCAATTCTGTCCCACAGCACACCTCCAAATTCTTCTTTCTTTCCATACATCTCTTTTTGTTTAAGAAACTGAATGCTTGAGCAGTTAATATGCTTATTTGCATATGGGCATTTCACAGCACACACCAACAACCCTGTTCCCTTATGTAATTATATCAGTTCAGCTTTTTCCTAGGGCTTTCTTCTTCTCATTATGCTTCACCAACGCTAAACTTCTCTCTGCATGCCTCTAAATTATCTCCTTGGCCCAATCAATGTTTAGAGCTTTAATCAAACTGAATTCAGACCCCGCATCCTGTCTCATTACTTCAGTTACACTTAAAAAACTGTAGAGACAAATAACATTCGTTTCTATTATACTTTGGAATCACTTCTGGGATCAAATTATCTTCCACACCTGGGTGAAGCTGTTGTCTTCCCTGGGACTGCGTGTGCAGATATGAAAATAGAACAGGAGATCATGGGGTATGTAATAAAATAACACTTCCAGAAAATTAGCTCTCCTTTCTGCTGGGATAAAGCAGTGGCACAAAATCAAATGTAAAATCATATTTACAATTCAGAGCCCTCTATTATTTTCCCAAAGGTTATCTTTATTTGCCTGTAAATTTACCAGGAGGGTAAATCCCTCTGGTAGCTCTTAACGAAATTTTGTAAGCCTTTCATTTTCTTATTAATGACCTCCCTCTAAAATTTAAAAAAGGGAAGGCACATCATGAACTTTGTACTAGTTTGGTATGTTATATGCATGTTTAAATACTTGGTGCTTACATGTATGTGGCTCACCACTTACAGCAAATACGGAAGCAAAACCTTCCACTAGCTTCTGCAGTACCAGGTTTTCTCTCATCACTGCTTTTAGAGTTTTATGCTAGAGGGAGAAGAATTGGTCTTCTCTGTTAATTTAACATATTAAGCAGAAAAGCCTTTGAAATGTCTGTATGATTTTTGTACACATTTGCTATCAACATGAGTGTTTGCCATATTTTCACTGCTAAAATATTAGAACTTTTTCAGATGGAAAATTATCCTGAAGCTTTATCCTTGAAAACAAGAGCATCATTATTTTCTTTTGTTTTTTCCTTTTAAAAATTAGTATATGAAAAGAGAGATATCTCTGCCTTCAGATAATTACCCAAGTAAACTTGTTTCATCTAATATCAAAAGCAAACCAATAACTATGTTGCAACAAAACACATAACCTAGCATAAATAAAAGGGGTTTTAATTACTCCTATGATTATATGAGATGAAGGTAGGATTACACCTTTGGGTCTCTGATGGGCAGGAGTTACATCTCTCCTACTTCTTGCTTTAGGAAATCCAGGATGTTTAGTTATGCTACTATGGGTTATTGCTTTAAATTTCAATATTTTCCTTCCTTTCCTCTTCCTCCTCCCATTTTTTATTTCTATTTCCCTAAGAGCCAGGATTTAATCTTTTTAGAAGGCCAGTTTACAGCATTTCGCTATATATGTGTTAGTTCATGTACTCTCGGCCCCTTTGACAACACAAGATGAAACACTATTGTTCTATTCTGATCTTCCCTGGGACACAATGCTCTCTGACAAACACCTTCCTAAGCACAAACTACACTATTTAGATTAGCACCTTCCTGAATCCCAGGAGGAACACTCAGTCCAGAGGCAGCACTGACATGTCCTCATCTTCTTGCTGTGTCAGAACTAAAGCCTGCATCAAACATCCTCAAAAACAAACACCCTGGTGACAGAAGAACAGATGGACATCCACAATTTAAAATCTCTCTGGAATTCCACTGGAATACTTAGCAAGTTTTTTCTTTTGTTGTTGCTGGTGTTGTTTTATTAAACAGCTAGATTAGGAAGTATCATCTCGCTGAAGAAACTGAAAATTGTAATGAGTTTTGTGGTCAGGCAGTAATTATATTAGCTTTCCCTAAAACTGGATACAGTCAAATTCTCATCTAATTACATTTTCCAAATGAAGCTGGGGAGAGAAAGGTCATAGCATTATAGCCAGCATATTTTGTTTTCCTCTGGAAAGAGTACAAGAATAGTTTCAATCGAAACGGCTTGAGATTATGCTTGATAATTTGTAATTAACTCTCCAGGGTGCTGTGAGGCCTAATTAATTACTTATTGGAAAGCATTTGGAGATCTTTGGATGAAAGTTGCTATAGTAATATCAAGAATTGTGGTTATTGTTATTGTTGGGTATATTCCATCCCCAGCTGCAGTTAGGTGGAAAATGTACCTTTATTACCTTACGATATCTTACAACCAGGACTGATCTGCTGAAAAGCAGCATTTAAAAGCTGAGAATAATTCTCTCTGCAGTGGGAAGCTGAAGGTGTTTATTCTAAAACTGTGAATATAATTTATGAATAAGCCAAATACATAAATTGCACTCAGAAGCTCCACAGTGATAACACACTTTATATTCTCCATCTGCAGATAAGCAGGTGCATCTATTTGTAGAGTTTGTCTTATGAAACTGTCTTCAGCGCTACGAAACTGCCGTATCATGAACGCCTCCGTGTGTTGAGCATCCAGCATTTGTTCTCAGGTCTGTCAACAGAAACATGTCACCCAAATGCAATTAACCCAAATTAATATAACAATGGGGGGGGATGAAGAAGATATTAGGATTCTTATTCAAACCAGGATGATGCCTTGGTACAAAATTGAGTACCCAAATGATTTTACAAGTTCTTGGGTTTGCTGAATGAAACAGACCCACGTGTAAAAAAGAAGAGAGATGTTAGGCTTTCTCCCAAAAGCCAGAGAAGAAAAGAATGGCTTCAAAAACCCTCAAAAAAACCTTCACCTTGCATAAGGCTGGAGCTGGAACTCGCTTTTGCAGTGCAGTCTCTGATGTTCAGCTGAACCCTGAGCTGCGGAGGAGGGAAAATGTGAGAAATGGAATCAAAGTTATGTGCAAGGACCCAAGAACTGTTTAGAGTCTCCAGCCAGAACTCAAAAAATGATCCTTCTTGGTACAGAAGCTGAGAAAGTTGTAGAGAATTTTCTGGGAAATGTATATAGACATTTTTCTTTTCCCATCCCTCATTCTTAGTATTTGTCTTAAGTACCAAAACCTTTTGAAAATACCTGCAGTCATGAAAAAGGGCCTGTTTGTGTCACACCAAGGAGTCCAAGGGATAGGAAATATTCCTGAGGTTTCCTTGCTGTGAAGAGCTAACAACCCAAGAGGCGAAAGCAGGAGGCTTTGCTATACTCTGTTTAGACAAAGAAAAACTGAATTTTGAAGCCTGTGTGTGTCTTCCAAATACAGATCTACTCTGGAGAAACCCCACCAGTGCTGTAAAAGTGTGGGTAAAAATAGACACCAATGTGCATGCACTCTATGGTACCTGTAATAACTATATATAAAAGACGGCCTACTAAAGGTAAGTCTTAGTGCTTCTTCTTCAAAAGTATTGCTTTTAATATTTCTCCCATGTAGGGATACATTTATGAATAAATCTCAACATGTGCACAAGATAAATATATAACACTATTTTTTTTATGGTGTTGAACGTGTAGTTCCCTCAAGCGTTCACTGTCTCTAACAAGCAGGTTGTGGTGTCTTTCTGTTTACCTTGTCAGCAGTATTCATTTCTGTTATCACTCTTCTGGAAGAACAAAGTTTCTAGATATGCCTCAAAGGTGAACGTAATTATGCTGCTTACATTGTTATTCCTAGAGGGATCATAAAATAGTACTTAGAACAATGTTTACAGTCATCAACGAGGCAGAAATCACTCTGTACATACCGGGAAGGCAGAAAACAATACCCCGTCACTAACTAATTACAGATGGGATTACGCTGCCTAAAGATCCCGTCTCTCACATATGATCTAGGTGCTGGGTACATCAGTAGCCTGAAGCTTCCAGCAATTACTCAGTCCGTCAAATAAAAATTTCTCTGAGGTGTTTTCTTTTCACTGAGGCCCTGCAGATGATGTGACTTCTTACCAATTTCTAACTTTATATTCAAAGAAAACAAAATAAGTAAACCAGATGCAATGACGCATGCTTTAATGAACCTTAACTAAAACACATCCTTCCTCTATGCCATACTTTCCCGTTCTTCTGCTAGGGTCAAGGACAAAGTTAAGTGAAGCCCACAGAAAGGTCAGAAGTTTGTAAAGGGGCTCACAAAGAAACAGGGGGGACATGGGAATCCTTCTTCCATGGATGTTCACACCAAGGGTGCGTGGCTGCTGGTCCTGCCCTGCGAACTGCCTTCCTCTGCAGGCACCTGTGCATTGAGAACATAAAGGCAGCAACACGTTACTGTTACTTCTCTAGAATATATAGGGAACACTGAATCAAGACAGCATAGCAAGCATAATTTGTGCATTGCTGGTAGATGCCATTGTGGAGGCAGTTGGGTTTTACCACGGCAAAGGGTATTTTCCTTATTTTCTGATTGCTAATCACCACTGCATCTGCTCTGTTCAACCTGAGGTAACTGTGATGTGATCTTATATTCACAGTCTTCCTGGTGTAATATTAAGCTTGTCCTGGCTGACACTTTACATTCATCATTTGGTGACTTAGTAGTCAAATATCCTTGCTGTTTGCCGGAGGGAGAGTGCTGGGGAGGCATGGGCTTCGTCACACATCCATGGGAACGTCAGCGACAGAAGTTCAAACTAATCAGCCAGCATCATCAAATATGTATCATAACAACCTGAAAGCTATCATTTTGGAGAGAGGGAAAATAATAAAAGAACTACAGCATATGAAATGCATCAAGGATAGAGCAAAACCAATTTTTGTGGGAATCCTTGGACCTTGTCGACACAGCACTGTTGTTTATGGAGGCAATTACACCAGTATGAACATACTGCCGATATAAAAGCATGACTTTAGGAGCTAACCAGGTAAAGGACATACCTTTACCCTGGTTAAGCTGGACAGCACAGGGGTCTGGCGAGCCCTGTGGCACAGTTGTGCTGTGCTGCTGGCACAGCATGGGAACCTGTGGGTCCCACTGAAACCTCATCCTTGTACTGGGGGCTGGGGCTGAGGTAGGCAGAGCCTCCTGGTACCAAGTGCCAGTAGAAAGACACAGAGGCACTATATCTATATCTTCCATACATATACCATGTGATGGAAATTACGGTCCAGAGAGCAAAAAGAATTTTGAGGGATTTTTTCAGTCATTTGCCTGTTTTGTTTTAAGGTTTTTTTATCTAAGGGTGAGAGCAGGTAAAGTCACTGAGCACATAACCGTGGATGACAGCGAGGTCAGGATTTCCACCAAGCTGTGAAACTTGTTCTTAGCACAGCACCTCCAGCTGCAAAACAGAGGCTAAACTCAGGGTTACTGCTGTCACGCGTATTTAGGAGGTGACAATCCTGAAAGAAAGGGCATAAGAGACCACTAGAGGTACAGTACATATATTATCAATTTCACAACCCATCTGCTAAGTCCTGATCTCTTCAGACCCATTTCCAGCCTGACAAAATAAAGCTCTAAGAAGACAGCGGCATCTTCTAATCACTCAGAAGGCTGAAACAAAACATGTCCCCATCACGATTTCCTGTATGTGTTTTTTGCCTCATCTTACTTCTCAGTTACTTGTTGAGTTCTGTACTTCCATTATTTAAAGTGAAGCTGGAGCCTGTTTTGGCTGCTTTTCTCTTTACAGAGTTTCAAGCTAAAGAACAGATCAAGTCTCAAATGCCAAATCTGCGTTTATATTATTACAAAGAGCGAGATTTGATGCTCTTGTCCTTCCAGAACACTATTCATATTATTCCCCGCATATGGGGAAATATTTAGAAGCCTGCACTACCTCTAAAGCACTCATAAAATTTTGGCATTTTTTAGCATATATGCATTTTTAAAAAATTATTTCTTATTTCATCTTAGACAGGTCTCCAAGTTTGGTAGCCATTCACATATGAGAAGTCTCATTGATTATGATGGAGTTCTTTCTGCATCTTTTAATAATAATGGATAAATGTTTCAAATTAATTATGTAATTAGCTACCCTCAATATCATTAGATAACTAGATTTAATTTTTTTTTAGCCATTTATACTAATGTGATTTAGCAATTAAGAACCACATCAGGGAGGGAAAAAAAAGAAGAAAAAAAGAAAAAAAGAGAGAGAAGCTGCTCGCAAACTTTCAGACCCATGAAGAAAATAAGACTGGAATATGAAAGGCTTCAGCATGGTGCTTTTAAGAGATCCCTCTGGTTACAAAGATGTCTCTGTTATGGCCCTGACCACCCTTGAGCAGTGTCATCAGTGCTGATCAACCTATGAGACCAACTGAGCCAGAGTAAGCAGCAGCTCCACTCATATTTTTGGGATGGTTTTTGCATGGACCTGATCTAAGTGCTGTGCTGGTGGCAAGGGGCAAGATCTTTTCATTCCCTGGGATAATATTTCCATGTTAGTCATCTCTTGTTCATCTCTGAATCACCTCACACTTTTTTTCCTGTGGTGTCTTTCTCTTTCCAAATTCTGCCAAAATAGTTTCCCCCCTTCATGCTGATGGGGTTGCAGCCTCTTTTGACTGTTTTTTGGGTTTTGTTTTCTTTCTTTGAGACCAGAAGGGACTCTGGATAGATGAATCCAACTTTCTGTAGCACGTACCAAACACCTGATTTCCAGAAAGGCACTCAACCTCAATATAAAGATATTAAAATTAAATTTGCCATTTTCATAGTCATTTTAAATTCTAACTATCTTTCTTTTCAAGGTAACACCCTACATTTTTTTTACTGAAATCCTGGTTTTAGTTGCATTTGGATACATTCACTAACACTTTCTTAGATGGACCAGGAGGACTACAATATATTCAAGAAATCTGTTTCTAGGAAGCTCTAAATTACATTAGCAATATATTTTAGTAATAACAATCAAGCCTGGCTCATTTCCTTGGGATTAATGAGTAGCTGGCAGAGCTGATGGCCCCAAGAAGTAGTCATTATTTTATTAGAGATATTTCTTTTTTTTTTTTTTTTTAATTAGGCAAAGATTAGAAAAAATCCTGTCTTCTTTGTGTGTAAGAGGAATGAGAGCATCACAGGAGGAAAAGTACGATCACTCAGAGTAGGGAAAAAGTCTTTTTACAATCTTTGATAACCTTTTGTAAGATCACCAGGTTAATGATGTAACACGCGTCTATTTTCTGTGGCTTTCATCTGTTCTCTGGGTTTGTATTTCTCTGTTCCCAGAGGGTTTCTTTGTTTATGTTTTGAAAAATGAAGCATGTAGATTTTTGAGGAACATTTGCAAATACATTGTGCACTTTCAGAAAACGTCTTACAGCACGAGTGGCTCACTCACTCTGACTTCAAGTCAGTCAGCTAGAATGCATTGAAAATGGCTGAGGAAAAGGAAGACTGGAAAATGTCAGTGACTTTTAAAGCATAAAAAAGCGCCCCAAAATCACCCTTGGGAAAAAAATAATAAGGGAAAAGGACAGGGAAAGGAGGAAAATTAAAAGAAGGATAAGGAAAAAGGCAAAGCCAGAGATTTACAAACCAGTCAGTTTAACCACTTTTAGCAGAAAAATACCGGAACAAGTAGTTAAATTAACTAATTGGAAGCACCCAGAAGATTCAGGGAAATGGGTAGCAGCCAGGAACTCAAACACAAGTTCAAGAATTATGACACTATTGTGACAAGACTCTTCAAGAATTGTGTCGACAATTTTCCTTTATAACAAAGCAAGAGCTTGCTAGGGTGGACAGTGAAAAACTATCAGCGAACCCATGCTGAGAGGGAAGACAGGAGGGCCCTGAGTGTGAGAAGGTTAGGACCTGGCAAATAGCTCCTGAGAGAGCTGCTGCATCCTTGGCTTCCTACAAATCCATGTTTCATCAGCGACCGGTGAAGGTCAGAGCACAGACTTATAAAAGTTACACTTGAAGCAGAAGGGAACTGCAAGCACACTGGAATGTGAAAATAATTTAAAAAAAAAAAAAAGAAAAAGGAAAATGGTTTTGTGGAGTTGATCTGTAAAGAAAAATAAAAGTGCTATTCAACAGGAACAGATTTCAAGTTTAAACAGAAGCAATCAACAGCACGCATACAGGATGGTGAAGAGCACCTAGGCTGGCTTCTGTGAACCAGAAAAAGATGTGGAGCTGAACCAGCAGTGTCTGAGAAGAGCAGAAAGCATGACAGAGGTTTACAAAACGTGCAACCCACACAGGCACTGGCATATGGCTATCATCCTTGATTTTGGGGAAAGAAGGGGCAGGTACTAGATGACAAGGTGGTACAGACAGTGATTTCATAGATAAAGACAAGAGAAAAATCAGACTGATTCTGAGGACATGTTTTTCCAACCGTACCTGACCAGGTTTCTTTGCAGCTTTTGCACTTCTCCAAAAGAGCTGTCAAGAAAAGGAAAAGGGAAGAAGTCTTCTCAATGTGTCTGAAAAGAAAACCCCACGTATCTTGAATAAGAAAAACTTAACTGTAGAAAAGTTGGTGCCCAGAGTTCAGTTCGGTTTGATCCTCATTTTCAAAACAACTTATAAATTACCATCATCCCGTGGGTTGTCTCCCTCTTTAAATGTGTTATTTGTAACTTTAAATATCGCAGCTAAAGAGAATTAGTGACTGTGACAATGTTGTTTCCAGTTCAAGTAGACTCTTGATGACTTTGTCTTTGTTAACTTATTTGTCTTTGCTTTGTGAAATTATCTGCCATTTATTCATCGTGTTCTGCAAATCCTCTGCAGTAATAACTACATGCAACAGTCCTTCTGTCTAGTCAGCTGAGAATTGACAGCCTCTGTTTGCTAAACGTATCACTTCACTGAGACTTTGGAACACACTTTTCATCTCTCCCCATTCTCATTATCCAACTAAGGTCCTTATAACATATGGTCCTATATTCCTAATTGCATTCACTGTTACACGTCAAACCAAGCTAATCTTTCAAACCGTCAGGCTAATCAGTACAAAATGCATGGCCACTGTTTGCACACATGCTGGTAACAAGAGGGGAACAGGACCTACACAAATCAGAAAATGCCACTGAGTCCCAGCTGGCTTGTTTATTGCTCCTTCATTTTCTCAGATTATCTGAAATGCATCCTCTTTTTGCATTTACATTTCCAGAGACATTTTCTCAGCAGAGAACCATTAGCACTTGCACCACGACAGCACTAGTGGCTGATGCCCTACCCAGCCAGACCTTCACCATAAAGTATGACTTCAGCTAGGAATTCCCATGAGACAGATCTTAAGGTGAAGAACAAATACTGCACAGTATGTTTTTATTATTCAGAAGAAAACACAACGTATTATTTAAACACCTTTAAGGCAGTAAAAATATAGGGGTAGTGTGGTAATTACCACTCAGTTGTAGGTTTCTTATTTGTTAAAAATAAAAGGTAACATGCAGTCTGTTATTTACTTATCATATCTCTGACATAATCACAGTAAGCCTGATCATTCCTCTAAAGCAGGTTAGCTGGGAGTGCACAAAGAGAGGTTAGGGGAGATACTGGCTTGTACATGTAAATCTACAGCTGTAGACTAAAAGAAACAAAACCAAAGAAAAACTCTGTGCTTGCATTTTAAAAATAATTTTAGTGTCTGGGCCAAAAGATACATCATAGACAATCACATCAAAGCTGTATGAATTCAGTAGACCTGGCCTAACTTCTAATGCATTTTCTGTAAATGACAGAATTTTCTTTCATCTTGAATAAATGTACCAGAGACCTGAAGCCTGAGCCATCAACACTCTCTTGAAGGATCTGCATTAGTTAGATGCTTTGATTTGACCAAGCAAATTCCAGCAGCTAAAAGCAGAATATACATGCAGAAGAAAGGAATACTCATCGAGTGAATTAACAATTTCTGTTCACATGCTATTTTTCCTAATTCACCTTTTAAGTTCTTTCAAGTTTTCCAATCCCATAGCCCAGTGGAGGTGAGTCTGCTGTAACTTCACACACTGATAGGCTGAGCAGGTATTCCTGACAGACACACCACAAACACACATATACAACCTACATCTTCAGGTTGACACAGTGATTCTCTTGCTAACATAGAAGGTACCAGCAGCCTCATTCCATCTCCCTCTCTGGCTGATCTGGATGACGGTCCCTTTGTGGGAAGTACATACACATATGTGGTATGATCCCTTCACCAGACACCTAGTCCATCCAGTAGCCAGCCCCAGATGGTCCTGTCTCTCACTGCCTCACACACAGACACACATATTCATACAAGCAGGTCTCCCAGCCATCCTCCAGACCTTACCAGTGTAGCCTTGCCCTGTAGCCAGTGTGGGTCCCTGTCCCTTCAGCAGCCATCCCACAGATCCATTGGTCTCCAAAGCCATCCCTGATATGATTTTCCTCACCTTTCATTCCATCCTCAACATCCCACAATACATTTTGCTGCCATTGTGCCCTGGGCCCCTTCATGTATATGTGTGGGGGCCAAGACTTTAACCATACACCCTAACAGAACCCTCCAATTTTCTAAGTTTAGTCTGCAAGAACACCACTCGTGCCTGTGAGCAGCATTTCTCGCTCCACCTATACAAAGGTACCAGAGGAAACAGCCTGAGAGCATCTTCTCAGTGGGCTACATAAGATTCATAACCTATTTCAAATTAAAACCTGGGTGCCAAGGGATGATTGGTTTATAACATCAGATTCTGAACTACCTTTGAGAATAAATAAATATTTCAAATACAAATCCTCAGAAGCGTTGTTCCTCAAAAACTAAGAATGTGGATTGGGAGTCATTCCCTCTTCTAGCTCCATGGACAATCCCATAACTTGCTCCTGGTTACACAGACCTAGGATATCCTGCTCTTGCAGAAGCAAGGCTTGTTGCCTAACCCATGATAATATGCAGTGAACCAGGGAAAAGACTGTATTTTGTCATATAAAGGAACAAATACAGAATTCAAGGTTCCTGCTCTCATTTTGCTCGCACCTTGCATGTCTCAATTTTATTTGAAATAGGAATTGTGGAACTGTCTTCTGTGAAAGAAACCTAAGTACTGCTCCACAGAAATGTATGTATTCACACTGGGACCCTATTTAGTGTTTTAGTTTGATCTCCAGTCTAAAGTTATATCTGAGGAAACATCAAAGCACGATTTTAGCTCAGTTTTTCTTACATGTGTTACACAGAGTTGACTTTATGCAATTCAACTGATGCGACTCAGACTAGAAACCAAAGTAGGTAGTTATTTAATGTGAGGTATGTAGTAGTGTTAGGAAAGGCACGGAGAAAAAAGGTAAAGACTTAGACATAAGAAGGAGAAGGAGCCTCTATGTAGGAAGACACTAAATAGGTTGGTGTGTAATCTATTAGGGAAAGAGATGGCGGAGGTGGGATGTCACAGGGGAGTTTATGCACAGCCCAGACAAAGTTAATAGGGAGCAATTATTTGCTATTTCTTACCAGAGAAGAGTTGGGAGAGTTTACTAAATTAATTAATGTAATTTAAGAACAGGCAAAGGGCAGCATTCCCCCCGCCCCTACCCCCCCCCCGCATTCACAATTAAACTGTGGAACTGATTATTATAGGGTATTACAGATGTTAAAATCACCAAAAAAAAAAAAAAGGTTCAAAAGCAATTAAATTCATACAGGGAACAAATGCACTTCTGGGGCTAATCTATATAAGACGTGGACACAACCTTCAGTGGAGACCCCGCAAGGGTGAGAGCAGAAGCGCCAAGCTGCAGGTGTAGTCTTACTCCTTGGGTGTTTGCTAATAGCTACTGACTGAGATGAAGTACTGGATGGCTATATAGCCTAGCCCAGAGTAGTTGGTTTTATGCTTTGCATGCTGAGATTTCCTCTGTGGGCCTCTCAGTGGGTACCTGGCCACTCCAGAGCCCCTGGCAGGAGAGGGCAGTTGCATCCCACCAGCAAAAACCCCAAGATGCAGCACTGAGTGGGTAGCAACCACCTAGCAATAATTAATACTGGTCACGTAAACTATGAAATTATTTGCTTCTAAACACATTACTAAAGTTCAGCTAATGGCCGCAAGAAAACAAACTGTAATTAAGAAAATTATGTACTTCTTTGTATTTTTGAGGCTTTCTGAAGAAGAGGAGGAAAAGGATGCTTAGGAGCTTGGATCTTCAGATTCAGATAATTAAGTTCTGCATTAGAGGCTTATTAAAATATATTGCCCAAGAGACCAGACTGAATGTAAAATAGCTGGGTACAAAAATCTCAGAGATAGAGAGAACAAAGCTGCAAGGCCTAAATGACCTTTTACTATTTCTGAATATCTTATGATGTTTGAAAACGAAGATTGCGAAACAGATGGGGCTGTTAACGAGTTTAGGAAACAACACGGCATATGCTCAGCAGAGCTTTAAGGAAAAAGCTTGTGTCTCGTATGAAATGCTGTAGGTCAGTTAAGATCAATCAAAAGCAGAAAGGAAAAAGAGAAAAAAGAAAAAAAAAAGAAAAAAAAAAAAAAGTCATAACTTGCCTGTTATTGAAATCCAGAAGATAGAAAAACGTTGCTCCAAGTCAGCTGCAACTTTTGTTCATTCAGATGATACCCCAACCCTGGGTCTGGTGGATGGAATAGGTTACGCATCTCTCAGGGGAAGGGAACTGAACCTGGCAGGTTCATCCCAGAGCTAACTGCATGGTTTATGCCCAAATAAGTGAAATCATCTAAATCTGGAAAAAAAAAAACCAACCTATGGATATTGTAACAGCAGTCAATTGTCACTTAAGAGAGCAACACTACAAATTCAGACTTCCATTTGAAAACTATGAGTTTTCAAAAACAAAACATTGCTAGTAGGAGCCCAAGTGAGGTAGTTTAGGGTCCCAGGAAGCCTGGGTGGATGCTGCTTGCACATGTCTTAGCTATTGAACCAGCTCTGTGTCTAGCCAAGCAGCACCTGACAGGGAGGTTAGATAAGCTTGGTTATATTTCATACCCACCACACACAAAATATGAATGTTAATAATTTATTAACATTTGTCATTAATATTGCAAAGTCAAGCATTCACAGGCCAGGTTGTCTGGGCAACCTTCTTCTTTGCTCTCTTGTGCGCTATATTGATGCAATCTGTAATTACACCGTGACATGCTATTATTTCCGCAGGACCCTTGACCTCGTTTGGCGCACGGATCAACCAGGGCTCCTTTAATGAGTACAGCTAGTCAATATTTTATTTCAGCCCCACTGTTAATTGTGTGGTTGGATCATATTTACCAGCACTGTTTAAACATTGTGCTGAGGACAGATCTGCTAAGCTCCTCGCTGACTTTCAAACCACATTCATTATTTCCCCAGTTTTGTGCGGAGCGACCATTTGATCTTCCCATCAACTCCACAATGACAGGATGGTTACCCGCTAATTTTATTGTAGGAAACTGAAGTACAGACAGGAGAAGGTCAAAACTGTTTGCTAATTTTGGATGTCCAGTCTGGGACCTCTGGGATCTGAATTGTTTAGAGTGCTCAGTGTTATGTGACATCAGGTACGTGCGGTGCACCCCTCCTGCTGCTGTCAGCTGCATCTGTGAGTCCTTGGCATTGCTACAGGTTGCACATGGGGGGTTGAGTTGCATACCCAAAAAGTATTGCTGCTGAGTAGGGTCAGCAACTACTTACAAATATCTTTGGGTCATCTTCTGCTTTTTTCAGAAATACTGAAGAACTAACTCCTACTCAAATGCTGCAGGACAAGCGCCAATGTTGCATACTGTCTCCACAATGACGAGCATGAGATGTATGAGATGTCTCTGAAGAAAACATGGGTGTAATGAGAAGAAAGGAACAGCTTTCATATATGGTGGCTTTGGAGATTTTTTGGGGCCCAGAGTCACAGAGTTTCAGGTAGAAAAGTCATCTATAATTTTTCTCAAATTTAATTAGTTTGGTTTGGGTTTTTCTTTTTTTTATCTAATTGAGTATTATGAAATTATTCCATTTCAGTACTTTAGAAAGAAAAAAAAAATGGTTTGGACCAGATGCCATTTTTTCTTTCCAGTCAAAAAAATTACCAAAAGTAAAAAAAATAATTATCAAAACTTGCAAATGCTACAGTACTTACCACATTAGGTTGTATTAAACACCTGAGACTGTCCACATTATGTTTTTTTACCATCTTGTTACTGTTTTTATGCTATTCAGACTTTCCTCCTCATCCCCCCTCACCTCTGGATCATCCCAGAAACCTTGTCCATCTATGAAAGTGTCATCACTTGTGTTCACATGGGGTTGGGCTGGCCTGTCAGAGCAGGATGAAAGGCTGAACTCCTCTTTAACAGGAAGAAAGAAATGAAAGAGAAAAAGAAAAAAAAAAAGAATCAAGCTCTCTCAACAGCCACACTACTACTTTTTCTCCCTTTGTATTTTTTCCCCACTGGTTTGAAACCACTCAGTGGGGAAGATGCGGGAGCAGAGCAGCAGCTCTCTGCAGCGCTGGTTCCAGTGTGCCAAAGCTTGCAGCTCACCAGGCTTAGTCGGCAGTTTCTTCATCTCTTGCTCCCACACAGTCCCATGCAGTCATGTCCTGATAGTGCTTCCATGGAATTACAACAGCAAACCTTTCAATGGTTTTAACAGAGACAGGCTTGGCCAGAAAGGAACAATATCTAATGCTCTGTTCAATCTGGTAAATAATCTTTTCTCGTGATACTGCAAACAGGGATGAAGTGATCCATGCAGTGACCTGTGTCCTTCTCTCATTCCCCTACCTTCCACCATGTAGCTAAACAAATTAATACCATTTCAAGGCAACCAGGTTTAGAAAGGACAGCAAATGGTGTTGTCTTTTCCCAAAACCAAAATAATCTCCATTTGTTTTGCACCACTACCATGAATCACTTTAATCTTCCCTTTCTCAAGATATTTTTTATTTCTTTCTATAAATTCCATACTTCCTCAGCTGAACTGTGTCCGTTCCAGTTGCATTTGAAAACTCCTCAGATGAGGGCTTTAGTAATTTGCTTTTGGTGAGTAATTGTACTCATTTTCAGCCAGAAGACGGTTAACCTTTTGAGACAGTCAATTGCCCTCTCTATGTACCTATCGCTGTTCTTACTGGTAGTGTAAGACTAAAACTTAATAACCTAAGAAAGATGAAGCATTAACTTTGCTCTGACAAAAGCTCATTCTATGTTTTAAGGCCAGAAATTTTCAAGGGAACCTGAAGGATTTGGTTCTTAGAGAACTATAATTTAGTATAGTTGGAAACCTGAATAACTTAGTACTTATTAAATCACAGTCTGTATGACTCAGACAACATCGATAGTACTTCTCCTACAGTTGATTGTAATAACTACTTGAGTTCTAAGACTATTGCTGAAAGATGCTGTAAAATATAGGGAATGCATGAATGCATATATCCCTTTTATCAATTACAAAATCTTGTTTTGCTTTAGAAAAATCCTTATGTACTTAAATTAAATGATAGCAATCTTTAACAAACACACGAGGAGACTGTGATTATCTATAAGCATATTTAACTCCACATATCTTTGTAAAATTTCCATTAAAAGAAGCATTATATGCATTACATATGCAAAACAAACACTGCAACACGATACTCCTGGAATACCACATTTGATAGTAACTTAATAAAACCCAAGTTATAAAAGACTGTGCAAACACCGCAAAGCCATAAATCTTTAACAGTCTGTATGTAAAATTCTACCCTGCCTTCTGGAAAGGCTCACAATTATCCAAACAAAACTCAAGGTGACCTTTAAAGATGAGAAATGTAAAAATAAAATGAGAGGGTAGGCTCTTTACCTCTGTCCTTGTCGTGTGAGTTGGGCTTTAAGTACCATCGTTTCCTCCTGCTTTCTCTCAATACATCTGAAGGTCAAAGAGGAAAAACTAGGTATGGCTTTGGGGACTGCTTTTGTTGGGCTTTTGTTGGGCTTTTATTGGGCTTTTGTTTCTACCCACTAGACGAAGAGGGCACATGGCTTTCCCATTGTGTTTGGATCTTGAATGGACCTGTAAAATCACTCTTCACTTGACAGATTTCGTCTCCTGTGTGAGAATGGGGAAGGCTTTGAGAGAGATGGCTTGAAAAAAACACACCAAAAAATCCTAAACAAAACCTGCTTAAGATATTCTTAAGTGCAAAATTAAATAGCACTGTGTGAGATGTGCAGAACTTCTACCCCTGGCTGAGTACACTAATGATGATGTTGCTGTCTCAGAGAAGAGCAGATGTAAAGCTGAAGATGCACAGTGAGGTGAGTCTCTGATTCACATACTTTATTCTTCCACTGTGCATCATGAAAAATCAGACTCCAGGAGCCTTATCTGTGCTGTACAGAGCAGATGGCCTTTTGCAGCTCCTCCGTTACCCTGGTCTTATCTCAGTGTCTTCTCACCTGCCACAGCATGACCACCAGCAGCCTGTGGCAGGGAGGTCAAGATGCTCTTCCTGCTCCAACAGCAGGAGAACAGCAAACACCCCAGCTGGCACATCCATGGCTCTTTTCTCATCCTCACCTGCAGGAAAAGATCCCTCTTCTAGAAGCCTTTGTGTGGGCTTGAAAAAATCCTAGTAAAATTAATCCTTTTTATAAATGTTCTAAACTCTTAATTCCTCAAATGTTAAGAACATTTACTGCTGAGAAATGTTTTGTAGAAAAAAGTTCCTTACTGTTAAATCTGTCTGCCTGCTTCAAGGTGAAAACTTACATGCATTTCTTAACAGCCCCAAAATGATACGTTCTTCTGATGTGCCTATTTTCAGATGTTTTGTATTTTGCTGCAATCAGAATTACAAAACTTTATTTTTTTTAAATGGTAACTCTTAAAATCGTGGTTTTGTGTCATTTTGATCTTCCTTCAACTGACTACAGAGTCAAAAAGCTAAAACCCATTAATATTCTTCAGGCAGTCATTATGTGGCAATTCTTAAACAATTTCCTTGCCAAAACTAGAAAGAAATATCCCTACAAAGATACTTAAAAAGAGACAATGCCTGCTTTGGTGATCACTCCATGAAAAGCCTTTGTGAGAGCTGAATTTAAGAAGACATGCTTAAAGCTGGAAGTTGTTCTTTGTTCAAATAAGAATGAACTGACCTGAAACAGCATTTCTGCTCCCTTTCAATCCCTCGGAAGCTTTAAAGGTGCAGCTCAAGAAATGTCCTACATGAAAAAAATAAAAATTGAAACTTTTACAATATTCAGTGATTTCTGCCCAGACAAAGGACATGTGGCCATCAAGATCAGTAAAAATTATACCCCAACTGCACGTGTTGCAGCATATTAACTAGTTATGACCTGATCCTGCTGGCATGGTAATTCCATGGAAACACTAGGGAAACGACAAAAATTAAAGGGATGGGGATTTTTATCAGCCAGTGCCTGGCAGAGGTGGTGTCTCATGCTGTGTGATATGTGGTGCTGCCAGGTGAGCATGAGCCCCTGCAGATAAGGGAAGAGCACGGTCGGTCCCTTTCCAGCTCAGGCTCCACGGCAGAAGAGATGCTGGGACACAGCCTTGCACAAACCTCCCTGCTGCTTCAGCTGCTTCTTTTTTTCACTAGTTTGGAAGAGGTTAAGTGGACCAAGACTCTGCCAAAGAGTTATATTCAAATGCTGCTACCCCCATGGCAGGGGACTTGGAAATGGGTGATCTTTAAGGTCCCTTCTACCCCTAACCATTTTATGATTCTGTGAAATATAATGCTCTTATGGAATAATTAGAAGAGGATATAAGGCAAAATATCATCAGCTTCTCTACCATACACTTGTCCTGTCCACTTGTGTTAGGATTACACAGCCAGACAAGCAATAGTTAAAAAAATGCTATGCCATTTCCAATTTAAAATGTTAAATTTTAACCAGTTTGGCTGTTCTGAAACACTTCCTCCAATAACTCTTGAATAATTGTTTTCATTATTTTCTTTCATCTCACAGGACTTCATCGAATCAAAGAAACTTAGAATAGTTTGGGTTGGAAGAAGTCTCTAAAGGTTGTCTGGTCCAAGTTCCCTGCAATGAGCAGGGACATCTTCAGCTAGATCAGGTTGCTCAGAGCCCCATTCAGGTCCAACTGACCTTGAATGTTTCCAGGTATGGAGCATCTACCAGCTCTGTGGGAAACCTGTTCCCTGCTGACCAGATGACTTCTGATACCACCCAGGATGCTGTTGGCCTTCTTGGCCACCTGGGCACACTCCTGGCTCATGTTCAGCCTGCTGTTGGCCAACTCCCCCAGGTCCTTTTTCTCCAGGAAGCTCTCCAGCCCCTCTTCCCCAAGCCTGTAGCTTTGCCTGGGGTTGTTACGACCCAAGTGCAGATTTTTCCTGATCCAGGATCCAAGATGTTGCCTGGAGTGTGACAATAGAGAAACACAACACATGAGAACACTTGTTACTAAAATGTGCAGAGAGCAATGCAGTTGAGGGCACGAGATGACAGCTCTAGCACCTCTGTCCTCCTGGACTTTCACAGCTTCAGTAGGTGTTTTTTTCTCGATGCCTTCATATTTCATGTGGCAAAATTATTTGTTATTTGCCACAAGGCTCTGAAAAACATTAAAAACACGTGCATGATTTCCTTATAACCACATGATCTCTGCTTTCTTAGATTCTGAGCCAAGGAATGGCTTTCTACAGCGTCCCTTTATTGAAAGTCTTCAGTATAGTCACATTTTTCTTTATTATCTATTAGACTTTCACAGATACTCTTCTTGATCCAGTGCCTGGAAATTCAGGAAACATGAAACATGCTTGATTCTCCTAAATACTTCTACAAGTTCCCAGCAAATCAGACCATGATTATCATACAGTTTTCAAAAATAATAAAATACTTGAGAAAAGCTCCCTTTTTAAATATATTAGTGATTTAAGAGAAGCAATTATCACTGCCAAGCCTTATTTTAGTGCTGCAGCTTTAACAGACTGAGAGTGCTGTGAGTTCATTAATAAACAATAAAAGAGGCAGTAGAAGTGTTCCCTTTAAGCATCCTATTCACTGTGAAGGAATCTTTTAGTTTAAGGCAAAAATGTAATGCAGATGGATGATGACAACATCACTGGAAAGATCTTCAGGCATTTACATACTTTTCTGATTCCAAAACCCATTAGAGAAGTCAGGCACATTCTGCAATCACTTTTGAGCGCTGTGAACACCATGAATTTAGTAATAAAAAGGGTTCCAAGTCACTGCTAGAATAGTGCTAAATGCAACCTGTATTTCTCATAGGGGTATTTTTTTTTTTCTCCGAAGTAACAATCTCAACAAGTCTAGACAGGATTTTTCTCCCACATGTTCACTGAATTCCTCCCATTTTGCCCCTGAAAACTTCCATCAGCCGCCGCAGTGAAACAACGCAGCCAAAACCAAACATAAAACTGTGCTAGAAGCCTTCAGCAGAGAGTTATGTGGAAATATCCTTTTTTTTTTTTTTTCTACAAAAACTGTATTTATAACTCGAGCATCTTCCTTTTATATATCAAAGTAAAAAAATAAAGAGCTCGTATTCCCCGATGGTATCAGGGAATGGCTTGGAGCTGAATAAATACTGCTAACATTTTCCAGCTAATATTATGATAGTAGCATTGTAATAGCTGTGATGGTCTTACAATGTAAGAGAAACAAGGTTTTCAGGAGGAGAGGTAATACCTTTTATTAAACCAGCTGACGTAGCTGGAAGAATGACAACTCTGTGCCCCTGGTAAAAGTGTTGTGTCTGAAAATATCTGTTGGGTGGTTTGTTGGTTTTTTTTTTTTCTTCTGCTGAGAGCAATTGGTCTTCTTCCTGCAACCACCTATAATTAATTCACACCAGCTATGCTTGGGAATCCTCTAACCCTCGCTATCTCTGGCACCACCACAGACAGACAATAAAAATCTCACTCTCAAGCGACATCTGGAGCTTTCCTACAGCCTTTGGGGTGAAAATTGCCCCAAAAAAGATGGGGAGGAAAACAAGACCATGGTAGGTGGCAAACATAAAGAGGAATAAACCATTCTGCAGGAGATGCTGAAAAAACCTACCGAGACAGACGGCATGCTCTGCAGTCTTCATGTCAATGTACAGACCTGGGCTGAGCTAGCTGCATGCAGGAATCATTTACATCTTCTGGCCCTTTCACCATCCTCATCTCTGGCAAACAGCAAAGGGTGAGATTGGCCACTCCTGCAAAAACAAAGCCAGGACAAGGAGCTGTAACACCACTTGAGGCAACAAAGCCTTCCCTAAAGGAGAGGTCAATATAGAAACTGACCAAGAGATTGCCTATGTTGTCAAAAGTCCCAGCTTTTAATGAAAACAGCAAGGACAAAGTCACTTGTTTTTTATGCATCACACTGCAACACTTCTCATGCAGTCAGGTATCACAGGCATGCTTTCAGCTCTGGGGTTTTAATGAGGTGCTTGATCCTTGTGTAAAATCAGCACCACAGCCCTTATCCAGCAAGAACTAACAAGGAACTATAAATGGCCCAATTACCAGGCTGAAATGTCATTCACACATTTGTTATCTCCCACACCAACAAGGAAAAATAACACAAGAGACAGGGTAGCTGAAGGCAAATTGCAATTACTGTCGATTGAACTAGAACTTGTGAAGCTCTTCATGAAATTCAAAGCTTGAAAATTTAATGTGAACTGTATTCGGTTTCAAACATCCCTTGGGTTCATTGATATTTTGGTTTGGGTTGGCCAAAAGTCATAATATCCTTATTAAGAATATTAACAGCTCTAAGTGTTGCTTACGTGATACTGTGCTGAGTTCTTTAGCAAAGCTGCTCTGGGATCAGCAACACTTGGGACAAAGGATTTGTGCACCGCATGGTCTGGGAGAAGTCAGATGTTTTTCCTCCAAGTTGCCACTGCTTATAGCACAGAACAAGGTTGTTGAAGGGATTTTGCCTGTCTGTCTTAAGTGAATTCTTCATCTCAAATCTCAATTGTTCTGTTCCTGAAGTCTATACTAGTAATCTTTGAAACAAACAGATGCTAATCCCATCTAATTTAGATGTTTATATAAGCCATTAATACTGGAGAACCTGAATAAAACCATCTTCTCTGGAAGAGTAAGAAGCCTGCTTTAATATTATAATAGCATTATAACCATAGGAGCTACACCGGATAGTGAGAGTTGTGGCATGGCAGCACTCAGCTCCTCCCAGCTTCCATGTTTCTGAGGCACAATGGTCAATCCAGGCAGAGCTCTAAAATAAAGCTTTTCCACTTATAGCTAGCAGAGGTAAATTCACAGAGTAGGCATAATCCAAATTCCTCACTACTTTCAGAAAAATAAAGTTGTTTTTCTTCTTTTCTTCTCTTCTCTGTGAACTGTTAGATACCTGGATAGACATCAGTAGGAGATGACGTGATCTCCTACAAAGCACTTTGGATGTAAAAATGAAACAAAGCTCTGCACTGAGTGTCTCATATCTCAAGCACTCAGGGAAGCAACGGGATATGTTTAGATACCAGCACTGTCAAGTTTAAAAAGCCTGCTAAGAGAAAGAGAAGAGTGCTTGTATTCCCCCTCTTACCATGAGCTGTCAGTAAGTTCGCTAATTGGGGCTGCTAAATTGCTCATTGCTGGTATTATCCAAAAAGGCAAACAAGAGACAGGGATAAGGACAGGCGAGGAGAGGATCAGGCGCTGGAAATGGAGGATGCCATTCTGAGATTCACTTGATTCCAGATAGATCATATACAGGTGGAGATCAGACGGTTGTGATATTTTCCTGTTGATTTCCAGCCAACAAACCTCAAGCAGATTTTAACACCTGGGCTTGAATTGCTTGCAAGAGCACGCTTACATTAGACTTCATAGAAAAAGTAATTATGATGATACGTGTTGCTGAATACAGAGAGCTACAAGTGCTGGAAAGAATAAACATGTCTTATCTTCTCACCTTTGTGAGTGATAATACTTCAGGCTTTTAATAATGAAGTAACTTGGGGTTTACCTTTGGCATAGACTGTTCATTCACTGGGCTTCACTGAACTTTGGTATAACGAAGGGTGACAGACTAATTTTAAGTATTTTTGGTGAATCTCTAATTTATCACCTCTCTTCCAGAAAATACTGAGGTTGTTTACAGACAGACCATGCTATAGACTGTACAGAATTTAAAAAAATCCAAAACCAAACAAAACACAAAAAGAAAGGGGGAGGGGGGAGGAGAGGGTATTATTAGAAAATAAAGCCTGTTTTTCATCAAGAATGAAAATTTTTCATTTAAATATTGCTACAAAAGGTGAACAACTTTATAACACAATAAAAGAATTGCTCTGGAAATTCTGCTTCTTTTGCTACTAGTATATAAAACACAAAGAGCTACTTACTGCCATTTAGTGGGTCTTTCATTTTTCTCTTACATTTTAACTTTTGTTCTCTTTTACTTTGGTGGGTGGCTTTTGGGAGGTTTTTCAGGTGGTTGAGGGTTTTTTGTTGGGTTGGTTTTCTTTGCATTGCAACTATTAGGATGGAAGGTCAAGATAAATTACATTTTCTACCCATCATTTTTCTCTTGGAGCATCCTTTGCATCAGCATTTCCCTCAAGCTAAACTCATGCTTCACCAGTTTTTTTAAGCACAACAAGCAATCTCAGGGTTGCCATCTCATAGCAGAGTCGATCCAGCTTGCAGGAGAGGATATTACATTATGCTCTCTACCCTGCACACATCACTCCCTTGAAAGCATACACTCCTTTCTGTTGTTTAATAAGGGAAGCTTTGGCCTGTGGATAAAACATCACTTGCAGTTCAACAATAGCATGTATTATGGATTTGTGGCAAAATCCACTACATTATGGAAATTTTCCTTAGGAATATAGTGGTCACTGGTTCCAGAAAAAAGCAATAAACTGCAGATGGACACATAGACAATCACTGGATTGCACAAAGCTACCTCACTTTTTAAATGTCACCTGAATAAATGAGCCTGGTTTGAGGTTGGGATGGCTGGACAGTGAGATCAGGGCAGACTCAACAGCTCCTTTCCTCTGTCATGTCATATATTGGTGATGGAAAGCTACAGCTCAACACATGTGGATGAACTTGTGCTGGAAATAACTGCTAGATTTTACTTCCCTGACCCACCATGCAGTCAGGGCAGCAAGCCAGCCCCCTCCTCCACTCCCTTCTTCCCATGGAGCAAGGAGGGAGGGATGTTCAGCTTCCAAGGCTGGAAGTACAGCACAACAAAGTTCTTTCTCTGGTTTTTGGGGGGTTGGGTTTTTTTTGTTAGTTTAGGGGATTTTTTAAATAAAGATTATTAAAAGTTTTGCTCATTGGTCCAGGTTGTGTAAACTTACACAGAAACTTTGCTACAAGCAAACAATCAGCAGTGTTTAAAATGCATCCCTACTTGAATTCAAAAGAGAACGTAATGCCTTTGCCAAAGAGGTCCCTATATTACAGCCTATTGTAGATTAAATTTGCCTCTGGACAAGAATTTGCAGATAATCCTCTGGACATCCAAGGTGCCTAGAGACAGATCTAGTAGATCCAGAGAAGCTGGAAGACACATCTACCTCAGGTACTAGGGAGCTGGAGAATATTAATATCTTTGCATCCTGACTTTGAGGAAAGAGCTTCATTAGGGGTTTTTTTTCAGGTATTTGACCACTGACAGAGACAGATTACTGAAATATATAGTCTTTATGTCTCATGTGGTTCCAAATCACTGGATCCTGTGATGCAATCACATAACATTTTCCTCTCCAAGTACATTACAATTTTTAAGAGAACTCAGTAACATTTTCTGGGCTTGTTTAATATTTCTAGGCTGGTTGTCAGTTGAGTTATAAAATGTTTACCTTTACAGTGGTTTTCGTGTTCCTTTCGGTGAGTTTCCTCTTTGGAAATTAAACCTATCCATGATCTTGCACAAAGATGCTGCCAGTGCTGCTGACCAGGAGTACTGAGTTTCCCGAGGCCACTTTATAATTGCATTCTGGAATAAAAATGAGTTTACTCTCTGAAGAAGATATTTCATTTGAATTCTTCCCAACTTAATTTCTTTTTTAAACTCCATCACCCAGTGTTCATGCAGTCTGTCTACAAATAGAATAGCGTTTTGTGACTGTGCAAAGTAGTTCCTGCCACCTACTTTTGGCCCTGCTTTATAACTTGCGCCCTGTGAGGCTGAAGGCCAGATGAACCAAAGTGGATGCAACACAAAGCCCCGGCGATGTCCAGGGGTACGTCGTGTATCACTCTGCAGCAAGACTGAAATGGTAAATTCAGAGCCCTCAGTTTGCTCAGCTGTGGATCAAATCAAAATAAAACAGGAAACAAATTGCAATTGGATACTATCTCAGACCACCCAGAGTCCTTCTGATAGAGTAATGCTGGAGTAATGCTGTCAGGAGGTGGCAGTTGTTATTAGAGGGGTCAAAAATCTCTGGAAATGCCAGATTGTTCCCTATTTCATTTTACTGTTTTGCAATTTCAAAAGCCTTCTGTGCTAACCCCCCAGCAGTTCAGAAGGGTGACTTCTACCCTTTAATATATGGCCTGCCAGAAAAATGTTGCCACAAGACAGTGGTGATTCTCTCCTCCTAACATTCATGCTTTTTCTCTTGCTTTTGGGTGGTATTTTTCCCTGTTTAACCACTAAAACACACACTCACACACCAGGCAAAATCTCCTGAGACCCTTCGGTCTGTCCATCAGCACTGTGGTGTCCTGGCCTCCCCAGCTGGCCACCATAAATGTCTAAAGAGGGATTTTCCACTTTGTCCCCTCATAAATTCTGTCAGCTCTTCATTGTAGCTTTAACAGACTGAATTCTTCTGCTACCCATGTTTATACCCTTTAAAAATTTCTAATCATGATTTTCCAGCCAGTCTAGACACAGATAGCTCATTTTATCTTTCTGCACAGTGCATGCTTTGCCAACCCACTAACTGTTTTTATAGCTTTTCTCTAAACTCCCTCCAAATTAGTCAACATCTTTCTGTTAATGATGCATTCAGAGTTAACCTAAAAGGTGAAAAAGCATCACTAAATGAGCTCCTTTCTACGTTAGCAGTGGCTTAAATGAAAGCAAGTTCAAGTGAAAAAGCTGATTTTAATGGTACTAGCGGCTGAGTTGAAGTCTACTTAGATGTGGAGCCACTAGGCAGATGGATGGGTACATGAATTTTAACAGGCCAATATGCTAATGTGGAGATGCCAACAAACAGAACCATTCAGATGAATATTTGATGGATTCAGGACAACTTCATAAGGATTTCAATTTCATTAAAAAGGTCTTGGAAATTAGAGGAAGGCAGAAACATGTTTTCTTCATGCTGCTTAAAGGGAATCGTGGTGGTTTTTTTTTTCAGTCCAGCACTTGACATTTTTAACAACAAGGAACAGTGAGTGTGTAGTCTCTGTATCTATAGAAATGTTGGTCTTCAGTGAGGGAGTGAAATATCAACGCTGAAAGTGGCTGAAGAGACGTTTGGGGCAGAGGGCTCGAGGTAGGGAAGGAAGTTTTAAAAAGTGTTAGAAGGAAAAGCAAGGTATGGTGATGAATGGAAACTGCCTGCCACTACTCTATATCCAGAGACTAACACATGATTTCTTTGGTCTTACAATTTAGCAGTAGCTTGGGACTGCATGGAATCACTCAGGTTGTAAAGCAGTTTTGGCTGTACAGAGAAGTTCATCCTAAAGTAAAATTGCATATAGCACTGTACATGCCTTGCACATATCACAGTGCAGAAACAGAAGAAAATAAGTACACTGACCTTTAAAAAAAAAATCAAGAAAAGCAATAAATTGAATGCTAAGAGTTTAAAAACATTAAATGCCTGAGTCTAGATCCACAGCTGCTAAAGCAAATACTCAATCTGTTGTACCTCAGTTACATGAGCATTAATTCCATGACAAAGCATCTCTGGCTGGGCTAAAAGAAAAATACAAGCAACTTAGATTCAACATTGAATCATGAAAAAACTCCCAACGCTTCCCACAATTGAGGATTAAGCTCAAAAAATTTATGGAAATCCATAAGAAATTATAACTTCTAATGAAATGGAAGAGCGTCCTTGTAAATTTTTAATATTAACTATACAGACAATTACATTAATAAGATTTAATTATACCATTAAATATTTAGTGTTTTTCTCTATGCTAAATATTATTTTGAACACAGTTCTATAAAGATTTAAAATCTTAAGGATTACCTAGGGACAAAACAAGAAGATGTATTAAAAAACCTTAATTTCAGCATTGTATTGGTATTACATACCAGTGTTTCCATTTTACTTTAAAAGTTGAAATATTTTGGTTGGATGTTGCATTTTATTCTCTTCATAAATAGATAACATAACAAATACACTTTGCAATATGTTTAATTAATTGAAAAACAGATTGAGTTTTAAATTTCATTTTAGCAAGTGTATCATGTAATCTACAATTAGCATCACGAGTTTGGCAGAAAGGCACAACTATTTATTAGTGTCTACGTTTACTTTGTGTCATGCCAAAACCTAACCAGACACACATTTACTATCACCCACAAAGTGACTGGCTAATTAACCTACTTGCAAAATACTATTTCCTAAATTACATGCTATTGATATGTTTTGTTATACGTCTCTTATAACACTACTTCTTAATTAACGCACACCAAGTTTCCTGCGGGAAACGCACTGGTTTCTGTTCATCCCAGTGCTCAGCACTGATCCTGCCTCAGCACAGGCTACATTGATGCACTGGTTGGGCTCCTGTTCCCACCCAAATGCCAGCCAGCTCCAGGAGAGAGGCTGTTGTAAGGCACAGCCTGGCCTCAGAGGAGACAAGCAAATATCTTGCCCAGGGATGAGAGAGAGGACCACACATCTTGCTGCAGCTCAGAAACCCCGAACGAACTGAAGCAAATCTCATCCCACAAGCCAGCACAGACCTGCAAGCACATGGCAAGGAAGTGAGGAGATGCTCAGAAAACCCCCCTTTTTTTTTTGGCTGCTGTTCTGTCTCTCCTAGTTTATTTGAGGGTTTTTGTCTTTTGGGGGTTTTTTTTGGTGGGTTTTTTTTTTTTTTTTGGTTGTTTCAAAGCAAATTTGAATTTTTGAAAAACAAAATATCCTTTGGTGGGATTTTTGGTTTGCTGGTTGGGTATTTTTTAAATTTAAAGCACCCTGCTCTTTCTTGGAAGCTCACCACCAGGAAGAGGCAAGGGCAGACAGATTGATCTGGCTTCGGGTCCTATCACATCTGCCCTGGGAGACAGAGACAGGCATGGACAGAGCTGCTCCCCTGCTTTGTGCACAGAAGACATCCAATTTTTTCAGATCAGAAGAATAACTAAAATTCCTCTTTTTCTAATGCCTGTAAGTGTTAGGAATATAAATTTCTCAAACTTTCACATTCTCAAGTACCTGCTGGGGCATTATGCCATACCTTGTATTTAATGAAAGCTACTGGTTAGCTTAAAAATACACCCCCTACTTCTATTTCCAATTTCCAAGCAGCACACTGGGTACAGCAGACAGCACCATTTCTTTATAATGTGTGGGACAATCACCCACACGTCCCTCCCCACTGGTGTGCAGCAAAGTTGCCTCTTTTGGACCACCAGTCCATGGATAGAAAGAGTGGTTGGCTAATGTTGCTACAGTCTCCATCAGTCTTTGCTACAAATTTGACAATCTTTGGCACCCCCAAATCTTGAATTTTCTAACCTCTGACACATTGCCAGATACATGGGTAGGGGAGAGCAGGAAAAGAAACTGCTGGAGCTGGTGCACGATGGTATTCGTGGAGGGTAACAGCTTCCAATTTGGGATCTGAAAATAAATAAATAACAATTTACTTTGCCATCTTACAAGGTTTTGCTAGAACACTAATTCATGATGTAAATAAATCAACTAAGCATGTTTCTGTGTTAACTTTTCTCTTCCTTAAAGGAGCTTCAACAGCAGTAAATGTCCCTAATTTGGGGAGATTATTCTCATTGCAAATGTACCTTATCCTTAAAACAGGAACTATGCTTTCTCAGTTCCTGAACAGACATTTTAGAGGTGACCTCAGCATCCAAGTGCTGCATCTAAATACTAACACACATGGTGGAGGTTTTATTTATCCCACATTCCATTATGTACCATCATGACTGCACCCAGAGCTGCAGTTCCTCTAGCTCAGAGAAGGCAGTCCTATAGATATGCCTCAGCTACCTCTTCTCTGGATGCTCTTTGTCATAATAAAAATCTTTTTTTACATGTAAAAACTTAACCAATCAAGGAAACAGCAAAGAAATGCATATCAAATAGCCTGCTGGCAGCTTGGAGTGTATCCACCCAGAAGGTCATGATGGTCTACGCTTCTGCTGGATTTTAATGGCAGTTAGATAATTATTGTCATCAATAAAAGCACGGAAGCAAAGATAATAAAGGCAATGCAATCCCATGCTCTGGGCAGTGCAGACAGCTACTGGTGCCTCCCGCTGCCCCATGGACCTCTGCCAGGGAGGATGCCTGACAGTAGTGGGAGGCTCTGTGGCCAGGGTGCAAGCTTAGCTTTGGTGAGCCCACAGTCTAGCCAAGTACAGCAACACTTTATGTCCTGAAAAACAGAGAAAAATGAAAGTCAGACAAGTGCAAACAGGAGAATTAAAACCAGGATGATTTTGCAACTAGCAGCAGAGAAATGAAAATAAGATTTGGCTGGAGATCACTTTTAACTCAGAGCCAAATCCAACAGGCACTAGTGATAGCATTTAGCTATTATCCTCACAGTGACAAAGAAAAACATCAAAATAGATCATTTCCTTTGTGTATGAAATAGGCCTTTGTCCTAGCTCCACGCATGCACAACCTGGACGGGATAATGCAAGCAGCCTTATCGCGGCGCTGATGCTCTGACAAGGAGCTTTGTGAGCAAAGCAAGGGAAGGTTTATCATCTTAGATCCAGTTACTGGTGCTAAGAATACTTTCCATTTCAATTTGGTCATTAAGATGGATTCACTCTGCAAGGCTTTCCTTCATACCAGGATAAAAATAAACCAATGCTTATGTGGTCCCTTCACCCACACCATTTCCGTGCTTTGCATTCATTTTTTCAGTAGCACACAGAATAGTCTGATGCACATATACATGCACAGACACAAAATTGCCTTTTCCACACATAGCAATTAAAGAAAGCTCTGTTCTTTACAGTAACATCAGAGAAGCCTGAGATAAAATATTCTGGTTGAGTTTAAAATGTTTTCAGCCCTAACAAAAAACTTTTCCGGGGACAGATGCTCAGATAAATCAGCATAGCTCCTCTGAAGTGAACTGAGCCATGACTGTGTATACTCCAGCTACAGACTCTGTCCATAGCAGATACCTCTGCAGATAGGACCTGATCCTAGCACCCTTGGCCACGAAATCCCACTTACTTTCAGTAAAGCAGGATGGTTCCAGTGTGTAAAAACAGTTGAATTGCCAAAAAGATGAAGGAAGAAAAAGACATCGTAAAGTTCTTGGTTTGCTAAGCAGATGGGAGAAAGAAGGCCAATTATAGTGTAAAGCATCATTTCACTAGAAGAAGTGTGAGTGCTGGAAGAGCTCTGAACAGAGGGGATTTTGCTTTGCCATGTGTAGTCTCCAGGAAACAAAAGGAAGGGTGTGACTAAAATGAAGACAGGCAGAATGCAATATTTTCCTTTGATGTGTAAACAGATTTAATGCAACAAAAATCAATGAGGAAACTCTCCAAAGGAGAGTATTTTAATGTGTTATCATATTTCACATAGATTTCATAAAAATTCAATTTCAATTATAGCACAGTTTACAAACAGCGCTGTGCCTCCCTGGAAAACATATGGCCATCAAAACTTCAAACAAAATACTGCCAAAGTCGCTCATAAAAAATAAATAGCCATAAGCCAGTGTGTTATTGTCCTTTTAATGTTTGTTGAATGCCTATAATTCTTCTCGTGTCCGCCTCGGCTGTCAGCTTTCTAACACTAGGGTCTCCCTTTCACACACCTCCTCTTGAAGATGGCTTGGAGCAGGAGCTGTATTGTGAGCAGTGCTTAATTATTTTGGATATTATCTTATGTCTCCAGCTGGGCTGCTGCAGAAAAAGAAATGAAATAACCATACACACCCCCACAACAGCGGTGTGGCAGCAGCAGGGAGAGGCTGAGCTGGGGCACGGGCCAGCGCTGCAGTATCTGCAGGAAGAGGAGACATCGGCTCTACCCCACACAGCAGCAAATGGTTTCCTGAGAGCTCTGGGCTCCATCCACCAGCTCCTGCTTCAGTAAATTAATAACCTGCTCCATGGGTTGGTTTGCCCAAGACGGTCAAGGGGTGGGACAGAGACAGGCTCTGGCCTCATGCAGGATCAAAAAGAGCATTGTGCACACAGGTGGGGACCTATTTTTTGTACTTTTTGTCAAGGGATTAGATCAAAGTGAATGCTGAGCTTTTGCAGTGCTCGGTGCTGCTTAATGCATTGCATCGTGCAATGAAATGGCATTTACATCCTGTGCAGAAGCTGCTGAAAATAGATCCAAAGATTCAGCATTGCTTTTGTCACCTGGGCTAGGAGTTGCAAGGTGGAGAGGAATGAAGGTAGAAGTCCAGGCAGGACAGCAAAAGTGGCTTTGAAGCAAGCAGCACTGATGACCAGGCAGCCTGTACCCCACTGCTCACAGCTGGGATACCTGTGTGACAAACTCCTTCTCCTATATCTGGGATAGATGCACAATTTTATGGAAAGGAAGACAACATTTTTTCCACCTCACCTTCCTCTTCAAGAAGAGTCACTACATCTCTCCACAGAGTTTCCAGCTGATGGAGAGCTTCTTCCATCAAGAACCAAACCCTGCCCTTTTATTCCAAGGGACACATTTCTCTCTCGTCCTTGGACAGCACGGAGAAATGAAGGGATGCTCTGACTGGAGGAGGAGAAGGTGCCCCATCCTTTGCTGAGCTTTTTCCCTGTGGAGATCTTGTATAGGCTGCAAGGGAGGTCTGGGGGGAACTGCTCCTGAGACAGGGCTGGGGGAATCAGGATGAAGGACACCTTCAGGGAAGAGCCATCCTCTAGGACAAACACTACCTAGTACCCTTAGGTCCCAGACGCATTTGGGAATGTGTTGGGGAGCTACTGGTTATACAGGCTTTGCCATGTACTTGGGCTGGGAAAGGAAGCTGGGGTTGTAGGGAGATGAATATAGAGCAAGTTCTGATAAAATACCAGGAATTCAGCAAAGAAATGAAATAAAAACCCCAGAAATATATGGAAGGAGGAGGCTGTTATTGATGGCATTAGTGAAGTGCAAGCGTGGGGGAAGAAAACATGATGTATGCTGGCAAGGGAGGAAGAGCTCATACCCCCGATGTATTTCAGCTGTGAGACAGGGCAGCGTTCAGAGCTATTCCTTTTCCTCGGTACGCACCTGCCTAGCAAAGCCTGCAGGAAGCGGTGCCCAGCAGCGGTGCCGGCTGCACCTCCGCGAGGATATTACAGCTGGCACTTGCAAATGTTGCTCTGTTTTCGCTGGAACAGAGGACAGACAACCTACATAAATATAAAGAAGAAGAAAAATCATGTCTCCTCTCTTAACGGTAGCCTGCACTTAGGCGAGAGATTTGTTTTTCACAAAGGATATAAAGCATATCATCCTTACCCTCTCATTGGCATTAATGCGCTGTCTCAAAATATGCCCAATCTCGACACGGGGATGTGTACCCCTTGGAGTAAGGCCAAGCATCCACACATCTGCCATTAGGATTTTACAGGAAACCATTTAGAGGCAAGGTTTTCCCACAAGTAGTTCGTCTCCTCACTAAATGAGCCATTTTGACAGCTTCTCAACCGTCTTTCTAGGTGAGCTCTTAGGGCAGCCTGGTATTATGGCTCCTCAGCATAAACAGCCACCAGCTGTAAGGTTTTGGTCACTTCTAGAATAATAAAGAAAAAACCAGAAAGACTGATTTTTTTATTGTTGTTGGGTTTTTGCTATTGCAAGCAGGAGTAGCTGCGTACACAGTAGATACCACAGTAATGCTGAAATAGATAATTCTGCAAAGGCCTGAGAAAGTCGCAGCAATTAAATGTTAAATATAAATGCAGGGCACTTTCAAGGCAGTTCAAATCAGCTTCATGAATAAACATCCTTATACAGCAAGATGAGTCTCACAGCATCTCCCAAAAGAACTTACAAATAATGGGAAAGCTTTGAGTACAATTACAAAAGTAAAAGCACAGGAATGTACATTTCTGCACACTAAATGTCCCCCTTACGACCTACCATCCGAGTCTTTCCTGTGAGGGCAAATCGATACTGGTAATGTCCAATCCTCCATTTAGACATCTATAATGACAAGGTAGCTTGAACCTTAAACCATGAATTCCCATTGAGACGAAAGCCCTGGAGGACATCTGTAGGTGTGCACATCAGCTCAGCCTCACCACTGGACACAAAACCACAGAACCTGCAGTAATTTGGGCTTCAGACATAGCATGCCTCTTTTTTTTTTTTTTTTTTTGTTTTCCTCCTAACCTGTGAGCAAACCGCTTTGCTACCCAAGCAGGCAGGGATGGCTGGTGACTCAGGTGGCAGGAGAAGGTTTGAGACCAGTGGATGCCCCATCCCTGGGGGTGTTCAAGGCCAGGTTGGATGGGGCCCTGGACAACCTTGTCTAGATCATGCCTGGAGGTTGGTGGCCTGCCACCCTGTGGCAGGGTGGTTGGAACTCTGTGATCCTTGGGGTCCCTTCCAACCCAGACCAGTCTGTGATTCTATAATTACAGAAGACAGTATGTGTGTCGTGGTTCTGCCCCTGGCCGTGAGCTGAGCACCACACAACCGCTCGCTTGGGGGGGGAAGGGAAGGGGAAGAGGGAAAGGAAACCAAAGGCAAACCTTGTGGCTTGGGATAAGGACAGCTTATTAGAACAGCAGAGAGAGAAATGACAATAGGACTTTTGTAGCAAAAATATATGGTGATACACAATGCAGTTGCTCACCAAACTGTGCAACTCAGGCCATACAGGTCAGAGCTGTCCCAGAGCTGGACCATCTGAAAATTCAATGGCTGCTTAGCAACAACTAACAACATCAGGGGGTTATCAGCACTGCTCTCATCCCAACTCCCAAAGACTGTTACAAGAACTGCTAGAAAGAAATGAACTCTATCCTGGCTGAAACCAGGACAAGGTATTTGGGAGTGACCTAGTGCATGTACAGGAAAGCATCAGGCTGGTACTTAAATGCTCTTCAATATTTAATGACAAGCCATGAGGAGGAAACTGGCCACCTTGCTTAACTTACAGCTGGGCCACATGAGCTGGCAAGTACAGCAAGTGTGAAAAACAAACTCTGAGGTAGTGGAGGCACAAAAGCACCTTCATCAGCAGATAAAACAGCAGCCATGCTCTGTGTGGGAGATGGGACTGGAGCCCCCCATCAGACTGTGCCATAGCCTGTGAAGGGCAAAAGCACTTTGGGAGTTCCTCAGGGAGCATCATCACCTGTCCTCGGGGCAAAGCTGGGGAGAGGGGAACAGCTCAGGTAAGTCACCTCCACTTCCCTAGCTGCTTCTTCAGACCCTGGCCAAAGCAAAAGAGAAGTATATCCTCTGCCCTTCCAAAAACTCTCCAAGGATACACAACAGTAAAATTAGAAAGCTCTAACCTGACATTTATAAAGAGGAATATAACATGCTGTGGCGGTAGGGAAGCAGTTGGTTAAATCAGTCTGGAAAGACAGAAAGAAAATGACATCTTGCATGACAAAATACATCTGGGAGGACATACCAGCAGGAGGGAGAAGTGCTGGGTCTCATGCAAAGCCCTGAGGCGGACGGGAGACAAAACCCATTTCCTGACCAGGATGCTGAGGCAGTGCACATGCTTGGGCAATGTACCGATGCCAAGCTCATGCACAGAGGGGAGAGAGAATGGAGCAGAGGACATGACTAGGGGCCTCCAGGCAAGGTGAGGAGGGAGAAGTGGCTTTGCAAGACCAAGACAGACTTGCAGAAACTTGCAAATTCTGAGTCACGCCCAGAGTTGAGATGACACTGCCACCATAGCAGTCACTGGGGAGCGCTCCCTAGCACATGACTGTAGGGAGCTGCAGTCATCCCAGAAGAAGGTTGGGTTTGTGCTTATCAGACCTGGGAGCACTCCCCAGGAGAGGAGCAAGCAAGTTTGGGTCAGAGCTGAGGAGGTGGGAGACTTTAATGAGGCTGCGTATGAGCAAATGTGATGAGTAGAAGACAGCTGATGGAAACTAATTATTACTTAAGAGAGTTCAGTACAGATGTGTTTAAGACAGGTATGAAAGACAGGATTTAACATCTATTCCAATAAAAACTCTGTTGAATGACATGCAAGCCATACACAGTTAATTAAAGCACAGCGTTAAGACACTCATATATAGAAAGCAATAAACAGCTTTTGCAGTTGATTAAACAGCAAAGGCTGGGCTTTTAAATTGGCACAGCAGTTATTTGCTGTAAGTATACCTCAGAGTCATGGGTATTATTGCTCCATACCAGAAGGTTTGTTCAGCTTACCTTCCCCTAAACAGAAGCAAGGAGCACATGGGCGCAGATGAATAACTTTTTATCACAGCCCTGCGACAGCGAAGGCTCAGTGCAGGAGGACGTGGTCATGAGTGGGTCTGGGAAGTGGCTGGTGTGTGGGGCAGAGATGAGCCAGGCCTCCACAAGCAGGTAAAAGCAGTCAGAAACAGGCACTCGTTTTGCTGCAGTTGTTTGGCTTTCCCATTTCACAAATACTCTCATTGGTTTCTAGACGGGGGATGAAGGAGGGTGGGGGGAAACCACCCTCCTGAAAAACGGCTTTGGGAGTGAGTGCAGGGGCTCATTCTTAGCAGGCCTGTCTTTCACACTTCATGCCTTTCAGCTCTTGCCCTCAGCATCAGCCTGGTGTGCTGTGTGGCACTCAGGATGCACACTCACAACAGCACAGTGCCTTGCCCCGACTTATTTTTGTATACAAAGAAAGAACAATGGAAAGACAAGAGAAGTGTTACATGTGCTTTGCAGCCCCCTGCCATTAACAACAGCCTCCTGCAGCCTTTATTCCTCAGAGAATAGTTTTACTAAACAATTTACCTGTGCCACAAAGAACTAAAGCTAGATGTGGGTGAAGTTTGTGTTTTCCACCTCATCAAGTTCATTAAGCATGATGAACCTTGTTCATGAGAGTGCCACCAGTTGTGGCTTTCATGGCTCTATCATCTGCTGTGCCACAACCAGTGGTGATGCTGCCAGCCCAGGGTTTGTGAGCAGAGTTCGTATTACTCCTTGCGAATCCCACACTTACAGAATATTTGCATGGATAGGACATATACAGCCCAGCAAAAAAAGGGTAAGGCAGTAAGGAATTTTTTTTTTTTTGATACATTTTCTTTCTCTATGAAGTGACAACATTGTGTTTCCCAGCTGTATCTGTATAGTGAACAGTGTAAGAAATTAAATCAGGGGAGTTCTGCTCTAAACATCAGCTGAGAACTGCAAAGACAGGGAGGGAAGGGGAAAAGAGGAAAGGAGAGGAGAGGAGATGCAATTCGAGCTGCATTCTGGTGTCAGAGGACTGATGGCAAAGACAAGAGAAGTGCTCATTGACAAAGCTAATAATCCCTTATGAATGGATAAGACATAGAAAACATTATTATTTGGTGAAGGAGGATAAAAACCATCTGGTTGTGCCAGGAGGGGTGAGGGGCAGGATAGGTAGAAAGGCGGGGACATGTATTTATCGACCTTGTGCTGCTTTCATCTAACAACCCAAGTTCTCCAGGCTCAGGAACTGAGAAGGGCTCCCTCTCAAGTCTGTACTGAGCTCAAAAGCAAGCAGGGGAAAGCACCAACTCAAAATGAGTTTTTAGTAATGAAGCTGCTCTTTGCTTTTCATGACAATGGATTTTTTAAAGAGTATGTCAAAGAGAATTGAATTTGGATCCATGAATGCAGCAGTAAGTGATGTAACTCAAGTTAATTAAATTCACTCTGTCTCCCAAGAACTAGGTTTTACCTTCTTCCAGCAGATATACACTGTATTATCGTACTCTTGGTTAAATCCAAGTATCCACCTTTGATCAATGTGTTTTCCTAGTACAATTTCCAAACTATTCTGGGCACACTTCAAATGTGTAAAATATTCTCATGAGCAAAAGCTGTTGAGAATGAAGAAGATGGGAAAGTAGGCACAGTGTGAATCCGTTTGAAACTATTTTCTGTTAAATGGTGTGTGTGTAGGAGTGCTACCAACCAAGACAAGCCTGTGCTCCTAGCCATGGGGTATTGTCAGTCCCTCCCCTTTGGATAATACTAATTATAGGACAGCAAAAAGCTCCATCAATTCACACAGAAGCCTGTGAGACTGACCAGCAAATACCAGCAAATGGCCAAACTCTTACCTGCAGCATTAAATCACTGGGAGTCCCAAGGTGTACATGCATAGGAAAAATAAGTTTTTCTCCTGCCTTTGTAGAGAAGATGGTTCTGTTCTGACAGGGTAATAGAAGACCCACTTGCTTTTTGGCCTTTGTCTTGTGTGTATCATTTCACATCCAGATGCCCATCAGCAGTGTCCAAACAATGTTCGTTACAACGATGTTATTATGTTTTTTGAAAAATGAAAGTCAACAAGATACATGTACATATCAGCAAACCATAGGGCAACGGGATTCTACAAGCACTTTAAAACACATAATTTTTCAATTTTTTCACTTGAGTACTTGCAATAGCAATATTGTGTGTGCTTACGAGGGCTTCAGCCCCCAGATTTATGCTTTAGTGCCAACTACACTGCTAGTTTCAGCAGTAAACTTGGTTCAGGGAAAAAAAAATCTCATGGGTCCTGACTGCACAGTGAACCTTAAAAAAAATCTATCATTAAGAAATGGGTCTGCTACATAGAATTTTGAGCAGTCTTTAATTTCCACTGTACAGTCTTACACACACTGGATGGTGAACTCCATGAAACATCCAGAGATGGGATTTTAAATCCTAGAGCATAAAAACCCCTGACTTAATCAGCTCAGAGCATGTTGATAAAAGTTAAGTAGATTAGATTAAAATTCAACACTTGCAATGTTTTATGAGCAAAGCTGTTCAGCCCTATGTGTGGCATTTTTCTTTGCTGTAGTCTGAGGGAAGCACTGCAGCCAGCTGTGTTACGTACACTGAATACATGTTACTTATATCATAATAACTGTTCAGTTCTCTGCAAATGAGGAATTCAGAGTGCTCATAAAAAGCAAGTTATGCACATAGCCGTTTCCTATTAGAAATTTAATCACGTGAGGCCAGGCTATGCTAACCAGAAATTTTGTTTCTTGCCCATGTCCCTGGATTTCAAAAGTCATCCAACATGTTTCTGTGGCGTGATAGCCCCAAATAGTCCTAAAATTCCTAAAATTTTCTCCAAAGATGAGTGCCCCCCCACATCATACTGAGACAAGAAATACTTACAGCAGTGCATTGCGATACTCAAATAGGGAGCTAGGCCGCACCGCGAGCCGTATCAGGTAAAGCAGGTCCATCTCTGTGGTGATCGCTGCTGAGTTCCCCCCAGCTTTTCATGCAGAATGGGTATGGAGAATGCTTAAAAGCATTCAAAACTGAAATTACAGAAGAAAAGGTAGGATAATGGAGCACTTTGCTTTGCAAGGCTGCTGTAGGTTAGGTCAGGTAGTGTTTTCAATGCATACAAACAATTTCTATGAAGTCATTCAATGAAAACTAAAATGTAAGCTGCCTTTATTATCATAAACGTCCATTTCCCTACGTATGCTTTAGAAATACAACTTTTCAGGAACTCCAGTATTTTATAAGGGTGTCATGATCCCCTGATTGCCTCAAAGCAAACACGTATCTTTGCACATAATGCGTAGGAAGCCTGTTCCTCACAAGGGAAGCAAGCCAGCTGAGAGCCAGCCATCCTTTGCTGCTCTTGTCTTTGATCCCCGGCAGAGGTCAGCACGAAGTGGGATGAGAGCGAGAGCAAGAGGCATCAGGAGAAGAAATGGCCGAATTTCAATTCCTCAGGGCCGGGAAACATCAAGAGTGGTGGCAAGGTGAAGAGGGAGAGGAGGGGACTGGAGTGCAAGCTAAGGGCCCCTGAAACCAGCTGGAGAGAAGAAGGGTGGGATCATTGCAATTACACTGACCAGACCTAGTGCTTTACACAGCCATGCCATCTATGCACTAGCGTTTTTCCACCCTTCATGAAGGAAACATTGTTTGGGGCAATCCTGGGGTTGCTCTGCATATCTGCATTCCCTTCTCTTGTCTTTTCTGATCTCTGAAATCTGCTTTTTTTTTTTTTTTTTTTTTTTTTGGGGGGGGGGGAGTGAATGTGCCTAAATGCTGGCAGGTGGGGTGGGGAAGAAACCCCCAAAACCCCACAACAGAAAACCCAAAGCAGCTCACTAGAAGACCTGGGAACATAAGAAGACACCAGCTATTTGAACCATCATCCCAGAGAAATCCTCTGAATGTTAAAGACAAGAGGACATGTGCTCAATGAACAGCATGAGTAGCTTGTCCTCAGCCTTTCCCAACTGAGTCTGTCCAAAGTACAGTTGCATCGGCCCAGGCTTTAACTATTCTGTCCCTTTTTTTCATCTTTTGGTTTAATTGTAGCTGAGGGGAGGTGGCAGCTCAAGGGGAAACTGATGGTTTTTGAACCAAAGTACATGTAGTGGGAGCTCGGTGGGACTTGGGTACCTACCTTCTTTAGTAGCAGTGCCCCTCATCTCACTGCCCAAAAGCTTTCTGCAGCCAGTCCATCTGTGGTTGTGCTTCTTACAGCCAGCTGTTAGTGCTAAACTGTTAATATTAAAACATTAACGAATGTTCTCATCTCGGGAACTACAAATGAAGCACATCATTGCTTCCTTGCTGTTGAGTATCATCAGACAAGTTAATCACACACATACCTGTGGCTCTGCATTTAAAATACAGTTGAACAATGTTGTGCCCATGATGTGCAGCCTGTTATATGTGTAAAATATGTGACTTCCTATCACCACAATTTTTATCCTAGAAAGTCAAACAGCACTGTTGTCTAGAAATAAAACATGAAAATGAATGCTATTGATGTTTGGCAGGTGGGTTTTGTGTTGAATGTTGCACCTCTCAGGAAGTTTTCAACAACGTATGAATTGTTTTTTAACAAGCCCACAGAATCAAAGTCCCGGCGGACTGAACATCCCGAACTTCTAAACCGACTCCTTGTATAAAATAAGAACTAATGAATTAATTCTTGGCTGAATCACAGCACTATCTGTTTAGAAAAAATACTTGGTTTTGATTTAAAGATTTCTGCTGATGGAGGCTGCAACAATGACCCTTGGTAATTTGATTGCGTGGTAAATATCCTCACTGATGGAAAACAAAACCTCAGAACAAACCAAAAATACACTTCCATCTTGAACATCATCAAATTTTACTTACCTGATTTAAAATTAATCCCAGGGATTCCAGACTCATCTATACTGCTATCCTGTCTCATGGAGGGCTCTGTAGACTGATCAAATGCCCCCTTAAGCTGTTCTTTGGCAGTAAGAAGTTTGCAAAGCTGTAGGTAATTTTTTTTTAATCAATGACCCATCCCAGTCCCATAACTTAGCTACATCCTTCCTTCACCAGCCCTTTTCAAGATACCCTTAAATTTCATAGAGTTAGCATTTCAATTTATTACACTTAGGAGTTTTGTTGCACTATTGGCATTACTGATTCATTATCTACATTACTGACCTGATAGATTTGGTCTGCTGCTGTGAAATAAGGCAGGGTAGGGGAGTCAGCAGAGACCTTCCTTCAAACTAACAAAGCTCAGGTTTCTCTGGCAGAGATGATTAGGAATTCTTTGTAGCACCAAGAATTCTTTGCTTTTATAGGTATAGAGATAATAAAATTAGATACCTTGGCTATATTAGATGCTATCTATGTATGTATCTGATTCTCCAAATTCCAGAGCTTTGCAGAGAAATTAGATCTTGCCGTTTTTAGATATGGATATAGTCTTGGGGTTGGGGTTTTATTTTACCCTGACATATGAAGAAATGTTTCGCAGTTTTGAGTTTGTGGATTAGAATCTCAGACTGGTTTGGGTTGGAAGGGACCTCAAAGCCCCTCCAGCGCCACCTCCTACCATGGACAGGGACACCCTCCACTAGCCCAGGGTGCCCAAAGCTCCATCCAACCTGGCCTTGAACCCTGCCAGGGACCCAGGGGCAGCCCCAGCTTCTCTGGGCATCCTGTGCCAGGGCCTCCCATCCTCGCCAGGAAGGATTTCTGCCTAATACCTCATCTAGATCTCCCTCATTCATTTTAAAGCCATTCCCCCTTGTCCTATTCAGTACATGCCCTTGTAACCAGTCCCCTCTCCATCTTTCAATTAGTTAGGATTAGTTTCTTACAGATTGTTCCTGGCATCAGCAAGGGCTCAATGCATGTCTTCATTTGCCGAGTAAGATTTATCCGCAAAGAAGTGACAGTTTAGAGTTCTGTGATCATTTGGACTGCAGCAAGAAATAAACTGCCTTTAAAAAAAAAAAAGAAAAAAAAAAGTAGCTCCCCAAGTCCCAGATAGCAACTACAATCCGGAGCTGCAATGAAAGAGGGCAGCAGGACACTGTTAGTCTTCGTGCTGCCACCTGTAATCTGTTTGGAGATGCAATTCCAGCAGGCTTCTCCTTGCTTATGAGATGTGGAACAGGACTAAGACGTGCATTTCCCAATGGGGTCATCTTCTCTGCTCTTCACTTTCTTAAAGGCTGTAGAAAGATTCACAGAATCACAGAATCTTTGGGGTTGGAAGGGACCTCCAGAGATCATCGAGTCCAACTCCCCTGCCAAATCAGGTTCCCTAGGACAGGTTGCACAGGTCAGCATCCAGATAGGTCTTGAATATCTCCAGAGAAGGAGACTCCACAACCCCCTGGACAGCCTGTCCCAGGGCTCTGTCACCCTTGCTCACCATGAAAAAGTTCTTCTGCATATTGGTGTGGCTCATTCGTGATGGATAGGACAAACAGCTCTGAACTTCCGCAATGGAAATTGAGGCATACACATGAGCAGGAAAAAATAAAAAAAAAAAAAAAAAGAGCAAAAGCTGGAATTACTTGTTTAAAGGCATCGTTGTCACTTTTCAAAAATGCTGGATAAATGCCTAGAGACACTGACTTAGTTATAGCTGATTCTGTTTGGGAAACATGGAGAGGGCAAGATGGCTCCCCAAGGTCCTATCAAGCCCTGTTACTCTGTATTTGTTATTCTTAATTAAATAGTTCCCTCCCTCAGTGCGGTCTACAGGGTTTCTGCAGTCTGTAACGAGTATGACTTTGTCTTTCTGTCAATCAAATCTTGCAGAAACATCACAAGTTTTTAAATTGCAATTCAAACCCTAAAAATAAAATAAGTACAAATAAACAGTACAGTTTAGTACAAATAACTCTATTTTATACTATCCGTATCCATGGAAATACAGTTAATTACCCTGATTTTTTTTTATCAACTTGCCAGTGAACTGCTTCATAGAAAGTAGGAAGTAAAAAAACCCTAAGAAAAGATAAAGAAGTAGAAAGGCATGTAGCCAAGCATATTTTGCAGGTCCCCCAAAGGCTTGTCCCAGATTTAATCTTGCTCTCTGAAACTTGCTGTTATAAGATTATGTAGGTGGTGTTCTTAATTAAGAAGTGCATCGTTTCACTTCCTCTGAGACACAACTGTTGCTTTATTAGGTCAAGAGCCATCTCCTTTCCTGATGGACTAATTAACTGCTCCTCGTCCCAGCGAAGGGTAATGCTTCCTACTCCCTCCCCTTTGGAGAGACACCGAGCACACCTCAGCATGAAGTGTCCCCCTTCAGTGAACTTTCATATTTTACATCATGCTGTACAAATAAACACATGATGCAGCATCTAAATGGACTTTCAATGCTCACAGGTTATTGCTTGTTCCTGGTTGATGTGATAGCAATTAACTACGCTGGAGTGACAATGAGTGTGGGGTGACTGACCTCAACATTTTTCTCTTTGGTAGCCTGTAAGAATTGTTCTAATAGTAATGATTAACAAAGATAGGATGTGATACAGCAACGTGTGGCAAGATTCAGGCTGTCATGCTGTATTTATTGGATATGGCTATTTAAACAGATAACACAGATGCTGCTTTTTGATTACATTGTCATCATGGTCAATATTTTGCTATTTGGCAATCATTTCCTATTTGCTATTCATTTGGCTTTAATGTGTTTCATTATATTACTCATTTTTAAAATTGCTATGAAATTTAAAAAAATGAATAACATGAAAAAATACCTATGTTATTATTTTTTAAATAGTTTTTTAAAAGTCTGTTTTATAAGTCCTGAAAATCAAATTCTTTGAAGTTATTTTCAAATATTGAAACCAATCATTCACATTTTCAGATACTTGTAGGAGTAGACACAAACATTAATGGATGTATGAACTTCTCAGTATGGATAAAGGGGGTTGCCCTACTGCCCATAGTCCCTTAAATTTAATGTCACATTGTTTCAATGTTCATCTTTCATAACAAAGGGCACTCTACCCCAGTCAGATGTGCTTAATTAGGACTGCTCTGTGACAAGAGATGCTTTTCAATCCTTTACCACATTTATTTCATAGCAAAATGCGTGACAGAGCAGTTAGTTGTATGGTTGACAGACGTTCTTAAAACTGGGTGGACAATATTTTGATGATGCCTATGGATGACTGTAACTGTCCAGGGGGATTCAGTTTTGGAAATGAAATGTTAAGCATTTTTCTGATCTGCAGGAGTGGGGCCAAAAGCATTGATGGTGGCGGTGTCCCCATCAGTCCTTCACACAGCACAGTGGGACACAGTGATGTGCAATCTGTATTTCTTGTACAGCCTCCCACGGCATGACATTACATTTTAACTGCCACCACCGTACTAGGGGATTACTTTCAGCTCTTCCACTCGCTGTATCCCAGTGACCTTGCATATTTAATCATAATTGGAAGTCAAGTGACTTTTACGAGATATGAATGTTAATTAGCTTTCAAATTGCTGGAGAGGGTACTTTGTCTGGAGTTCCTCTGATTGTGATAATTAATTAGTTGTGTGAGGTCAGCCTCCTGTCTTGCACAGTTCATCGAACAGCGTCTTTTCAAATATTTATAAAGATGCTTTAGTACCTATCACTGAAAGCTACATTAATGTTTTAATTTCAAGCAGCAAAAAGGACAACCTAACTCTGTCAGAAACAACTTTGGTGTTGTATACAATAGCAACCTCAAATTAGCCATTTCATTAGCTCTATTCATTAAGAATAGAGGAAAAAGATAGCTGATTCTGCAATATAGAAAACAAACTAAAAAAATGAATTAAAGTTACAATTGCAGAGTAATTTACATTAAAATACTGTCCAGAGCAATGAACTAGTAGGACTTTGGGAATTTCAAGATGATTAGAATAGCTAAATATATTCAGAAAATCATCACACATCTTTCACAGAGGCTTAATGTCTTCCCAAAAGTGTCAGATGACACATCAGGGCAGTACAATGCATGAACCCAATCACCCAGGGACAGACAAAACCTGAAGAAGGTCACTGCCTTTTCCTGTCAGGCCTGTTTTCAGACTGCCTATTAAACTACAGAACCCCACGGGGTAGATATGGCCTTTTTTTGAACCACAGTCTCTCGCCACAGACAGCTGAAAGGCCACTGAAAGGCCATGGGATCCAGGGAAGCACAGGCCTGGGGAAGCACTCCAGTCTGGGTAGCTCAAGTGCAGCACAGCTTTTACTGCACAGCAACCCTGATGGGGCCATACAAAGCATCCTGGTACAGTGTTACCACATAAAAGAAGTTCAAATGACTATTGAGGACCTGTAATGGGGATAGGGTGACTCCTGCAGTAAGGACAATGGTGCGGCATTGCACACTTTCATACCTTACAGTGTTTCGATAAATGGACTCTGACCAGTGGAGGATGCACTGGCCACCCTAAAGAAGCTACTTGGGTGCTACCCACACTCCTCCTGCTGTGAAAAGCAGCAGATGAGATCAGACTTTTAAAGCAGGGCATTTGTGGGCCCACACACTTGCACCTGTGGGATATACACATATTAATTACATTTTTGGGTGGGGTAGAAGGAGATGTTAGGATCCACAGACATGCCTGGAGCAGGACAACCTTAACCTAACACACAAGTGAAACCTCCCATCCCACCTCACTCTCACCAGTCTGTTCTTCCTGAAGGACATTGCCTCTGACGTATTTGTTATCAGATGCAGCAAACCCCCTTCCACTAAGTGGGAACATCACTCAGGAGTTATGCACACTGCTTCCTTTTCCCTTTAAAAAGAAAATTGATTGTAGACCTCTATCAGCTCAAAACAACATGACTGCCATACTTCTGCAACTTTGAGGTTGCAGATAATATAAGATACTTATTTTATAAAATAAGATACTTATTTTCATACATCACCAAGTCTGCAGAATTTCTGTTGGGCAACTCCCAAACTGACACTGAGATATTCTCTCCAACCTTTTTCAAGGCTTCTCAAATTTCTGTAGGCTATGGGAGCTAGTCCCCACCGGAGATGATGTTTGCTCACTGTATGGTAGCAAGTTCTGGACAAGCACATTTGCTAAACTGCTAAAACCAAAGCTCCTCACAAGATCCAGGCTTCAGAATTAACAGATAAAAACCTTGTGTGTTTTGGTTTTTTTTTTTAAAATTCATTGTGAGCTCACAGTGACAGTGTATAATACCACCAAAGGTCTGATGCTCTGCTTTTTACTCACCAACAGTGGGAACTACTGTTTTAAATTCAGGACTTATCTAGATGAGTCCCCAGGAAGCGTGTCTGCCAGAAGAAAGGGTCACCTACAACCTATGCAGTACCATTTTCCAGCCTAAGACAATACCTAAACCGAGTTACCAGCACGCTGCTCTCAGATACCACACGACAGTGATCACCATGGTATCTGAGGGAAACCTCTCTCCATTACATTACCAAGATCACCTCATGTACCCAGGCACAAAACCATTTTGGGGACTTGCTCCAGCAGAATGCAGGGTGGGACAGACTCATTGCATCGAACAACATCATCATTCCTCTCTGGAAAGAAAGGTCACTTACCTGGCACTGCTGCTCTTTAAGATGCCTTGCCTACGTGCATGCTCATGCTGGAAGCACGGCTGTGAGCAAACCGCAGGCACAGTATCCAGAAGGACACGACAGCTTTTGCTGTATTTTTAAAGATTTTGTGAAGAGAAAGAGGAGCAAACTTTCTTCTCTTTTACTCTCCAATGAAGTCACAATGTTTTCCACACCCTCTTTCTTGGCAGTGAAAAAACAGAAGGATGGGGCTGGGAATTACACCTGGACAGCATGTCCTGGAGGAAACCCAGGGTTTATCTGGGTCTTCACCAGTTTCTCAGGGAAGGTGCAGGCTGCTCACCTAAAGGGGAAGAGCAGCCTCCCAGAAGCAGGAACATCCCTTCTGACTTCTGCTTGGAGTAAGACCTGTTGGAAGTGTGAAGGGAGCTCCAAGCAGCTGCTCCAGCTGTCACGGGAGCAGACACATTTCGCTCGAGTCTGGCACACAAGCCCAGACACAGACAATTAACTGAGGAGAGTCTCTGAGCTGACAGCACACTCTGTAACCTCTCAGCCAGAGGATACTCGGTTATTCTTTTTGAGTACCATGAAAATGTCTACCAGTGGGGCATGAGCTCTGGGACACAGGACAGGAAGCTCCACCTGACATTCTCCCTGCTACAACTTTCCTAACAGATGAGAGTGCTCTCAAAACCATTTTGCTCCTCAAAGGTTCCTGTTGTTCTAGTAGACCAGGACTCCTCCACCCTTAGACCTATTAGCCTGTGGGTGACGCCCAAACCTTACTTTCGTCAACTGAATGAAAGACTTGAATCTTAACATCATCTGTGGCTCTTTGGACAGAGCAGGACTGTTCTGGCCTCTGGCTTGGCTTAGGTGTTAGCCTGTTGCAGCACTCTCTGTGTGGTCACCAGACTCAGGCATCAGGACATCCAGGCATGTCGATGTTGGTGGAAACCCATTCCCCCAAGGCTCGAGTGCAACCCCTTCCCAACCTCTGGAGCCATTCAGGTGGCTGAACACTGACCTTGTTGAGCAGATCCCCTCTTCACAGGGTAGCTGGTGCTACCCTGACTCTACATGTAGTTATCTTACTCTGTTTACCTCGAACAAACTATCAAACACCTTATTATGTGACACAAGAGTGCTGCTGTGCATTGCTGACATGAAACACAAGTGATAAACTGCTTTGACTACACAGCTTTTTTCCTGAAACCTTTTGAGGTGCCAACACTTGTAACGCACAACATCCCTTATTTAAGATTCAGAAAAATTCAGTGACCAGCTTGTATAATCCCTTTTTTTCTCTCTCTCTCTCCAGGTTGACAACTCACTTTAAAAAAGCTTAACAGTAATCCTAAATGAATATATCCCTTGAGTTTCCATGGCAGTTTCAGACCTTCCTTTCTACTCACCTGTGAAAATGAAGAGTTCTGACATTGTACGTTTTGTATATACTGACATATCTTGATTTTGTGGGTTTTTGCAGTTCTGGGGTTTTTGGGTTTGGTTTTTTTTTTTCACCAAATGGATCATTATTAGGTTTAGTAGCAGTAGTGAAGGTAATAGTATCATTATCTTTTTTCCAGGAAAAACTCATTCAACATCCTCTTGCGGCCAGCAGACAGGTCCCTCTATTCAAGAATACTTTGAAGACCACTGCCAGAGGTCATGAGAGTCACAACATGTACCAAGAGATGTGCAGCTGGCATAAGGAAGCAAAAAGATGCTTTATGCTTCTTTGCTCCTTTTTGTCATCTTACAATACAAGCACTTAGTTAGAAACCCTTGCATCAGATTTGTATTTCACACATGTGGAGCTGGTAAGAGCAATAAATTAGAGAACCAGGATGATAAATCCTTATTCCCTCCATCAGCCATACTTCTGCACACCTAAGACTTGAAAAAGTCCAAATACCTCAATATCTTTGCAGAGATGCCCTGGGCTAGGCAGACAAGATTCACTGTCGGTCTGCTTGTTCCACATGAAAAATTTCTTTATTTTTAAGGCTGGCTACCTCGAGGATCCTTGATTATCACTGACATTTCTTTCCTTTATCATCTTCTCACCCTCTAAAAAGGGGAATGTACAAGAAGATACGTGGTTTTATTCTGGCACATTGTGCATTTTTATGTGAATTTTCGAAAATATTTTATTACATATGTGACCACACTGATACTGGACACTCCTAAGACCTTGATAAATTACTGCTATGTTCAGACTTTTTCCACCATCTCATTAGTAGATAACCAGCTTAAGTAGAAGTTTTAAAGGCATTCCACTACAGAGCTTTCCTTTTGCAAATAGCAAACCCCACGACTGCCTTAGAAATGGAAAAACAATTTAAAAAATGCACATGAAAATAAATACCCTCAAATGTGCCTCCTAGAGTGTTTATCAACAGGACTGCATTCGTGCTGGCAACCTTAGCTGTGCAGAACGACTAATCCAAGTCGTAATAGCGTCATGAACCCCAATTTGTCATTTTCAATTTTTCTCGCTAAAATGTAGCGTTTATGAAAACTCTTGCATAGAACAAGAGGCCTGTCACAAGGCTCCACTGCACCGTTGTTACATGTAAATATACTACCACGACCTCTGTAGGAAACAAAAATAACCCATTAGATGCAACTACATGAAGTTTGGCACAAAAGCTTTCTTGTAAGTAATTGGCATAGGTCTTCTCCATTCAGCAAAGAATTTAAGAACCTAGATTTTGATGGAGCATGTCATGTCACCCTTCAAACCCGCATGGGTTTTGGTTTCTTTCTTTTTTTTTTTCTGTTGAATGAAAATGAGAGTAATGAAATTAAAAAGAGACATAGAGCTGTATATTGTGGCCACCCCAGAACCTGCAACCTTTACTTAGCCTAAAAGTAAACGGTATAATTCAGGGTTAGATTTATCAAAAGTTTCTTTTCCCTGAGTAATTTTAATACCTGATATTTATGGAACCCACAAACTGCTTCACATTGCTAAGAAAAAATATTAGCACTGTGGAAGAAAAATTTTACCCTGATGAATTCAGTGAAATAGTACCATACCAGCATCTCACACGAAATGTCATTAGTATCTTCAGGAAAGCAACTGCAACTATACCCTGAAGAGACAGATGGTTTAATCAGTGATACAGGAATATTTATCTTTTTTTTTCTTCTTCTTCTAAGCTTACGTCAACTTAAAACACACATGAATCTGTGTCATTAACAGCAGCTAGAAGGCTGTGGAAGTCTATAAAGTTAAAAATTTTTGTTGGAAGTCTATAAAGTTAAAAATTTTTGTTGTTCCTTATGGAAGTTTATAGCATTTCCTGCCCAAAATCATTTTACTGAACTTAGGAGGATGCACGTACAGGTTGTTGATCAGGTTTCTCAATCTTTCAGTCTCCAGCTCCTCCGTGTTTTGCAAAGCTACAGAGCCTGGTGATTCTGGGACTGTTAAAGGACTGTGAGAAACAGTTCCTGTGGAGAACCCCGTTGTAAGTAAAAAACAAACATAACCACCCCCCAAAACAAGCCAGTGGGGATTATTACACCAATGTGTAATCTGAAGATCTTTAAGGCATGGCAGTGGCTGAGTTCAGTATCTCCATCAAAATTCTGCCCGTAAGCTGAAGACTGGATTCTGATCTAATATCCAATATCTAATAACTCCACTGACATCAACCGTATGTTTCTAAGAAAATAGATAGATTTAATTTACACTTAAGAAGTGTAAAGTAAATAGAAATGTTTAACTGGAAGGAAACAAGGCATCCCAATAAATAAATTTTACCAGGTCCACGTAAGAATTCATGATTTCAAACTCATGTTATTGTATACCCACTAGGTAACATTTTGTTCTACCTGAGTATTAAAGAGATGAGATTTTCTGCCAGAAAATCAACAGTAATGTTTCTGAAAAGGCCAACCACTTATGCCTCACAACAACTGTAATTATGCAAAAATTGAGGGCCAAATCCATTCCTGATGATGTCAGCAGAATAAAGGCAGAAGCTATGGAATCACAGCTGTATGCTCTTTAAACTATTTAATACAGTATATTTGTAGAAAACAAAATTGTTTTAAAATTCTATTGACAGAATATACAGCTATACACCTAAGTTAATCTACTGTGCAGGGCTGCAAAAACATTCAACTAGGAGTTGTATAAAAAGTAAAAACTGTCATTAAGAAAAGGAATTTAGCTCTGTATAATGCTCTTTCCCTAATTTTAGTTTTCATTTTATAAATTAAATTTAAAGATTAGTCAAACACACTGAATTACGTATGTAGATTTTTTCATTTAAATAAATCAGTCAACAATTTTTTTTTATAAAGAATTTAACACTTCATTGTAGAAACATAGGCAAAATGACTATTATAACCAAAATGAAAAATACTGTTCAATTTAAAAAAATGTACTTAAACAAGAACCTGAAAAAGTTTATGATATGCATAACATAGTTCAAGCAAAATTGCACTAGTATTACAGAAATCAAGAGTTTTATAAAGGCCCCAATATGGCAAAGTTTAGAAATAGGTAGTATGCATGCACAATAGTACAACAAAAATCTTTTATAAAACAGCAGTTATTTTTGTAACGCTTGTACAAAGGGAATAAAGAGCAACCACAAACATATTTAATCTGTTAGGTTAATATATTATGATAGCTAAAAGTCAGTCATGTCTGGCAGAGGAAGGAAGAGTCCTCCGCAGTGTGTGTGTGAATAAGTCTTTTGTGCCTTTAAAGTTATGTATAAAATATTTTGATTCAGTTCAAACCTGAAAGAAATTGTATTCTTTATTTCCATCAAAATTAAAAAAAGGCAAGTCAGATTTTTTTCCTCTTAGCAACAACAGAAAGCAGACCAGGTCAGAGCAAGTGCTGGAAAACTGATACTGATGCTTTTCACTTCTGTTCATTGGATTTTGACATTTAACCCAGATGCCTGAAACTTGGGCTTAGGTAAGGTTCCACTAGCACGCAATTTGGTTATGTTCTACACCTCAGCAATCTCACAGTTCATCTTCACTTAAAGAAACCGCTGTGTTTTGTATTCCTCAGTACCTCTAAGCAGGTATGACTTTTTTTGTGATTGTCAAAACTGAACGCTGTGATCACCTGTGTGTGCTTAAGGTTTGGGGTTCAGGTTTTTTTCCCTACTGCTTGGTATGTGTTGGGGAATTATTAATCCATAAGTAATGCATGTGATTAAGTGAATAAACATATAATGCATGTGTAGGCATTGCCCTCTTGTGCTCTAGGGTGGCTACTGTCCTACAGGACTGTTGGAGTTCGTATGCTTTGTCCCACAGCAAGTAAGGTTTCAGCTCCCAAGATATATCGTTACTATGTTCTATAAGGTTTTAATAAATACAAAGCTTGTTTACATGGTATATATGTTTAGTATATCATGTACAGTCACTGAATTTCTGAAACATAATCATTGTGTTCATGCAGATCATTAGATGTTTCATTTCTATAGTCTTGTTTACTTCTTGGCAACCTAAAGCTAATTTAAAAGCAAGTTATGTTTGTCTGTGAAAAGTTATCTAGCTTTATCAGGATCTGAAGAGAAATTCTAATGGGCACAAAGAAGAGAGTAGACCATTCAATCATTCTTTCACCATTTAAAATAAACAGAATTACACACTGGACTACAGCTTTCAGACTACATAATGAAAAAGTGCAGATACCATCTTCATTGATTAAGTAGAACCAAAAAAGTTCATAGAAAATAGATTGCTCATTTTCACGCTACAAACGAATATGTTGTTTGCAATTTTAACAAATTGAAAGGTGTGTTATTTCAGCAGCATTGTTGTAAATTGTACCGTAGTGCAGTTTCTTTTTCATAAAAATACCTTACAAATGGTCAGTCAAAAGTCATCAGCAAAAGAAAAACCCAGAAAACAATTAACTAAACAAGAAACAAGAGGTAATGCTGATGCCAAAACAATTATAATACTGTTGGTACATAGAAAAGTAATCCTTATATTTTATACATTTATACAGAGTATAAAAGGTAACAGCAGATTATGCCACAGTCTCCCTTATCCCAATATCTATTTTCTTTGGAAGGAGTTCTCTTCTTTCATCAACACTTGCTAAGGAGTTTCGACAGTTTTGTCCATCCATGTATAACTTTGCATATACTGGATTGGCGTAATTTGTTGGCTGCAGAGAAATTAAGTGTAAATTAGTTTGGTTGGATTAACCCAAAAGAATAGTTTATGGAAATGGAAATGGTTTTGTTAAAGCAAGAACAAGTACACGTAAAATACAATTGGACATATTTAATAGATACCTGGACTTCTGCAAACCTGATAATGAGTTAATTATTTAGTTAAAAATTAAATTAATGATAAAACATGCTATTAAAATAATTGATGACGTGACATGCAGCATATTATGATATTAAAACCATTAAAAAAATGACAAAAATTAAAACAAAAACCTTGAAAAATGTCTCTGAAGTTGACTTGTCCACCTTATTACACTGGAAGATTTCAGAATAGATATGAAGGAGTTTATAGAGAAGGTGCACTGTGAGACCATGTGACAAGTTTAACAGTAGAAAACTGCAACCAACAGTTTCCATATATTACCTGTTCTAAGACATCAGCATCCCATCAATAGCTGACCATGTTTTCGAATTCTGTGGCCCAAATATACAACATGATTTGACCAAAAATTCAATACTTTTGTAACGTAAACTTCAATAATAAACCAGCATAAACTGTTAATATATCATAGAAGTTACAGATTGAGAATGATTGTCTCAACAGTTTTGGTAGTTTGGACTGTACTTAAAAATAAAATAAAAATCTACTGAAATGAGTTGTAGTTCAGTATAGGACAAGTCTGGGTTTAATTCTGCAAAGCACTTCAGTATATGAGAAATCTCCTGAGTCTGAGAGCAAAGAACGATGTATAACATGGATGAAAACCTACTCTGCTATTACTTGCACTAAGGAGAAAGCCATGTAAATGTCTCCAATAATGCTGTTATACTTTGTGCCATTACTGCCTCCTAGAAGACCTTAGCTATCCAACTAGATCTTCAGCTTCTTGCCCATAACTGGAAAAGGTACTTTACAATAAAAATACTCCTCTTTCTTACAACTAGTGAAACAGCACAGCTTCGGTTACACAAATACTGTGTGGAATAAGCTATAAATTAGATAAATTAATTTGTTTGGTGGATGTAAAAAGTGGTTAAACCTTAAATTACCCTGAACAGAAGTGGGTAGGTTTTCCTGACTTGAGTACACCCCGGGTAACAGGGCATGAAATACACCTACAGTCTTAGTTCTCTCTTTCCCTGCTGGCCAGTACCGTTTCTGAACCCAGCATTCGGATACTCCTTTGGCTGGCTAGCTAAGGCAGCTACTCAGTTCGTTAGGTAAATGCTGCCTCTTCCATTTATTGCAGATGACAAAGTGATTGCCTGGTGTTTTTCACCTTCCTGGGGTGGAGGCAGGAAAAAAGTCACCTTTATTTTAAAAAAAAACCCTACTCTTCCATATTAATGGCACATAAATATGCAATCAACTGCCACAGTAATTTAGGAGAGCAAACTCTCAGTAACATCTATCTGGCCCCACTGAATTACAGACTTTTGTTGTAATGATCATAGTAAGAAGTTTAGGAAAAGATAAATTTAATTTTATTCCAATCGACAAGACTTTTTATTTCACTGACGATCATCATTAAGGATGATACTCACAACAGAAGAGACATGCTTGGCATCTATGTAGTGCTTTATGGACTTATTAAAATTATATAGAATAGGAGGTTCTGTCCTGTGATACCTCTTAGAGTGGGTACTGACAGCATAACGCAGTACAGTGAGGTATAGAAAGTAACTGGAGTGATTTGAATAACAGAAAGAGTTAATGTTAGAGATGGGCATATAGTCTAGCTTTCATCACCCGTGGTTTTGTGCACCACCAGACATATCTACTACACAAATTGCTGAACTTCCAAATACAACATATTACACTCATGCAAGAACGCAAATGGCACAAAAGATGAATTTATATACTGAGGCACATGAAAATGAATGTCATATTGATGTCCCTTTTCACTATTTTAAATTTCAGTGTTTGCAAACATCACACCATATTGTAGTCAAATTCCAAGGTTTTAGACGTAATTATTTTATGATAAAAATTGACTGGAAGCTAAGCAGTTGATAACTGCATTGCAAATGATAAAGGATATTGTTCATTTTAGTCTGCATCAAAATCCTCTAAAATAAAACTGCTTGTTTTCATTTATTTGGGAACTTTCAGTTATAATTACTAAATGTCTGTAATTAAATTGCAAATATCTCAAGAAACACGGCTATGAATGCTATGATGAACTTATGCAGTGCTACAGGAAAGCATCACGTTGCCTCCTGGTTTTTCATTCCTTTGCAAAGACACATTTTCAGTTTTAGATCACGCTGCAATGATGGGTACAGATGAAATTTTGTATGCATAGAGGAACCCTTTATTTCAAATAGAGACTGTATAATTTACTGTCATTCTTCTTGCCATTAAGAGAAGAAAACCAAAATTAAAAACAAACAGAAAATGCGTCTATTCTAAAATGACAGACAAACTTTCTTGAGAAAGGGGCTGCGGTGGAATGAAATGGGTTTGAATCATCATTTCTCACCCCTGTTGATAGTGGTCCTTTCAAGTCAGAGTTTAGGTAGATAGCTGGAGCTGTGTGGGGAAGCTTGAATGCAGTGGGCCCTCCCCCTATGTATCTGGCCTGTATAAACAGAAAATTTTAGTTCCTGTCCTACCAGAGCACCTTCCACGTGTACTTATCAACACTGTTAAACATGAACAGTGCACTGATTAAAAACATTATTTTAGAGTGATTTATAATTAAAAAAAAATTGAAATAACCTACTTACAGGCATTCTTCAGCATGAAAACCTCTTGTATTCAATAAGAGAATCAAATCCAGTGTTCTAGAGTCATTTTCCATTAAGAATTAGAGCCAGACTTTACCATAAGCGTTGGCTCCGTTACTCTTCCTCCACGAGTAACTGCATTTTCAGCTTCCCTCTTGTATTCAGCATGCTGCCTATGTGATTCAGCGATGACATTCCTAGAGCTAACAGTAATCCCCTTATTGCTTTGTCAGAAATGCCACAGAATGATGGCTGCCCTTTGGTGTATGTCTGATTACGGAGCTCTAGGAAAGATATCGCAGCATTACCTCGTTCATCCCATGTCACATCACTCAGGGAGTTCAAAGCACTGAAGAATGCTGCAGAAGTGACAGCATCTTTTACAAGAAAATGATAATACTCACTAGCTTTGTGTAAACATTTAATCTATATATCCAGCCAGGGCTCTGAATTCTTTATGCTTTTGGAAGTTTTCATATATGAAATGTTAGTTTCATATGTAGGAATAAACTCGTTCACACTTCAAAAGGTAGGCTGCATGATAATATATTTCCATTCAGTATTTGAAACTGGACTAGAAAGATAGGTTACGATTTCACAGCTTAAGTAGATGTGTCTATGACAAAAAACCCCCTCATTTCATAGTGTAGTTTTAACTCAGTTTTGTTAAAATACAAGCACTTGCCCATCAGCAGGCGTCAGACAGCAAAACAACCATGTATATATGTGTGTGTATATATATATACACACAGTAAGTTTATTCTAATAAAATCTAACTTGCCATTATATTCACTGTGTAGCTAAACCTAGACCTTCTTTCATGTTTCTATTTAATTATACCTAAAGTCAAAAGCTTTGAAAGACAAAATAGGTAGTGGTTTTTGCCATTAGAAAAAGAAAAAAAATACCTTTTCTGCATTTACAGTAAAATCTGATGTTAAAAGACCACCTTCACTGTGATCATGGCCCACCTCATACATGTTATACGACGGATTGCCAATTTCTACGTTGATTCCTCCATTTATAATGGGCTGTCTTCTGATAGTTTTTGTCCTATAATGCATAAAAGAAACACACAAAAAAAGAAGCTAATGACTTTGCAAGAAATTTCCTTATGCTTCATCCTAAAATACTACAGTTTTTATTTTATTTCCCTATAATCATTAAAACCAACAGGATAAAGAGCATGCTGCAGACACACTCAGAAATTCCTTGAATTCTGCAAACCAACTGCAATCTGAATCTATCTGTAGATCTCACATAGGTTGAAAGCAGAATTTTATTGTTTTTCTCAGTTTGGCTGTAGTGGTATGAACTCATACAAAGTGCTCACTCATTGTCTACCACCACGACTTCCCTTTAGTTTCCAGATTTCCCTTGCTTCCCACAAATTCACTGCAGATTCCCTGCAGTAATGAAGATGGAGTGAATATGACTCATGTTCCCTTTCTTATTCATACCACTTCCATTTGCAATCAGTTGCCCCAAATCAGTTGCAATCTGAGGACAAGCAAATGGTTTCATTACAATGCGTTAAAAATGTATGAGCTTCTCCTAGCTCCAGTTTGTATTCCCTGCCAGTGGCTCCTGGAATGCTGGGGTTCAACTTGAATTTTTCCAAACTTAATGAAAAGATAATTGTCTTATTTTTAACTTTGAATTAGATATCAGTAAACATTAAGTGATTGAGTTGAATTGTTTCAGTTACTGAATTCATTTCTTTTAGGTAAGGAGTTGATTTTAGTCTGAGCAATTGAAATAACCTCAAGAGGGTAATTTTTCCCAATGCAGTACGTTCTCTAGAATTATAAGGGAATAATAGGGAGGTCACAGTCAGGATGATAATAGACAAGTCCTCTTGTTTGATTGAGAAAGATGCAGTTGATGTCTGAAATTCAGTACGCTAAAGGATCTGTATGTTTCAGAATTTTATTTCCTAAAATAAGCACTTATCTGTAGTGTAGAAGGGCTGAACATATATACTAATGTAATACTTGACAGTTGCCTTCAAAGAGATGAAAAAATCCACTCTAAAATAAAATTGCAAATATTTTAAGGAAAAAAATTCCTTACTGAGGTTAGTTCTATGTCTTTACTGAAGATCTACTATTTAACAAGTTATTCTCAAGAAGTGAACAACTTACAGATCAGCAACTGGTTTTTGGGATTTGGCTATCACTAAATTTGGTCTTTAGGTACAGTGGCACGTGATGACATCCATGGAAGGTGGCCATACTGTTACTAACAGTAACTTTGGCTTTTCAAAAAGGATTTCAAAATTAATGCTTACTAGTTATCATCACAGTTTGCAGCAGGATGCTACGCAAGATATTAATGACAGGAACTTAAAAGATTCTTTTAATCTAGAGGACTGAAATAGTCCAGGTCTTCCTTAGTCCAAGTCACATCCTCATTGTCTGGAATTGTTCCTAGTTAAAACTGCATTGCTGCTAATATCACTTTCTTATTTCTCTGAACACAAGAACTCTCTCAGGCATCTTCATGTAGTAGAAACAGCATTACTTCCCCAGCCACTCAACGTGGCCTCTGAAGAAATAGCCAAAGTCAAACTGTCTACATTTCCTACACTCATTAACAGCTCGAAGGCAGCTAAAGGCATAAGAACAAAAGATTCTCTGCTTGGTGCTGCCATTTGGCTTCCTATGCAAAATACTAAAGAAATCCAGTAATGATGACAAGAATTGAGACTCAACAGTAGATACTTGGAGCATTGTTTACATCCTCACTATAACTTACAAACAATTGAAAAGAACTACATAAATTTATGTTATCTGTAACTAGAATCTGAAATGTCTGCACAGGCCCTATCTGAAATTATTTACAGACATGAACAATATTAATTATGCAGTCCCACTGAAATACATTAATTCCTTTTCCTAAGTTCATTAAGTCTCTGGATAAAATTATTAGCACTTACACAGCCTTGCTGGATTGACCAAGCTGGATAAGAAAGGAACTAAATGTCCTCATGCAGTGTATGTGGAATATAAGTACAACTAATAGACATGACTGTTCCAGCAGGAACCAAAACACGACTAGCTCAATGCATTGAGAAACAAGTTTTGCGTGTTTTTTTATGGTTGTTTTTAACACATAAAGTGATTTTTAAGTATCAAAATGATGCACATACTTTAAAGATTAACTTTTCAACATCATACATCAACATAAAATTACTTACCTTCGTTTCCTTTTACAAAGAAATAGTCCAATTACCAGAGTAGTGATCAAAGTCACCAGTAAAACAAGAGGAACAATGATGGCAATGCTTCCTAGAACAGGAAAAGGAAATATCATTGAATTCTCAGAGCTACATCTCATAATTTCTTCAGAGCTGTAAGACAGTTAAATTAATTTAAAAATAGTTATTTCCCCCACCAACAAATGAAATTTCATGTGATGAGATTCACCGATTTGAGATTTTAATGTTGATCAGTAATGAAAAGAGATGATTACAGATATGGTGTACACACAAGCACTTTTAACAAGAAACGAGGAGCTTCCTCTTTCTGAATACCAATGTACTTTGGACTAATTCCCTGCCCTCATTTGCAGTGATACCATATGAATGTGTGTGGGATTGCTGAACAATTTGGATTGGAGTGGCATGATCACTGACTTCAACTCCTGCCACCATCTTCAGTGGTTGATGTCGTGCAACTAATAATTTAACATATTCAGGAGGCATGGCTCTGATTGAGGAATTCTATTAGTAACATTTATATGCATTCATTACTCTTATTTGTGGGAAAATGACAAGTAGTAAGCAATATTCATTTCTAGATGGTTGGTGTAGTCCTGCATTTTACTGCATTGTACTCAAGAGCCAATAATTCTGTTACGGTGATATAGGCAATCAAGGAAACTACAATGGTGCTCAATGTAGCAGAAAAACAGTGCACAGATCAGACAGTGATGTTAAAGGAAAGGAGGGTAGAGGGATGAAGAAAATGGGCTTAACATAAATTTGCCAGATAACTGAACTGAAATGCGACTACCTGCAAAAATAAGGTCAGCAACTGCACTTTTCTAAGAATTTCTCAGGTTTAATGTGTCTGGCAATAAAGAAATGCGTGCAATAAATAATTTCATGTTATAAAAACTGGCCCTTATAAACTACAGGACTCCACTATAAAGCCAGCATGGAACAATGTGCATTTCCTTTAATATCACAATCCCAAACTGGTTGAAAACAAAAACACTGCTGGTTGGTTCACTGGTTACATTTATTGATTTGTTAAAAAAAAAAAAAGCTGTTGGCAGTTTCTGCTCTACATTAAGCACAGTCTAAATAAAGAATTAAAAAAGATGCCTTGAGTTTTGCCTGAAGGCTTCCTGAAAAGTGAAAGTCAGGTTGTCAGAGGCCTGAAATGAAGTTCCACTGAATAAAAACTTGAAGCATCTGAGCTCACATTAGCTTATGAAGGTTCAGCCTGTAAAGGATATTACAACAGTCCTATTTTGAGATAACATTTGATAAATAAATGGGTGAAGATCTACTTGGGAAGAAACATAAAAGGGTTCATTTTGGTCTTGGCAGGTAAACATTAAAGAAAAAATCCCCTGAGACACAGTCCACCAGGGATGAGTTGCCACCTGGTGACCATGGTCTAGCAGCAGGCACAAGACAGCACATTTCCCAACTTGTAGCAGGTATTCCCTAAACAAGAAACCTTGAGCGAGGTTCTGGCTGTTTCCTTGCCCAGTTCTAGCTTGCAAATGTTATTTCACTTGTCTGGATCACTAGGAAGATTTAATCTAAACATCAAGCTGACCTGAATAGTGGGTGATTCATTCTACTGCTCCAGTTGGGTTAAATGTGCCCGAGAGATGCACGGAGGGTACTATCAGCATACTCGCTGCACCATGGGGAACCTTGTCCAGTTTAAACTGCCAATAGCATAGTGATACCATCCTTTCATGCTTACAGATGTGTTTAAAAAAAATACAACAGCAGCTATTCTTACTTTCAGGATGATTTTCACAGTAGGTAAAATTCAAACCTGTGCAGACAGCCAATGCAAAAGTTGTGAACTACTTACAACTCTATTTTTGATGCTTTCAGTAGGGCTTGAATGGTCAGAGGTCTCGTACTAGTTCTCTGCACAGCAGTGATATCACCGAGCACTTACCTCTTGATACACTTTCTTTAAGAAGAATGCAGACTAGGCTTGAAGCAGTGAGTGTATAACACGTGGCTTGTATCCAAACCACATCATGAAACACTGAATGTCGATCAAAAAGTTGAAAGAGGTCTACACTTGGATATTTATTACAAGTAACCAGCACATTTCATTACACAAACTCACATGCCATAATATCACCGAGTTCAATCTTGTAAAACCGAGCCAAATTTGACAAGTGATAACAGTTACTTGAAATACTTACTTGTACTGATATTGTCGGACTTGCTGCTTTTGGGAGCTGGCCTCTCACACTGTGTGCCTGACCAGTTGGCTGAACATCTAAAAGGATCCAATTAAGACGGTAAAATTAATAGATGGCAGCTGTTAACACACCAACCTATTAAAGAGACCACCAGCATCATCTCAAGAGCTACACGAATGACAACAATGATTCTACAAAATAAACAATAAGCTTCATGGAAGGAGTCAGCAGTACTCTGCCATGGCACTTACAACATTCTGAGTGCATTTTTAGATTAAAAACTACAGCTTTGTATCTTCAATTCAAGTTATTATCACTGCAATCTTCATTCCAGGGTCTTTTTCTGAAATTCTTGAATAATAAAACAGCAGGCATAACCAACGGCATATTAAAGCCTTATTAAACCAACTACCACCTACAACGCAGTAATGAAGGAACATTTGTGCTGGATCCACGCATAGCCAACCCAGTCCATCAAGGCTTATTGGCTGCGGTGCTTTGTTTGTACCATATTGTTTTAGGGTCAGCTTCGATCAAGAAGCTCTAACAGCCATGTCCATACTGCATGAAGCATATCTGACTGGACACAAACTACTACATACATCCGATAATCAGAAGTATCCACCCCAGTGGGCTCCTTCCACAGTTCTAATGTCCCCCATCACTCTGGATAATGTAAGGTTTACTGTAGTTCCTACAGACCTGGTTGTGAGAATTTACTCAAATGCCTAAGACCTGTCTATCTTTGACTATTATTCACAAATTAACTCATGTTTCCCTTTGCTTTCATTATTTTTTCTGAAAATTCTACAATTTATTTATCTTTTTAAATTTTGAACTATGCAATTACATATGTATTTGTAGAAATATATATATGTTTGTATGTAAGCAGGTGTGACAGTTAAAGCATAAAGGCCTGTCCTGAAGGGACAGGACTATCTCCTGGCTCCAGAGGGCCCTGGAGACTGTTTATGCTCAGAACACGTGCTTTATGAACCAGGGGCTTGGGTGAGCATGCCATTATTCTGCTGTATTTTCCCTGTGTGAGTATCGGGATGGAAAGGTTTCTTCAACTGGGATTCAGAATGCTCTCCATGCATACAAGCAAACAGAAGGAGTCCATGTTTGCTGACTCAGCAAATCCAGAAAAAATGGATACAAATACCTGAAGGAAATTCAATTGCTTATTTGTCCTGCTGTAAATATGATTAAGTTTACCAGAGAACATCAAACTCTCCTTGCGGAAATGGCAGCAAGTGGTCACTTTTCATCTGCCTCTGTTGCATACAGTGCAATGAATCATGTTTTTTTCTTAGCATTTTTTAATTATTTATGAATTTCAATGCGGGATATCTATAGGAAAATGCAACAGAGCATTTCCCTGCATGTATTTTTAAGAACTGCTGTTACCTGATGCCTTTCTAAGGATTTAACAAATCACAGAGTTTAGAGGTGGATGTGCTTAATGACTGACATCATTCTATAATACAAAAATGTTTGGAAAGATATAAAGTATTTCTGGTAAAAATTGTGGAATTACCCCAGCTAGCTTTGCTGGTGAGGTTTTTGACTCTCTTGCTTTTGCAGATAACTGCTGAAGAATAACTAGCTTATCTCTCTGTTGCTGAGCCTACTCACGCACAAGCCAACACTCAGACAAATCTTTACTGGGTTTGAACTTTTTTGGGAATCTAACTTAATTTTTGGAAGGATACGATATGAGGGTGCTTATCTCAAACTCTACAGATGTGAGGTGCAGATGGTCTGTAAAATCATGTTTATTAATTGACAGTCGATTAAAAAAAATTTCACACAATAGATAAATTGCATTAAAATTTCTTAAGTTCTCCATGTTTATTGAAATAAGTTTGTTTACTTAAATAAACATGGTAGATACAGACTTAAATTTCCTCACTGCAAAGGACCCCCCCCCCCCCAATTACAAGTTAATTGCATACATTACGGTATCTTTTATAACCAAACCCAACTAATGTTCCCACTCTTGCTTACCACCACCTAAGCACATTCTAAGTCACATGGAACACAAGATTTTAATCTTCTAAAAGATGCATCTGGTCCACGTTTTACAGATCTCTTTTTAGCAGTTATGTGAAATGGAAATGATTATGCTGACAGCCTACCTCACTGAGACACTATTCTTGTTTTTTAAAAATATCACTATTCAACAGACGGCCGGAAAGTAAGAATCACCGTTCCTGTAGAGAAACACCATAAATCTTTATACTTAGAATATTCTACTGGGATCCAAACTGCTGGTATGTGACAACCATGAAATGAAGTCTTTATATTTCCTACTGGAAGTTTTGCATCATGGTTGTTGCAGATTCATCTTGTGTGATTAAAGCTTGTTATGAGAGGCAATTTTAATTTAGCACTACAGTATTGAAAGGGAAAGATTTCTTTGAAAGCCAGACATATCTTCACTTTGTACCTAAAATTCTTATACTGAAGGTTTCAAATGCTTCTGCTGTACAAAAGAATCATTACTATAAATCTGCCTTAAAACAGTTTAAAGAATATAAGACAGTGAGACTGGCAAAAGAATCAGTATGAAACCTGCAAGGATAAGCTCATGAGGAAATTGTGTATAATGTACAATTATGCTCTTCAAACTTTTACAGCAGGTATGACACCACAACAGCTGGTGAAGAAAGAAATCATACAGCTATGTATGTAGTAAACAGAGGAACAAATTATGGCAAGAATATTAGTAGGTTACCTCTCTAGGAATGTGAATTGTAAAAGTGAGCAATATTTGACACACTTCTGAGGCATTTGATAAAAGTCTCATAAAAGCACGATAGCTCGTTGCCACTAGATTTTCATTTTTTCCAAACACTTGCTGTCTCCAATAAACTTCAGAGGGGCTGATGCTGACAGGACGGCAGTCATTTCCTTCCACACTTGGAGAGAAAATGATTGCACTTTTATGGGCTAGCAAGTTAGCAAAGATTTGTCCTGGGCAGACAGAATAGAAAAAGAAAGCAAGCCCAGGGTAAAGCTATGTTGTGCGCAAGTGAGTTTGACACAGAAAATTAGCCACCAACAGGCACATGAATAACGATGGGGTTGGGACATGGACAACTGTTCATGTAGGAACATGGGAAAAAAAGCAGGTCAATCCGTTTTAATTGTCTTTGGATACCATAGACAGAAGCTGTTCTTAATAATAACAACAACATTTTCTGATATTAGGTCATTTAACCTCAGACTGCTCAGTATGTAGCATGGGTCCTGTCTTCTGGTTTAACGTGATGCACAGTATTTTCTACCTTTCCAAAGAATTTGGTACCAGAGGCGTCTGTGCTGTAGCATCACCGACCGCTGAATGGTCAGGGATAGGATATTTGCAGGATGGGCCTAAAATAACTCTTTAATGAAGCAGAGCTACAGAAAGCCACTGGTTTCATTGAAGATCTTCATATTATTAAGACTTGTGGAGAAAGACAGCGAGAATGCCTAATCTGAGTTATAAATAAACAAATACAGATGGGAACAGAGGGGGAGCTTGACAGTGAAGGACAGGTTGGAGTGGTGCAAAGCACTACAGTGAACATCTTAAGGCACAAATCTCCAGTTCCCATCATAATCAGTGAAATCAAAGAGCAACAATATCACAGAGAATGCCAATATAAAAACTGAAAGCAAACATAATAAACAAAGGTTGTACATGGTCTGCTGCCAAAGCCATTAATAAAACTACATTGCAGTTCTTTCTGCGACAATTTAGTCCTATACTTATAAAGAGACAATGCTTGGGAAACATGTTCTGAGACACACAACACCTACATTACAAGAATTATTTATTTTGGGGAAATAATATTACAGTTGAGAAACAGTTTTAAAACTTTAAACTGAAATTATAAAGGCATCCCAATTGTAATGAGGAATATTTAGAATTAAGATATATGCATTTCAGATTTTGATCATGCTGTTGTTACAGAATCTATTAATGGGAGAAGAATGTCTCTTTCCTCTGTTTTTGTATAACCCTTCCAGGTCAGTGCATTGAAACACTCTAAACTCAATTATATGGGCACTTGACCAAAAGGAACTATTTGATTATGAATTGTGTGAATAAATAGAAGCAGCTAGAAGAAAAGGATAATTTGGTGGTAGTGTACAACTTGTTTTCCATTTTTCTCTTTTCTTTCCCTTTTTTTGTGCCATAGGCATTGTCATAAAAATATAATATAGCAGTCACAACGTCAAGTTAAAAGTGTCTTTGCAGACAACTGCCTTCCAACTCAGTATAGCAGCACGTACCAAAAAAATTACAGAACGCAGCACTGAATGATTAGTCTAGAAGTACTACAGAATCTGTGAAACAATCATTACAAAACAGAGGTGGAAGGGGAATCAAAAATGTTTCTTACGTATAAATGATATTCCTTCACTATACAATATAGTTTTCTAGTTTTGCTTTCCTTTTTGGTCACAGCATAGATAATAACATGTAATAAAACATCCTAGTATTCAGCCACACTATTTTAAGAATGTTTACATTAAAATTCCACCTGAACATGTCTTACACATAGTTTTAGTATTAATGATAAGACAAGAGAAGGGACAGTTATTTACTATCTGTATTAAATTGCACTGAGAGATGGAAATGGAAGTAGTCCCCTTTTTCCTCCCAAAGTCTGTAGGATGACGGAGGATGACAAAATCCTTCACTGAACTAAATCACTGAACTATTTCATGTAACAAATTGAGCAATGTGTTTGGAAGTATGCTTTCTTCATATGGAGAGCTGATATTATAGTTATGCCAACAGAGAAATCCTCAAGGACACAAAGAACTTTCCTAACAATGAAAGACCAAAACCACACCCCAACTGTGATCAATAGCACATTTTGTACCTTCTATATTGTAGGGTTTTCAGTATTTTCAAAATCTTTTTTCCTTAATGTTTCATGTAAAAGCAGACCAAACTGTAGTACATTTATTAAATGAGCATCTCTTGGTATCCTTCTAAAGAAAACAAGGTGAATGAGCTCGATGTGGAAGCTAGAGGACAGAAACTGTATGTTACATGAAAACGACACGCAGATTACCTTGCCATCTAACAAGTTAAGAAAACTGCACAATCCAAACGCAGGCAAAACAACAGAAAATCACTTTTGAGGGACACAATCCTAAATTTAGTAACAACATAAATGAAAAAACCAAAATGTGACTTTAAGCATTAATTTAATTTGTGCGTGACATGTCAATATACAAATCATCATATACAGTTGCAGCATGGTGTTCACTGCTAAGGAAACAATCTTCAGATGTAACTCAGCCTCTATCATGCCAAGGTAAGAAAAAGAAGTAACCAAGGGTCATTAAACTTCATGCTATTAGCAATATGTGTATGGTACGTATGCTATACAAGTATTAATATTATTAGCATAAATATATAAAAAGTAAGCACATCTAGATGATTATAATATAGCTGAAATTACACTGAGCAAACAAAGCGAAAGGAAAAGAAGAGGTTGAAGTGGTAAATAAAAAGGAATGAGAAATGACTGGATCAATAGCTGTATGACAAATCGTGTTTCCCTCTCCTTCACACAGAGCCAAAGCAAGCAGCGGTGTACAACAGCAGCTACTGTGTACGTTTTATCTGAACAATTGTAAACTGATGGACAAAGGGTACATGCATTACAGCCTAGCTGGTAAATGTTCAATGAAAAATACACATAGCCCTCTTTTCCAAGGCTTTCCCATTTCTTCCTTTGACAACCACTCTTCAAATACCTGTTTGCATTTAATTCTTGAACTAATACTAGTTTGCGATACAAACTTGAATGAAAAATCATCTGTAATACAAAGTTATAACCTGCTGATTATGTTCAAATCCACGACACTTATAACAAAAGTATTTTTATTTGAAAAAGAAAGCTCTCAAAGAACTAGTGTATTACTGTGAAATTCCTGTTGTAATTGTAATTGAGAAGCTCATTAAATACACCCCAGGAAGTCGTACGGAAAACATTTAGTGCAAGATACTTGATAAAATTTTCTGTTCTCTGACTTATACTACCTGTCATGGTTACACAGCTGCCTTCTACTCTCAGGCAGATGTCTCAATTCTGCAATTGTTCTACATTGCTGTGGCTTTTTCCCCCAACCTTCAGAAAATGCCAGTCAGGGGACTGAACAATACAGGCTCTTTGTTGTCCACAACAGGACTATGGATATACTTTTTCCAGAGGTTTGCCAAAGTTTGCGTTTCCTTCTGAACTTGCACGTACATATGGTATTTGTAGAAGTCAGAGATGTGCTTAGATGAAACTGTTCATATCTGAAGACCTGTCAACCAGACAGGAGTGCCAAGACGGGGGTTCGGCACCAGAGGAATAGGAGCTGGAGGAAGTTCCTCCATCAAGAGGAATGCATTCTTTTTCTGTACATGACATGAACACACACGTGGGTGTACACACGTGTGCGTACCCACCTGCACCCAGACACACACATAGTGTCTGTCTCCAGCCTACCAGCAAGAACATCTCTCATTTCACACCTGCAGGAATTACTTGTTCTAATTTACCCACATCTCCACTTCCAAGTTAAAGCTTCTTAACCCTTTTAAGCAACTCCAATACTTGTTCTCTCCCCAAAACAATGTTCTTTCCTCTGCCACAATTCTCAGTTCAGAAATGAAGTAACTTATTCTTTCTCCACCCTTCACTTCTCAGTTTCCTGTTCCAAACTCATGCTTCTTTCAAGCTCCTCCTACAGTATATCCTTTTCAATCTGAAAGGCCACTGACTTCTCAGGCTAATTTGATCTCAGTGTCATACATCTGCTTATTGCAAACAGTTAAACTATCCGGGATGACTTATTCTTCATCATAGAAGAACTGATGTTCATTCTAATGTAGAAATATAGCACACACAAACTGAAGCCCTCTGAGCAGTTAACACATCTAGCCACAGGCAACTAATTTAATGATTTACTCTGAATTTCTTTCTCTGTTTCTGATGGCACTTAGGAAACAGAGGCTCCAAACTACAGACACACAAAATTGCAGACACCTTTATGCATAAAGTATATATAAGAATTTTTCCTAAGAAGAAAAAATTTACTATCCTCTTAATGAGCCAGCATAATAATATAATCTTACTTGCTTCAACTTGAAGTCCTCAGCCACAGCTCTGCAGCATTGCTCAGAACCTCATTAAAGCATTTAAAAGCTTCCTTTAAACTTAGTTGGCTTTAGCTAAGGATCACTATGATTTATGGCTTCTATAGGTTTTGACTGCAAACTTTTAACAGAAACCATCCTTCATTATACTTCTATAATGTTTGTTTTTAAGGGGGTTATGATTAGATTCCATTTATTTGCAGATGCTAATAGTAATTATAATAATACAATTAGACCACATCTATACAAAGATGCAAATAATAATACAAATAAAAATTTGGAATTATAGCAACCTGTAGTTATGGTAAAGGTATAAAAGAAACAAAGGGAAGAGAGTGTAATATTCTGTACTAAAGAAACCAATAGCACACTGTCTATGTAACAAACAATGATGGTCTTGTGTACTTGAATGTTTTAAGTTCTTCTAGCTCTCTTCAGTGGCATCACACAAGATGTAATTTCTCCCTGTACCTTGCTTCTCTTGTATGACTGCATATGCAGATAGCTAATTAGTGAGAAGAGAGAAGCAAATAAAGGCAATTATTAAAACAAAAGACAGACTGATAGAACAGATGGAACTGACAGTTTGTGAAATAAATAGAAAAAGCATTTCTTGATTATATCCCATATGAATCTGATCTGCTGTTCATTCGGTTTTCGATGAATTTGTGAAGCTACTGGAGCAATTCCGACACAACACACATGTTCCCAAACCATTAGTGAGTTGCACTAAACATACCCTTAAAAAAATTACTATGTGAACTCTAAAAAGACTGTAACTATATCTAACACTTCTTTAAAAGACACCCTCAGTATACATTTTCCAGAAAAGGTCAGTACTGCAAATTTTAACATTCTGACATGAAATTCTCTTGCAACCTATGTTATTGAGCAGCAAGGACAGAAATGGGGGAGGGGAGAAATATCAATTTATATTCCCAAAAATAATGCTTAGAAGTAATAATATAGGTTGCGTAGGACCTTATATCCCAAGAGAAATCACAGTATATTCTGTGTCTTTCAAAACCTGACACAGCATTCATTGAAACTTCAATGAATGAGACCAACTTCACAAAACCTTCCTTTTTTGGTGGCTTATATGCAGCCTTGGACAGACCTAAATTCATTCCTAAACTGGGTGAGTGAAAAGCACAACTTTCTGTGCACCTAATACTTGGTGCATCCAAGTTTTTTCAAAAAAACTACTTGAGATAGAAAGATAAAAGCATGCCCTAACAGTACAGGTTGGTGAAAGGAAACAATGTTCTTGCAGGCTTATAGTTGTATAACTATGGCTTCAGGATATCCCTTTAGAACAGCTAAGTGCTATCTGCCGTTTTGTTTATTGCATGATAATAAAGGCTCGATTATGTGCAAGGTTTGCATTCTCTACTGATCTGGTTGAGACAAAGTGTTCCTGCTGAATGAAAATAAACTGAGTCAATTCCTATTCCTGCTAAAAGTCACGCACCCACGAGTAAGAGACTGGTTAAGAAAAATGCTAACCCTTAGGTAACTGTCTCTCAGAGACCAGAGACAGATGTCACACTTAGCATGGGCAGACATGCAGGCTGGAGGGATAAAACATTTTCCCTAACAGCAGAGCAGAACTTTCAGAGAAAATCTTTGACACTCCTGTTTGACGGCACGAGGGCTCTCACAAAGCATGGGATTACTTCATTCGTTCCTTCCTGGGGTCTTCTAATTGCCAGTAGCAGGTTAGTAAAATTACAAATGAGCTCCAGTTAAAAACTAATTTAGCATCAGAGAAACACAAAGTAATGGGAACAACTGGAGCTTGAGCTGGGGCTTCCAAGGAGAACTGAGACACACGGAGTTACACATCTTCCTCACTATCACTGTAACTGTCTTCAACTCTATCAAGCAACTTCTGTTTGCTTTTCTTCCCTTTCTTCTAAGCCACCTTGGCTTTGTGAAAAAAACAAGAAAATTCTCTTAATTCTTAGACACAGGCAATGGTGGCCATACTAACCTAACAATCAGTCTGAAGTGATGAGAACTAGGAACACTAGTTCTGTCTCTGTTTAATTCTGAATGTGACAAAGCGAATCACGTAAGACACAGAGAGATACAAACTTTTCCAAGCAACCACATCCCACACAAACATTATCAACAGACCCACTCCATACTCTCCAAAGTTTAAGAATTGGCGATAGGCTCAGGTTGTAGAGTTTCATTGATTGAGAAAACTGTCAAAAAGAACTGTGGTCATATTATAAAAAAATAAAAGATAAGATTATTGACCATTCCTAGTTGCTGTCATTGCTACCCACCAGACAGCCATGTCACAACCCCACAGGATTTTGTTTTCATAAAGCATGCATTTAGAATCGGTTAAAAGTGTTGGAGTTTCATATTTTATCCCAAGTCTGGGTCTTTAGCTTATGATTTCAAGTCTGGCTTTTGCATCAAAACTGTTGAGTAAAGCTGTGTTCATTGACTGGTATTTCGTATCTCTGTGTATGTCTGCCTTACAGCTTTTTCAAATACTAAGGTTCTTTCTTTCCCTGATGAGGATTGAACTTGTCTCTCTATAGAAATAGACCTAAAATCCTTCAGAAAAATACAGCATGCAAATATGCCTATTTTATACATTTTTTTTAGTCAGAGAAGAAGTCAGAGTTATGATGTAGCTCACATATTTTTCTTAAAAGTTTCTATTTTAGACTAATTAGACTATAGTTAACAGAAAGACTTATGAATAGAAGTGGTACCTAAACAGCTCTTCTGTTCCCTTCCCTAGGCAGATAAGAAATAGGAAGACAGTTTTGGACTGGGGAACACATGCAATGCCACTGCTGGCTAAACTTTATACTGTGTAGGACTAAGTTATTAAATATCTCAAAATACAAAGAATAGAAGCCAAGCAGCATTTCCAGTTCACTTATTAAAACTTTTCATTTCTTCTTCCAATGATAAAGATACTCAAAAGGTATGTTTAAATATACTCATCAGTGCAGCTATCAAAGGGTAAGCGTGTATTATAGAAACGAGCCCCCAGATTAAGTATATATTTTGAAATGTATGTGAATGTGCATGACTTGAACCAATGAACTGTGGCCTGAAATGATGTCACAGAATGTGCAGCATTAAGTGGAAGGTTAAACCTACTTGCATCTCGGTTCATTAAACGCAGTTAAAGTGCAAATTCCCTCATTCTGACAGTAGTAATCACAAGGGTTCACTTTCTGGTCACAGCGCTGACTTTTAAACCCCACAGAGCATCTGCAGAATTTCAGTAAAATAGACCTATATAAATATTCTGCCTTGTGCTGAACAGATTTTAAATGCATTATATATAATGATGGCAAGACACACACACATTCACAGGCACACACCCACAGGTAATAAAATTCACATTGTTTTTCCACAGAAGGTCCACTTGGAGTATTCTGAAAAGTTTGTTCATCAGCATTAATCAGACACTTTTAAACCAATGGTCTTGTACTAACCAATTGGTTCAGTAATCTAATGTTCTCTACAAAATATTATTGCAAACTGTACTATAAATTTGTATTTATTGATCCAGAGTGCAATGGCCTTAAAAATGTTCATGACTGTTTTGTTAGCATTGTTAACAATGTTGGCATATGCCGCAGCACTTATGTATTGTAAATCCATACACAAATTAATGTATGAAGCTTGTTTTCCTTGAGATGCTATGGTGTTCCATATGAATTTTAAAAAGAATAAAGCAGTTTTATAAGGAGAGAGAAAATCACAAGCTTATGAAACAGCCATTTCATATCTACAAATCACAGAATTGTTTAGGTTTGAAAGGACCTTTAAGATCATTGAGTCCAACTGTCACCTGCCAAGCCCAACACTAACTCACTTCCCTAAGCACCACATCTTTGAAATACCTCCAGGGATGGTGGTATCACCAAACTTAACCATGATATTTGGGTCTTATGCATTACAGCTGTGATATTCTCCTTTTGCTGAGTTTTATGAGTCTCTCTAGTCCTCGGCTAAAGATGTTTAAGGAGATATAAGTAAGAGGTAAAAAATGAAAGATCAAAATAATCACAGAAAAAAAAAAAAAAAGAGACTTACGTACTTAAAACTTTTTCACAGGAAGAAGGACTACAGTGCAGAACTGCATTCCACTGTCTCTGACCACAAACCTGCCAACATCTATCGACAACTTCTTTTCAATATTGCAGCAACTACGGTTTTGCCCTTCTGTCCATCCCTTACACCAATCAGACTACAAAATCGAGGTGTTTCTTGACCTAACTTGTTAGAGAGTCTGAACACAACAGGCACTCTCTTTTAAGATCACCTACCTCATGCATATCAACAAAATGAAGGGATGGCTGTATCTGTATTTACAAGGTTGTAATGCCAGATCCCCTTTGGGCCACAACTTACTTATGTCACCCTGGAAATGAGACACTCGAGTGCAGGTCTCTCTTCCAACACCTCATATGTTCCTGGAGGATGATTTGACCTCCACATTGTCCTAAGAAGTGGAAGACTATGCTGCTTTTCTGCAGTGCAGAAATATCAGACCATTTATTAGGCAAAAGTGGAAAAAAACCCAACCCCAAAAGCCCCAAGAGTAACACTAGGTAGCTCAGTGTAACTGAGAGCAGGAAGGAAATTAATTTCTTGCTACAATGACTACTTCTGTATTTTATATTTAGCAACTGGAAAAGAAGATACACCATAGCTCTCAAGAAAGGACTGGAATGTAGGCTCTTCTACCTCTTAAGACAGTCCTTCACCATCTAGACTACAGAATCACATTTTCTTTCATATTTGATATCTGGACTTAAGAAAAGCATCCTGAATTATTCTCTCAATAATTGTGTAGGAAGGAGAGAGCAATTTCACTACACAACAGCCAAGCTACTGTGGGCAGTGTGAAGGTTAAGGCAGAAAGAAAAGATACATGAGCACATCTTCAGACTTAGAAAGGAAATAAATGCTGACTTGGTTCTTCCCATACTCTAGCAATCAGGTTGCTTGAAGGAGTGCACTGTCCTGACCTCTGTCCATCTTTATAGGAGAAAACCTTCAGCCACCTTTGAGAAGCAGGGTAGGTTACCATCTGGTACCTCTGGTTTCCATTCCTGAACATATGCCTAATCGGGTTTTAGATCGGTCCTGAAATTATCAAAAGCCTCAAAAAATCTATCTTTGGATCTGTACACATTCAAAATATATATCTTAGTTATATCTTTCAATATGCATACTGCAAAAAGGCCATCAAAGTATCAGGTTGCAGAAATTGCTAGAAATAGGAATGTAAGTTACAACTGTGATCAGTGTATTATACATCCTGGAGAGATCAAAAATACAGACGTGCACATAATTTTATTATTTGTTGGCACACAGGTGTTTTGATAGCCTACACAACGCAGGATACTCACAGACAGACGGGGATATTTGTCTCTGGGTCGAGCTGACAAGTGCCACCATTGTAACAGAAGCCATCGCATAACTGACAGGTAGAGGCGATTTTTCCATTAGTGCAACTGTTGTGGTTAAAAACCAAACCAAACAGCAGTCAGCATTTTATTCTATCTGGTGAGATCTCATATAACTACCTATATATATTACAATACGAATTTTACGATATGGATAAGATTTACTGATTACAAGAATTCTAGGTTTCCACTCAGAAAAGCTAGTGGGGGCAGTGAGCTTGTAACACAAAATATCCCCACTCGTTCCTTTTATGAAAATAAACAGTTATTATGCAAAATGATCACTCAGCAATATAGCAGCATGCTTTATTACATATGCTTTCATTAGCATACAGTATGTCTCTATCACTGTCACAGATAACTGCAGAACCAACAAATTTCAACAGGGTGGTAAAACCCAACTGTTAATTTCATTAATTATTCCCATTTTTCCAATTGAAGACCCATTCGGTCTCCTGCTATGTTATCATTTCTCCAGTGAGAAGTGCCCCAAAAGTTGGTTTAAAAAGGCAGGAGCCATCGGGTTTTGTGTGGGCAGGAGCCACGCACAGGAACTGTTCTGCTGTGAGCAGATCAGGGACTAGCCACTGTGTAAGACTTAAAGGATAATACATATAATTGCTACTAAATATATAATTTTGAACACAATCACCCCATCCTACATGCACTCACTTGCATACTATGTCATTATTGTCCTTGTTTATTATGCAGTGTCCCCCATGACATCTGACACACTTGTCCACTTCACATTTTGGACCTTCAAATCGTACTGGACAGACACATTCTACACTTCCATCATCAGAAATAGTACACGATTCAGAATTCACACAGTAATGGTGGCAAACATCTGCAAGCAACATGAAAGCTAGTTACTAAAAAGACATTGAGGACTAGCATAGAAAAAACCCACCTACCTTTTGTGTTTTAAAATGTACTCCAATATTACCAAAATGATGAATGAAGTTGGTGGCTCACTAGCAACTACAAGAATCAAGGGTAGCCCATAAACAGATACATAATACATTAATGATGTAGTCTTGGGAGGATAAACTCGTGAGAGAACTTTTTTTTTTTCTTAGAGATGTCTAATCATTTATGGCATCATCCCACATAATATAAAGACTACTGATGAGAAAAGCAGAACAATGTTAATGTATTTAATGGGACACAGGGCTGAATAAAAATCTTCTGATACATTCACATTACCATTAACAGCATTACATTAAACTGAAATGGAAATAGTATTTTGAAATAATTAAGTTTTATTTTCATTTATCCACATATTAAAATTTCATGAAGTTCTAATAATAATAATATATGAAGACATAATCCATAAGTTCTACAGAAAACTATATACATGCTTATCTTTATAGACTGTGCGAGACCCCATTATCTTATTTAACTGCTTAAATGTCAGCAGGACTGAGATTTCAAGCAGTGAATTCTTTAACTTTTTAAAAGCACTAGTAACTGCCCCATTTTTTTCATATCCCTTTAAAAAAAAAACCAAAAAACATTTCCTGACCAAAGGAGCTTCCAGAGCTACAAAACAATGGTATATTAAAATTTAGATTAATTTTCATTTATTTATGTGGTAGTGACAATTTCAAGTTAGACAGGTAGGAGTTATGGGTGGTGTTTGTTTTGAGGTTTTTTTTTAAGTCTTGTCATTTAAGTTCATTAACAGGGCTGAATAATTCAAGGTGTCTCTTTCCCTCTGTTTCTAATAGTTTCTCCAGTTCTGTGCCATTAACATGTTCCGTTGAGGTTTTGGTGGTGTTCCTGATGGACAGATGAAGTAATTGACATATATCAAGTCTGAACTATGCACCTCTATTAGCTTAGACTTAACCTGTTCCATATTAATAAAATATTACCTTTCTGTCAAAACTAAAAAACTCAAGCCCTGTGAAGCTCAGGGTTTTGCTACGGGTGACTCAGTAGCTGTTCACTAGAGAAACCTTGGCCAAAGGGCAATTTCAGCCTTTAGTCTGCAAGTGCAAACTCTCAAGCTGCCATTTGACTGGGGACATGTAAGCAGCAAGCTGGAGACAACTTCAATTGGATGATATTTCAGGGTCTCTCATGAAGTGGGAAACATTTTGCTTATGCTTCTCTGTGCCTAGTTTTTTTCCCCTTTGGAGAGTAGTATTTATTTGATACCCACCGTGCTAGAAGAGATCTGTTAAAAGACAAAGCTTGCCTGTTGGAGGAGTTATTTCTGTTTCATAGAATCTCCTGAGTTGGAAGGGACCCTTAAGGATCATCAAGTCCAACTCCTGGCTCCACACAGGGCCAGCTAAGTCAGAGCACAGGACTGGGGGCATCCAGATGCTTCTTGACCTCAGCCAAGCTCAGTGCTGTGACCGCTTCCCTGGGAAGCCTGTCCCAGCACCTGATCACCCTCTCAGTACAGAACCTCTTCCTAACATCCAACCTAAAACTCCTTGTTGCAGCTTCACACTATTCCCTTAGGCTCTATCCCTGGTTACCAAAGAAAGAAGATTATTCCCTGTATGACTCCATCTATCTATGGAGGCTGTAGACTCATCTGCCTCTGGAATGACTGCTGAGGAACCAGAGAGACTTAAAAGACACTCAGTGAAGTAGTTCCTTGCTTGCTGTTCTCCAATTCAAGGGACAAAAGGGCAATTTGCAGCAGGGGGACTGTTTTTTGAACAAAACTACTGTAGTTAAAAAAGCTAATATTGAAAGGCGTTTTATGCAAAAAACATTTCAAGGGGGAAATGTTCCATCTATATTAGGGCAAAAAAAAACCCCACCCCAAAACAAACAAACCAACCAAACCACAAAAAGAAAGAAATCTAGGTGTATTCTGAACCAATTATTGGTTTATAGCACTGATTGCAGTCATAAACACCTTTAATCTTCTGCCCTATCTAAAATGCATATGCCATGCTTGAGGTGACACAAAAATAAATCTTTTTTTTCTTTTTACTTTCCTTCTCCCTAAAGAAAGGAATTGCAGTTTCAGGGAAAGTAACAGCTTGGGAGATCACTATATCCACTCTGAATGATTGTAACTGCATGAAAACGTTTTCTATTTTTGCGGTTGTTTGGGCCTTAAATGATACAAGAAATGAACTTTAACTAGTCTGTATATCTTATTTCAGGAATTTAAAATAGGGAGTTATATTCAAATACATCAAATACATGTGTATATAATAACATGCACAGTGTTAGTGGAATTCTATGTAAATTCATTCACTTGAATTTATTTCAGCAGTGCCAATGCCTTGACACAGAGCACACATTTTGGTTATTAGCCCTTATGTGAACTAATCACAGGAGAAACTCTGCATTGGGTAATTGGAGACGATAAGTATGGGGAAAATAAGGTCTTTGCAATCTGGCAATACTGCAAGTAAATGTCTTCTCCCTGCCATAAAAAACACTAATAATATTTTCAGCTTGGGAGCATGAGTAAAATACCTATGCACATTCATGTATCATCCTTTGCATATGAACTAGTTTAAATCACGTCACAGAAAGACTGAAAAAGATATCTTGGAGGCAACCAGTCTTTGCAATAGAGCTCTATTAATCTATTCGAACAGGCATACAAAGTGAACACAATGAATAAAGCAAAAAAAAGCATACATATGTGTGAATAAAGAAAAAAAAATCACAGATGTGAATTTATATATACATTATTAACTGTAAACCTGTACAGCTTCATAGAACTGTTATTGCCTGCCAACAAAAAAAACCCTCTTAAATACTGTAAGGCTCATTTCTCTTTTTAATTAAGGTTTAAATAAACAAAAGCTTAATTTTATTTTGTATCTTATAATGCGTTCCAGTCTCCCTATTGTGGCACTTTTCCAAAGTGTCAGCAGACAATCCAAATCTGATAATAAGCACTCTTTTAAAAGTATCCCAAATTTACATTTAAATTAATTACTAAAAAAGAAAAAAAAAGAAAAAAAAGAAAAAAAAAGAAAAAAAGATGCTTGCAGAAGCATTCAACTAGAAACAATTTGTTTGGTTTTGGGTAAGCCTCAAGTAAACATTTTTTCTTAATCTGTGTGTCTGTCTGTGCATGATTTATGTACTACACTGTTTTCAAATACCCAATTGTGTTTGCAGATAGTTATTTGTGGATCCATGCAGTTTGTTTAATACCAAGTGGGTGAGAATTGCAATTACTGCTGGTTTTCCATTCAAAGGTTTCAATTTATTTCATAGTCTCCCAACTGGAAATACATTCAGTTTTCTTCAGTACAAATCCCATTTAAGATACACACTAACCCTTTCCTTGTTTGACAGACCTTTCACTAAAACTAAATACCTTTTGTATCACGTAGATAATTTTAAACCAGACCTTTATAACAGCTAATTTCCCTACCATTTTGTTTAAATCTAGCCTTCTTCAGCAAATTCACTGAATTATACACAAAAGAGATGATGGCTTCCACATTAAATGTTCTACAACTAGCCCTTAGCCCTCTGTTTTAGAGTGTTACAGTTACAGCAAAGCAGGAGTAGCAATAAGGAGATTTAACAAAAATAATTCTGATTTCAGAAAAATAATCAGCATAAAATAACAAATACAAGAAGTTGGAGTAGAAAATTTTAACCCCATCATCTCCTTTCTACTGACAAAGTCACTTGTCTTGTACTGGTGCCCTTGATGTATTAATTCAAGAAAATACTAAAATAAATAATTCCTAAAAAACTCTCTCTTCCCATACAAGTGTAGAGGGATATTGCAGAAATATATTCAAAGATCCCTCGACTACATCAGATTCCATTCCTTTAGCAGCACAAGTAATTTTGGAGTTGAGCTTTCTTACACACGTTGTAGAAAATCACTCAAATTGTGTTAACCCTCCATTTTGTAGAACTTTTGTCATAAATGGAGATTTAAGAATTTGTGAAGATTACTTACAATACTGACACCTGTCTCCTGTATACTCGGGTAAGCAGTTGCAGAAGGGCTGATTCCCAGCAGTGACACTGCAGGTTCCTCCGTTTTGGCAAAAATGATTGCAGACCGTCTGGTTACAGTTTGGTCCTGTAAAACCCAGCGCACAGTTGCAGGTAGGCCTCCCTATTCAAAACAAAGAGAACTATTTTATGATAAAAATAAATAAACATTAAAATAATCATAATTAGCTCTTTGAAGACAGACACATTTATCAGAGCATTAGCAACTTCTGATCTATGAGCTGTAGTAGACACTACTAAAATGATTCCCTTGCAAACATTGCTTGAACTCAGAACCTTTTAAAAAGCAGATCAGCACAGGCATCCCAAAAACTGTACCTATGCATTTCATGTTTTCGCAGGCATGCTTATTGACTTTTTATTTGGGAACTATTTAAAAAGACAGCCTTAAATAGGAATTTAAGATATGACTAAGTCCTGTCAGGCTGGGTTCCTCCAGTTGCTGAGGATGAATGTTTGTATAATCAACACCAATGCCTCTTCAGAATACACTCTATTATTCTTAAATCTACAAACCTTTATGTATAATCACACCAACATACAAATATTTACTAATGTGATAATAGCCAACTTTACATAACAATTTTTACTATACCCCAAGTGCTCGTGCCTGCTTTGCTATCCTAAACCCTCTCACATAATAAGCACAGTAATACAAAAATTGCCGTCTTGCATCAGATCAAAGATTCCTGTAAGGTCAATATTCAAGGTCGGAAAAGTAGTGAACACACCGGGATGAACATTTGCACAAAATGAACTCCTAGTCTCTAGCTTCTCTTTAAAGGGTTTTAAAATAGTGTTTAAAACCTGATGCCTTTTCTTTCTATGATTCTAGCCTATTGTAATTTTCCCATTTTTTTCCTTATCTAAATCTCACGTCTGAAGGATTTATAGCTTTGTTACAATTCCACTGTTTTACTAAACACTTCCACTTTTCCCTGATTCTTTTTCTTAAGGCTTATCTTCTTTAAAACAAACTTCTGTACCCCATAAATATTTTTCCATCTCCTCATTTTGCTTTTATACCTCATTTGTAATCTTCAAAGAAATGACATGATGTGTCTAACTAGCCATCTCCCTTCTTACTTCCTAATATTCTATTCTCTTTCTCGTTTATCTCTTAGAAAACACTATTTTTCTGCCACATTCCTTCCCTTTGCTTTCAATTCAGCCTTCAGGGTTTTCTTAAACTTATTAAAAGTTGAATACTTCTTTTCTTCCTGGCTCCCAAGATGGGTAAGCAAAGAGATTAAGATTAATTGTGAAATAAAATTCTGAAACAAAGGGGTAGACAGGGTGGTCTTCATTTGAATCACAAGGAACCCAAGCTGCCGGCAAGTACCATCAAGAGCTTAATTGTGTCACTGCTGAGCAAGGGGTAGCTGACCAGCAAAGACTCATCCCTTTTGGCAATGTCACACTACTTCTCTGAGTAAAGAGCTGTGTGCAGGCCAGCAATAGCCAAACAGCAAATACTCATCAGGCAGAACAAAAGCACTGCCTCATAAATAGACTACAGGAACCCACAGTAACATACACCTTTTACATAAATGGTAAAGTCTAAAGATTAAGATGGTAAAACTGCAATATCTAGTCTTAAACAGGAACATCAGTACCATTGGCTATAGCTAGTTTGGAAAGGGAAGGCAACTAACGGCTTGCTGTAAAACTAGTACACGTTTCCTTGATTCCTAGGTCTTTGCCCATGACAGAGTAGGGATACATGTTAATAAGTGTGAAAGTCAACCAGATTAGCAAGGTAACCGTATAACGTACTGTATGTTCAATGCAGAAGCTGTTTGGAATGAAATTACAGACAGCCCAGGAAAAATAGGCTATCAGACCTCAGAATTGACAGCCCAATCAAGAAAATTATAAGCCTGTGGAATCCAAAAGAGATCAGAGAAAGTCAAGGATTATGTTAATGATGATAGACTCCAGTTATCACTGCATGTCATACAGCAGAAACTAACTTCCTAGATATAAACAATACCTACTTCACAGAGGGATGGGTTAGCGAGCACACAAGAGAATCTGACTTTGTTCAAAATACACAGAAGAGCCAAAATCCCAAGAAGTCAAATGAAATAACATTTAAGGGTTACTTTTCCATAATAATGATTTCTCACCTCCATACTGATCTACCAGGAACCCTTCACTGAGGGATGCTGAGGCATCATGACTAGTTCCCTTCCTTGCTATCTTTTGTCTCATTTGTTGGTTTTCTTATTTTAGTGTACTATGTGATGTAGATATCAACAGCTACTGTCTTTTAACACAGCTGCATCCTAAAACCTGAAATGCACAACCCTTCTTAACTTTATTTTTGTTTCTCCTCTATTTAGTTGGCTCTTTCTATTAAAGTAATATAAACTAAATATTCCATAAACCCCACAGTTCCTATTTTATTCTGGTCTGCTTTTCTTTTAATACTCTCTAATCATTTAATATCACAGTTGTTGGATAATTTTTCAATGCAAGGGAAGTTGCCCTCCTTTTTTCTACTCTGATTCATGTGGAATGATTTATTCTTTTTCCTTCCCTTACTTCTTACTCCTCTTCCATGAAATCCTTCAAGTAATTCTTTTCTATATTTTCTATTTTAAGCTATGCTAATTTTAAGTGTTTTGCAAATCATCCTAAAGGCCACGAGATCAGTTAGTCTCTTCTTCTAATGAGTACAGCAGGAACAAAAACGTTGACTTAAAAATAGCTCCAACTAGTTTAATATGCATCAGCCTGGTTATTCATATCTGTCCCCTGTGATCTAAACATTAAATCAAAGATGTTGAAGTGAGATGTTAGCACAGGCTCTTTTTGTTTTTCCCCTTGTATACACTTGTATTTATATTTCTTGCTCTAAGCCAGGGGGTTTCACATAATCCTTCATCTGAATAAAAAGTTAAAATAAGATAAAACATAGATTTGGAGGCCTGAAATAAATTTCTACTATTAATATTCCTCTATTTTTTAAAATGATGGGGCTATGATATTTTCCTCGTTTGCAGGAAAGATTATTCTATTCTTTGCTAATGTAGGCTTATAAATATGCCAAGCTGCTGACAGTTATATGAAAATTTAATTCAGTATAGCCTAAACTCCATTTTTGTCACTCAATTTAACATCACTTTTAGTCATCTTAATAGTTCATTGCCTATTTATACACAGATTGTTGGCATCTACAATACTACTGACATTTTAATCTGCCTTATTTCTGATACAAAAAATAAATTATTTCTAATAAAAAATGGTTCCAAGAACTTTTTAATAAAACTGCAGTATTGAACAACGAGAAACCATGGCACAATTTTTTGTATCATAGATTCAGAATACTGATTGTTGGCAAAGGAAACAGTCACATTAACCAAGGTGTCAGATGTCATAACTAGTAAACATTGTATGCACAGAGAATGTCAGCATTTCCAGTGGTTGTGAAGTTTTGGGATTAGAGACAGCACTAAAATAATCTCTTAATTCCCACCTTTCATCACCATAGAAATATTCACAACACATCATAGTATTGAGAAGTATTAATAAGGAAAGTGATTTATGGAATTCTAATGTCTTCAAATCCAGACAGCCATCATTTGCTGTATTTTATGCAAAAAGGAGCAAAATTAATTTTCTGAACACACACACACACACACACAAATCCTTGCTTTGAGGTTCTTCAGTGCAATCCTCAACTGAATTTACCTCATGACATGCTGTCATCTTTTCCTCTGTGTGTTACAGATTAGCATCCTAGTTTTCCTCATCCTCGTCTCTAGTCTCTTCTGTAACATAATCTCAAGAAAAATTTCCTGTTTTCATTACCTATGTCAAAAATTGTTGTCTGTCAAAAGTGGTGAGGACAAGGTGGCAGCACATTCCCAGCATATCACATGTAGATGTTCCAATTTCAAAACCACAGTTAAATTATCTAGAGAGCAGGAAGCACATCTTTTTTGAACCCAAGATATCTCTACTCTCAGTGATTTACAAAGAATGTGCAGGCACTTTGCTATTTACTGTAATCCAATTCTTGGATACATGGAGTTCCTAACTACAGGTGTATGGAAGTGAAAGCAGGATACATGGAGGCCCTATACAGGTGCAAGCATTTTGTATTTAAAATAATTCTAAGTAATATTCCTGAAGAGATTAATTGCAGACAGATAATACATGAAAGGGTGCTCAGTAATACATTTATATCCAGTGAAACTAAAATCATATTGAAAATTCTCTGGGGAAACAGTGAACTTGGAAGTCACTATTCTCTGAAGAGTTTCCCTACAGCCTCTTCTCTTAAAAAAAATAATTAAAAAATTACAGAATTTTGGTCTTAATTCTAAAACTAATAGAACTTGGAACACATGCAGAAATTTATCATCTACTTTTTGAAATGCTTTGCACAGAATTTATTAAGGTAATGGAGAATACTTTATGGTGACCCTAGGACACACAACGTTATTTTTGGCAGCAGGACCTAAAAAAAAAAATAAAATCAGTCTTTTGGCATGAAGATAAAATGCAGTTTCCTCTTTGCTTGCAAAGAAAAATAATTTTTAAGATGACAGGGATCAAAATTCTAAATTGTTCAATTAGATTTTGATGGCAGTACATGTAGTTACTGCTAGTTTGCCAATTTAATTTGTTATATAATAGCAAATAACATTTTAAAATCGTCTTCAAAAATAGCTTATCAAGTATTTTAGTGCATTGCCTCTGCAATATCTAGGCGATTTCTTTCTAATCATATTTACATTTATTTCCTAATGAATTAACTCTATGGAGATCAAATTTGATTTGTGGTAATGCCTAAATAACAGAGAAATATATATTTTGTATGACCACTTAAATTATTTTGCATACTAAAAAAAAATAATTGAGAGAATACTGTTTTGTAAGCTGCCTGAAAGTTTTGAAAAATGAGATCATCCAGATGAGTACCCGCACCAAGACACAGAAAATGTATTTCTTCCAGTCAATGGCAAATTCACTCCCAGAAATACATGGTTTTAAGTTGTTAGGTATTAACATGTACATGCTTAATTCTCACATTTCACTTGCTGTCACTATTAAAGAAAACAACTTGGCACACCATCAGCCTACTGTAAGTAATACCGTGTCTTCTACTGTCTATCAGCAGTCTGTGGGAATCACAATAATTCATTTCTGTTTGGCTGATGAACCATAATTAGCTTTACTGAACCAACAGTAGCAGAGAGAAGCTGTATTACTATAGATAATTAGTAGGTGAGTTGATTGAGATCAATCCCAACAGATATAGAGTCTCCCCATGTTATTAAAGAAAGGGAGAAAAGAATGATCTCTAACTCCATTAGTTCTCAAAGGCTGCTCTCAGCAAGGCTGGTTGTGGTGGTGGAGGTTTTGGACCCTTAGCTCTGCTGCACACCAGGCCAGACCACGTTGACGTCTTGCTAAACACCAGCCCCTCCACTTCCCATGGTCCCTGTCCCCTTGAGAAAATGATGGAGCACACAGACCTCTAAGGCTACTCGGACTGACAGGACATTAGCAAAGTAAACTAGCTGTTTGTTGTTTTGAGTGTGCACTGCTGCATCCCAAAATTAACCTGTACTGCTTATAAAACAGTATGTAATTTTTCTATAATTTTGGAGAACATTTAATCAATTTTCCCTTAGTGGAAAGATAATTTTTTAGTCATTTTGATACAAACTTCACAATCCTATGTGGTTTTGCATACTTTTGTACATAGTACAAATATGTATCTCATTTTGTGAATCAGCTAAATCTAGTTAACGTGTTTGTGTCACTTGGTAAATTATTGCTCCAACAGTTTGCCTATAAGCTTCAAGGAGAAAGGAAATGTATTTTTATGGTAACATTTTTTTTCCAAATTCCCACCAAATTTGGCTTACTGAAAGTGTTCTTTATTATACCAAACTTTTAATTACACGTCTCAGATGTGTACTTTTAATTAACCAATGACATTTTCTTTGCTCAATTATTGTAGTTCAATACAGCTGTCATAAACTTATAAATTTTAATTAAAGCTGCCCCAATCTCTAGCTATATAATGTTCACATAGGAATTTGCCAAAAGGCTTAGCAGTAAGTAAACCAACAGTGAATAATCCCTGAATTGCCAGTGGGATTTGTTTAACAAATTAACATTTGTGTGCAGATAATGAGGTTCTAAAATTTACCACATCCAGCAAAGGTTTAGCACAATCTTTCTTTTTTTTTTTTTAAAGAGTAATACTCCACAATTTAGTTAATTGGTTATCACATTACTGTTATATATTAGGTGGTGAAAAAGAATGGGATTTACACATTCACTATAATACACATTCACCAGGAGAGTATTTTATAAGCTCCATGATTCTATTTATATCAGAATATGATGATGTGGTTTCAGGATCTCTCTCCCTCAGTTTTTGAGCTGGAAGCCAACAAAAAGGAAATTCCCTGGCTCCTAGGGAAGCCTCCCAGCAGTGGGAACCCTGCAGAAGCTCACGTCTCTGTAGGTTAAATTTACTGGCAGGATGACACTTGTTAGATCGACTGCATCAAAGCTGTTTGAGTTGGATAATATACAAGAATCGATAAGGGCAATGGGAGCTTCTAAGGAAGCCAGAGTCAAGTGAGCTGAAATTATCACAGATCATTTGTATTTTGTGGATAGGATTTGGATTGGCACTTGCACACACATGGCTCCTGGGTCTTCCAAAGTAAGAAAGCTTCATCATTTGGAACAAAAATAAATTTGAAAAAAGAGACAAAAAGGAAAATACGTAGAACTTGATTGCCTCAGCTTAGAAGAACAGTTTGATAAACAAACTGTATAATGGACCAAAAGTGTAACCACTGCTTTTTCAGGAACTGGTTGTGAGCATTGCAGTATGGGAGGTGCAATAGCACAGAAGAAGAAATGACAGTAGACTTTATTTTAAAATAGTAATTTTATACTTTCCAAAAAACACGAAAGAATTCTCAAAAAAAAACCCCAACCGCCCAATAAAAAACAAAACCAACCAAACAAAAAAGTGTACGATGTATCTCCTGCAAGATAGGTAGGACACATCAAAGGTATCAACCTGGTAGGACACATCAAAACACAATGTACAATAAACTATAATAATATTATAAATCTAGACACAATATGGTAACATATAATAATATGAATCTGGACACAAAAGTTCTAAAACCATTAAGGAAAAGCTGAGCAATTCCTGGTAATATGGAATGTTCTTATTTCTACATGTAGCAACGGGCAAGAGCAAAGTAACATATACACTAATAGCTCTTATATGAACCTGTCAAAGTAGATCAACTCTGCCTTGAAGGCTGAGACAAGGAGAAGTTGAATGAACACCGCTCTGGTCCGGATTTCACACCCTCAGCCCAAACTGGGAATGACGTGTGCAGCCCTGCAGCTAAATGTGCACTCACTGATGCAATGACTGACACACTCTGCACAGGGGTATATTTGACTGGCAAGAAGAAACATTTGTTGCAAAAACACTTGAGGAATTAATCTTTGTTGACTTAATTACAGTTTTCAATAGTTTTGGGGTGTCCAGTTTAGCTTCCCTCTGTACGATACATAATGCCTTTTAGTATATCATGGATTAGATTAAACTTGGATAAGGTGACATCTCACTGACACACCAGTTTGTTTCAGCAGCACACAATTTATGGCCTGATACAGATAGGAAATACAGTCTGATAAGAAACAGAGATTTCTTCTTATTACAGGGTCCAGGGGCTAGGCATGTAGGGAAGATGAGATGTGGATCAATTTGAAAATTTTATCTGGAATGCCGGATGGAGTTATTTTGATTTAGAAAGATAATTGGTCTTCCGCATCTACAGCATGTGAAAGTCATGGCACAGGCCTTCAAGGCACAGTTGCCTTCATGAATTGGAAATGGCAGATAGGAAATTTTTTTAACTTGAAATATGGTTATTGAACGTTTGACAAAACTGGGAAAGTGGACACAGCAAAGGGAAGAATTTTCCCATTAGGAGGTGTGCTGAGTCATCAGGACCAGCTCTCTGCTGGTCTCAGCTCACAAAGGTTTGGCCTACTTTGGCCATGTGTGGTACAATAAACTTCAGTTGCAGTTATGGGTTTGGATCCCAAAAATCAAACAGCTGAACAGTGAAATGTGGCAATGTCCATGCTGATGCAATTCTGGTGCAGGTGCATCGCCCTGTTTGAGACCAAGCAGAAATAAGGTAAATGCCTCCATCTCCAGGCCTTCTGTGGCTGCTGGGGATGGGATTAACATTCAGCAGAAGTATAGAGTAGAATCTACTCATTTCTCTCCTTACTCACTGGTGACCAAGCCTACCACAGTAATTGTATCAGCAAGGCTGAGAAATTTCAGAGGCTGAATTTAGCAGGGAGGCTGAATTTAGCAGGGAAAGTAAAATAAAATCCAGATGCTAGCATAGGTGTGTGAGCACAGTAAGTGTTACCTGCCTGGGTAAGGAAGCACGAGCTGCTGGAGGTGAGTGAGGCCTATGGCTAATGTCAAAAGAAAAGGACTAAATAAAGCCCTGGGGTCTCTGTGGGATTAAAACTGAGCTGAGTTCTAGGAGCCAGAGTTACTAATTTTTATGAAGCCTGTTAATCCCACAAAACTATCAATTAAATGGCAAACATATGAAGATGTGGGAGTAAACATCCTCTCCTCAGATGACAAGGACGTTCTACACTCATTTAAATCAGCCGTGACTTCCTTTCATTCACTCGCACGTTCTCACTGAACATGTATCGATCTCACCACACTGATAAAAATCTTTGCTTATCATTTGTGTCAGTTTTTCCACCAGCTGCTAGAACCAGTTTCAAATATAATTAATCAACTTCAAGTACATGTAGTTCTCATTTTCTAGTATTTAACCATTACTAGTGATGTTAACTATGAACAACATTATTAACCCTCAAATACTCAGAACTGAAGACTCCTGTTTGGCACACAACAGATTCCCAGATTCGTGTTTGCTTGGATTTTTGCCACCACATCTCACTAAATAAGAGGAGGCTCCAGAGAAGCCAGGAAGTCAAGCTAAATTGCTAAACCATATAAGCTAAAGTTAATTAGTAAGGAGTGCTAAGGAAAACATCAAGATCTAAGCCCCCTCTATCACATAGACTAAGATACATAATGCTGCATTAGAGAGCGCTCTGGTTGTGCTGAACTGTCACAAACTCTGGCTCTAAAATCAGGTGCCTGTACTTTTCCTAGAGATGAGGGCATTGGAAAATGATTCACACCATCTTCATCAGCTGATAGGCATCTGAGAAGAGACGAGACAGCAAACTCGTCTTCAGCTGTTTTACTTTGAATCAAATATTCAAATATTTCAGGAGCAGAAAACAGAATCCAACTTCTCCCTTCTCACATAATTTTAGACTACTTCTTGTCATACATTCCCTCTCCAGCCCAAACACTAATTGCATTATGCAAGCTACAGCAGCCTATGTGTTAGGGACAAAGACCAACTGTCGAATACCCATGATTAAGTGTTAGCATAATCTCCCTGAAGATACGTGATTTCAAATTTCAAAGTATCTGAATTCTGATGAAAATAGCACAAGCAAGGAATAAACTGAAACATTTAAAATAAGGCAGGTACAATAATAATATAACAGCTGCATTGAAATATTACCAAGAAGAGAGGCTCCACAGGTTCCTCCATTCTGGCAGTAGTTGTAGCAGTGGTTAGTTTCACACCTCTCCCCAGAGTAACTTGGCCAGCAGTGACATCGAGGATCCCCCTTCTCATTTATAATGCACTTTCCTCCATTTTCACAGGTTAATTTACAGGAATCATCTGCAGGAAGAGCACACAAAGAATTGCTTTGAACAATTCCCTTTCATGTAACTGGCAAACCAGAGCTGGTTCGTGTCTCAAACAGAGCTACAGACCCCTGGCAGTAGGGGAAACTAAAAAAAAAACCCAACACTTTTCATAACAGAGAATGTAAACTATCACTTCTGTTTCTCTGGTGCAAGGAAAAAAGCCACACTTAAGGAACCATTTTCCCCCACTGAGAGCTGCAGAGTTGGGGGGGCCATACTAGCTTGTGCAGAGGGGCTGTACCACAGCAACCTGTGCGTGGATGGTCGTGTGCTTCACCCAGGACATGCCAGAGGAAAGCTGACATCCTTGCAACATAAGTTACCGATGAAAGTGCAGGTTCTTGCTTGAAACTATCACTCCTAGTTAAAGAAATGATAAAATTTCACCTGCGGATCCCAGAAGACTTCCCAGCCCTTTTCTGGTCACCCCAGCCTGTGCCTCTTTTTCCACTCTATTTCTTAACTAAACCCTATGCAAAATGTTTAAAAAGAAATTATTCAGGATTTAAATCCTCCTCAAAAATTGATATTTGCATACTAACTTGTTGCATGCAAACTTGTTGAACAATATTTTCTGATTCTTGCCCTCGCAGGCAGTAAAGCCACAGAGCAGAGATACTTCCTGCAGCTCTGTATTCAGTACTGCTGTTGTCTTAGCAGTGAGGTATGAGGTGACCCAAATTCTGATTCAATCTTTCTATAAAGCTGGTATGCAGCTAGAGGTGTGCCTGTCTTGGAAACACGTAGAAAAATAAATCTCTGTTCATTTCAGTGAACAAGAAATAAAAATCATTCGGTGACACCAAGAAATTAATTACAGACCAGCACACATACAATGCTTGTACATCCAAGTAAGTGTAATCCTAAAGAAACAGACAAGCACCTTTCCAGCCCAAAACGTGCTTTCAGCAGCAAGACCTTTCTCACACAGCAAAACAAATCCCGTGAAGCCAGACCACTGCCTAACTAATCCTTTCGAACCTACCTGGCTTTTAACAAGAGGGATGCCAACAAACACTGAGAACTCTTTAGTACCATATCCACCAGCTGCAGATATTTTGCTGCATTAATCAGTTTTAATTAACTTAGGAAAGAATCAAGGTTACCATTTGTCCTACACATGCTGAGGTCTAACTTTGGCTCATCCAGGCACATCATCCCTTTTTTCTTTAATGCTTAAAGAAACACATTGCATTTTAAAGTAAAGACTTAGACTTGGAAGTTGTAGAGAGGTGGGTGTTGGTCTCTTCACCAAAGCAACAGGTGATGGGATGAGGGGGAATGGCCTCAAGCTGTGCCAGGACAGGTTCAGATTAGACATTAGGAACAAGTTCTTCACTGAAAGGGTTGTCGGGCATTGGAACAGGCTGCCCAGGGAGGGGGATGAATCACCAACCCTGGATGTATTTAAAAAATGGGTAGATGAGGTGCTCAGGGATATGGTTTAGTAGAGGACAGGTATGGTTGGACTCAATGATCTCAAAGGTTTTTCCAGCCTAGTGATCCTGTGACTTTAGGAATGTTGGATATCCTCTAGCTGAACAGTTCTCTCCAGCACGGATACTGCACAGTGCAGTAACATCACTCTGCTTATGCAGCAGCCTCTTCTTTCATGCACCCAAGTTTCTCTTCTCTGTCCACATACGGACTCCTCCTCAGCAGGGTCCAGCTGCCTCAGTTCACAGCTTGAGCTGGTACAGACATGTAACTGGGATTAAACCTATTTCAACAAAACTTCTGGGAACTGATCATCTTTCGGGTAAATGCATCTCTCAAATTTATCTGAAGCTTTGTTGGGGATTGCCTGGCACATCATTATTTCAGGTGTTCTACAGTAAAAAATAATAAATACTGTATCTACCCTGGCTATATATATCTGCTGTAACAAAGCTACTTTGTATTTGGAGATTGAGTACAGCTCGGTGTTTTATTTATTTGGGTGGTTCATTAAATCCTTTGATGTTCCACGAACCATTCTTCAGTTACTCATTATAGAAGTTGTTTAAATGGATAATGTAGCATATCTTATTGGAGAGAAGGTCTATTTCTGTTTTGTTTACCTTATCTGTTTTACTTATCATTAGTCATGAGTTTATAGAGCAGAACTTGGTAAAAATGGAATAACTAACACTGAAGTACAGAAAAAAAATTGCTTTTTTTTATGAACCTTTCTGGTAGCACATTAAAAACATGTTCCATTTATATTCTACAGTAATTTCACAAAAATAAGATGTAAGATTTTGGGAAAGAAAAAAAAGGAAATTAAGACGGTCTATGAAAACAAGAAAAAATAAAAAAGGTATCAAAAGGCCTATTTAGAACTATAAAACTTGAAATACAACTTTAAAAGTTACCCATACCACACCAAGAAATACATGCCTTCCTATTTTCAGGAAAATATACTGAGAAATAAATCGCCCACAGTAATGATTATCTAATCCAAGTATCTTTCAATGATTGGGACACTCATGTCTGACACTTTTAAAATTAAATATATGTTAAAACGTCATGCAAAGGTCAACTGGGAAGGTACCTGAAAAAAATATGAAAGGTTGTAGCACAACATGATTACTAAAATTCACTTATGATTTTTTGCTCTCTACAAAACAATTTAAATTCAAGAGATTCAACACAAATCTAACACAAAACAGAGAAAAGTTGCCACAATAATTTTGGACTTTAAATAAGCTAAGAAATAAGACTGAGAGCTGTAATGGATAAGCCAGTTTTAAAATACTACGTTAGACTTTTAACAGTACAGGGGTTTTAATGCTGCTGCTTTGTTGTCTGAAGGTAAATACAAGAATCAAATTACTCTTGCTGATTCACATCAACTGAGTACAAAAGGAGCAGATGCCTTTGTGTGGGAGACAGGAGACGAATGGTCCTGTAGGAGAAGACAAGAAGAATCATCCAAGGGAGAAACACAGAACAATTGTTATAAAAACTGAATACTCTTAATTTGTATTCCTGAATAAAGATCTCTGAAAAAAGGGCTGGAAACAGCTCTAATAGGAACCCACTATTGGAACAAAGGAGGGGTTTTTTGTATTTAAAAAAGAAAAAAATGAATCGGAAAAGTTTCTATCTGGAGTCAATTCATTACTGATCTGAGCTCGCTGGAACTCGGACTCAAAGACCTCTCCGCTGCTCTTTTCACTTCCAAAATGACAGAAGTAAATTATTTCACTTGTTACACTGCTCCCAGTGCAGCTACTGGATCTCCCTAACATGAAAGAAAGGAGAGGGTTACAGGTCATGTAATTTTATATATTCTCTCCTGGGCTGGTTGTTTAGTCTTCTGCTGCTTTATTTGCCCACAACCTTAATATATCTTTACTAAAGAGTCAGATAACTTCAATTTGCAGGTTTTCTTATGTTTGACATGAACATTAAAGGACTTACTGCTTATTTGCTCCATTCTTTGACTCTTTGCTTTAACAGAAACTTCTTACACAGAAGAAACACCAATAAAGCAGCAAAGCAAGCCTTTGTGAACCCTACTGGTATTTTTCCTTCAGTCTTTCCATTTTTTTATATTCCATCCCTCTCCCCCAATCACACGCACACACATACATCTTTTATTGGCATTTCTATAACAACCTTTTCTTTCTTAAGAAAAATGCATCTTTGCTTTTTGCTATTTCTTTCCCTTTGAAATACCCATTGATTTCTGGACTGGGCAGTTAAATGGAAATGACTCGATGGAACATGAGGTTTCTGAACTACTTTTTTAGGACAAGAACAGTTTCCTTCCCCATAGCAGAAAATACTCATCTCATGGGGCAGAAGTGTATTTGCTGTTTCCTATCCTTTATACAAGGGTGTACCTCATCTTGCACTGAGCTGAGCACACCTATGAGAGAGAGTGCTGCTTTCTTTTGATAAGGTTCCAGGACTCTTCCCGACCCTCCAGATCAGGGACTGACAGTTTTCCATATGCTAAAACTCATCAGAACAAGTTGTAATTGCCAAATTTTGTCTGACTGCTGTAAGACACGTCCCCCTCTCTTTTCTCTTTATATTTATTTTTCTTTTAAAAATCTGCTAGCATTACCATTTTGCATGGAAGAGAAAGGCGTGGAAAAGGATGCACAGTGAGAAAAACCCTACACCAATACCTGCTGTAATGTAACCCACTTAGCTCTGTTCTGGGAAATACCAGTCCCAGGGGTAACCCTTTTGTAAATACAAAAAATACAGCTGTAAACAAAAGGAATTTGTTCAAATCAGCTTTTTCAAAACAGCTTTCTGTATGTGTCCCCAGTTCTATTGGATGTCTAAAAAGACTGAAAGCAGGAATGAAATCAAGAAGGTAGCAGGGTCTGAACTTCATAGATTTTGCTACTACAGCTCCCTGAGGCAGATTTTGTGGGTGAAAAAGAAGGTATATAGGGATTAACCTTCACATCCCCAGTCAGGGCACATGGTCTGCCTGCACTCTCTTTGTGCACTGGGAAAGTCCAACAGAAATATGCTGAAAGACAGACCACAATAAATTCAATGTTTCATCTCTGTTCAGGAGCAATGTCAGATCTTTCATAATTTTTCTCAGGCTTTTCATCCAGTCAAGAGAGCACAAATATTCCCTTTTAAAAATGAAACTGATAAACGTGCAGCTCCAGCATGCTGAAGTCCTGGAAGTGTTCATTACTCTTGCTCATTCAGCTGTGGCACACACTGTCTTCCCCCAGTGCAAGTGTCTGCATTTTCATCCTCTTGGAACGTTTTTAGCTTCGTTGTGCTACAGACAATTAGATACAATAACCCTAATAGATGCAAAACCACTGGTCTCTTTTAGGAAATTGAAGTGATACCCTACCCCTTTGTAAAACTAAAGGGTATTTTCTAAACTGAAAAAGTCAGGCCTGCTATAGGCAATAAATAAACCACAAGAGTACTGTGCTCTGTCAGTCACAATCATCTTGGGAGGAAAAGATGGAAGCTTATCTAAGAACACACAGGAATTCGCTTTCATTTTGTTATAAAAACATTCTGAATGGTACAACACACATATGTTGTTGTAACTCCAGCTTGAAAAAGCCAAATCAAACCCAAAGCTGTTTCTCATCAGTTGTGTGAGGTGCTGGTGAAACAGCTGTCGGAAGCAATCTGGATTCAGTCTTACAGAAAGCCACTGAGGATTCGGTAGTTAGAATTCCAAGCATAGGACTTATGAAGAGAAATCAATTCAATGGTTCAAGCCACTAGTAATATTATGCAGAATTCAAGACTTACCTCAATTGTCTTTGTTAAAAAATACCCAACAAAACAAACAAGAATCCAATGAATCAGAGTCTGAGTCAGTTTTTGGGATATAATCACAAGAAACAGAGCAGGACTGAAATTATCTTCCAGCCACCAATCTGAAGGAAGACTGACTAATAAGAAATTGCAAAAAGGAGTGCAAGGCATCATGGGAACAGTCATGTACAAAAGTACTCAAATGAAGAATGGCATACTAATGTTGAAAATAATGATTATTTGTTGGAGGGCTTTTTTCAGAAGGACAGAGACATATGCATCGCCAAAACAAAATCTTCAAGCATCCTGAGGGCAACCAGGATGATAACTGGGCATGGCTGTCCCATTTTGACTCTGTCAAGTCATGGGAATTAACTGCTACCTTCCTTACTACATTTTTAAAGACCCAAAACACTTAAAGACCAAAAAAACATTATGGATGTTCAATATAATGATATTTATATTATAACTTGATTTATATATTATTTTAAAAGTACAGTTTAGTCACACTTGTTTTTGATATCTACAATTTGAAGAAATTTCTGAAACTAAAGCACAACTTGACTTGTAATATTTACTGTGCAAGTACAAAACAACCAGTATACCTCACTTCTGTTGCTACATGAATGGTGTCCACTAAAAGATACTTAAAATGTTTCATTTCCAGATCTGTAGTGTATTTTTGAACACATAAAATCATTGTAACCTACTGAGTATCTATGGCACTGTGATTAAACCAATAACCAATAACAAACCCAAATGAATCCATTGGTCAAAAGGTGTTTCACAGATGCTCATGTCACAAATTAAAATCTTCTGGATTTTATTCTTCTAGGGACAAGCCAGAAGACCGCCCAAACTGATAGGAATTTGACTTTGAATTGGGATTTTATTGCAGGCGAACACTAAATATGACTATATAACCTCCCTTTGGATTAATGTCAGGTCACTCTTCTACAGTCTATAGATTATGACAGCTATGTAAGTCAGGAATTGCTGGTTTTGGGTTACTGACATTCATACCTATATCAAAAATGCTCTGAGACAATGAAGACAACATAATGGTAGACTTAAACAAGTTGAATGTCTGGAGTCTGGTGTATTTCATATACATTTCCTAGTTCTTCCTTAGAAAAGGAAAGGAAGACTTAACACCTATATTTATTTTTATAAAAACTTATACCATATATCTTCCCAAAGGAAAATAACTTGTTTTGGAATGACTTCCAATATGAGAATATATTTACTGATAATCTACATAATGTCTTTTCTTGGCAGGCTGTTAGTGACCTATTAATGGCAAGTGGGTTGTCAGGCAGCCATTAATTATAAACCTGTATTAATTCAAGATTCTGATTTTCCCAGGATTTCTGCTGATCCTTGGAATCCTATATGGAGTGTCAGCATAAGACAAACGTTTAACATCCACTTCATCAATTTTTTAAAAAATCAAAATAGTGCAAAACCATGTATTTGTTAGTGTGCTGTGATACTGAGGCTAGTTTCAATTCATAATTTATTATCTGTGAGGCTACAAAACTTGCAATCTGCTATTAGAAAAATAAAATGCAAGAAAAAAAAGTACAAAAAAGCCTATGCTAGCATCACTTGAACTGAAATTGTCATCAGAGCACTAAGAAGGCAGCCCTTTAAAAAGGAATAATAGATATTTCAGTTGTAGGAAAATACTGAAAATTATCCATGTATGAAGAATGCTTCTCTAGGCATTTTGTGTCTACACATAAAAATTCACAACCAGCAGTGAAATATTTTGAAAGCCTCTTCAGACCTTCCTCTAATAAAAGCATACCTTCCTGAAAAGTCTCCCATGGCATAATCCTTTGCTCCATGAGTAAAACTCATTATGGGTTCAGATCACTACCCCTCACCAGTGACAGCCAATATTCTTTTATTTGTCCTTTCTTCAACACCTAAGTAGTAACTATGGGTCATGTGAAATAATTTTGAGGTGGTCATGTATCAGCAGAAAAATTTATTGTTTTACTGCTGGGTTTCTGGTTCCTCATGACAAGTCAGAGGGAGACAGATGGACAAGTGTCCATCTCAGGTGAGCAAAGAATTGACACTTGGAGGAGCAGAGGGAGGATGCTCTCTGAAGACAAAGGGTGTTTAGACTGATTTATCTCAAGGGTTAGAAACCTTGTACAGTGTACTAATGTGTTCTGTGACACCTATTTCTGTGACATCACTTCTCCATAACAGTGGGAATTGTTGTAAATCAACTGGAAATGACTTTATAGTTGTATGAATATTCTAAATACACATTGATATGTATTCAGATAAGGGTGTAGAGTAATACAGGTTTGATTTACTGTATTTTTTACTAAAGCATGGAGTGGTACATATAAACATTGGTATTGTAAATGCATTGCATACAACACACTCCTACATAAGGAAAAAACATGAGTGGGCTTTTATCTAGGTCAAGTTTTCTAACATTGTTCTAGTCTCTAAATTATTCTGATAAAGAAATGCTGCTAGACAGATAGCTTTATTAACACAATGTCATAAAACCCTAAACCACAACACTAATTCAGTATTTAAAATCTAGGCTGTGTAAGTAGGTGAGATTTTCTTCACAGAACGATGACATTTCAGGTAAATCAATTTAATTGCTAAAGTTAGCATTTTAAGTACTGCAGATCTCACCAAAATACATATCACTTACACTTCTGAGTCTGGAATTAAACATTACAAAAACATCCTAATACATTCTGACTTCTTATATACATCAGAAATTCTATTCTGTGATTTCTGGAACTTTTTAAAATTCAAGCTGGCTAAGAATTCATTCCAGCTGTCTAATCACCTTAAGTTCAGCCTCAATTACAGTGGGAATAGTTTTAAAGTACTTAATAATCTTCTTCTAAGGAAGACAACTTTCTTCCCCATAGAAAAGTGCAAGCATGTCATAGCTCTTTCATGATAAAGCCCTCTTTCCTGTGTCTTGATATTAGTCATTATTAGATGTTACTGAAAGATATAATTTTAGATAAAAGTATTTCATGAATTATTATTTGCTGTGTCACTCTTGCTGATTATTGATTATTTCTGCAGTAGAAGTCAAGGCGGTTTTTTATGGTCTTCAAGGTTATTTTTTTCCCCCAAATGGCTAATGTTAAATTTGGAATCCAAAATGCTTCAGAACTTTTCAAACTTCTTTTGGTCAATATACACACACATTTGATTTAAATATTACTTGGTGTAAGTTCAGATGAAAGCTCATTTTTCATTTTGATGAATATAAATGTGGCTTTTTGAGGATTTTTTTCAGGAGTTTTGCTTTGGCATATTTAGTTTCCATTTCAGAGATGTAACTTGTGATTGAACACCATCACAAAACTCTTGAATCACAGCCAGCCTAGCCTTTTGCAATGACAAAAATGGACCAGTTGTTTATTTTCTGGTTCTCACACAGTTTTCAATACTTACCTAAGAGGCTCTGATCAATGCATGTTCCGTTCACCAATGATTTTCCTTCTGGACAAGCACATGTTGCACCAGAAGGGTTGAGTAAGCAAATGAATTCACATGTCAGGTCCAAGCATGGATTAGGCACTGTTTAAAAATACAAAATATCAATTTTTTAAAAAAAAATTTTAAATTACACTATGCTCTGTAGCTAGGAAAAAATAAATAATCAGATATAAAAAAAAAAAAAATCAGACACAATTCCAGTTTCCAGGATATCCACACCCTGAAGCCAGTGAACACACTTACTCAAATAGCAGTGCTAGACTCTCAAGAGGACAGAATTTATTTCAGAATCAAAAAATCTACTGATAATATGTAGTTAAAAAAAACCCCTATCCTTATCTGGTTGTGGCTAGAGTTATTTGTATTCGGATCTCATGTAATCTCTTAAACCTCATTTAGAGTGTGAGTACACAAGGCAATCATTTGTCCAATGTCCTTTAAAATGAGAGAAAATGCATCAAAAAATCTCAATTAAACTTATGGAAAGAAATATGACTAAATCTATTTTCATTTTGTACAATCAGGGTGGTTTATATTCATAAAAAATTGCCTACTTCTCCCCATACCCCCGAGGTGAACTTGCTCAATATTTAGTTTAAAATAATTATGCTTACTCACAGTCCATTTGTTTGTAGCGGTGAAAAATCAAGGCACTTTTTGCTTTATCAACATCCACACTTAGATATTCTACAAGGCTCCTGCCAAATTTGTGTACTCTAAATGCACCGTTTTTAGGACCTGCTCCATATATGTAATCCTCAAAAATGTCAATTCTATGGGGATGCAGTAAACCTGAAATAAAAATTAATACATATATATTCATATACAAATAATAACCAATTTAATTTTATTAATAATTTTAATGGCACTATTGCAATTACAAGCTAAAAGACAATTATTATTCAGGGTTTTTTTGTACCACAAAGATTACCTTTTAAAAAGCATGCTTTTCATACAGCAAGCGACTGAAATCTCTAGCTTTGTATTAACTTCCCACACAATTCTGCCTCAGACACTAGTTGAATATTGAAAAGTAGGTAAATTCTGCAGTAAGAACTAGCTAATTAGAGCAAACTTGGGTATAACACTTTAATTAAAGTTCTGGACAATAAAGGAACAGATTATTTTGCTGTACATAAAAGAAACAAAACATTGAGCTCCTTCTTAACATCTCTGAAATGCTAGCTTTCATAGCACACTTATGTTAATTCATAATTAAATTAATGCAAAATAAAAAGTTGAGAATACCATTTCCTCAGTTTTAAGAGCAACGAGTGCTGATGAGATCACATAGTTGGACTTCCTAGGCATAACTGGCTGTAGAATTTCACACTTTTACCTCCATAACAAATCCATAACTTCTGGCTAAAACTTCTTTGCCTTAGATGCATCACTTCTTTCTTTGAAACCATAAAGAAACAGAACTTCTCATTCTTTGTGATACCTTGTTCCAACTACTACCCCTATTTACTATAGAAATGGTTTTATATTGTATATTGTATTTATTGTTTCAATCATCAGCCCTTATCCACTCCTACTGTTTTTCACTCTATCGATACTCGGTACTTCAGTATTTTATTTCCACAAAAACAGTTATCAATTTTGAGTCACTATTTTATGCTTTTTGAATGAGATGAAGCTTTTAGTCTCATTGCAAAGCTTTTTCTAATCTCCTCAATTTTCCTTTTTTCCCTATTTCTCTAATTTTTACACAGGTACTACAAATGTCAATGGGAACTAAAAGGTGACATTGCTTCGTTGCTCTTGCGTTTCGGTATTAAGTGCTACAGATGGGAGCAGCAGGCTCTCCATTCCACTTTCTCCTTTATAAACTCCAAATCTGCTGTGTTTGGTGTTCATAAAATATAAACCATGCCTAAAAAAATATCTTGAGAGTCATCACGTTACATGCTTTCTATTCTGTAGCATTGTTGTGTCTTTTTTGTTCTCTTGAAGAGCAACCTCCCATTGATTCTTAAAATACAAATGACTATTGAGACACATCAAAACATGATCTAGGGTACTCTGTAGTCTTTGTACCAGTCACAAGCACGAAGCATAAGCACTGAGTATATATTTTGTGCCAGATTACAGCCTAGCCACCAAGAAATATTACAACCAAAGGGCGTGCAAGCAAAGCTCCAGTCTTCTAAAAATCTTCTCTCAGGTGTCTGCGTGGTACAGTTCAGTGTTACAGGAGGTTGTAGTCAGGTCCTTAGGCTCAACAACGTGTCAGTATTTGAGATGAATGCTTTCATGTACATTGATCCAAGTTGTGAAATAAAATGATATTGAACTTGAATAAGGTGATTTAAATCTGCTACTGAACAATTTGGATTATGGGAGATTTTTAAACTAGGATCTTCCAGAAACCCTTGGTGAGTTCCAGATCATTGGTTAGAACACTGAAGTAGCACTAGATGTAATATCATCCTAAGGAAACTCCACTACCAACAGCACACTCCTCACCCCCAAGCCTGCTTTCAAATTCTTAAATGTTTCTAATGTTTCCTCTATTTTTTTTTTTTAAATTAAATTTCATAAATTGTTACATATATTATCAAAAGTCAACATGCATTTCTATAAACCCCAATCTCTTTCCTTATGAAAGGAACTTTCCACAGTCACATTCTTTTAGCAGAATTCTGTCATTACTTGCTGGCCTGAAAGCTCAATCCATTATTCTTCTCAGAACTGATTCAATCAACTGTTCCATAAGCAACACAATTCCCGGGCAATGCAGACAGCTTTGATTTCTGTGTAGTCAAGGTCCTCCTGTTGCTATGCAAGTCCAAGTGAGGCCAAGCATAAATATTAATCACAGTCTTAACTTGATAATACCTAAGCTTATAATTAGATAACAATCTTGGAGATTAGCACATATCACAGAATCTTTGATCCCCTACAGTGACTTTATCAAACTTAAAATTGTCTTAATTTTTTCTTAATTATCTGTCAGATAATAATTCAGATGCTATCTAAACACAAGCAATTAACAAAAAAATCACTTGATTTTTGCTTACGTAGTTTCTCTGAACACTGAAACTTCAGCCAAATAAAATAAAATAGGAATTGTTATAGGGAGGTTCTCCATACCTTGTTTAGTGCTCACAGACACCACTGAATCAGAACCATCAAAAAGAACGCTGCCAATAATGGATAATTCAAAATCAGCCCAGAACAAACGCTGACTGAACTGATCAACTACGAGACCTACAAAGAAAATAAAGTTTAAACAGGTATATAAAACCTGGAAAAAACCCCAACATTTTTATGTAACTGTACATTTTTATGCTGTTCCTATTCTTGTGAATACTAAATATGGTCACCACGAAAAAACATGACTGGAAACCAAGGAGAATAAAATACAACACGTTCCATTTATACCATCCCCTGGAGGCTACTGAGGTCTTTTTAGTTTCTTTAACTTTCCCTACCAAGGTCAGTACTTTTCCAAACCTCATTATCATTATACCAGGTGGGAATTAAATCTAGAATCTAATCCTGTAATTTGCTCCGCCAACAAAAAATCTATTATGTCAACAGATTTCTAAGCAGCAGCACCAGTGTGACCATGGGTTAAAGACAAGGCATTCAGGTTTCATAGATACTTCCTCACCTATCCAGTTCCACAAGTGTATCATCACCTTCCCTTTATCACCAATACTTTATGTGTAGCAATTGCTACAGATTAAAATCAGATTATCTTAATTAAATTAGTGTTGTAAGACATAAATTGCAATACTGACAGATGTATCTACACACATATATGAGAAGAAAGCAAAAGAACGACCACCCAGCCTCTAGGCAATAACTAAATGGTTAAATCAAGCAGTCCATGTTTCACTAGAGGATGATTAAATAATTAATATGCCATTTTAGGTCATGTCAAAAGCTTCAGCCTGAAAAAAAATATTTGAACCAGAAAATAATTTAATTCTGAGCTTTTGAAGTTGTGGTGTAGTTTTAATATGAATGAGAGAAAGTATTTTTCTTCCTTTTTATGTAAGTAGGTAAGTCAGGAAAAAAATACATCAAAAGAAATTACACAGAGCAGCAAAAATTCTCTTAAGGTCATAAATTAATCAGCTACAGATAGAGGAGAGGGAGTGGAAGAAGTCTGATGCACAGACCAGAGAAATATGTTTACATTTGCAACTTCATTAAAAAAAAAAATCACCTTTAAAGAAAGCTGGTATTCAGGCATACAGCTAGAGAGAATAATTTCTGGTAAAAAAAATCACATTGTATAAACATGGTACCTCTAAGGGTGAATATTTTAGAAGCAGTCCCCAGTTTCCAGCTTAAAGTTATTTTGCATCTTAATATGAGTATTTACATACAAACCATAACATAATGTAAACCAGTACTTATTTTTGTTTTATACAAACAGTGCTCCTGTGATAGTCATTTTTATGTAAATCCTTTGAAGTCAAGCCCAAACGCTCAAACTCTCACTCCCTCTTACCTGAATCAGGAAAGGCCTATTTAGGATTAAATTTAAGAGCAGTGGAACACAGATGTTCAGTAAAATCTTAAACCTCACCTACACAATACTAATAAAGTATCATTTTGGAGGAGATATTAACATCTTGGATGTTTTATTGGCATTTGACATGGATCTGTGTGAACTATCTGATGAAAAACTAAACGAAAAACTAAAAGACTCCATTAAAAGTCTACTTTCTATGATGAAATAAAGGAAGAGAAGCACAGAAGGATGCCACAAAAGTGTCTTCAGGCAGCAGTTATGGGAAAATGCAACACTGTGGCAAGGCACCTGTGAAATTTCCTCTTTGTAAAGTCTGTTCATTTTTGGTAATTCTGCTAATTTCCTTAATTTTCATTTTATTCATCCTCGTAAGGAGACAGAAGTCTGGTTAAATGTTTGTATGAAAAATTTCTATATAAAATATATCAAAGAAAATTTTATGAAGAAAAGCCCTTGCACTTCTGCTTCTGGTCAGGGAAGAAGTACACACTTGCATAATCAGATAAATTTGATACCATAGCTACCTATAAAAGTCAATAATTTCACTAATCCAATACTGATGGCCAAAAAATAGGGTTTAAAACGGCCATTAATGACCAAGGAAGTGGTTACTGGCTCCATAGGACATAACCTTGGCAATCAACCAGATCAGTAATAAGAGACCAAAAAAGCACAATTCCAGCAATTAGAACTAAAGTTAATGATTGATATATAGATCCATTCACAATCTTTTTTATAAGCTGCTCAGCAAAGAACAGGTAACAACCATATACATATAAAAATCTGGCATGTTTCAGTCTGAACAATGAGAAGCTTCCTACTGAATTTACTACTATGTATTTTTATTATTTATTACTTCCGTGGTTCTTATTTACCTAAGGAGCATCTGCTGCTTCTCATCACAGCTTTCCTTATCACATGTCATTTTTTAAATTGCTCGATTTCAACCTAATCTTGTCAATAAAGGAGGAGTGCTTCCTTTAAAGGATGAGTGCAATTTGCATGAGCAACACCATAAGCCCCACCTTAGCATGGGACTTACCAGTCTCTTAAAGTATTATTACTTGTTGCTGTGATAGTGACAGCTTCTCAGACACTGAGGTATTCAGATAGCATCCTCCTGAAAGCAGTGTATGTTTCAACAGATATGTGTACCCAAGTTGGAGAACCCCTAATTTGCAATGCAGTAATAACAAATTATCATTGTAAGCCTGGAGAAACATCAAACATTGCATGAGAAAACAGGTCATGAACAAATCATTTGTGGTTTCAAGACGGGATGCTGCTATTGTAGAGACAGACACATTTCATTCCGGGTTTATCATTTCTTTTGTCATAAAATTGCTTTTTATCCTGCCAATGGAGTCCTAGTGGTAATTCACAGGATCTCAATGTGTCCTGTCAAGCTGCAAAGCAGTTCTGTAAAATACTGAGATAATTAAGTTGTTGCTTCTTTGAATACTTGAACCTTGTTTTACACCATTTTGCAAAGCATTCAGGGCAGTAACTGTATGGAACAGGCTGTATGATTTCATATGCATTCTTAAAAAAAAATCTTTTAAAAATATGTACATACTTGTATAGTTATTTTATATTTTTTTTTGCAAACTGAGAAACTGGAATTCAGCCAGGAATCTACACGGGTGCTGTGCAATCAGGAAAAAGAGATGAGCTGTATACCTGTAGGTCGTTGTAAATTCTTCTGAACCAGTATCCTTCTCAGAGTCCCATCCATAGACGATTCCTCTATGTGAGAGCGATCCCCAATAACTGTCCAGTACATCATCCTAAAATGTTTAACATAAATAATAAGCTGGATGCCTATACAGAATTGCAAAGCACTTCTCTGATATTAAATTATTGTGAATTTTCCAACCTATCTGAAAGGTGGGAGATACCTGATTCTGGTTTATATGCAGGTAAATTAAGTGGAAAAGTTCAGTAAATAACTTGGAAAATTTTAGACATGTGTAGACATCATTTAGTTTCTGTTACTCTACTTTCCATATTTATTTAAATTACCAAAACAGGGTAGTGTTGAAACAGACATACCCTTTTTTAGGATTTACAGCAATTGCATACGGTTCTCCTGCCATGCTTGTGAGGAGCCTTGTACAGTTAGGTCCGTTCAATTGACCTACATTGATGGAGTATCTCAGACTAGTCCAATGAGTTGTATAGTAGCTGAACCAATGCATTCTGGAATGATCAGTCCAATAAATATTTCCAGCGACCCAGTCAACAGCAATGCCCCTGGGCCTTTTGAATTCTGGACACTAAAAGAAACAGATGTTCAAGTCAGATTCACAGAAAGGATCTTTCACAGCAGCCACATAGTCACAGATTTATGTAGCTTTTTGCAGTTAAATAACTTTGACCTTTAGTATGGTGAAATATATAAAAACACTGCATTGGAAAGAGATAAATCCCACCATATTGTGATAAGGTCTAAGTGATCTGCTGACAGTTCTAGTCGACGCAGAAGAACAAGTCAATGGTTCAAAAGTGTTTTATCAAGTTTAAGGCTACCTATATTAATAAAAACATAATTAGGCATGAACTACTTCACCTATCGATACTGAAGCAAGCGTTACACACTGTAATTCAAAACGAAAGGAAGGGGAAGAATTAAGATTATACAGCTATTATACTCTATGCAGAACTACTGTATGATGTCCCATCCCGAAGTGCTCAGTGAAAATGGTGCTTGAGACCATCCTGAGGTTTGGCTGCTCAGCTGTGGATAAATAAAACCACTGCCTTTTGAAAACTGCATAAAATTACCTCTGTATTCTAAGCAATACTAGCACGCAATTGTAAGGAACTTTAAAACATGTTTCTCCTCCCTTACTGTTACCTGCTCCTGTGTTCCTCCACTGATTGAAACTAGTCAGTGCTATCTAGTTTTCCATTTAAAAGAGGCTTGACTGATTATGACTTTTAAATTATAAAGTGTACTATCTCTATCATGATTCTGCAGTTATCACTAAGACATAGATCCTAAATGATGGTCCTAAGGATATAAGTTCATACTGCAAATAGGAGGTCTATATGAACACGTTTCTCTAAATTTTACTAGCATTGCTGCAGAGAGGAGTAAAAGCTGTAGAAGAGGACTACCCAACTATTTCTAACATGAATGCAGCATATCATAAAAAATTCAAGAGCCGTATTATCTAAATACATATGCAATTGTTTGCCTGCTTACTTATAATGACATAAAGTTATATTATGAAAAAAACAAACAACAAAGTCTATTTCTTGGCATGCAGTAATGGAATGATACTAAACTACCCCAGTAAGAATCAAAAAAGAAAAATCCTAAAGTAACTTGTTTTTCCCAGGTGTCAGAGTTCCTTAATACCACAAGACATTTGTAGACTATTTTCATCATAAAATAAAGGTCATTTCATTCTCCAGGTGAAATAATAGGATTGCAAGGGTGAATTTAGATAGTTCATCATTCATAAACCTTTCGTTCTGCAAAAATGTCATAGCATGCATGTTCAAAAGATATACAGAACCCTGACTTTCTATTTAGATGAGCATTAAAGGAGCAAAATCAATCCCTCCATTTACAAAACAGTATTTCATTAAAAACTGTATCATAGCCATTTTTTTAAATTAAAAAAAATAACATACAATTCTTTGTAATAAAAATGATGGGGCAGCATATGCTTCAAGAAATACAACAAAAGTAAACTTTTTTTTTTCAATAAATCATTTCCATGCAACAGCCTGTGGGGGTTTCTTTGTTACATTATCCAAGATACTTTCACCTAAAAGAAAAAATACCTAAAAATGTGCATATTTTCTGATAAAGGCCATTTCATTTTTGATCCAAACTTCTTTTAATTCTGGCTAAGCATCAGAGACCTCTGTCAAGATGCCTCCCGTACCCAGAGACCTCCAGTTACTACTTCAGAGACCTCCAGGGATAATGGCACTGGCCTACAAGACAAACCAAATATTCTTTTCAGAGGAGAGCAGCTATCATGGATAGCACAACCCCCTGCATTTCTTCAAACTTCTCAAGAACTAGTGTTTGCTGTAAAATGGCTTTGGAACCTGATTAAGCACACGATGTGAGTTACCAGCATGGTGAGAGATGATTCCCAAAAAGGTGGTAGTAGAAGCAAGTGAGACAATGAGAGGTTTTAAAAAGATTCTCCAACAAGGCTGGATTGCTTACTAACACCTTTCTCAGTCTTTGAACTATACAGAAGTGCAATTCCAGTAATGCTGGGGCACATATTAAAGATCAAATGAACAAGGAGATAACCAGAAGAAATTGAAAGCAGCCATCTGGTGTATGCGATTAAAAAAATAAAGAGAGTAAAACCCACTAGCTGATGCTATAGCCATGTAATTCTCAGTTGTGTTCATTAACTTGCAGCCTAGGTACATCATATTTCTGATGTCTTATGCACCTTCTCATATTGTCTAGCCAAATTACTTACTGTAAATGAGCTTTTACCTAATAGCTTATTTGGATTATGTTAATTTTGAAGAATGATTTTACGTACAGAATAAGGATGAAAATACAGGAACAAAATCACATTAATATTTTCTGCCATTACTTTAGCCCTCTTTGATGCTAAATATAATGTACTACAACTTCTTAGAAACATTGAGATTTGAAGACTAATCGCTTTTGATAGTACGTTAGTCTCTGCACAACTACAGAGCATGTCAGCTTGATGACTTTTGATCAGAACTGCTGCCTGTCATAAAACCCGCTTTAAAGGTACAGGATTAAAAAAAAATTATAAAACAAGTAAAAGTAAAAGAAGCTGGGGTAATGAGTTAGATTTGGAAATCATTTGGATATGATGGTAGGTCATAGAAACATTTTCAGCCCCTAAAGTTGAGTTTGACTGGAAAAAATATCTCCAGCAGGACTCCACCAGCTTGGGATGTTTAGCATTTTTACACAGGGAGACTAAATGATAAATTGAATTTATAAGATAAGCACACACGAAGTAGTATTTTCTCTATTTACTTTATCGATTGCTTTGGGATGGCATTGAAGGGGAATGAAGTAAACCAATGATTTAGTGTTGCTTAAGATATCTTCATTAAAAAGAGTATATTAACTAATGGTATATTAGTAGTACAGTAAAAAAAAAAAAAAAAAGAGGATTAATAAAGCTAGAAAACTTAGACTTTTACTTCCTGAAACAGAAAAGGTTCCTCAAAAGATGAGCAGCCCAGCATTAGCAGTATTACCAAAGCACCATTTGTATTTCCTAAACAGGAACTTAAAAAAAACCCTAACCAGACAATTCCAGACGGAGAGGGTCACCTGAGTACACAAACTTCATCCATGCAGAGCTGTAGCTTTAAGGTAAAATCATGAATTAATGCTATTACATTTAAGAACAGTAAAAAAAAACATTTTTATGATAAACCCAACTGAAAAAGAAGCAGAAAACCTGTTGGAAGCATATTATTTGAGTCAGTGAACAGCTGAAAAGAGAAGCGCAGATGTTCCTTAAATATTCCTTGGGCCTGAATATTTGCTATCATCAGCAAGAACTCATACAGGAGCTCTCCTATAATAATGGTATCATGGCAGGTACCTAGGCATCCTACAGCATGGATCCGAGCAGGAAATGCTTAAAAATAATGTCTCTTTGTCCTTGGAAAACATATTTCCCATAATTAACACAGCATGATGCAAAAAATACCCAGGTTTGTTAGATTTACAGAATAAAGCAGAAGAGTGACAGAAAATGCTTTTAAGGGTAACCTGGAAATCTTATAGATTTCAAAATAGTGTCCACAACATTAAATGAATACTAAATTTCCTATCTAATTCATATAGTGTATCTTAACAAAACATGTTTAAGTTATGTTCTATTTTATTTGAGGTTAGCAGACACAGTAAGCGTTTGATCATTGAGTCATGGTTTTCAAATATGAAACCTCATACTTTTAGTAAATGAGAGATACTGGGTTCTCATATTTTGAAAAAAAATCTGTTTAGAGAAAACAGTCTAGAAATTGCATTTGTGGTGATGCACTGAATCAGTGACAGACTCGAGAGGTGGGCCCATGCCAGCCTCACGAAGTTCCACAAGGCCAAGTGCAAGGTCCTGCACGAGTCAGGGCAATCCCAAGCACAACTACAGGCTTGGTGGAGAATGGATGGAGAGCAGCCCGCCCTGAAGTGCTTGGGTGTTGATGAAAAGCTCAGTATGACCTGGCAATGAATGGTTGTAGCTCAGAAAGCCAATGGTATCCTGGGCTGCATCAGAAGAAGCATGACCAGTGAGGCAATTCTGCCCCTCTACTCCACTCTTGTGACACCCCACCTGGAGTACTGTGTTCAGCTCTGGAGTCCCCAGAACTAAACAAACATGGAGCTGTTGGAGTGAGCCCACAGGGAGCCACAAAGGTGATGAGAGCACCTCCTCAATGAAGGCAGGCTGAGAGACTGTGGTTGTTCAGCCTGGAGAAGAGAAGGCTTCAGGGACACCTTACAGTACCTTCCAGTACCTAAAGGGGCTAGTGGAAAGCTGGAGAACTGGTTAAAAGGGCAGGGAGTGACAGGACAAGGAGCAATGGCCCTGACGTGAAGAAGATTAGATAAAAGGAAGAAATTCTTCCCTGTGAGGGTGGTGAAACACTGGCACAGGTTGCCCAGAGAAGCTGGGGCTGCTCCTGGATCTCTGGCAGGGTTCAAGGCCAGGATGGATGGGGCTTTGAGCAGCCTGATCTAGTGGAGGGTGTCCCTGCCCATGGGGATCATAAACGATCTTTAAGATTCCTTCCAACCCAGGCCAGGCTATGATACTGTGGATTTCACAGGGCCCTGGAGCGAGTGTTGGAAGTGCCTAAGTGGATATATTGCAAGAATGGTTAAGAGTCCTTGTTAAGCTCTCAGAACAGTGGGGTTGGAGCAAGCTGCTAATATACTGACTGGATAAATTACAAAATTTTTTCTTCCTATTATATGGTACAATTATTTTAATGTTCAGCTTTGTGTCCTCGTCCATGAAAAACAGCACTTGAGTTTAAGTGGCAAGTCACTCTGTTGAATATTCACCTTAGATAACTTACACAGATCTCTCAAAGGATTATGCCAGTAAACAGCTGCACCAGGTATCATGGATTCACTTACAGTGCTTTAAGTCGATTGGAATGCAATCCTCTTCTGCATCTGTCAATATACTCTGAAGAGTTGATATTTACTATTTCCTTTAATGCTTCAATTTGTACCAAGCTTAAACCCCTTTTCACAGAAAAATACAAGAGATACTTAAAGCTATTCTCTGAGGAAGGCTCTTGATATGCTAATTCTATGGAGCAATTTCAGTTGAGATGGATTTTTGCATTAATGTAATTACCTGAAAATGCAGGTGACTTTGTTCAAGTTTACTGTCCTGATTTACATTTCAAAGTCTAGATAGAAAACTTATAATGTAACCTTTGAAAACTTATCCATTATAAAACTTGGGTTAAAATTAAGGAATTTTCAAGCTTTTCAAAACCAGATTTAAGTGACAGTATTAAAGCAACACTATAAAACCAATTACCCTGCTGATCAGTTATATATAAGGCAATAATATTTGAGTATTAATGAGATAATGCTGGGAAAATATTCTGAATAGGTTAGCACAATGAGAAGCAAATGTTTCACAAATATAAATAAAATGTGTCCAAGATATATTCACATACACTCAGTCTGTGCATTTTCCACATCGAGATTTGTAAATAAAGCTTTGGATGCTTTTGATAAAGCATCTTCAAGAACATCTACCTGCACTGAAAATTTAGGGGAAAAGGGTGTGAAAAGAAAACCATCATTTTTTCAGTAGTCTTGAATTAAGAGGAAGTGACTAGAAAGTATTTTTATATAATGGTGAAGCAGCAATACGAAAAGCAAAAGGTACTTTAGAAAAATAACAACAAATCTAAAACCATTTTATCTTTATTAGTTTAAACAGGGAAACACTGTCAAATAAACCACGAAAATTTCCACCCCTGCACTTTGAGGTAGGCTTAAGGAAGTTTATGTTCAGGTTTGTGGACTTGTAAGAACATGTCAATCCATCAGAGAGGTTGTGGGTCAGCAGATTACACTTATACTTAGCAGCCAAAAAAAGAAAACAAAGAACAAAATCCCCCAACATTTTAATTTCACAAGACTTTACAAGTTAGGTAATTTCAAATAATGAACTCAATACAGAGATGTGTCTATAGAGATTTCTTAGGCACAGGTATCTGCCACATTTAAATGAGAAAAATGTCACAGTAACATTACTCTATCTGTGTATCTTTAATACATATGTAGGTTCTCAAATCATCATTCCCCAAAACTCAAATGACATACTGACCTACTAGAAATGCTAGCAATAATTTTCTATTTTAGATCTACTTCACATACGCAAAATCTAGACCCCCTTCTGCTGGGCATATGGAAGTGTTGAGTTTAACTGCTCTTCCCATGTTGATGCCATCACAGACACAAGATATCTTCATGTCCATTACTGTCTCTCTACATCCCCAGGCTTTTTACCCTGCTGACATCAAAGGTCAAGAATGTCATTCTTTTGCAAAGGAAATATCCTTGGATGAAAGGTACTTAGAAGTGGTTTCAGATGTGTAAGAGTTGAATGATAGATGAAAGATTGGACTACTGTTGCTACTGCAGTTTATTCTACTGGGTATATAGAAGCATGTGTGTGATGTAACCTCTCCTAAGCTTAAAGAAATAGCTAGACAGGTTCTATTTCTAATCTGATTTATTCATAACAATTCTCCTTTGATACCACATGTAATATAAAGTAAAAAAAAATAATAAAATCTACAGTTACAGCATTACACAAGGACCAGTGTAAAAAAATGCATTATCTTAAGTTCAACCCTAAAATTTACTTGAAAATTCTCTAGAATTATATTGGGAAAAATGACTATCAATCTACATTTATTTTCAAGTACAGACCACTTTTAATCACGCTAGGTTATAAAAATCATGGCATAGCTTTGCCAATATTATTGTTTATATATTCCCTATAGAAATCAGTCCAGTCTTTGGCCAATCTACAATTGGTATTTTCCAAGGATTTGAAATTCATGCCTTTCTTTGACCCAAGTTTTACTTATATATATCAGGCATACCCTCTCTTTTCTCTCTGAAATAAAAAAATATCTTGATGGTGTACAACCTTTCCAAGCCTCTAACATATTGGTTATTTCCCTGTAGAAAGCTTTTTAAATTACTATAGTTGTGTTCTCTTAAAGACCTGACAAATTTTGCCAGTCTTGAATGGAAAGGCATTAGTAGACATATATACCATTTGAATAAAGTACACTTTAATTTAATTTTAATTTACTAAATCAGCACATGTTCTAGATAATCAGAAAAGTAAATAAAAGGAAATCTATATCATGTAATCTTTGATTTTGATCACTTACTATCAAGCCACTGTTACTCTGCCTTCTCTCTCTGTCGTGAAGTTTTCTGTAGAAAATCCCTCCTGGATTAAATTGAGTACTCCAAACAATCATGTCCCCTTGAAAATAGGCATCCATTCCAGTTATCCTTGAGTTATGTTCAATATGTGATATTTGCTCATGGACATCGCTGTAGTTGAATGGATACGTAAAACCCAGGATGTCAGTGTCATTAGCAACATAGAGAACTTGATCTTCAGAGCCTAGGGATTATTATAATGAAACAAAAACAAGGTAAACGTCATCTAATGCAAAATCAGTATCTTCCACTCAAGTAGCTTTTTGGTGTTTATCTGATACAATTTCTTATGTTAAAATTATTTTCTGATTATTGAGGACTACAAAACCACTCACACTCTGGGCAACGCTTCATACTCTGATACTGATATATATTCACTCCAGTGCTCTCCAAGCCACAGAGGAATGACTATGTAATATAAGAATTTTAAGACTTTAAGCACTGTACCAAAATAGGGTATACGATGCATTAAGCCCATATGATTCACTATATAATTCATATGCATGTTGTGTCCAGAGGATCCTAAATGTATATATGACAGGAACACAAGCCTGCCAATAATCACTACTTTAAATTGCTTAATATGCTGGAAATTAGAAATTGATTGGTCTTATCTGCAGTGAAGGCAGTGAAGTTTTGAAATGGAACTGCAACATGAGCAAACTGGATCAAAGCTTCTACAGAACATGTGCAGTTGTGCTTTTTATCTCCTCATTTTAGACAGTGAACATTTATGGATACCTGTGAATGGGGTGGTATTTATGGATACTTAGTTACCATCTTGATTCAGATGTTGTAAAATACGTTATTCACAAGAAAATGCTCTCTGGTATCTATTCATTAGGTTTTGAGAAAGTTTCAAATTTGCTGGATACATTAGAATGCATTTGCAATTTTTTTAGTTTTCCAATTTGTGTCACATTTATTCATAGAGAATCAACCTATAATAATGTCTGTCCAACACATTTCCTCCATTGAGTGTGAAATAGCAAAAATCATTTGTTCCCTCACTCCTGCTAAATTCAAGAAGAAAGAGGGGTTCCATTAAAGCAAATATCAATGAGGGAGAGTACCATTAACTGTGTTAGAATGAAATGAAAGTCAGATGTAGGATAATGATTCCCAGATTTTAAAATTCTAAGCCCCAGAATGATGTTTGTAGTTCTATAATAACCAGCCGCTATCATCAATTAGCAATCTTGTTTGTTCCCATGTCATGATCAGACTGTTTTTTCAGTAATAGCCAACGATGCTAAATCCTGATAGAGTCTGTGTTACATATAGACAAAACTACTAATGACTCATTAAAATGATCCATCCATGGCAAGCCTGCTTCAGGAAAATGTGAATTAGGCATCTAAGAAACACAACTACCATCATCTAACTACCTAGCATGGGTTTACCTATATGATCGACTGGTGTGGTAGAAAGAAGGAAGAACTGGAATTAGAGGGACATCTGTCATGGTTCTAGGATGTATGTCCACAGCACGTATTTACTGGTCGTAAGATTTCTCACAGTTGTCTGCCAGACATGCACAGAGCTGTATAAGCAGCCACACCTTGTAACTTCAACACTGTTTGTGCACTGAAGACTCCAAGTGTAGGTATAAATCAAAGTAACACCAAAATCTCACTAAGACTCTAGGATCATACTTTCAGTTATTCAGATACAGACCTATGAAGATTATGTTATCTTTACTCAGACAGCTGGATTATTGCTTGTTTCATTTCTAAAATGATTTATGAGTTTTTTAATACCCAACCTTAATTATTGCCTTCATTTTGTGCAATACCTGTGCCTTAATGAAGACAGAAACAACATCTATGTGTGTGTATTTCTTTACCTTCACTGGATCGTGATCTAGGCAGATGATTTTTATGAGGAGTATATTCTTTGGTGACTATACCTAGAAAAACTCCCCTTAAATTACTTATATTTCAACAAGACATGGAAAAAACCTGTTAACTCCAAATACTACTTAATTTGTTCCTAAAGCTCTAAAACATGCTTCTGTGAAAGAGCTGATTCTTCTCTCAAGCTTCTAAAGCTTCATCAGAATGCCTACATGCTTGCTAATCTATAATCTCTGCTTTTCTTATTTGTGTGTGTATTTTTGTAAATAGAGAAAGCTGGAGTTGGAAATGGACTTTCATATTAAGTATGTTCATTTACATAGAAGTGATAAGAATTTACTGCTTACCGAAATGAAAGGTAAATCTGAGTGGTTTTGAGAATTATTTCTGTGCACTATTCAAGAAACATTTATCTAAAAATAAATTGTATATGCAACACATTAGTGTTACCAACCAAGCACATAACACATGACTTAGTACTTTCAATCTGTTTTGATTTGTATAGCCTTACCTTTTGCTATGCAACTGTTATTCCTCTCCTTATAATTTTTCTCACACGCACATTTGTATGATCCCTTAATATTATTGCAGTGTTGGGAGCAGGCACCAAATACCATACACTCATTGATATCTGAGGAAAAGAATTGTAATGTATGTATCTATAGTTATTCGTTATTATTTAACATGCTCAGGACATCATGGAACAAAGCCTGAGAAAAGGAACTCAGAAGCATTGGTAGATCTTGCAGCAGTGAGAGGAAGCCTTCTGCAATTACCACTGCTGTTAATTCTGCTGCAAACCACGTATCTCAGACAGATATTTTACATTATTTCTCCATCCTTCTTATAACAACCTATTACCATTAGAGCTTGATATCAACTTTGAGAATGAAAATGTCTGTTAGTTATCTCCAACATACCTATCTCTGTTACAGTCAAAACTATATAATTCCCTCCCCTTACAGGAAAACCTCCTGTGTACACCTTTTTCTGAAGAGCCAAAGCAATGAAGTTTTTGTATGCAAGTATCTATTCTTTTTGGCAGTTCTGCTGAGGTGATCTTCACTTTTTCTGCCAGGTACTTCTTACCAGTAAGAAAGTAAATTCACCACCCATTCTCTGGGAAAGGTCTTTTCTATTATTTTCATTATCTCTGTCATTATAATATTTTTTTTCCCATCAGTGTGGCATCTTATATACTAAGACTTCATTTTCTAAGATATTTTACTTTCTACTTGTTTAACTCCAATTTTCAGTTTTATGCATGTTTATTATTTTAAGAATCTCAAAACAGCCTCACATACCAATTTAAACACTAATACTGTTTGCTCAGTTAAATAATCTACTAGACCTTAAATCACCCATTTAATGCTTAAATTCTAAAATCATTTAATGGCCTGAACTGAATGTTTTAACATTCACAGCCAATGTTAAACATTGATAAACTTTCCAGGTAAAATGCATAAACCTACATCCTGTTTCAGCTTCTTTTCTTGATTTCTTAATCCCAGAGCTCTGAAACAGTTTTTACTCTGCAGAAAATATACATGGTATGTATCTCATTCTCCACCATAGAAAACTGACTATGCAGTTGGCTTTTACTACTTTACAGCAAGGGATGATGAAAAAGATGTCTACCTTCACACTGCCTATTCCTCTTGTTTCTCTGAAATCCAGGTTTACACTGACACAGTAGGGATGTTTTTGTTTGATTACAGTATGCATCATCTCCACAAGGATTCACATTATCTTCACATGTATATTCAGCTACACCTAAACATAAACAAAACATCTAAACAAAACCCCTGATAGATTTGTTCAACCTGTTAGGAAATGAAATCTAAAGTAACAACTACAAATAACATCACAAATTTATCTTTCTGTTAAAAAAACCATCAAGGTAAATTTCAAACAAACACATGATTTTGCAGTATTTACATATGCATGCATGTAAATTGACACTAATTCATTACATTTCATGTAAATTGAAATAATTCATTTCACATCAAGAATTTTATACTACAATTTATCTTGCTGCAGATAAATAAAATGGATCCACCAAGTAGCTCGACTAACTATTCTAAAAACTACCAAAACCTGAATTGCTATAAAATTTGCTTTCCTCTTGTTGTATGTCAAATAGAATTAACTTTTTAACTCAATCCCACACCCCTCCTCCCCTCCCTTTAAAGTTTCATTACATTCTGAGTTGTTGAGTAGGCTTTGCATGGATGAAAGTCTCAGTTAATTATTTCTTTTTTTACAAGCACGAGCACATATCTTGTCAGCCAAACTCACTTATTTTGCAGTCTTGCTCATCTGAACCATCTCCACAATCATCAAACCAATCGCACTGCAGCTCCATTGGAATACATTTCTTATCATTACAAGCAAACTCATCTTTTTTACATGGTCTTGCTTTATATGTGATTTTATCTGTATAATTACAAATTAATAAGAGAAAAATAAATCAGCTTTAAAGATTCTTATTTTAGACGTATACATTTGGGAATGACCATGAAGCATTAAGCAACTGGAGATTATTTCAAGCTTCATTTCTTTCATTTTCAAACTTAAGATCTACTAACCTCCAGCTTAAGCTTTACTGAAAGGCAAGCAGATCTCTGTACCAAAGTTTGCCTTCAAGTTGTTTTCTTGTGTCTGAATGCCTTGAAAGGTAAAATCACCTACCGCAGTGATCTTCATCTGAGTTGTCACCACAGTCATCAACCTCGTTGCAAATCTGCTCAGGTCGCAGACAAACCCTGTTGTTTCTACATCTGAACGGCCTTGTTGGAGGGCATGGAAACTTCACTGTATATTAAAAAAAAAGAATCAGCTATTACCCAGATAGTACTATTGAACCTTCTTTAATGTCTCCTTATCAAAGCAATAAGCAGGTATGGGAACACAACTGTACTTGACACATGAATGGTACTTGATTTTTAACTTCTGGTGCCTAATGGAATAACACTTGGACAATGTTTATAATGTTAGCTTTTCTTTTAGGGGATGAAATTATTTTGTGTGATAAGGGTAATTACACCTCTTTGAGAATCAGTACATGTGGCAGAAGTAAAATAAAGGAAGTTGAACGGTGATCATTATTTCAACATGCATTTAAATCTGTGCATTTCCTACAAAAAGATTAATTTCTCACTAACATCTGAAATTCCATGAACAGCAGTAACAATAGGAAGCTATAGCCTGCATTTCAAGCTAAACTTTTAAAAGTCAAATAAAGAAAATGCATATGTCCTTATATGTTACACCTAATTTCTTGCTTTACTGCAGCAAAAGCATTGAAAAATTTCATGTCGTACCACACATTTCAGCAACTTCATCAGAGTTATCTCCACAGTCATCCTCACCATCACAAACCCAAAAATGCAGTTTGCAGAGGGAATTGTTGCACAAAAATTCATCAGCTCTACATATATTTCCCCCTGGAAGGATGAAAAGATGACAGAAAAAATACAACCAGGACAACAGAAGTCAATTCATGATAAAGCCAGCACAAGCACTCCTCACATATTGTCTGCTGAGAATGACACACATAGCATAGATAAATGAGCAAATCTCAAATAAAGGGTTGGAGAGACAGAGAGGAATACTCATTTCAACATCCCTTCCTTGACCATACACTTCTCTGACTTTCTGTTCATGACTGTTATCTAGGAATTACCACTTTGGCCTGACAAAAAGTGCAGTTAACAAAGGAAGACACTGACAACTCACCAACTAGGCACATTCCTCTTGCCTTTAGCCAGGAGATGCTTAAACTACCTCTCTGTTTGCAATGTCCTTTGGTGATGATCCCTTTCAGAAAAGACCTGGCTGGGTACATCAGTAATTTGTGCTATCAAAGAACAGTACAAACCAGAAGACAGAAATATGGTCAAACCTGTGAAAGGCCACTTCGGTCCAGGATTGTTTCACATTAATATCTGATCCTCCACCTATTCCTACTCCTCCTCTCTGAGCCACACAGAACAGACAAAGTGATTGTAGTCCCATGGCCATGAGGTAGCATCCTGAGCAGTAATAGGCTTAGCCAGGCTTGTAACATCCCCATTAACTATAAACTCTGCAATTAGGGAAGATCTAGCCGTGTAGGCACAGACTAGAAAAGACTAGGTGACCTCTAACAGTCTCTTCCTTTTTGTAACTTCTGAAATGTCTCATTATGATATTTGCTGAACACAGATGCAGCAAGAATAAATTCTTCCATGTATCTTCAGTATTGACTGAACTCTGAATCATCTAACAAAAAGGAACAGAGGGTGAGAGAAAATATCTTAAGCTCGAGTGCTCAAGCTTTAAAAATTGGTTCCAGTCGAATTCAGTTTTAATACTGTGCAGCAGGAAGAATGAATTTTGTTTCAGCAGTATGACTAAATTTTACCACTATTGGTAAACAAAGTTATGGAAACTTCTTGAAATATAATACATTTTTATGGTAATCAGAATCCCAGTTTCCTGGGAAGAACAGAGTATAAAAGATATAAAGCTGTGTACCTGTAGAGCAGGAAACAATGAAATTGTATTTGATAACACCAAAACTCTCACTGTGGCTTACCTCAATGTGTTACAATCACCTTAATAGTTAAAGGAGGCTCCAGTGACTTTTCCCTTACTCAGTTAATGCCCTGTTCACACCCCATTAAATCGACAGAAGGCTTTCTTTCGCTATGTAGGGTTCAGAAAGGTTTAATTATTGTTTTTCCAGAAAATTAATTTACATGAAATACCCACCATGTAAGAGGTGTTGGGAACACTCACACTATGTTACCAAATACAATTTACTCCCAGTGCAAACGTAACTTATCAACATTAACAGAAGTAGTCTTCATTATTATTCAAGGAAAAATATATGAAATTCAAGTATTCTTCATGATGAAAGACATGGATATAAACACTTCTGTGTGTAATCACAACAAAGCCATAATTCTACTTGTATAATAAGATTGAAAAGAGCTATGTTTATAAACATGCACAGTGGGCTACAGATAAATACTACAGAGATTGTTTTAGAATGCTGTAGAATAAAACTCCTTTTGTGTTTGTGGTATTTCCAAAGAGGAAAAAATTAGTTATCAGTGAGATAAACTGGCATTTGTTTCATGTGATTACTCTGCCTGTCAGAATTCCTTTATAGAATAGACTTCTATAACAGAAATCATAATTGTGACATAAATACAAAGTATTATGGCAATAACCAGCTAGGCAAAAAGATTCTTATTGCATTATAAGCAATTTGCAGCTCACAGAAGCTCCATTATGCTATCCAAAGAATAATGTGGGCTTCAGATAAAATAAGCATGTTACTGCTTACTTACACTTCATTTGTTTTTAAAGAGATACCGTCCAGATATTTTAATGGACTAGAAGTTTTTTCAACTTTGTTGACCAAGTCTTAAAACAATTCCTTCTTCAACATTTCCAAGTAAGACTTTTTTTTATAAGTATTGCTTAATAGATTTAAACAAACTAAGGGAAGGATATTTTACTCTGCAATTGCTTGCTTCATCACTGATCATTACTATTTATTACTGCACTTCATTATACTTTTGAAGTTACACAGGTGTGGCTGTACATGGCTAATACACACAACCACTTTAAAGAAAAAGAAAAAGAAAGATGTGAGCAGAAAACCCAACAACAAACTGATTAAATGCTGAGTAATATTTTGCTGTTAAAAATGTCTTTAATTTCCGAAGTTCTGTGTTTGTCACAATTACTGCATTACTACACTTACTAAGAGTCTTGGGCACAGTTAGGCTGCTACTGCTTGGTAGCCGAAGAAAAGATTAATTAAAAAAATGATAAATAAAGATCTTTGGGACTTACACTCAGCAGCAGTAATATGGGGAACTCGTTTAATAAAGTTTAATTGCATATCTCTGTGTTTGTGTGTCTATATATATAAATATACATGAATGCTCAATTAAAAAGCCATATTAGACCAAATTTGTAAATTTGCAGCAACTATGAGAATTAGACCAACAGATGTAGTTCTCAAAAGCATATTGGGAAGCTTAATCATAAGCGTGAAAGTCTGAGAGTTGTGTTTAGCTTCAGCTTATGTGTACAGTTCTGCTCTCTAAGGAGAGCAAGAATTCAAAATATGGTTTAATGGGTCCTGGTTAGTTGCAACTTTTCATCTCCATGGCAATAATGAGAAAACTGAGTTCTTAAGATGACTTATTTAGCAATTTTTTATTATACTGCATGGCTTTGCAATTTAATGCTGTCTATAAAACTGTGAATTAACCAGACTTATTGCCGATTTCTCTGATGAGACAGAATATGCTTTCAGTAGGAACATAGCCTTTTGGTCCTTGGGGAAGGCAACACAAAGAAGGAACAATGAGCTGTGAGTTACAAACGATGTAAGTTTTGCTTTGTCCTGCAAATCGCTTGTGAAGCTGTGTTTGTCAGGAGAGGTCACAGAGCTTTCATTTCATCACACGCAATATCCAGGGCACCACTAACTACAGCAAGGTTTTTCAAGAGAAGTGTCTCTCACCTTGGTCACAGTTTTCTTCGTCACTGCCATCCACACAGTCATGGATGCCATCACAAAGCCATCGGACAGGGATGCAGTAGGCCTTATTTTTGCATCGAAACTGATCTTCTTTACATTCCGTTACACAATCCATCTGTGCAAATACAGGTAGTAACTAAGTATTCCTGAATTAGAACAATATACTTATGACAAACCTAACAAAATTTACCAACACTGCCCTACTTATCTCAAAGAATCACAAAATCATTAAGGTTGGAAAAGACCTCCAAGAACATCTAGTCCAACTGTCCCCCTACCACCTGTATTACTTACTAAACCATGTCCCTAAATACCTCATCCAACCTTTCCTTAAACACCCCAAGGGAGGACGACTCCACCACCTCCCTGGGCAGCCTGTTCCTACACCCAACCAATTCTTTCTGAGAAGAATTTTCTCCTCACTTCTAACCTGAACCTCCCCTGGTGCACAACTGACACCCATTCCCTCTTGTCCTATCACTAGTTATCTGCAAGAAGAGGCTGATCCCCAGCTCACCACAACCTCCTTTCAGGTAGCTGGAGAGAGCAATAAGGTCTCCCTTAATATAATGAAGTTGTCCCTGACAACAGTATGTGCAGTTAGTTACTCAAGTCCAAGTGAAGTTGTTACCACACGTTATATGTGTTCTGAAATGACTTCTTTATGTGGCTTAGTATTAGCAATGGAAACAATGGCCAAAGTCAACTGCTCTAAGAGATCAAACCCTGGACATGAGGACAGTTAGTGCAAATTGGCTCTTACCCACATTGACCCGTACTAAAAATCTTCCAGACTGGACTGCCTTCACCTGCACCATGCAGCATTTGTCTCTAACTAGCACTTTCCTGGCTCTGAGAAATAACAATTAGTTTGGGTCTTCTTTCTTTAAGTTGTTCAGCAGAGTGGGTTTTTCAAACACACCAACAGTGCACCATGTAGGAAGAGCATGGCATGAAAGCCCATGGAGGCTGTGGTTCCCACTGGGATTGTATTAGATGAAACTAAAGGACAGAAGAAACCAAATGGGATACAAACTTGTCTGTGCTCCTAGCACAGACAAGGTCCCCGAAGAAAACTCCCCCAGAACCGTGCTTAGGTTTTGAGTTAATGGAAACAAATCTGCCTACTCCAAAATGTGGTGACAGAGCAAACAAACATAATGCAGAGTAATTAACTGCCAAGGAGCCAAAGTCATGGGGCTAAGTAATATGACTGTTCAATGGATGAAAAAAAACCCCAAAATCGAAGTATCTTTAAGTATCTTAACAGCTTTAGAAGTGAACATAGTTTAAAGTAATTCATGTCAGATGGTAAAGAAAAAAACCAAAATCAACAGAAATTAGTCAGCTACCTCATCAGATCCATCAGCACAGTCATACTCTCCATTACATTTCAAAGATGCCGAAATACAGCCTCCACTTGCACACACGTACTCACTTGAAGAGCAGGTTGGAGATGCTGGTTACAAACACATATTTTAGCATTGAGAAAAAGAGGATTAATAAATACGTTGCTTTATAATTTAATGTTTTCATCTGGCTAACAGTGAGCAAACACATATTCGTAGTTGAACAGTTTTTCCTAAACATTAATTATAATAAAATGTTTGACAAAACTTAATTGTTCCATCCCAAGTAAAATATTTAATGACAATGGATGGATATTTCTGCTTTATCACAGAGAAATTTTGTGGTTTTCTTATGCTTGGTAAGAATGCTTACTACACACAAACACGTAATTCATAGAACATACTTTAAAGAGGGCTTAGGGTTTAGCTAAAGTTATGTAAGTGCTTCTAATTAAATAAGCTAAATTTGTAGGTAACCATGGGTTTGGAAAGCATGTTATTAAATGACAAGAAATGCAGGGTAATCAGTTTTATTTAAAATACAGATGGATATTTGTGTCATATTAGAAATCAGGGGAGCTTTGGCACAGGCTTCTGTCAGTTGCACCCACTTAGATGAAGCTTACCAAAAATTAGCAAATTTTCTGAAAAAGTAAACAATTACATTTTCCAAGACAAGTCATAAAGAATTAAAACAATAACAACAACAATAATTTTCTATAGAAAACCTCTGCGTAAGGACTAGTAAAAAATGAAAGAGTACCACAACACAAAAAGTCCCCAGAGAAACTTGAGTAACATGCAAAGAATTACTGCTCTTTTCAGAGCAGAACTTTATAAGCTACGTACACATTAGCAAGTTATATTTAAATATAATTAAATTAAATACCATTCCCTTTAACAAGCTTCATATTGCACAGCTGTACTTAAGTGGGGTTTTCAAAACAGGAATAGGATGACAGATTGATACACATTCAAAAATAGAGTATTGCAGATTTCTTTTTACTCCTCCCTAATTCCTAGTGCACAAGGAATCTTGATTTGTTAAGTTATTTTCTCCTTGTTCATTCTGATTTATCCCTTGCTTCATTTTATTTCTCAGCATGATTTAAAACAATACCTGGTTCACAATTTTTCTCGTCATCCCCAAGTTTGCAGTCTTCATGACCATCACATTTCCATTTGGCTGATATGCACTGACCATTGGAACATTGGAACTGATCTCTTGAACAGCCCTTTTCACAATACCTCTGGTACAATAAAATGCACATACAAGATCAAGAGTTTAATATAAACTTTGGCAAATAATACAGCCAATCAGAGGAGTTACAGCCTGTACCCCTTCACTCTACAAAATACTGTACTGCCTTGTGAAATAAAATATCTTTGTAGATATGATTCATGTAGGGTGGCTTGCACCCCCTCAGTAGCTGGGAAGCACCAACACTGCTAGGAAAGAAAGGACAAAATGGACAGGACAAGAAAGAAGAGAAAAACAGCAAAGCAAATATACTGGGAGCTTCTGCAGTAAGCAGAAACAGTCCGCATGGTATCTTCTCAGAAAAACCCTTCAGAAAGCAAATCACAACAAATGAAACCACTGCTGGGTGTAGAAAGAGTGGTTCCTCAACCAGGACACAAGATATCTCCAGGATGCGAGGAGATCCTGATCATTGATGGGACAAAAAAATGTAGACTGTAATAAAACATGACATAATTTTATTTGCATGTCCTCTTTTTAGCATAACTATTTCAATAGGTTCAATTTTAATTTAGTAAAGACATTTGCATGTAAGGATTCATGTGTAGAACACCCATTGCTGCTTTTTAGAATATTCATTCTTATGTGGGAATCCATTCTCCAACAATATAAACACACTAATTCCCTAATAGAAGTATTTTTCCTGGAAGAAGCCTACCTCGTCTGAGCCGTCTGCACAGTCATAGTCTCCATCACACCAGAATCTTGCTGAAACACAGTCTCCATTTGCGCACAGAAAGTCTTTCAAAGTGCATGTCTGAGGCTCTGAATAAAGAAAAGCAACAACCCTAGGTTTATTAGCATTTCCATAAAATGTTTTATGCATAACAATCCCCCAACCAATGAACAACCATAACTAAAGTCAAAATCACTAACTTGCAGACTGTAAGTCCTTTTATTTCTGTAAACATTTTCTAGCTAAATTTCATTTACATGTAGTAAAATACTAATTGGAAGTACTTTCATTTCAGTTCTGCCAACTTTCTTTGAAGCCAACTACATAAATTTTATTTCAAAGTATGAATGCATTATAAGTTTTGTGAAATATGTACTAGAGACTCAAAATTAATTCTGCACCTGTTAATTAGAACTAACCTGTTCTTTGATTTCCATCACGCCACAGAATACCATTTATCACATACCTTTGAACTTACACACGTGTGTGTCAAGAGTCAGCTCCCCCTGTGCTAAGCATTCAGGGGAGCAGGCCTGAGATGGTAAATGGGATGCCTAAGAGGTAAGGATTAGAGTTCCAAGTAAAAGAATTCCATTTTCCAGAAATTGACTCTAGGACAAGCGTGACACTAATCCACTGACTTAAATACCGAGAGAACTGTTAGAGAGTTTTAACACAATGAGAATCCAGCGGAGAGCTAAAGTCAACAGAAAATGTAGTTGCATAAAAACCCCACTGCTGTCCATGTGTAAGAAAACATAGAAAAGAAAGGTAAGGATGAGGATGAAATTTTCAAGAATTGTGGAGAAATGGAAGGGAGATGTTAGCTACAAAGAATCGAAGGAACTTACAGATGGATAGGAAGGAGTAATGCTTGGAAGGTAAAGTGGGATGTTTTGTGATAAATGAGTATGTTGTTCTAGTCCCTGGGAAGAAGCAAAGTACAGGGAGGTCTGAAATCATTATATTAGTGGACACACTGAAGGAGAAGAGTAGACACATAATTAATTCAAGGTACAGGCAAAGCACACAGGATGAGCAGGAGTGATGGAGTAATCCTGAGAAGGTGAGACTGGCTGTTTCAGCCTATTTACTTCACTGTCAGCACAGTCGTTTTCACTATCGTGTCATGAAAATGCTGGCAAGGGGAGCAGTGTGGAAGATTCCCCCAGCAGAATACTATGTGCTTTCCCCCTGAAAATCAGGACTAGTACAACAGATACTGGGGGGAAAAAAAAAAATGAAGTTAGTGCCTGGACTTTGGACCATTAGATGAAACAAATGTAGAGAGCAGGGGTGATGGAGCAGCATGTCAGCAAGTCTCTACATGCGATTTCGACTCTGCCAGTCAGAGCTTTGGGAAAGCGGGGCTGAAAAAGCAAACAAGGATTATTTGTGGGATTATTTCCAACACAGTAAACATCACAGTATGTAAATAATGTCAAATCAAGAATAAGGATTAATTATTAAGGCCTTTTCAAAAGAGGGATGGGAACAGTGACTAAATAAATGGAGGAAGGGTAAGACTGAAAAGAGACTGAGTAGACAGTAGCAATGGACAGTAATGGATTGAGCAACGCTGAAGGGTCCTTAATGGAAGGTAGGAGAACAAATACTTTTGAAAAACAAACCACAGTGATCAAGGAAAGAAAACATAAAATTAATAAAACACCAGCATGGGAATATAAAATTTATGAGTTGTGCAGGTCTCAGGTAAAGTTGAACTTAAGTTTTTTCTAGATTTATAATTTTTTTTTCTTTCAGAAAAGGAGTAGTTTTAATGACTCTTTCAGCTTGCTTCTCCCTGCCCCTTCATCATAAAAAAGAAATTGCACGTTTTTAAGAGAAGTTTCAATTTCCAGGTAGGCACAGCTTCTCAATTTTGAAGTTGCAGGAATGTTGTAATAAAAGCAGATCTACAGCATTTGCATCAGTTCTCCAGCAATGCTGTATTTAAGCAAATCTAAGGTTAGCATTTCTATGCATTCTTACACACATAATACACTAAGCACAGACAGATAATGCACTAATTTTTTTTAAAGAAAAAGCTCATTGTTATAAACATCAGTAAATCACTCATATTTGATTCTTTTTGTTGTCAACAGGCCAGGAAGAGGAAGTTCAAGATATGATAAATTATGTAAAAGAAATAATTTGTGGAAAGAGTCATTCACATGCAAATAAACAGTTGTCATGTTTCTACATTGATTTGCAAAATATAAGCAAATACATTTTCTATACTGCTAATGAATTATTTATAAACAGAGATTCAATTCTGGAAAAATGTACAGAATTAGCTAACTTCTCAATTCTCTGTTTGGAAGAAATATTTCTTCTGCCATTGGAACACATCTCTGTGATTTACATATGAACACAGAAAAGTAGTTTCCCATCAGTGCTCAGACTGTTAGTGAAAAGAACAAGTATTAATAGACTTCTGTGTAACCAAGGAAGGACAGCATCTTTCAGCTTCTGCTTTACAGAAAACACTGAAACTCCTTCCCAAGAAAGCATTTTTGAATCTTTAGAAAGAATTTTATGCAAAAGGCAGCACATAAGATGATCCATTTCCTTCATATTTTTCAGTATGAAAATAATCTGTAAAGTCAACAGACGTTTGACATCCACGTAAAGGATAGCATGAAAAGGATGCAGTGAGAAACATTTACAACTCTTTAACATTTGGAGTTCGGTTTTGCATTTAATTATCATAAATATAATACTAAGTCAAAAATTAAAAATGTTTTTAGGAGACTGATTACTTGTATATAAAAGTCAGAGGTAAAAAGCTTAACTTTTTCCTTAAAATAGGTGTGTGGTTGCTCCTTGTGAGAATTCCATGTCTTGTAACTGCTGTTACAAAGCCAACTTTTACAGAAACTAAATGTGTATATTAGCAGAAGTGGAACTGGTACATAGAAAAACAAACAGCAGTAAAACAAACCTGGGATAGGAGCACTTGAACCAAAATTAATTAGAAGCATACATCAACCTCTTGATTCCTCGTGACATTTGGCAGTAGGTCTCCAAGACTGAGAGGAATTAGGAGACATACTTAGGGCACCCTTTGTTGTGATGAATGACTATTTATCAGATCTAATACAGATGATTGTGTTGGAGTTGAAGCCTTTCAATAAGCCAAGCCAGAGTACCCGATATGGTGCCTCCCCATAACATCAGCAAAACAGCATTATCATGATGTTGTGAGTTAATCCCAATAAATACTGTAATACTGGATATCTTCCCTCCCTCCTTCTTTACCCCAGTGTTTTATTGCTGAGTGTGACATCATATGGGATGGGATATCCCTTGGGTTAGTTGGGGTCAGCTGCTCTGGCCGTGTCCCCTCTCAGCTCCTTGAGCACCCCAGCTACTCACTGGTGGGGCAGCATGAAAAACAGAGCAGGCCTTGGTGGGGTGCAAGCACTGTTTAGCAACAGCTAAAGCAGCAGTGTGGCACCAACACTGATTTTGTAGGAAATTTAAAACACAGCACCAGAGGAGCTATGAAGAAAATGGCATCTATGCCAGAGAAAATCATTACACATGATGAAAAGGAACAGGAGGGAAAAACCATTCCTTATAAGTCACCATTAACATGGACCATCCTGCAGAATGAACGCCTGTAAGCACAAGATCAGCAAAGTCGTCACAGGTGGGTTATTTTCTGTGGTATGAAGTGCAGATTTTCTTTACTTATTTATTTTCAGTAACTTTTATGAAGCTTTGTAGGTCACCAAAACAAAGACGACACTTACTCTGTTCATCGAGGCGTGAGACCGGTAGGTGTATATAAAAGAAGAAACCTTTGGTACACCAAGCTGCTTTTAGAAAACAGACACTAGCTTTGCCTGACCTGCACCAAGTCAGCTGAGCCTTAAGTGGCGTAAAGAATCTGAATTTACAGCACCATGCACTCAAAAATTACTGAAGATGACATTATGAGACATTCTAGCTTAGTTTCTTTCAGTATGGTAGTTTGAAATGTTTTCACTTAAACATGAAATAATTGCTAGTTCTCATTGCATTTGGGATACAAACTTATCCCAGGACAAAATTAACTAATTTGTTTTCTTGACAACTTGTAGGAGCAACAAAACAGCACTGAGAAGATTCTATAGCAACAGTAATATTTTTATACTGATTGAATTCATGTCTTTCTACAGCATTATTACATTTGCTTTGCTTCAATGTTTACAGTGTATTAGTTTCTTTAATTGCATTCAATAAAGCATTACTGGTGCCTTCTTTTCAGCAGGAGTAAGATAGTCATTAATATGGAATTTTTCTTTTTTTGAAGTTCCCTGAAAGAGGAAATACTATTTTTGCTCTACTTTGTTTTTAAAAATCCAAATAAACTCTGATGAAAATTCCTCTTTGAAAACTGTATTAACTGAATGCCTTCTACTTTGCTTAATGCTAACTCAGTATGGGCCTGCAAACTTCCTAATCACTCTTATTTGGGAAGGTCTAAATATGGTGAAAGAACAATAGACTGTGACAAATCTGGTTAAATAACAAAGTCATTACAGGCACAACTATTTGCATTATACCACCAGTAATTTTTCACACCCATATGTGATATTTTTTAACATGCATTCTGTTTCACTTCTGATAACTTCACCAGGTTGTGGCATGTGCATGTGAAGAAGCTGCATAGAGAAATGTAAATACTTGAGCTGAATTTCTGTAATTTAATTAATTCATTCTGCATTCTTGAGAAACAACTCATTTTCTGATATAGTTGCCCTAAAAATCCTATTTAAATTCATGTATGCTACGAACAACTTGTGATAATGTGCAATGTAATATATTTTGTCAAATGCCTTTGAAGTTCTAATTTCATATATATTTGTTTCATTATACTTCATTCTGTAAGTGGCTTGACAGCCCATAAAGAATTTTATACATCTATTTCAAACAACTGAACTATATTATGTATTTTCCCACTGTTTCCAAGATTTTGAATTTTACAACAGTGTCAGCCAACTGTGCTTAATTTAAAAAAGCAGAACACAGGACTCAAGAGTCAGAAGTGAAGTGTGGATTTGATAAGCAAAAGCAACTAAAAGAAAGCTAACACAAACTGGACTTCAGCACTCTGGCCATTAGTTTGATGCACTTTAGTGTTGGGTACTTTCAACTCACTAATTCCATCTAATACAATTAACTGCAGATTGCTTTATTTGAAAGTCTAGAGAATAGCCAAGAACTGAATATATAATTTCATTATTGATGGGAACACAAAGATGGAAATCTTAATACACAATTTAAAAAAAACCCACCTGAGTGCTGATTGCTCCCTGATTATTTGAAATTTTTTATCACTTTGAACTATGATAATCCAAACTTCAGGGAGTAAAATTATTAATGCTGGGTGATAAATAAATCCCACTTCACACATTGCAAATTTCCAATAAGATGCCTGACACTTATTTTGCAAACAGTAATTATGTTTTGTTGAAGCTTTTTTGGTTTGTTTTATTTATTTTTAATTTCCAAATATTATCTAGTCCTGTAGATTAATGCTGCTATAGCAAAACCATGTCTCTCTATTTTCACATGAGGATAGAAGAAGAACATAAAATAATTTCTTGCTATTTAAAATAAAAATGAAAATGGGAAAAAAAAATCCCACTGGCATTAAAAATCAATTCCTAAGTAAAATCTCCCACAAAGTTAAAAAAGCTTTTCTGTGTCAACCCCCAACCCCAAGGTAGAGCAGTAAGTGGCTCCAAGTGATTACTGACCCACATGACATTTTCCCTTTGAGATGAAACACTTGCATATGAACAGTACAACACTATGGCCTGCAGTAATTCAGAACATTTTCAAATGTAGATAGTAATTAAGAGTCAGACAAATCCACTTTAACCTTTCAAGCAGAACGAGCTAGTTTTCAGACTACCCTTACCTATGGACACTATGTCTTGAGCTGAAGAAAGGAGCAGACAGCACTTACACAGTGTAAGAATGCCGAATTTATTGAGCTTTCTAAGTTATTACCTTGAATATACTAAATATAGGTTCATGACATAGAATCAGGTATAAGCATTCAAATTTATCTACACAAGAAGATAGTAACTTCTTGGATTTCTAAGTACAAAAGGAAAAAATGTCAACTGAAAAGAAGGCACTTCAGAACATGTTGTGGAATTTCTCTCCTTATAAAGACAAAGATTATGAGATAAAACCATTAAGAATTTGTCATTTCTTCCTAAGAATCATAGTTAAATTAGCTTACTGAAAATAGCTCTACTAAGGTTTATTTATCCATTCAGGTTCCTCAGAGGTAGGAGAGAACTTGGCTAACAGCTACTTGGACTAACACCATTCACTTCTTAATGTGATTGTTACAGAAATGGACTTCTCACTAAACAAAACAAGGGAAATCTCAGGAATATAATGAATATAATGGACAGGTATTTTTTTAGCAACTTTTCATCACTTTATCATTGCATAGTTTTATGTTTCTTACCTAGAGATAAGAAATGCAGTATGTAGTTTATTGACAAAGGTAACCTAATTGTAATATTTATTTTGACATCATCAGATTCAGTCATGGGTCAGGCATTTTTGCATAGCTGATATTGAATTACAGCTGTTCATAAGAATAAAACAAATTGGATTTTTCAGTTCTGGTCAACTGAAGTTCAATGGATCAGATGGCACTGTATATAAATATATACAGCTTATAAGAATTAAAAAGTTTGCTCTTCCATGTATCTAAACTGTCTCCACTCCTGACAACAAGTATGTAGGGAAAAGTTACTTACTACAGTTTTCTTCATCAGAATTATCACCACAGTCATTTTGGCTGTCACACCTCCAATGATCTGGGATACAGTTGTTGTTTTTGCACTGGAACTCATGAGGCCCACAAGTTTTTTTATCTGTAATTAAGATGATTTACAATTTACATCAGACGATTTACAATTTACATCATTGCAGTCAAAGAGTCAAAATGGGAAAGCCTGCTACTAAACAGTGACATGACAATATTGCTAGATATATTTAAGAAGCAGCAAGCATAACACTTGAAACGTTACTTTCATGAAAAATCTATTTCTCGTACCACATTCTTTAAAATTGTATTGATTCATTCATGCCAAAAGAGATATGCTCATAAATTTGATGATAAAATTAAAATACAGACTCTGTACACTGCCATTTAAAATAAAAACCTTCAATTTGAAAGTGATCATAAGTTATTTTGAAGTGAGGGTACTATGGAATTTTACTAGGTTTAACTGGAAGATCGAGCAACAAAAGATCAGATCCCAGTAAGCCACAATAACATTTATTCTAGAAAGTAAAAAAAAACAAACACCAAACCCTCAAAATTTAGATTTACATATAATAATTCAAGACAAATCAAACCGAAGAGAAACCTCTGCATTTTGATTTACATTTTCATCTTCTGACATCGTGGACTGGGAGTCTACTTATATGAAGTAAAAGACTATAAAGCACATAATGTTAAACTGGGATTGATTCCTTCATGCAGCATATTTTCAATGAGCTTTCCTATTTACAGAACAGCATTGTAGGCAGCCTCTTGGAGATGCATGAACATCCTGAACAACAAGGAGCTGCCTCTTGAGTAATTCTTTCAGGTTCTAAGGACTAAGGTGAAATGAAGTAAATTAAAAAGTTATCAGTGACATTTTCTTTGGGGGGGTGGGGGTGAAAGAAAGGTTTGCTTTGTAAAAAAACCTCAACAACATATTTAAAATTATGTGTCACTGTGATGATATTTCAATATACAATTTTTAAATTTCCATTAGGCTATTTCACAGCATGTCAGCTCAGAATTCACACTGCTATTATGACAACTTGCTGAGTTCTAATAAATGACAGAATGAGGAAGGACTGAAACACTAGCTTAAATCAACCTGCTTTCACTGCCTGTGACATGGAAAGGACCATAAATTAGAAGCATTAGATCTTTTGCTATGTCCCACACTGCTGCTTGGGCCTTTGTTTTAGGTGCTGTTCTGGAACTAGAGAGATAAAACAAAACTGCAGTTGGATATCAACAAGGTGGAGATAAAAGGTGTTGCACCTCACTTGTGTACGCTCAAGAATTTGGTAAATACTACCTTTTGCATTCGTTCCTTATTCTCTGCCTGCATGCCAGCTTTCTCCCCAAATACGTTTTTTGCCTATGATGCTTCTCAAGATGACACTAAATATTGTAATAACATAATTTCAAATACTTGCATTAGCAAGCATTTAAAAAAAAGTATTAAAATGACAAACATAAAAATATCGCCTCCCTCCCCCAAAACAAGGCACTCCTCTATTTTGTTTCTGTGGCTTTGCAGAAGTTCAAGTCTCAAATGATTTGATAAAATATCAGCAGGCTGTCACTGATGCTGATTACAGGAAATGATTAGCCTACTGAAGGAAGTTTAAGTTTATATAACGAATCCTTCAAATGTCTCAAAGAACAAATTCTTCATCATCACAAAAAAAATCCTACTTTGATTCTTTAAACTAAAAATAAAATTAATATTGAAAATGTGAGGAAGCAGAAAGAAGTCATACTACTGTTGACACACTATGCTAATAAAGACCTGAAATACATATAACCTTTAAAGCAGATTATAATCACCTTCTGAGAAGGCGCAGAGTTTTCTTTAGGGTCTAACTCAAACAGGGCCTTTTGTGATGTGAAGTACTGAAGCTGTGAGCAAGGACTACCATAATCTAAAGGCTTCTTTAATTAGTAGGGCAGAAAGCATGAATTAACTCTACTTACTGTCCTTTGAAAAGCACTGTATGCTTATTAATAAGCATACCTTTCCTAACACTGCTTCAGCTGTCTGAGTTGGAAAGTAACCACCGAAGACTAAAGACATTCAGAGTACTGCTAAAAAATTAACTCGGTATAATATCTCCAGTAACACACAGTAGCAGACATTGACTAAGCAAAATATACACGAATATAGATCACTTAAAGAAAAAAGAGATTACCCTTTACACAAGTTTTGCATTGTAAGCAAAATTAAGTATAAATTAATCCTATCAAACTTTGTTCATAAAACCATCCTTAAAAAAAGCAAAACCCCCGAAACAACACAGAAGACCAAACCATGTAAAAACTGCTGCTATAAAAAGGTCATTTAAACATATTTCAAATGCTAAAATGATGTAAAAGTCTTAAATGTGAATAAACCCATCATGTTCTTGTCATCCTTGTTCCATGTGTGCATAGCTGTGTGTAGCATAGAGATTGTGAATATGGATAAATCTTGCTTTTTCCAACTCAAAAACCTAAAAGCATTATATGCAGCTAGCAGATTTAAAATAAAAACACAAGTGGTTTTTTAGGAGGTATATAATTAAGCTGAGGAATTCCTTGTGGCAGCATGTTGTGAAAACTTTACAAACTTCTCTCCAGGTGATATGATTAATTAGTTTCCCTTTTACAACTGTATTTGGTGTGGCTGAGATGGAGTTAATTTGCTCCACAGTAATTCTTGGATTTTCCACAGTGGTCTTGGATTTTCAGTGTTAAGGAAGAGTTCAATTTCCTAGGCTTATTCACCAGCTCCAACTTTTTCAAAGATGGGCTTGTGTCAACTACTTGAATCCTACCCATGGAAATTTGGCTGTCTCAGTGCTTTGCTCTTGATTACAGCCTGTAATTTTGTTACTGTATTGTCCCAGTAACATTATACTACAGTAGTATTACCTTTTCCAGACTCATGTGTTTTATAAAACATTTATTGATGTGTGGATGAATAATGGTGAGCTATGAATGTTTTGTACAATTCTTTTTCCTGTTCTCTTCCACCTCAGAACATTTTTTTATCTATTCCTTTAAAGACCTATCTTGAAATTTCCACGTTTTTCCACACTTGGTCAGTGCAGCTCTTGAATTGATATGCAGGTCCAATGATTTTCCAGTTATACTGATCCACTTATTTTGAATCTGATGATCCGTAATTCATTTCCCAGATGGGATACTGTATTTATTATTTACTTTCATTGACAGCAAAAGAGCTGACCCTGTTGTTTACAACAATGCAAGCAATGACTGAGAACAGCTACTCCTACTATACAGTATGATCTTTTCTTTCCAAGTGATAAGGTGATGATGAATAGCAGACATAGAAACCAATAGCACATATAAATTGATGTGAAAATGGCTTGGGTATTTTCAAGTTTCTATGAGTATTGTCTTCATAAACTAATTCTGTTTCTGCAGAAATACCATCAATTCATCTATTCTGTCAATGAGAAATGTTAAAATTGTAGAGATACCATTGTGATCCAACAATGAATCTTAAAAAAAGCAATGAAAGAAATTCTTGGGTTAAGAGTACTTGTGTTGTCAAAAATCTGCCTCAGTGGTGAAGAACACTCTGCTTTGGGATACTGTGCCAAAGCGGGCAGAAATTAGGGCTTCATTCAGCAATGGTACAATTCTATACTTGATCTTCTCTGTAGAGGATCTGTCTCCTCAAACTATCAGATTTATGTACAGAAGAGTTTCATAAGCATCAGAGGACTTCTTGGAGAAGTCCAATGGGGACGCAAAGTTTATGGGGCGGTGTGTTAGGGTGCATAACTCCTTGGAGCTCACAGAAAGAAGCAAAAGTTGGTCACATCAAATGGGACCTGCTTTGGACCCATCTGTGCAGCCAAACTTAACTAACATATTTTTTTACTGTTTATGAACTCCAGGAGCAATGAAGATTGACAAATAAATTGACAGAAACCAGATAATACTGTGAGAAAGATCACGATTGTCACTATATTCCAAATGAGATACTCATTTGCACCTCTTTGTCAATAAAGTAACAGCATAATATGAAGTTTAAGGCCTCTTCATATAAAGATTACCATTCTACAATAACTGTATGAGACAGACACAGCTGTCATATCAGATAGGTGTTATCACACATCAACAGAGGACATACTGAGATCACTATTTCCTTTGGCTACTTCTGAAAAAAAAAAGTCAAACTGCAGTTGAAAATTACTGGCATACTCACCACAGTTAGCTTCATCTGATCCATCAGCACAATCTGGGTCTTCATCACATACCCACAGCTTAGAAATGCAGTGTTTTGTTGTTTTACACTGGAAATGGTCTGGAGAACAACTGTTTTCAGCTTTAAATAAAAGGATTCCAAATTAAAACTAGAAAATTCTGTTAATATTCAAAATAGTGGTTTTAAAGGCAAAAATATTAAGAACTCAAAATTCATAAATTATCATTAGTATTACTTAAGAGGCATTTTTAAGAAAACAGCATTAAGGTTTGTACTGCTTATAGTTCTGTCTGCTTTTTACATTTTATATAAAATGGTCATGCTATTAGACTCTTAACAAATAGACTTGACATTGATACAATCAAACCATTCCAGTAAAAAGCAGCCAGGTTCTTTTTTCTAACAACCTAAACCACCAGTTATCAACTTTGAAAGTCAGTTTGAAGGACTAAGACAGCTCTCAGTGCTTTGATCAAAAAGGCAATCAAAATTATGTACAATTTTGGTGAAATTCTGCACTCTCTGCTACAAGAGACCATGAGTAAATGGTATGAAAATTTTGAATATTATTTTGCTTTATCAGTTTAGTAGAAAAAGTTTTCGAATGATTCCTACAAGATAAGGATTCCAAGTAGCTAAACTTCATCCTCTTCTTTCAGGATGCTTTAAGGTAAAGCTTAACTGCTTTAACTTTAGAATAGCCACTTGAAAACAGAAAAGATCCTCAGGGCACTCATGTGATTCTACACCAACTCCCGCACATATGCCAGATCTTGCTGTTTTTAAATTCTTATAGCTAAGAGTATAGAGGTAAGATGAATAAAGGGCATATATCTGGATTGGACTATGAGCAATGTATTTTTGAATAAATACATAAGGATTTCTTTACAGATAGGCACATGTACTAGGACCTCAACATTTTTCTGAACTGAACTGAACACAGGTGGAAAACATTACAACCTATCTTCTCATGTTTTCCCCCATGAATTATTGTCCCACTTGTACCTAGTGAACTCCAGAAGGTTTTTAACAAACTTTCCATTCCCTTTTGAAAAGCAATTTACTCCTTGATATGATCATTCTTGTTCTTTGGTTTTGGCAAGATGAAAAATTCTGTATTTATATAGAATAGTTGGTATATTATTTCTTTTAGGGTCATGTTTCCATACATAAATTTACAGTGCTGGAATTAAAAAGCATTTAGACTTGGCTATTGTGCTAACTATACTTATAAAAAACAGTACTGATTCTCAGCTAGAAGTCCCTCACCAAGGGACTTGAAAGTGCTTCACACTGAAGACCAGCAAAATTACCTCCATTTTACAGATGGAATGCCTTAAGAATGAAATTTGACCTTTTCAAGGTCACTTGATGAAGAAAACAAAAAGGTGGTAGAGACAGAAAATAAAGCCTGTAATGTATAAATCCTAGTCTGGTGAAATTAGAACAGAGTAGACAATCATCTCATCTGTTATCAGTCTTGCGACAGGAGTCCAAGTCAACATGAACTTTGTGGTAGAAACACTTAAAACCTCCCGTTTTCATGATGTCCCCAAGCCAACCGAAGAGTTCTCAGAAGCCACTAACACTCGTAACTTTTTTTGAGAGAAGCTAAAAAAGTCTAGGTAAGACAGAACAGAAGTAAAAAAATGTATATAATTAAGCTTCCCCACTCCCCACTGTGCCTTTTCAGATGGGTTGATGGCTGAGCTTCAGACAATTGAAAAGCTTGCTTTATGCCACAGCAGACTGTCCTACCCCCACTAATACCTCGGAAGTTTTCAACTCCAAGACTGCTGATCCTGACCCTATCCCTCCCACAGCCCCTGAGCAGTGCAGCTCAGCAGACTCTGCTGCTCTGATGTCATTTCTGTCAGCTACACCTCAAGGTTTTGGGAACCTTCCATATGCCATGTGCATAACAAAAACCCACTCTTTCCTATCTTCCACGGGAGTCTACCTGAGCCCACTTAATCAGCTTTTAAAGAGATGTACCTTACAAACCAACATATAATACTGTTATTATCATAACAGGCTACTTCTCTTCTGAGCTGGTGGGAAGATGGCCATTAAACATGACCATCAACAAAGCCTTTGTATCATTTGGAATCCTTCCCTTGGAGAAGGCTACACTCTTTGCAGAAAGGCAGCATGCGCAAACCTTGAGAATGCAAATTCAGCAAACAGGAATGAGCACCTTGTAACAGCAGTAGATCTGAACAATGAACTGAGTGAAGGACAGATGTATTTCAAGTGAGCACCACCATTTAATTACAGAATGATCAAAGGCACGAGCAATTAAATACATTTCCATTCCTAATCTCAAAATATTTTCTGTATTTGCATCTAAGAAATATAGAGTGAAAATGAATTTACAGAGATGCATTAAAAGCTGAATAAATGGAAATGAAGTTACAGAGGCAAATTAATGAAGAAGTCCCTAGAGGAAAGGAAACAGAAAAGGCAGAAAACTCCATCAATGAAAAAGAATGTAGAAGGACCTATGGATCTTTTCCAAAAGAAGATGCAGAAACGTTATCTTTTCCCATTGAAATGTGTTGCTGCAAGGCACGACAGATGAAAGCCCCAAGAAGATGAGTCATTTGTGAGGTGGTTAAGAATAAAATGGATGTTTCAGTCTGAGTCAGAAACCCAATTAAATGCTTGAAATTAATTGTTTGCACACCCGTCTGCTTTGCAATGACTTTAAAAAATGAAGTTAATAAATGGTATTTTAGTTTGTTCTTTTGTATACGAAACATTTTACATCAAACAGTCCCATGGATTAACTGGTTTGCACATTCCTCATATCATTTTACACAGAGACATTTATAGTATTTTACATATTTTCCTTCAGTTTCTTGTTTAAAACCAGCTGCAGTTGTTGGAGCAAAATAACTTACGACAGTCTCTTTCATCTTCTTCATCCCCACAGTCATCCTGTCCATTGCATCTCAGATTTATTGGAATGCACTTCTGATTCTTTGTGCATTTGAACTGACCTGACAGACACACGTGTGTGTCTGTAAATTAAAAGAATAAAATAACAATTAAAAAAGATTAAAGGTCAAAGACTAAAAGATTTAAAAATTAAAAGGTAAAAGAATAATATCTGTTTCTTGACAGAATTTAAAGCATGACATTTAAATCAGCTTAGCATGTTTCTGAAGCCTACAATAAATATAAGCACCTACCACAGTTCAGTTCATCAGAATTGTCCCCACAATCATTCTCTCCATCACAGATAAAGGCTGGAAGAGCACAAAGTCCAGTTCCACACTGAAAACGTCCTGGCTGACATCTGAATTCAGCTGAGAATAAAAGAATCCCTGTGTATCAGTACTATGAGAGGAAGGGTTAAAGTATCTATACTGTTGTACTTCCTGTATGGACTAATCAAAAGAACTTATAAACCTTTGTATCTGCCTGGATAGTCTCAATCTGAGTAGATATTAGTAACTAAAATGTACATATGCTATAGCAAAATTAATTTAAAACTGAGATTTTTAATTTACAAAATTATAGTTCCATCTTATTAAGGATGCAGAGTGCAATGCATCATCACTTTTCACATCAACATTTACTATTTCACATCATACTCAGCATTTCACATCAATGCAGGTTGATGTTTACTATCAGCTCAACAGAGACTTGCAATTTAGGATCTAAACACTTGAGTTCAAGTCTGCGTGTGGAACTAAGTTCTATTTCCTATGAAAGGTGTAACATTGTTCCTTCCACAGCCACTGCTGTCGAGTGAATGAGCAATGTGCACCTTTATAGTCATATTTTATAAAACACAGTGTAGCTTAGGATGTAATCTTATGTAGAAGATTTATGTTAAAGCTTGCTTCAAAGGTCTTTGCAGCAGAAAGAGAACTAATTATAAAACTGTAAAGATGTGGGTGATAGATCTCAATACAAGAAGTAGTAATAAATCAGTTGAACTGTTATTTAACTACAAGACTGTAAAACGCATAGTAAAGCATTTTGTGAGTATAAGATTGAGGGAAGAAGGCAAGAATCTTTTCATTTCTGTAAATTAATATAATAAGTATTAAAGTACTCAGTGACAGGGACTGAGAAATAGCATCATCAACAGCTATTACTGTTTAGGAATCCCATACACTAAAAAGGTACTTTTCTAACAAGTGAATTTACAGTCAGGACCAATCCTTGGGGATGATAAAAAACTGTCATAATTGACTTCCAGTTGTCTACCTTTCAACAAGGGAATACTACAGCAACCTACTCTTTGGAGTATGGGAGGCTATCGACAACTACATGGTGCCTACACCACCTTAGGGATAGCATCCATGGGGTGCATGAAAAATCCTCATTGCATAAAACTGCTCACATAGGAGTGGTGGCCAAACTTTTCTTTGACCATATTTATAAAATTATACAATGAAAATATTTATATAGTACAGATTGTGAAAAATAGACAGAATCTGAGTAACAAACACGTGCAGAACACGTTTGGCAAGTTGCACTCAATAATAATGTTTAATTGCAATGAAGGGTAAGTAAATGAGATTAGAATTCCACATTTGTGTTATACACAAATAAAATAAGTATTTTTGGCAGAATTTTTTATTTGCACATAGACATGAGCAACCTCGGAAATTATGTCTAAAATAAAAATATTTATTAAAAAGCAGTAACTGGGACCAAGTACAGGTTTAAAACATGAAAAACATTGTTCTTAGGCTTTTCCAAAGACCTTAAAAAACCCTTAGTAGACATGAGTTAATGAAAATATTCTATAGACTGACCAAGAAGAGCCTGCAACCGTGAATTTGACAGAGAGGAGGGAAAAGAAATCAGAGCTGCGAACAACAGCCTTACTGAACCCCACAAACCCCTCTAACATCTGTAAAGCGTTATATTTGATTTGGACTCTACAGACAAGCCTGAGCTCCAAATTCAGAATGCACTTACGGCATTCCTCAGGCTCATCGGAGCCATCTCCGCAGTCATCGACAGTGTCACACTTCCACCAGAACGGAATGCATTTGTCAGTTTTGCATCGGAACTGTAAAAAGAAGGAAAGGAGGAAGAAAAGCTTTGACTGGAACATGTATTCATTTATTTTAAAACACAAATAGTGCTGTTTACGAAAAATTAGATTCGCTGCTTAAGTCCTCGTCCCATTAATTAACTCTGGCTGTTAATTTAATAAAATTGTTTTTCAAATATTCTTTTTTTGGAGATGTTTTGCACCAAGACTCCCACTGATAGAAATCACTGTGCTTCCAAGATGTTGATACGCTGACTTACAGTGCCCCTGACATAAAACCACCCTTTGCATTTTGCTGCATTCCAGGATTCGATCCCTTAAGATCTTATTCTAAACAACCACTTCAAGTCTTTAACAGCCTTTGTAGGCTGCTGAAGCAGACTTAATATCTTTTTCCAGATAAATCAAAACACCCACAGTTAAAGAAAAGGCCCTTAACATTGTACTTGTACACAGTATTGCTTGTATTGTTTGAATTAAATGAGAAAAACAGAACCTAGGCTTTCCAAACTTTCAAAAGGATAAAATATTTCTACAAAAAACCCAAAAATCTTTTGTAAGTCCTTGGCAATGCCTTTACTCTGAACTCAGGCAACATTGTACATGGTTTCGACTGGAAGAGGAACACAAACAAAACAAAAAGTGGAATTACTTGATGCAATTCTCAGAATAAACCGAAAATCAGAGTTCAGTGAGTGACTCGTGCTAGGGAGAAAAATCTGTATAATCACCAACTTTTAAAAAATGTTCTATTTCCCATATGAAGCGCAGAAAAGAAGGAAACCAACAGGTTCAGAAGCACAAGATACTTCATTTTCTGGAACTAGGCATAACTTTTTAATTTCTTCATGTTTTAAAAATCATTGATTATTCTATAAAACTGTATTTAAAAGGTGTATTAAATTTGGTGTACTAGCTCAGTTTTAGCTTTTCTATCAGGAAAACTTAGGGTTTCACAGCCATTTATTCAGTAGGACCTATAATTTGAGCTACCACCCTCTCATGCTCCATTGAGGGACATCCTGCATAACAGGCAGCTACGCTGAACTGTTCAACTGTTCAGCCAAGGTATGCATCTCAGAGTAGCTCAGCAGAAGGTCTCCAAATGTAGGGGACAAACAAAGAGGTAATTCTCTGCTTTTTTGTTTTATTTTTTTTCCTATGTGCTACTTAGTGTCTCTGCTGTTTAAGGTGCTGGCCTCATCCTGCTCACCTCGTGGGACTTCAGGCTGTTAAGCTGAAACTGCGAGTGTAACTCCAGGAGATGGATGCTGATCCTTAGATGTGGTTAATGCTCTGCACGACAATGCTTACGCTCCTTTCTAAACTGGGGAGCCAGTCTGTATGCAAAATTGGGGGTCAAAGTCATAAGGGTGTGCCTGGGACAGCCTTGAATGATGTGACTGTTAGTGTCCTAGAGTCTGATCAATTTGTAGTAAACGATTTCTCACGTCAGATTAGCCCTCAAAAGACAGCTGAAAGCCTGCAGGGCAGTAAACCCAGCCTATCAGCCATCCAAGTACTTTTCAGAAAGGTTAACAGTGGACATGTTGTCAAGAGCACCATAGGAACAGCTTTGATTTTACAGCGTAAGTGGAAAATATTAAGCGGCAAAGTACTTTTTTTTTTGCCACTGATCCTTGCATCTGATGTCATTAGACTGACAAATTACCAGAGAGTAAACAGATTGCAAAATTGGAAGAAAATAACTAACAACCAAAGTCACCTTGCAACCGTCTGAGGCAGGTTCTTTTATTTAACCCCGGTCTCCCTCTTACAGAACCCAAACCCTGTAAAACATGCTGCTGGAGGATGCAAGATGTGATGTTAGCCTTTAATTCAGTCTAACAATGAACAATTTAGACAGGAATAGAGCCACTCAAACAACTTAGCACAGAAGTTCACGGTGGAAAAAGCTTCCAGTGACATTTAAAGAAAACTTAAAGAAAGGAAAAAGCAGTGGGTTATTTTAACGAAAGAAATTTGAGAAGCCATATATGGGGGGAAACAAGTATGAAATTTCTGATTTTACAAGGTTTTTTTTACACTTTTTTTGATCACTGAATGGGAAGTAACAAACAATCTAAACAGAAAAGACACAAATGAAGTAAAATCACATCAAACAGGGAACAGGTAGTGGGATGGTTTCTTAAATAACACTATTACTTGAATGAAACTGTACATAATTTATTAACATGACCACTGTTCCCTAAAAATGTTTATGTAAAATCTTTTCCTTTATAAGCAGAGACAAAAGACATCATGACATAGAACACTCTAAGAGGTCATTAGCATACATATAATAAAATTGGACTACTAGAAAAACTAGGCTGCCAGAAAGCTTTTAAAGGCCATAAGTACTGTTACAAATTGTCTGGGTAGAACAGACAAAGACTTTTATCAAAATCTTATTTCTTTCTTATAAGGAATCAGTATGTTCTACCTAATCTACTTTATGTTTTAAGAAAAAAATCACCGAATATTTATTTCAAGTACTAGGGAATCCACCTCCCATAAAGAATTCAATATTTTAACTGATGCAATTGTTAATTAATTGTGTACTCTTCCAATTGCATTTCAGTTACTGAATTGTTTTTAATTTAACCCTATCTAGCAAACTGGATTTTTTCTTAAAATATATTTTTAATTAATATAAAGTTTATTTATATGTGAATATCCCTAAATCATTTTTATAAACACTTTGTATTTTTATGTTTCATATTTTATATACATGTTTTTTCCAAAGCAGTGTTTATGGTTTTAGTAGCTGTATTTGTTCTGGTGACTGGCAGAAACATCTGCATTTGCAAGGGAACAAGTTCTGTATTCTCTGGAAATAAGGCATTTACAAGTCTACTTTCAACTAATAGCCTTGAAGATGAAACGCTTTAAATGCACCCATGAGTTACCCAGTCTGCAGCTCCTTTGACTGATGCTTCCACATTTCATGGGCACCAGCATTCACTACCTAAAAGCAGGTGGAAACACCGCAAAATATAATCCCCACAGGCCCTCCTCTCCATACATATGCGCTTACCTGACTGGCAGTGCAGTTTGATAAGCATGTCTTGTTATCCGCAGCAAGGTAGAAGTTAGTGGGACAGGCACAAGTATACATCCTCTCAGGGGCTAGAAGGCATAAATGACTGCAACCACCATTGTTTACTGTGCACAGATGTTTGGACACTATGGACAGAACAGGAAAAGAATATCAGTCCCTATTATTTCAGCATACTTCAGGGTTTCTGCTTTATGGAGGAAGAAAAATGTAGTTCAGATACTACTGCTACAATGGAATTTCTCAGAAAAAATGTAACATGCAACCTTTTCCTTTTGCCTTTAAGCTATTCTCTTTTGCCTGCAAAATTAATTATTACTGTGGATGTAGATTCAGTGTTGAAAGAATAAGAAAAAAGCACTAGGGTTTGGTTGTGTGGTGGGTTTTTTTTTGTAATAATGAGACATAAATTTAGCTTATCTAGGTCAAGTGCCAAATTGTACTCATTTACAATTCAAATACAGGGACATCAGGAGATCAGAAACAATCATGACGCCTACATTCTCTGACATTCCCTCAGCCCAGCAAGTTTCTAAATAACAGTATTCTTCTGTATTATTAACACTCACTTTTTTTTTTTTCAAATAATAAGGTTAAATGTTTTCATAACACACTGTTCTCATCTTGATAACTGGTAACTTGCACTGTAATGCAACTTAACAGCTCTGTACTTCCAGTCAGTATCTGGGTTCATTTTTAAGCACCCTCACTGGGATATCACCAGCGAACAAGATGTATCACATTTATTTAATACTGGATATACTTAGAAAATTAATCACAGATTCATGTTTAAGAATGCTAATTTCACAACTACTACAATTTGGCAGAAACAAATAAATCACTGCAGATGAATGAACTTGCAATAACTCAGCAACTGGCCACCAAGTGAAATACATGAATGTGCAGTATGGAAAGCATAGACAGAATAATTACCATCAGGTTGCCTATAAGAATGATACACCTGGATGTCTGTTATGGTGTGCCATGAGTTAATCAGTGATAGTCTGTCTGATCCAGAGGTTTTGTGGGCACGGCTGAGTGATTTGGTTTTCCCATCCGTCCAGTAGATGTAGTCTTCAAACAATGTTAGCGCAATCACCCCTGGAATATCTTGATTAGGGACTGTAAGAAGAGATGCTAAGATTAATGTTCACTCTTGGAAGCCTGCCAGTTAAAATATTCCATACTGCATGAGTTGACAGATACAAGTGTTATATAATGTCTTGAGAATAATTGTCATGACAATATGTCAAGCCTAGAGGGTTCTTTATTACCGGTTACGATAAAGATGGATGGGGGGCGAGCTCTGCTTCCTTAGAATTAGTTGGCCCAATCAGTGTTATGAAAGAATTTCAGTTAACAAAAATCATCTCCAGATTCCAAACCAATGACATGTCAAGGTTTAAAGTAGTGTATAACACAGACATAACTTAACCTACTTGTTACAGAAGGCCAGTATTAATTTGCGGTTTCGGGGAATTAAGAGATATTACAAAACACCCAAAATGTGAGGTAATACATCTTCAGGTGCACATATTTAACACCCATTAAGACAATTAATAGTTTGGGAATTTTTTTCAAAATATACTGACAAGAGAGACAAGGGGGAAAAAAAAAGAGTTTTGCATTAAAATAAACACAGCAGTAAGAGGGCTTATCACTTAATTCCTAGTATAACCAACCACGCAATTACAAAGAATATATTACACAAAGTGATGGTAATATCCCATTGTTACAATACCACAAGATCATGAATCAGCATCACTTTAAAAAGAGTGGAAGGAAAGAAAGAAAGAAAAAGCCTTGGAACATCTTTTATTTTACTGTTTGGGTTTTTTTTTAATGTATGCAGCTGTAATCATGTATGTCACAGGACACATCTGAATGCAATGGTCAATTTATAATTTGTAAATTATAAACTTTTAATCACTGAATCACTCTAATAACTGATAGAAATGAAAAAGCAGATCAGAGCAGATGAGACTGCCAATTTTAACCAGTTTGTCCTTAACACCTTTACCTCGCATTCTTAGATGAATATAGCTTTATCTTTCTAACTGCATCGCACTCAAATAGAGTAGGAAGATCTCAAATTCCAGCTGGAACATTTGATAATTTACTGACAACTGATGACTGATACTGAGTATATGGAATAACAACTGGGCAAAACCACTTCTGCATAAGATAGTCTTGCCAACATTGAACTCCAGTGTAGGGGAGACTATACTCAAAGTCAAGGAAACCTCCCTTCTTACATGTTTATACACAGCACAGCCATCATACTGAAATAACAGTGGGATATTCTTTTAAGGAGCTTCATGACATTTCTGAGAAACTTTTCAAAGTGCAAAGAAATCTTAATATTTGCACTCATAATGTAGGCAACCATGTCATGGTTCCCTGTAGAAAAACCCTCAAGAAAAAAACTCTTATAATTTCCCTTCTTTATAGAATCACATTGTGAAATGAGGGTCTGCTATCTAGATGTGAATGCCTCCCCATGGTGATTGTTGCTATCCTGTTCCTCTGAGTAAGAAAGGCCAGAATTCAAGTACCATTACTTTCAGTTTTTCCACCAAAGTAACAGATTGAGTGTAAAAAAAGCAGATACAGAAATTGTAAGTACAGGTATTTTCATTGTGCTGATTCTGTTTCCTCTTTCCACATTTTCTTATCATAGGATTTATCAGAAGAAACAGAAAGATAAACCTCCCAGATTCCAGAAAACACTGTCTAAGCAGTCAAATGCTAGTCATTACCACTTTTTAATGTCCTTTTGCTTCACATGGGTGATTTTCCTTCAATCTTCTTGACAGTTTCCTTAAGCTTTGAATACATCTTTGATAACAACGAACTCAACTTTATACTGTTCCAGAAAAGGCACGCATCTCTATAAATTTCATTTAAAAAGCCCAAATGATCTTTAAGATGCTTTATTATAATTATTAATTGGGAATACTAATTGTAATATCTTATGCTTGCCACCATATTACTGTAATTAAGGAATCATAGAACATAGAGATTCACATCATTTGGAAAAAGGAAGTGAAAATTCTTCATTATTTCAGAATTGCTAATTAAAGACCTGTGTACATGCATGCTCGGTAAGAACAACACATTTTGGTTTGAGACACTGTCCAGTATTTCAGGAGCTCTCTGAAAACCAGGACTCATTCTGACTTCCTCTGTTGCTGCTCTCTCCAGTCACCCCACTGAATTTAAGCCATTTACCTGCTGTACTCTGCTGATATATTTGCCACGGGATTTTGAGTCCATCTAGGCACAATCCACTGTGCCCTCTTTAGATACGGGGATTTAGGTATAAGGAACTCAACGTTTCTTATTTTGGGCAGATTATAAGCATTTGGTATTGAAAGCTTTTGTGTAGCCTCTACGTCAATCCATTGTGGCAGAGTACAGGAATTTTAGGTACATCTGGAAAATGTCAGGAAATTCCCTCCCGATTTAAGGGACAGTTTCTAATGAGAAATCCAAACCATGCTGACAGAAGAAGCAGGGAGGAACAGCAGAAAGAGAAACTGCTACTTCTGAGCAAAACCCTCAAGCTATCCATAAAGCTATTTATTTTACTTTAGGTTGAGTTCTGAAAAAAATAACTGCTTGTATAAATTAGGAGCCTTGCTGCTACTTTGGACATCAAATTAAAGACGTCAAAGACACGACTCCAGTCTTTCTAAATAAAATAAATGTGCTTTTTTCTTTGTCTGTTTTCTTTTATTCTCATCACAGTTAAAATTGAAATGAGAATAAATGGGCATGTAAAAGACTAAATGCACATGAAGAGGATTTACATAGGAAGATTACTTTTGATTGTCTTTATTATTCCCCAGCAACAAAAAATATGTCTAGCAGTCCTCCTCTTTTTTGCTGTGCAGGAATTACAAGTAAACACCATACCCTGAGAAGAGATGTAGGAGTAAATGCTTACTTTTGTTTGTATGTATGTCTGCAGGTTGTCATACAATTCATCCTAGTTTCAGCACATTACACATACATCAGAACCCAGATGAAAATTTATATTCATGAACTGAAGGAGATTCAGGAGTAATGCTATACTGTCCGAATTGTGCCATCACACCTTATTAGTAGGGAAGCTATTTTAGATGTATGTAAAACATGAAATTCTACAGGTAGAGTACCGCCTTTCAGAAAACCGTTCATTGACTCAAACGTATTTTATTTTTTTTAAAGCCAATTCTGTAAGCAACAGGCTTAGAAGCTTAAAACTTCCAATTATCTTAAAAAAACACCCACAATACCAAACACAATGTAAAATATACTTTACCTTCTTTAAAATAAGTATACAAGACTGTATCTGTTTCTAAAACCTGAATTTTCCACTACTGGCACAGTTTCAAGGGTTTAAACACTTGCAGATTAGGGTTTAGTTTGTCCTGCCATTATTTCTGAGTAACTTTATAATTCTGATGGGCTTCTACATTATAGGTAACTTTTCATTAAGTAATGAGCAACACAAACCTGATCAAATTCTTGCAGAAGCTTGCCCTGTTTATAGCTGTAAAAGCTACACAAACACTCATATATATATATAGAGTCTGATGGGACTATGAAATTTTCTCTAAATTATTATAAAAAAAAAATCTATCAGGGAAGAAATGAATGGACTGTGTTCAATAAAACAGTACACATAAATAAATGTAAATAAAAATATATGTAAAGTAAAATACACAGTCCCAGTGGATGCAGCTATTTCTCATAAAAAATTATAAGTTGACCATAAAAATACAAAAATTCTTCTAATGTGACTATAAAACTCAATATCTTTTCTTCCAGCTGATATATGTGTAAAGATTGAGAGAAAACAGGCACTCAATGGCAACTGATTCTGATTTACTTCGCTGTTGGAGGAACAGTTCTATCATAGCTTAGTATTATTTTTCTTTAACTGCTGTTATATTACAAAGACTGGAATATCAGAAGTATTGACATGTAATATGTTACAAAATCCACAGTTCACATCAACTACAAATGACCAAAAAAACTGAAACCCAAACCCCAAACCACAAAACTGTGAAGGAATTTTTACATCTTATTTTCTAATGGAACAGTAAAATAGTCTGTCATGCTTTTTTTTTCTTTGCCTTTGAAGACATCAGTGTTTCAAGCTTTCCAAAATTTTAGGCAGTGACAGCTACTGATTTATCATAAATGTATGTAGCAGAAACACCCAATTTTTTTCAGTCTTTCCTTTAACTTCCAGAGAACCTCAGCTGCATTTCTGATCTACCTCTTCATAAATGACATACATTAGTTATAAATCGCAATACTAATTACTAACCTCACAGCACACACTATGGTGTGAATCACAGTTTTAAACAAGGAAAGCAAGACTAATTGCTCTCCTTTCTTTGGCGAGCACTGTGAAAATGGAGTATGTTCTGCAAATTCAAAGTAAAGCCAGGTTAGTGGTGACTGATAAGTAGCTCTGCTTCCCCTTCATCACCTATTTGAAAACATTTAATCAAGACGTCAGTTTGACAATCCATTAGGAAGAAAGTAATACATTCTCTTAAACAAAACATTACAGCAACATAAGGGTCAGATCTCCACCAGTGAAAGGATGGAGAATTCAAATAGATTTTAACACACAGCCATGAGAACTGCACTCACTTGGTACAAATTACTTAGCAGAATTACCTATGTATTCAATAGATTTCTTTTTTTCTTTTAAGGCTTCTCATAATAATGTCAACCTGTAACCTCTCTGAAAGCTTCAAATATTGGTTGAAGTAAACTGAAGGCAAATCCATCTCTCAAAACACTCAGCGGGAGTAAGAAAACACCTCAGCAGCAGACCAATAACCCACTGAATACAGACCTAGCAGTCTGTATTTGTCTAGACTAGTACTTACTACACATGCTTTTACCCCCCACTGTTTCTCAGAGCATCAAATACTTCCATAAGCCATTGCAGCCCATGCATATTATACTTTTGTCTCAGATGAGGAAATGTCAACTACAACTGCAGAGCAGTTCAATCAGAAAAGGGGTAACTGCTCAACTGTGACCCGACTCAGGCTCCATCATCACAGATAGGCACAACGGGCAGCTGCTACGGTGTGAGGGAGGAGGTGGGAAGTGCCTTTAGCCCCTTTCATAAACCCTCCCCTGAACAGTATTAACTTAGCTCACTGCTTCCACTGAGTCCCAAACAGTAATTTCAGTGACTCAAGATTCTTACAGCTTATGATACAGTATGTCTCAGAACATACATACCAGTTTTCATATCCAGTAACATTGCCCATGCATCATATATGAGTAAAAAATGCTTCATTTCATGCCAGCAACAGAATCTTACTCAAGAGTAATTCAAACTGATACTTACTTTGATATTTGAGATGTTGCTATTATTTGTGTAATCAAGTGCATTATGGGGGCCTATTCAACAATCAACAATTCTGAGGAAAAATGACACCCAAAAATTGTTTTTGTGATTCCTTTTCCTGCCACAGCCCCCTCCTATCAGAGATGGGTGACTCCCTTGCAATCCATTCTTCTTTAACATGCCTTTTACTGTCACATCTAGTTCTCCAGTGGGTTCTCTACATGAATCATGGCTTCTCCTGCACACAATTCTAATCCGAAATCATGCTTGACTAAACAATATGAAGATGAGAAGGTAGAAAAGCGAAGGAATGCACATGCCTGTCAGAAAACTACATAAAATAGGAGGAAGAAAAAAAGGTAGGTAGTAAAATGGAAAAAGGTGGGGTCTTACAACAGATCAGGAATAGTGTGACCAGCAGGAGTAGGGAAGTGATAGTCCCATTATACTCAGCTCTGGTGAAGCCACACCTTGAGTACTGTGTTCAGTTTTGGGCCCCTCACTACAGAAAAGACATTGAGATGCTGGAATACATTTAGAGGAGGGCGATGAAGCTGGTGAAGGGTCTGGAGCACAAGTCCTGTGAGGAACGGCTGAGGCTTTTTAGTCTTGAGAAAAGGAGGCTGAGGGGAGACCTGCTCACTCCCTACAACTACCTGCAAGGCGGCTGCAGAGATGTTGGGCTTGATCCCTTCTCTCAGGTGACAAGTGATAGGACAAGAGGGAATGGCTTGAAATTGCACCAGAGGCTATTTAGGTCAGATGTCAGGAAGAATTTCTTTCCTGAAAAGGTTTGTCAAGCATTGGAACAGGCTGCCCAGGCAGGTGGTGGAGTCACCATCCCTGGAGGTATTTAAAAGGCGTGTAGATGAAGTCCTTAAGGACATGATCTAGAGGTGAACTAGGTTAGGTTAGGCTGTGGTTGGACTTGATGATCTAAAGGGTCTCTTCCAACACAGGTGATTCTATGGTCAGAAGCAGTAGAAAATAAAAAATGTTAGATACTTGAACACAAATAAAAATGACAATAGATAACATGCTAAAGGGAGATAAAGTGCTGCATGAACTTAAGGGAAGGAGAGCCTCATATCTCCATAAGAGACAGTATGATTATGGAGCCATGTGAGAAGCATGGACAGAATTAAAATGTGTATCTGTGTGTCTCCTGAATCTTGTACTAATTTTATCAAAGAATATAAATATTTATGCTGTAAGTCACATCCGTGATAAAAATGTCAACTTCTCTCTTGTATGAACTTAGTTTCCCTTATATTTTCTGAGTACCTCTACCTAAGCAGAGAAGATGTTAATTTGATTTCACGGGTGAAAATCATGCCATCTAGGATTTCTTAACTACAAACTACATTTACTGAAGAAGTCATACAGAAGAAATGAAGCCCAGTTTCACTCAGTTCTTACTGGAAAACAAAAAATTCCCAAGGTAAAAGTAAATACTCTAGCTAAAATGGAAAATAATCCCAAAACTCAAGCCACATTGTCAGCTGGTAAAAATCCATCAAGAAAAAAGTGTCCTTAAAAGGAAAATTCTTACATTTTCTAACCAATCAACACTACAAAAATATAAGTCTTTTATCATGTGCACCAAAGGTTGGATTTTCTTCAGTGTTTGGCTCCTGATCAAGCCGAAGCTGGCTTAACACTTCCAAGCTAGAAGGAGATCCATCCCTTCCCTCCTTTCCAGAAGGGCAACAACTTGTCATGACCCTACGCAAAGTCTACAAGAAGAGAAGAGATGAAAGTCCCTGTCATGCTTCTCCCTAAAATGTGAGCTAGAGTTACTGCCAAAGGTAATGAATTGTGGTTAAGCAATATTTTATGGGAAAAAACCCACCCCAAAACACTGAAGCAAAATGCAGGCTAAATATTTTGCATTCCACTGTCTGAAACTCTTGATTTGCTGAACTTCAATAAAATAAAAACAAAAGTCTACTGACATCTTGACCCAAATGGACCCAATGATAAAAATCTTAGGAAGAATTAAGAATCTTTCAAAGAGACACTGTGTCAAAGAAGAACATGTAAGAAGAAAGTAAGTCATTAAACCTAGAAAAATTAATAAACTTGGAAATTGCTAATCCTCTCTCCTGCTGGCTCATACTGTCCTATCTTCCACCTGAACTCCCGTAGGTCCATTTCTGCCTCATGTTACATTCAACTTGTAAAATAATACTTACCATGGCACAATATTGTTTTCACTTCTGGATTGTACTTACTCCTAGTATTTCTCCTTTTGATAAAGGATTTTAAGTGCTTAGACAATGACATTAATAATGAATTATGACAATATGATTATGTCTATTAAGCTTGAAAGAAAGTATGTAATTTGATAGATGTAATTAAATTTAAGTAAAACACTATTAAATAAGTAAAACACTAATTCTTAAAAAACATGAGTCATTTTATAATCACTATTACTTTTAAAAAATTGACACTTTTTAAAAAAAACAAACCTGCCAAACTCAAACAGAAAAATGTTTTTTCGTATAATACCTTCCATTAACTGAAGCCATATTTCACAGAAAAATATCCCAAACCACCAAAACCACTTTTTAGGATGGTGTTCTTGAAAATATAGACTTTTTAGGATGGTGTTCTTGAAAATATAGACATTTTCAAGAACAGTATGTGCACGCATACATATTTATCTCTGACAATTTAATATGTACATAACTCATCTATACTTGGGTAAGTATGGAAGATACACATACAAGCATGAATTGGTAGGACATTTTGCTGGTCAAAAAATGTAACTGAAATTGTGAAAACTGAGAATATCTCAGTATAACAAACTCACACAGAAATTGTCCCAAATGTGTTATCACAAAAGCAGGACATTTAGACTTAAAACTGAATTTTAACGTCTTAAGGCACAAATGTACCTATAGTATTAAAGCTCTTAGATAGGACTTAAAATGATATAATGAGAAGAGATTAATAAATTTTCCAAAATCTGCCAGTAAAATCAGCTGATGAAATCTAGGACTGAAGTATTTTATTGTCCCACTTCAGAAATTGTTTGGGCGTTTTTAGTTTCACTGTGAGCAGTTGTTTATATCTCAGTTACTCTGCAGTAGTAGAGTAGTGCACTGTCACTCAGTGATTCAATTATACTCACCTATATACAAGTCACTATTTGAGTAGAATTACTCATAGTGTGCTAGTAAGTTTCAAAGATTCTTTAATTCACTTTCAAATTATAGAGACCATTCACGTTCCAAGCACCCCTACACCTGTGTCTTGCCACTGGTTTTAATATTCATCCCCACTCTGCCATCCAAGCTATTCATTCCTTCACTTTGGCTCCCCACTCTCCTGCCCAGTTTATCTCCTGTCCTCATTCAACTACAAGTACATGAACTGATAAGACACACTGGTGTCTCTATCTCCTACAGCAACTATAGGAGCTGTTCAAGGCTCTGCAACTGTCTTCATCAAAACTGAGAGGCTGCCGCTTGCCTCCCAGCTTTGTTTGCTTTGGTATGCACAGGGGGAGACACTATGACACCGTGGTATTTTTATGTTCTCTGTTCAGGTTGCTTTCTGGCTGGAACAAATTCATGGAAAACAATGCCTGTCCCTTAAAATTTTTCACAGAGCACATCTAGCTCATACAGAAACTCCATAGACTTTACCAGTGAATCTCTGCCAAGTTTGGAAGTTTTTATGTAGAAAAATTATTTTCAGAGGTTTGGAATCTAACCAAATTTGGACATATCACAGGAACAGTGGAAGATACAGAAACCAACCTGTTGGCAATCTTCATAAACTGGGCTCCATAAACTGGAGACTGTGGAACCCTAGAGTAATGTAACTGTGTGAAATGCCTTTAACATAGGTGACTTAGTGTATTTTTCCTGAATATTATCCTTTAAAAGAGCTAGAATACAATAAAATAAAATAGTCAGATTTAGGAAGACAAACGAATTGAAGAATTTTATCTGAACAATTATGAAAACTGAATCTAGAATGCAATAGTGGAGGCAAAGCAATTATCAGTTTGTGCTATCAGATGTGGCTATAATGAGTAATTCTATAGACCCCACAAAAGTTGCAAAAAAATTATTGCAATATCAGAACTACTGCTTATTTCTTGTCTGCTGTGAGAAACTCTCTTTTTAGACTTCACAAATTTTAGAGCTATGAAAATAGAAGTACAAAAGGTATTAGTTTCTGTAATATCTTAAGATTATTTTTCATTAGGACAATTTAATAACTGTATTTCTCTTATACAAAATTCGGTTGGCAGAGTTCAGACATAAATGCTCACTAGCTACAAAGTCCTTACAATTAGCAATTTTTTCAAATTACTAAAATTTAAAAAAAGCTCAAAAATTCCTTAAACCTGATACCCTGAAGTTTGTAAGCACTCAGACAGAAGCCCAATCTATAGGAAATTATAGGATGTTTAGTCAATTATATTACAGTGAAAGAAGCCATCCACAGATACTTAATTCATTTAAGGCTCAATACTTTATCATTGCTTAATTTTCATGTCCCTGTAAGATGAAGCAATGAAGCACTCAACTTTTGTTCTTGTGGTACAGAACATCAAAGAACTCTACACACTTAAAGACTAATCTCAGCTCAGAGAAGCTTCTGTACTTCCTAAACTGGACTATCAGATTCTACTTTTATAGTTTCATTATACTGAAATTCTCATCTTCAAAGAGTGAAATGAGAAAACGGTAGGCACCTCTGGGTTTTAAGAGCTCTGAAGGATAGGAAAACCTGCATGAGGCAATCAGATACCTAGGGAACTGTGAAGCTTGCATCTCTTCTGGGCAGTGGGAACCAAAAAGCAGCTGTTAAATCTGACAAATTCTAAAATTTTTTTACATTTTTTTTTTTTGGAGCTCACAGAAGTAAACCAGCTTAGTGCTTAGCCAGATTAGTGTTTCAATGCTTGCTAAATCATTTACCGCGCCTAACATTTGTGAATGCTGCAGTGCTAAATTGGCTAAGCTCTAAAGACAGTTTACATAATCAAGCATTAAACTTCAAATAGATAAGCAAGGTCATTGCTGCCCCTAGCGCCAAGAGCAGCTCCCAAGGACTGTAAGATTCCTGGCCTAGTTAGGATGTTTTCAAAGTTCTTACTTGGACTCTCTTGACAATTATAAAAGCCCATTTCTCTACTGAAACGCAGAGAAATTTTACAAGAAAAAAAAGCAGCAGATGTTCTTTTTTCCTGAAAAAAAATCTTTAAGATACTTAAGAAGAAAAAAACCCAAACAACTTGTTGCAAAAAAACTGTCAAGGCTAAGATCTAGATTGCCAAAATACATATAAACTCCCAATGCATGGAATAAAAAGTCCCTGCTTTAACATACAGCATGCCAATAATTAGATTAAGATTGTTCTGTTTAGTGCAGAGCACAGAACATTGCAGTCTTTCTCATACAATAATATCTCTTTATGAGACACCCATTCTGACAAGATACTTATTTGCTGGGTCTTGTTAAATCTCTCTGGCATTTTCTGATACATTTTGTAATAGGTAATTTAAGATCCCAAACCCCTTGTTCTCAGAAAAAACTCACAGCAAGCTAGCCTTATCCTCAAAGGTCACAGAAAAAGATGAAAACACACTTAGCTTATGATAAGTAGCCCTTCAAATTGCATCACACACATGATTGCCATTTAGACATTTTCCTCTGCTCCATGAGTATGTATTTTATGGTCATTGTATCTGCGCCTTTATTCTTCTCCATTTGAAAACACAAAGGACAGAACAAATTCAACCAACCCTTAGTTTACTTTGACAATACAAAGCGTGTCAAAGTGACAAAGGAAAATGGACCATGAAATCCTTGTGAGCAATGTCTCCAAGAAGCAGTTATCACAAGATATGAACCTGATCTTATATAAGTGCTTATCAATATGGATTACAGTTTCTCATATCTGAAAGCTAGAAAGGATCACAGTTTCACCACTTCTAAACCCCAACCACTAAACCTCCCCAAGTTTCCCTTATTACAACAATTAATTTGCAAAGGTTAAATTTTATCTTCCAAAAATATTTCTAGCCTTGTTCTGAAACATGAAGACACACAATTTTTATTTTGCAGTTTGTTCCAGGAGAAGGGAAAAGATTCTGATTAAAGAGAAATTGGAATATGAGAATAGGAGCTTTGAAAATTCTCAAAGCACCCTTTGGGGCACCTACAGTCATGTTTCGTTCAATTCAGGGACCCAAGAATTCTATCCCTTCTTTGTATAATCCACAGAAACTTTTCTACAACTTGATTTTAGATTGATAATCACATTCTGAGTGAAGCTCCTGACGACAGAAAGTGACAAACAGCATTAGCTGAGGAGAAAATCATCCTCCTGCATTAATGAAATACCTCAGGATCTTCCTCCCAAGGCATGTTTCTATTGCTTCAATATTTATATCTCATCTGTACTTAAATCAGCCGTGTCCTCAAAAGTGGCATGATACCAGGTTTACACAAAGTCACTGTCACTTTTGAAGCTTGCCTCAGGTACTTAACTGGTATCAAATTCTTTAAGTTTTCATTCACAAATTTAAAGTGTAAAACTGTCAGGCATGAAAGCCTACGGAATATCCCGTACCACTTGACTCACTGCAGTACCCAAGGAGTCAGACATGCTCCTTACAGAGTCAGGAATGCATTCAGCTGTCTAAAACTAGCAGTGGCGGAGCTCTGTTGAATGAGAAAGAGAATTTGTTGCATGACTCACTTACTCTTCACTGGGACCAGCTGTGGCTTTGTGACACATTTCATTCTCTAAGTTTATACATCCTTGTGAAAGACATTAACTTGGAATATCAAAGCACTTGAATCTGATTTTGCCTGCTCACACAAGAGAAATCCACAGGCTGGAATGGACAGCAAAGACAATGACTAAAAATTTGCAGATATCTTCTATCTTAGTGACAGGAAAATCTTTCCTGATAAGGAAAAATTCTGAAACTTTCAGATTGAAAGACAAAATTGAGAAAGGTTTGACCACTGCAGTCAGGTTACGGCTGAGAGAGACACACTGGCCATTACTTACCGCTTTCCTTTGAAGCATCCAGAAAGAAGAGTAAGAGGGTAATTGTATGAGAACAAAATAGCAGGATAGCAGCACAGGGAATAACATCAAGAGGAGTACGGAGCTTTGCTTCATCTGTCAGAAAAATAGACTGCCAGCAGGAATCCAGCCGGCACTAGGGGCTATGTCTGGGCAAGAACTGCTTAGGTGAGCAGGTTACGACTGTCCTGTGTTCGTTACAGAACTGTGGAAGTTAATACTGAGATTAATGGGAATGTTTACAGCTCTCATAGCTATTGCTGTAGTCTCTCCAATCTACCACCTCAAGCGACTGTCACTGAAGTGTTCATTATCTATTTATAACTTCATATTCACAAATACAGGGGCTAGAAATTTTGTTTGTTTGTCTGACTTCACAGCAAAGCTTCAATCTGAAAATAAAGTAGTTATTTCATGAACTCTGTTTTGGAGAAAACCTGGAGGCACCCAGTATGAGATAAAAGCCTAAGAAAGCCCAAATGTATGGAGCTTTACCAGGATAACAGCAGTTCTGAGGTCTGAGTAAAGCTTGTGGAAGGGAGCTCAAGTAACAGTATTTCATCTCCAAAAAAATCCAAACAAAAAAACCAAAACCAAACAACATGACGATACTATTTCATATATTTGAATTAAAGTGAAAGATCTTTAATTATACCCTTTGGAATATGAGAACTATTCATCATAGTGTAAAACTTTTTTTTCCTCAAAACCCACTTTATAGATAAAAGGCACTAGCTTTTTAATTATCTGTCAGGTGAGAAGCAGAACACAGAGATAAAGATTACTTCATCACATAAATATTTCAAAAGTTATTATTTTATCCATCTACCAAGAAAGGCCCAAATTACATTTGCAATACTGATCTTATTGACTCCTGCTGAGCAAACTCATGGGCATTTCCAGGCTTTCTCAGGCTGGAGAAAAGGTTGCTTTTAACTACATTCTGATACACGGCACACACTACATTTCTCTTCCACTTTTAATGGCCAAATTACAATGACTTTGTAACTTGGTTGAGAAGATGTGTTGCAATTATACACCAGAGTACAGAATGGACAGGACAGCCTTTGATTGCTCAGTCTGTTTCTAGAGTTTCTGCTTTCATTTGACGTTTTTTCCCCACAGCCACGTACTAATGCATGTTTAAAAATTATTCATATGCATAATAGGGAAGGAATGTGAAAATCAACCTTAAAAATATTGATTAAAAGGAAAAAACTGTATTGATAAAGGTTGTAAAAATGTACAGTTACATATAGTTTTTATGTAGTCACACATAACATGCACAGCATCTTCAATTTGAAAAATATCCAAAAAATAACCAAACATTAAAAACCACCAAAAAAACCTTCTGACCAACCTTTATGTCTGTGAGATCCATCCATGTCAGAAAACTCAATATGATTTTCATCAGCCCAATACAGTCTATGGTTGACATAATCTATTGTAAGAGCCGTAGGTCTAGATATCTGTGTTTCTATGACAACTGTTTGACTGGAGCCATCCATACCAACACGGCCAATGTGAGGATACTCACAGCAATCAATCCAGTATAAGTATCTATAAAACAAAAAGCAGCAGCTGCTTCATTTAGAGATGGGAAAATCGTAACAACAACCTATATATTTATTTATTTAGATGATCTCAAGAATAAACCAGTAATTATTCTATTTTCATTTTTCAGATACATTCTTGGAGTTTAGATGTGATTTGATTAAATTGATTATGAACTAGAAAAAAACCTGCATTTAAATCGCCTAGTATTGATACCTTAGAATTCAAAGCACCACCCAGACTAGAATTCATGACTCATATCCTTCAAAAATGGCTTCACTACTAAACTTATGACAAATACTGTATTATACAGTTACTGTTTAAAAAAAAATAAATATTACAAATCCTTACTTCGTTGTTAAGAGTAATATGATATAAATAATTTCACTTCTAGAACTACTAATTCCAAAACATTAAAATAATTTCTCACATAAAGAGCTTAAAAATAGTTGAAGCACAGAAAAATACTGTTGGAAAGCTGAGTGACACTTTTCTCCTCAATGTGCTATTTAGCCACAATACACAGCCTGTTTGTTCAAAACTAAAATGTCTTATTATTTAGTACATAGATTCATGCTGGTACTGTTGTATGCCATTACATCAGGCCAGACCTTTCTGTCTGGGAAGCTGATATACCTCTACTCTACAGGTTTTGGACAGGCTCTCAAAAACCCAGATGCAGCTCATATAGCCCCCTGGAAGTTTATTATACCTGTGTCTAGCTAAACCTTTCTGAAGACTGGAAATGTCTGAAAAAACTTTGTAGATTTGATTTTTGCATACACAATGAACATGTCCTGGATGTCCAGGCAACTAGTGACACCATGTATCAGTATCCTGAATAGTTTTAATGACTACATCCTCCCTGCCAAAGTTCACAGAGAAGAAAGGGCACAGTTACAAGAAAACACAGTGCTGGTTCTAAGATCTGGGAAAAAATGGCTATGCTTTGCTAGGAAATACACTGCTTTTCTTAGTTTATGTAGAGTCCAGACCAAGACAACAATTTTCTCCTGTCAGTGACACTTGAGATGATTGTGAGTTAGGATTCAGAAATGGAAAAGGTGTCATTAATTTGCCATTATCCCATAGGAGTGTCATAAGACACTGTGTATGCAATCTAATGTTTAAAAAAAATAAAATCAAGCATTATATATTCAATACAGATCTGAAAAGACAGAGGGCAAACTTTCCATAATCTGTATTTAATTTATTTATTCAGGGACTAAATAATAACTATTACTATTGAGAAGTAGTGTTTTTCTTAAAAATTTCCTGCAGCATAAATATTTATTTAGGAAAACACATTTGGTTACAAACACACCAGGCTTCAATTACTGCCAATTAAAAGTACGGTGGTGTTTTAGTGGACAGTGTTAATATAGAAGTCTATTTCCTGGTGAATCAAGAGCCTTCTGTTTATGAGGCTTACAGACCCTGGGAGCAACAGCTCCAATGTGGCACTACACTCATTGGCATCGCCATGTCTTTATGCATCTTCTGTTTCAAGAATATAAACATCTTCCACCATCCGAACTAGGTGTTGGCATGAAATGGTTAAATGGTTTATTTGAGACCCTCTAATGCTGATTTGGTTTTGATCAAATAGAAATGCCTAGAAAAACCCAACAAGCAACAGAAAAATGTATAACGGGATTGTATCACTTGGCGATGGACAAGATGACCCTCAGTGGTCCATTCTAACCTCAACTATTCTGTGACTGTGAAATTCAAATATTAAATAGATTTGTTAATGGAAAGATGATTTCTTATCTATTTTTCTTTTTAAAATTCATAATATCAGGTTAAAAGCTATCAAAAAAAGTCTTCAGGTAGAAGGTAATTGAATGACCTGATTTATTTTCGTTAACTCCTACACAGAAAAGAGTGCTAACAAAAATTCAATGAATAAATGGAACAAAACATAAAAATTGTCTCCATATAATATAAATTTTTTGTTATTTAGAGACACATTTCTAAAAAAAAGATAGGGATATTGTTTAAAGTATCTGCTTTTCTCTTACCAAGAAAAAACATTTACAGCGTAGTAAATAAAACAGAACATGGTTTAGTACCTACATTCATCTTTCTATTACACCAATTTTATACGTAATGATGATATACTAAACATGGGCAATGTGTTTTAGACTACTGATATTCAGTGGAGCTGTAAGATAGTAAAAAACTGATTCATATTTCCTATCTTCTGTTTTTATTAAAAATATTTAAATACTGAATTGGGATTGAATATGAATTACTGCAAAATGTCTACAACATACCCAGCTTGAGGATCTAAGGAGAGATCTCTAGGAAACTTCACTCTCTTGCTCACCAAGACAGTAGGGTATAAGCCACTGAGTTTAGACACCTCGATAATTCTCTTTTCAGTGTCAGACCAATAGAGATTCTTCCCAATCCAATCGACAGCTAGTGCATTGGGAACAGCTGTATTGTGGACTACCTAGAAAAGCAAAATTTGCATAAAATATTCATCTAAATATTGGAAAAGGGAATAAATATTCAAGTTAGTAATACAGGAATATTGAGAAGTTGGATATATGATACAGTGACACATGATATGCAAAAAAATAAGTATTATTCCCTGTTAAACAACACTACTTCTGAAGTAATGACACTTCTTAAAATAGCTAAGACAAGGTGACACTTTCCCTACAATAAGAGAATGGAGAACACCACGAGGTAGTAAATGCCAAATTTCCAACTTCCCTGCAGTATGCACTACATTTTAATAATTTTTTACCTTTCATTTTTTTTCTTAAGGATCTGATTATCTTTTTGTCTTAATTAAAAAAAAAAATATTAAAAACCCTTTTCCCTTTCCTATTATGTTTATTTTTCACAGAACAGAATGGAGCTAAGCCTTCCCTCCTTGTAGCATGCCCTCAAACATGTCTGGTTATTAGCTCACCAGTTCTCTCACTAGTCTACACTGACATATATTTCATTTTAATATCACAGTGTTGGCATATGTCATCATGACAGATAGACTATAAGGGCAGCCAACTCAGGCAAACAGAAAAAAAAACACCTAGAGGGAAAGTAAATACTGTGCTTTCATTTCTAACATTCACATGGCAGGAGAAAAAGGAACCTTCTAAGAATTTCTTAAATTTCAAAAGGAGTACATTATTAAGGTATAATCTGAGACAGAAGAAATGCAGTGACCTACTGGAAAGCCTGCTCTTCACTGACAGGGATGTGTTATTCTTAAGGTTTTTGATGACTTGAATAATTCTGAGACTTGAACAAACTCCTCTAAATATACACAATTACAAATCTCATCATGATTTTATGATTTGATCTTGCTTAGCTAGGAGTACTTTATGTTAAGTGTTGAGTGACACTTGAATATTAGAGACAAACTTATTCTAGGCTTAAAAATTCTATTCCTGATAAGGTCTATTTTGACTTAATTCCTGATTAGGTCCTGATTAGGTCTGTGTAACGAGAACTTAGGAAAAAAAATCAGAGAAAGCAATACATCAAAATATTTAAGATTTCTTATATATTAATAAAGGGTTTATGACTGTAGTTATCATCATTTTCACCACTAAATTCATGTGCAGGTGAGTATAAACTTTACGCATAAACCTGATCAGATAAAACTGAATATTTTATTTTTAATTGTATTTACATTTGAAGATCCTGAAGAGCCTTCAAGATAAGAAGGGATGCTGTGAGACACTAAACCAATTTTGTAGTTATGAATATGTAAAAGTACCCTTTCAGGTTATTATGTTATTTATCACATTATAAAATCTTTTAAAAATTAAATCCAAGCATGCACCAATTTTTTAGTATGAATAAAATGGTTTATTTTTACCTTAGCACTACCAGCTTCACTGGTTTATGAGTGTGCAACTGCAGCAAGTGCTGCAATGTACCTTGGGGCGTTTCATGTAGAAATGGATAGCTCTCCAAACTTAGATAGTGGTTTAACTGCACTATCTAGAAACATCAACCAAAGCAATTAGTCTTTCTTTTCTGATGACCTTTCCTTTGGAGGATTGCTTTAAGCTTATTCCAGTCACTGAGCTCACCAGTGTGACATTTAATGTGCACGATCCAGCTTAGCACAGCAGTTTCCAATAACATTTGAATCTACACTGCTATACACAAAACACTGTGTTAATGTTTGGACACATTTATGTGAAAAAGTTTTTGCTTCAATCGTATAAATATCTCCTACATGATTAGATGCAGAAGAAAAATGAGATGCCATCAGGTTTCCCCAACCAAGAAGGCTAGAGTTGGGATGCTGAAAAGATGCTACCTTCTAAGAGGGAAACCCTAGGTAATATATCAAACAGTATCATTTACACTAATAGTATATTTATTTTTAGTAAATATTAAACTAAGAAGTATGAAGAAAATAAAATAAGAAATTAATACTTCAAGGGAAAAGCTTGTCAATCATAAAAACTCTCTTTCATGAGAAAAAATAATATTTAAACAGGTTTACTGGGAAACTGTAACATCAATTATGAAATACACACTACAGAAACCTATTAAAATCTAAGTCAGAGACATATAAAGTTATCATCTGGCACTGGATAAAAGACAACTGACAGAATATGAGACAGTTACAATATATAATTCTGGATCAATTCTCACACATATTTTAGCTTTTAGAGGCCAGATCCAGGTGAAGTTTTTCAGTGTGACCTAATCTAGGTGATCCTGCTCTGGCAGAGGGAGGTTACATTACATGATCTGTCGAAGTCCCTTCCAACCCCTAATGTTCTGTGATAGGCACTTATTTTCACTATTTTTGTTTTGAATATGTTATTCTGCTTGAGTACAATCTCTATCAAGATGACACTTGTTCTGTAAACTGCAAAATATTAATGAAGAAAAAAAGAGATACCATCTACACACCCACCTAACTTTCTTCCTGTATGTTTGTTCAAATTTTTGAAATGTTTCCTTAAAATTGGAATTATTATTACATCATTAGAAGGCATTAGGAGTTTTTTTTTGTACTCTCCCATGTGGCAGTCACAAAAAATTCTTTGTTCTTCTTGAAACACTTCAGATTAAAAAGGAAAAGTCTGGGGTCATCCTCAATTCTGAACACATTCCTTGAAATAACAAAATACAGATCCATGCAGAATGGACAGGAAGCTGAGTAGGATGCCTTGTGCAACGTTTAAAGGCAGTAAGTATGATCTAACTAGTTAATGGATTTCAAATCCTACACTTGCCCATCTCCTACTTTTTGCATAAAGAATCTTTGCAGGGACTCCCTAGAGCTTTTGAGTACATGCTGGATTTTAGTTTTACCCCAGTGCAATCAAGTGCCATAACTTATGCTCATCTACATTTGTCTTAAGGTCTAAGAACCATTATTTCTGTGTGAAGGATGGAAGCAAGGTTCACTGATGCCAGTCAGTTCGAAACCTTAACCCTCAAAAATTCCGTGTGCTCTGAGGATGTGTCAGCCCATGTGCTAAGCTGCAAATGAAAACAGAAATAGTTTATTTCTGCATAATGGACTGGTGTACAATGAGGGAACAAAATTCATAGGATATTTTACCCCTCATTTGTTCCTTGTTTCAGAAGGTCACACATAAAAGAATAAGCAAAGAGGACATTCATACTGCTTCTCAGAAATTCTGGAAAAATATTCACATAGGTCAACAAACATGCTTAGTAGTGGATTTATGAACTTATTCCAATGCAGAGGGAAAACAGGCTACTCAGAAATGGGAATGCAGTAACAAACGGAAGACCATGAAAAATTGTATATGAAGAAATAAGACATCAGTGTATACACCTTACACCTAATACCACCTCTTTTTTCTTTGGCATCCTGTAAACCACCCTGAACTGCCAATTCTGTCAGTTAAGTAATAAGGAGCTTTACTCAAATACAAATGCAATTAAATTTTACATGCTATGTTGGTATGCATAGACCAAAACCTCACAATCAGGGTTCAAACCATGAGGGAACATTTCCTAAAATACTCATAAAACTTGATTCTAGTGGTGACATCATTAATCCCCACTTACCTTGATGTCACTTCCATTCAAACACATTCTGTTTATGCGACTGCCATTTGGTCTGCTGGAATCAATCCAATAGATGAATTCTTCCCTATAGTCAAAGTCTATCGCAATCACGTTGTTCAGACCCTAAAAGCAGAAAAAACAACCCAGTCCATTTATTCATGTGTTTGAACACGAGCTGTTTGACAGCATTCAGAATGCAAAATACACTGCATGCAATATTCAAAATGCTTTATTTTACTGACTGCATGTTTTTGAAGTACCTCTCTCATTATTTTACACATGCTACTTGTAAACAATCAGAGTAAGATAAAAATTGTAACAGAAATAAATAAGGTGACAAAGAAATAGCTCACTTCAAAAATGCAGGTTATGTATGAAAGTAAGTGAAGCTTCTGCATTTTTCATTCCTAGTATTAAAATTAAATTTGACAGTAAATATTTTAATGTTTGCTCTGTTTCTCTGTTAATTACTACCTTTGGCATTACTTTGGCAACCAAAAGACAATAATTTTGTAACAAGAAACTCAGAAATAGCATACAATTTGTTATCTTTACTCGATGAAAACATTCTATTATTAATATAAATTAATCAGGAATTAAAAAGTGTGATGTTGAAAAAAAGCATCAATTTTAATTCCTGAGTAAGAAGGTTTTCAGTTCTTAGCTGCTATAATGTAGGTACTGTGTGCTAATAGATACATACACACACACACACAAATACAGAAATAGTATATAAATAAAGTGTGGAAGTTAGAGATCCAGAATACATCTGGAAGTCTCCAAGGGCTCTATTCACTAAGTCAACACATGGGAAGAAAGAGTGGTGATCATATTTAGAGGTTCTCCTACAGGTTAGACAGAGCAGTCAAATAAAAATGGCATTTCATCCCAAGTGGCTGGTATGAAAGAGAGGTTTTCTATTTAGATGATGGCTCTTATTTTTGTCCTGTGATCTGTTTAACATTCTGATATGTAGTGAAATCACAATTATTCTTAATATACAAAGACTGCTGTCAATCAAAGGTGGAGCACCACTGTTAAAAAGAACAGATGCAGCTCACACTCCTAGAACCACAAAATCATTTAATTAATCCTGTTATCAGCCCAATGACATTCTACTCCCAGGTAGATCAGCAGCCTCCCTCGTTAGTGTAATTCATAGCTGTAGAGGGGTTGTGCTGGACTAGCCAACTCTAAAATAAACCACTAAGAACAACAATATTTAACAGTATACAAAGTGATACACAGCTTATCTGCCACCTATGACAGGGTAATACTGCAAATCTACCTTTGATCAAAACGCAGAGGAGGAGGGTAATTAGGGAGCACAGACCATTGTTAAAAGACAGCCTGAACCAATGCAGTGTTGGGGGACAAGTCTCTGTCAAAAATCACATGCCCAAGCACACAGGGTTCTAACAAAGCTAACTGCAATTCTGCCAGTCATAACTGCTCTGTGAAACACTCTTCCTGTCTCTTCTTTTGCTATTAGTATAAGTGTATCTACATTCTTAACAAAGAACTCAAAACAGGTGGATGAATAGAAAAGGTTAACAAAAATATATAACATTCTAGAAATTGAAGTCAGTAATTTGTGAAAAATTAGCTTTACACCTACATATTCTACAATACTGTAAACATCTCTTATGTATTCTGCCTGCAAGTCTTTGGTTTCAAATGGTTTCTTTTAGGTCAGTTTAATTTCTATATTTATCAGAACATCAACTGCGGTTTAACTTATTTCTGTGCATATGCAATTGAGTTCTCTGTATAGACATCGTCTCCATGTCACTTCTAAGTCCTCTAGCACAAGCTGTCATTTCTCACATCATCTGCTTTTAGAAGGTATAGGGAAGCTTTCAGATGGCATCAGCTGTGTTAGTCTCTCATCTTAAACCTGTGGTTGGTTTGTTTCTGTTACACACAGTACGTGGCATCCTCTGCCCCTTAGTGCCCCAATTAAAAAATGCAGGTAAAAATCAGTGAGGACAACGACTCTCTATCTACTCTGCCTATAGACACCCCAAGGGTTTTGATGACTAGGAGTGAAGCAAATGGAAGGCAAAGAACACACATGAGAGACAATTCAAACAGTTGTACTGTTTATGTATATTTGGTGGGAAAAAATGAAAAAGAAGAGAGGAAAAAGCTGGCACGTAACAACTCAGAGAAGACCGAATGAAGTCTTACTTTCAGTTCTTTTACTCTGAGTTTATACGAACAACTGTTAGAATGGCAAAGCACAGATCAAATACACAGAGAAGAGCAGCGTTGCTCCTTTGCCAGAGCAGCTCTGGTATTTGCCTTCATTTGGTAGATATCTAAGAAAGAGCTGATCCGTCATAACATTACAAGGACAAGAAGATGTCCTTATGAGGAAGACAGCCCACCTGTTCTGCTGGTATAACTCCTCTCTTTGCTTTCAAATCTGGATGCCTTTAAAAATACTGCACTTGCAGGATCAAAGGCTCACAGGTTCAATAGCAGAGGTGTTCATCAGACTAGTGAATTGTGATATGGAAAACACAAATCCTCTTCAATGGCTGGAGCTATGCAGCCTCTAGCATAACGAAGAAGAGTCAAATAAATTCAAGTCTGATGAACCTCTGAGACAATCTGTTGTCACCAACCATAAAGAAAATTTACCATTTATCCCCTCTTTTCACAGGCTTCTAATAATGGATATACCAGCAAAAGAGGAGAGAGTCAGTGAGATGTACATGAGAGGGAGTCAGAAGGATTTCAGAAGAACAGACTTCAACATAATGCTTGCTATGCTTAAATAAAGTCAGTGTTTAAAGCAAGATGGTTAATTTTGTAATTACTGCTGTGAGGACCCGAACACCTCTCTTGTGACATTAAGATGCACAGCTTATTGACACAAGAAGCCACAAAAAGCCTAATGTTACTGACCGCCATAGCTGATTGTTCTAGTCTTTCTACAGTTGATTAATTAGTACTCAAGGAAAGAGATGTTTTAATAAAAACATATTTGGGAACTCTAATCTATGGTAAGTAACTACACTTAGGTGAAGCACAGCAGCAGAGCAGAAACTGCTAAAATGACACCTCTGGACTTGGTGGGTGACACTCTATTTTTGTAGTCTTTCAAATAAGTTTGTTTCTGGTTACAGTAATTTAGAGTAATTATGTAAAAAGATAGATTTAGCCAAAGATATAGGTTCATGTATTGTAATAGTGCAAATCTTCAAATTGTGTGTCTAAAAAAAAAGATAAATTAATTTAGATTATGAGTGTTAAGTAGCCCAAATAACACATGGCCAAACAGATTTTTTGTTTGTTTGTTTTTAATACAAAAATAAACAAATTACACAAAATGTATTAAGATGGGAGAGGATCACAAATAACCTAAGTTTTTTAGTACATCAGAATGGCTGAGGAAACAACTGCCTGAGCCTGAGTCATGTCCAAGTTGGATAACTTAGTAAATTTAAAATATTATAAAAACTGGAAAGGTGCTGCAGTTGTTCTATGGTGCATACAACACCAATTGTAAGATGATGTTTCTATCAGTTGCACACTTTAGGAAAGAATAAAAGTATTGAGTTAAACTTAGAGCATGGTACTATGATTATACCTGTTTCAACAAAGTGTAGTTGGATCCATCAGTGCTAATTTTTCTTATTTCATGATGATCAGCCAGAATTAAGAAAGGCTCCTCATCTAAACCCCGGGAGAAAGAATATATTAGACTAACTTTTACGTTAATTTATGGAAAATCAGGAATACAATGCTGAAATACAGATGGCTTGAAAAATAAATGTTACATGCTCTGATCAATGTTATGGATGAAAGAAATATTTAAAACATTCAAATGCTCCAAGAAAGATCAATGATGCACTATAAAAATGAACAAAGCAATCAATTAGTATATCTTTCAACGTACTTTATTTCTTTTTGCCTCTGTAATATGGGAAACATACTGTTATGCTAATTTAATGTCAGATATTAGATTTTAAATATATTTCATATCACTTGTTTTTAATTTCAACATTCATTTTCAAATTATCACTAAGACTATTATTTGTTACAGTTACAAACCATGTTTTGACCACTGCTTCTTAAGATTTCGACTCCTCAATACAGACATAAAAACTCAGCTAACTGGACAAAGCCTGATTCTCTAATTCTGAGCTGACACCAGGTTTGGCTTTTTCACTCTTGGCTTTCTAGGTTTATCAAACAACCCTTCTTCAGATGCCTCTTCATGCTATCACTTACTTTGAAATATCTCTGCCACTGACATACATAATAGTATAAATCAGCATATTAAAAGAATCTGTCTTGATTTTAGTTCTGTTGACTGAGACCTCAGCTAAAATTAAATAAAAAAACCCCATGAAACAAGACAACAAACTACTAAAATTTTTGAATGTTTTGAAGATTTGTATCTCCTGCTCATACATTCTGGGATGTAACGTGTTGTCCAAACTATTCTGCTCTGGAACTGAATACATTGTACAACCTTGCTCAAATCTTATGTTCAACCCTTGAGACAGCCTCCACTTCTCCAATGATCTGAGGCATCAACCCTAGGACTGACTGTTGGTGGTTTGTGGGGAATGGCTGTACCGCTCCGCTCTGTGGCAAGAGTTCAAGGCAATTTATGCAAGAAATCAGTGTCAGGCCAAACATTAACATGTTGGCATCTCTTTGCAGCACACCCATCCTTGACCCAGCAGGAATGGCTTTTTCGTGATCATTTTTGATGTTCAGTATATTACATCTCTAATAAGCTATACTATGATGTGTCCCAGCTCCCCTTCTCACGTGAGTGATCTCTGGCTTCTAAATGTACAAGTGGTGTGCAAGGCATGAAACAGGAGCAAAGCAAAAACCAGATCCTGTATTCCTGCCCTCTGCTGTGTTTCCTCTGATGAATCAGGGAAGCACTTAAGACAAGAATATCAGGCAGACAGAGGTTTCAGTCCTCCCATCATGTAGAGAGAAAATAGAAGGACTTTGATATTTAAAACTAAAACACAAACAACAACTTTGTGCAAAACTGGAATAAGGAGGAGTTTCCTCAAACTGAAGATTGCCTGCACTATGAAGGACATCCAGCAGAACACAGTGATGTGGGGGTTTTTGTTTCTTTCCTGCTGATATTTTGCTCTTCCTTTCACTCAGTGAATCCCACACACTGAAGCACAAAAAATAACATCACTGGTGTAGACGGAGGGGTGAGGAAATAACCAGTGTTCTCTCTGTATCTGGAACTTCACTGTACATTATGCATAAGACTGGATGTTTAATATGCTATGGGAATAACAGATTTTGCAGTTTCTATTATCCTTTCCTGTTCCTTCTTTTCATACCAGGAAGTTTGAAACGCAACCTAATATTCTAAATTTGATGAAATAAACCAGCTGAAGTCTCTTAAACACTTATCATAAACACACCATCCACACATGACTCAGAAGTTGAATTAGGTGATGTATTTTAACTTTCCTAATACTTTTTCTAATTCAAACTTTTGTAATCCCCCTGTAACTATTCATTACAAATGATTTCAGCACAATACATACTAAAAATAGAACTTACTACATTCAAACATTGAATTAGATTCCTATTGTTTACTGAAGAAGTAGAGTGCTTCAAGGCAGCTCTGTTTATCTTGCATAAAAGGGTAACACAGACCTTGGGGCTAAAGTCTTTCACAAATTAATTTGGCTACAGCTCTAGACTAAGAAAAAAAGTGTTACCTGAAAGAGACTTGCAGCCATTAAGGTTATCAGGCTGTATTTCATACCCATCTGCACACAAACATTTGTAGGTTCCATATGTATTGATGCACTGCTGGCTACAGGGAAATCCAGATGAGCATTCATCAATATCTATACATGTTTTGCCGTCATCCTTCAGAAGGAATCCAGGCCAGCATTTGCACTGGGAAAGAAAACCAAATACATTCAGTTTGAATTACTCACCAATTTTTGTTTTTCATCCTACATGCTTTCTTCTGAATATGTTAGCATCATGAACTTTTTCATGTAGCCTCAGTTTTTCAAGTAACATCTTAATTACATTCCTATTAGTATTGTTCACAGGCAGCCATACCTACATTTCTTTTCAACTATTGTTGTAGTGATTCTAAGTACCATTCCTTCCCAAATAACCCTGAGAATGAGTAATTATCCTTTCTTCTTTAACTGAGAACATGGTAAAATACATTTTCTCAAAAATCTGGAAAAGATTCTTCCATGAAAATAATGATGGATGGACCCTTTGGAATAACTTTCAAGTACACACAAGCCTTTTGGTAAAGATACTAAGAGTTTTTAATACTTTTTCTTGAAACATTGATAGCATCTAGCAATCTATGTAGCAGATACATAGTGTGAATTAGAACTCTTGAAGCTGATTTTTATTTGGATTCTGAGGATCACTATGGCAAGCTTATCACATGCAATGCGAGTGATGCAAAATACAACTGGGTAGGGGGGTTTCAAACTGGGGCAGTATTTCAATGAAAACCGTGTGTCATGTTCCCTCATGTATTTCCCACATTACTCTCAGCAGAGGCCCATGACATGCTTTCTCCACATCAATGATATTTAATTAAGATTTTTGCTGTACCCAGCCTAGTCTCCAGCTCTCCAGTCTACGGCCCCATGACTAGGCCATGGTTTCAGAGGTGGGAATACCTTTAAAGCTAAGTCATGCTGGACAGATTTTATTTAGTTATCAGTGGATCAATATTCTGTTGAAAAGATGAAACATTTTGGGGTGCAGATAAGGTCACTTCAGAGTTAAACCCCTGAAAAAAAAATAAAAAATCTCACTTCCATTCTTTGCTTCTATCTATGTAGGGGTTAGGGCACCCAGAGGCTAGGGTTTACATAACACCCAAGAACTATTCCCTTCTACATCTCAAGGCCAAAGAGCAGATTCAGGTGATTCAGAAAGTACCATCGCGTGCAGACAACCATTTTACTCTGCAAGTAAGGTAATTATACTCTGAATATTCCTGTGAGCGTTTTTCACTATATAAAGGGAGAAAACAGTTCTTTTCCTTATTTAATCCCATGCATTTTCCTTTTACACAACTGATTTTACTGCCCTGTATACATCAGCATGATTTCTAGTATTTAAAGCATTATGTATTCTTTCCCATAAGTATAAAGGATGTGTTCTACCCATAAGTATAAAGGATGTGTTCTACCCATTTTTTTTTTAATACAACTGACAATTACTTGCTTACTGAAAACAAAAACTTCAATGATCTTACTATGGTAGACAAGCTACTTCATTACAAAGAAGTACAACACATTGGAGTTTTATTATAATCATACAGTAGCTAAGAAACAGTTAAGAATTAAGAACTCATGTTATATTACATCATATTTTGTAAGTATTCACCTTGTATCCAACAGGAAGATCCTGACAATCTTGAGAACAGCCACTCACTTTCTTACTGAGGCATTCATTAATGTGGCAGCTCTTCTCATCAGACCCGTCACTACAATCCTCTTTGTTATCACAAACATCACTTTGAGGAATACACTTGCCATTTTTGCACATAAAAAAAGAGCTGTTACATGACTGCTCTGGAAAACAAAAAAGAGAACCCAACTTTGTGTAGTCTATTAGTATTTGGAATTAATTTTCTCATACATGAGCAGCAATGTGTGCAAGTCAGACGAAACAACTGGTAAAACTTTAAAACTAATTTCTTATTTATAATATTACATTACCCTTTACATTTTAGTGGCTTTATAAGTTTCTCCCCTGGAAAATTTGTGAATACTTCAACTTATTCCCTTCTACACATTTGTTTTCACTTAACTGAGAATTCCCTACAGGTTCTCCATGCAAAATAGAGTTCTCTAGGTTTCAAAACTTAAAAAGCATGGCTTCTCTTCCCTGTAGATCATGTAGCAGGCACACCAGGATTCATTTTCCACTCAAAACCCAGTCAGACTCCAGAAAACTAAGTCAGTAGAAAATATCAATAAAACACATTTGGTCAGGAATTTTCTAATAAAAATAGACCAGTGCTTAGTACAGGAAAAACAACCCCCTTCTGTATGACCTACTTCTTTGTAATGATTATGTTACATATATTAAACATTTTTCAGTGCAAGCTATAAACTTTAGCAATAATTAGGATAATATAATATTGTTTAATAGTCATATTTAATACATACAACTAATATTTAATACTAAGAGTTAATTTACTAATATGTAATACTAATAACTAATATATGCAATTAATGCCATAGGAACTGGTGGTTTAAACTTCATGAGCTGAGGTTTTGGATGCTGAGGACTGACATCACACCACAAAATTCTCACCATGAAAGCAGTGAAGATTTAAACTATGAGGTTTTACATTTGCCTATCTGCAATCCTAAGCCACTGTGTTCCAACAAGCAAGGTCAAACATGCTCTTCAAAAAATTAAGCCCGAACCTGAATTTTTGCATTTTAGGTTTATAGGTGCTTCATCAGAACGGTCTGGGCAGTCAAAATCACCATCACATTGCCACTGAGAGTTTAACAGGCATCTTCCATCAGCACAAGTGAACTCTCCAGGACGACAGTGACGATACCCTAGAAACACAGCAGTCATTGATTTCATTCTTTGCTTGACTTTTAACATAAAATTGTACATAGACAAGGCAATGTAAGTAAAATTGTAACTCTTTTTATCTCCTTCCAGAACAAAATATATGCTTATACATAAGCATCTACCAACAAGTAGAAATTGAATGTCTGTTATGCAGCACTGGATAGTCACAAACCAATTCCCACATATGCAAAACGTATTTCTGCAGTTCTCAATTGTAAATACAACTTCCTTCTCATTCATTTAACTTTTTGATAGTATTAGGAAATTGCTTTCTAACAAACAATCTGTCTACATAAAAGGCTTTAAACCTATATCTTTAGTTGTCTTTTAGACATGTGTTAATGTACTATTTTCAAAGTGCAATATGTTATTAAATCAGTTGCAAATATTAGTTGGAATTAAAATAGTTCTGTGAGAGTTTGGATCTTTTTCCTTTTTTTTACATGAATCATGCTTGAAAGAAGACGGGCTGGCTTGGTATGGAAAAAAAAGTGAAGGTTTTTGGTTGTCTGAGACACCTTTGTTTGCAAGCTTTGACAGATCGACAGCTTTACATCATGTCTGCTCCATTTCATAAGCATGTCATCAGAAAGGTCATTACAAATTTGCAGAACAAGGGCTCCAGCTTAATACTGCCTCTGGTCTGGATGACAGGACATAGAGAAACTGGAAACTGAAACCAGAAAAGGCCCCCTAAAGCTATATTTCTCTTTTGATTAGCTGCTTTAACAACACATTTCATATTCTTGATGAAATTTCAAGTTCTTGAATAGAGCTCTTAGGTTTTTTGTTTGGTTTTTTTTTTTTTAATTTCAAGAACAGAAGAAATTCCCTATGGGACAAGACAATGGCTCACCTAGCACATCACTGTGTCTGACAGCAGCAATAGATTTTGTTCTCATGCTCTCCCCATCTTGATTTAAAGTGGTTTGGGGGTGGGGCTTTTATTGGTGAGGTTTCTTTTCAGTGTTAATTTTCTTCTTAGTAGCTAGTATGGGGCTAGTAGCTAGTAGCTCTTCTTAGTAGCTAGTTTTGGATTTGAGATGAAAACAGTACTGATAACACAGGGTTGTTTCTGTTACTGCTGAGCAGTGCTTACACAAAGCAGAGGCCTTTTCTGATGCTCACACTACCCCACCAGTGAGTAGCTGGGTTGCACAAGGTGTTGGGAGAGGACACAGGTGGGAGAGCTGTCTTCAGTGAGCACAGGGATATCCCATACCGTATGGCATCATGCTCAGCTTATAAAGCTGAAGCTGGGGGGAAAAGGAGAAGTGGGAAGACGTTCAGAGTGATGGTGCTTGTCTTCCTAAGTAACCACCACACTGATGGAGCCCTGATGTCCTGGAGATGGCTGAACACCTGCCTGCAACTGGAAGTGGGGAATGTATTCCTTGATTTGCTTTCCTGTATGTGTGGCTTTTGCTTTACTTATTAAACTGTCTTTATGTCAATCTAGGAGTTCTCTAACTTTTACCCTCCTGATTTTCTTCCCCATCTCCCTGGGGTGGAGAGAGCAAGTGGCTGTGTGGTGCTTAGCGGCCGGCTGGGATTATTTCACAAAAACAATGAACAAGAAATTCTAGACACTACACTTCTAAGTTCTGTTAAATGTTATTAGTAATCAACTCTAAGTCACAACTATAGCAAATAATTTGTCACCATAGCTCCAGCTCCAAGTTAGCTGTAGTCACTAATGCATAATTTAAAAGATTAAAACAATTCAAAGAGTGAAGAGCTTTCTTTTTCAATAGTGACTTAAAGTAGCAGACCTTGCAGAAGGTCTTACAGTTAACAGTCTGAAATATTTCTCTTTACTCTACTTTTGTTATACTTGCCACATTCCAGAGATTCATCTGATCCATCTCCACAGTCATCATCATGGTCACATACAAACTGTTTGGGAATGCAGACTTTGTTATGGCACATGAAAGCATTCTCGTCACAAGTGTTATTAGGAGCTAAGGAAAATACAGTACATAAAAACAAATGAAATTGAGAACAGTAAGATATACAGCTGTTTTCTTACAGAAAGATGAAATGAGAAGTTGTTAGTCTGAGTTGATTCAATGGAAACAGTGATAGCTTTACAGTCAATACAGAGAGAAACACGCAATTCAATAGCAGAAAAAACTACTCATCGCCACAAAGATACCTAAAAAGGTAAGGAGAGCTAAAAATCTCATCTAATCCCAGACAGAAAGGCTTCAGAAGTCGATGCCGTCTACAACTAACCTAAAGTCTGCCTGAAAGGAAAAAAATAATTGGGAATTACAGGTGTCCTTTCTATGTTACTCTGCCCTGAACAAAAGGTCTTTAAAATCCATAAATACTCAAAGTATAACTCAGCCTATAAATGGTGAGTGATGGAATATGCATTCAGTGGAGAGAACATATTTCAGTATTTTTAACCTATAACATATTTTTATATATATTAATAAAACAACCCCCAAACACCTAATGAAACTACCACTGAACTGTTGACACTTTCCATAGAAATGCATCTCGGAAGACTGGAAGTAATGGTTTGTAGGGCCAGATATGTCAAGATCTGAACAATTAGAAACAGGGGAAGAATTGTATCTTCTTTTTTGATGAACAACCTCCCTGACACGCAGCAGATTTTCTTCAGAAAGAGCAATAAAACTGTATAGCAAATAATGTGCTAATTTTCATTAGTTAAAATGCTCTATATATAACGCCTATGATGTGAGACACACTGATCTTCAGCTGGTGGGCCTCAGTATATTTTAAAATACCTGAGTATGGTAGGCTGATTAAAACACTGAAGGATCCTGGTATGTATTCTCACATGTGGCCCATCAATCTTTATTAAGGATCTCAGCAGTGTAGGGGTATCATGCTACATGTGTGATATTGTAAAGGCAAAAGTACCACAAAAATAAAGACACAACATTTTTAACATACAAACATACCACAGCCTGCTGTCGACAGCTCGTCACTTCCATTAGGACAGTCCCTTTCACCGTCACAAAGCCAGTGCTGAGGAACACAGGCATGGGAGCCTAAGCAACTGAATGTGTCTGCAGCACAGGTCACTGAACCTGAAAAAACATTGTATGTGAGTGCTGGACATCCCGGCTTGTACCAGGAATAGCACACTCAGCAGGACCAGGGAGGTGTTCACCCCCTGTACTCAGCTCTGAGGAGGCCGCACCGTGAATACTGTGTTAATTTTTGGGCCACTCACTACAGGACAGACATTGAGGCCCTGGAGCGTGTCCAGAGAAGGGCAACAAAGAAGGGGAAGGGGTTGGAACACAAGTCTTATCAGAAGAGTGGCTGAGGCAACTGGAATTGTTTAGCCTGGAGAAGAGGATGCTCAGGGGAGACCTTATTGCTCTCTCCAAATGACTACCTGAAAGGAGGTTGCGGTTTGCTGGGGATCAGCCTCTTCTCACAGGTAAGAAGTGATAGTACAAGAGGGAATGGATGCAAGTTGTGCCAGGGGAGTACAACTTGTTCAGGTTAGAAATAAGGAGGAATTTCTCCTCAGAAAGAGTGGTTGGGCATTGGAACGGGTTTCCCAGGGAGGTGGTGGAGTCACCATCCCTCAGGGTGTTTAGGGAAAGTTTGGATGAGGTACTTACTGACATGGTTTAGTAAGTAATATGGGTGGTAGGGGGATGGCTGGAGGTCTTTTCCAACCATAGAATCATTCTGTGATTCTATGTTCTAAATGATTTTTTTTAAGGTAATGGGTAACGACTGGGTAAGGGTTTTTTATTTTAAAATAAAGCTGAAAAAGATTTGGTTCTCTGCAGTATCATTAACATACTGGCTAAGGCTGTATTTTACAGTAAAATTTTGACAATCTACTATTTCTTCCAGTATTTCCTCTTATTCAGTCTTTTAATTTTCTGCAAGAAAATTAAATTTCCCTTCCTGCGTGAAAACTATCCAACTTTTCAAACCAATTTTGGCCTTTGTGTTTGACTGCATGTTTGGACTGACTGAACAAAGGAACCCATCTTGTAAACCACATAATCCTCACCCCACTATCCTCTGTGCCAGGAGGCTGAAAGTATTCAAAACTTGCATGAGTCAGCCCCAGGTAGAAGGGAACAATGTGTACCAAGTACAATAGTAGTGGGAGAAAGAAAACGTCTGACAGTTCCAATACAAGTAACTCAATGTACTGTTTGACTAATTGCTTTTTGATTTTTTATTTTCTTACACAGGCTTTTCTGCAGATAAGAATAATACATCCTAAGATTTTACTGTGCTTGGAAGTAAGCTTTTGCACAATTCATTACTTAATGTATTCTCTCTTTATACATTATATATACCTCACTAAAAAGGAGATTGGATTTCCTACTAATTTTAATTAGAAATTAATAAAAGAGAAAAAGAAATTAAAAATTGGATTTTTTTGTTACTATTTATGCAAGAGAAAGACAACTTTTGCTTATGTATACTTCTTTGTAATTTTTTAATAATTCTGAAATGAAACTTCACATCAAATAAATATTGATTTTGTAAGACTGAATGATTTGAAGTTATCTTGACCTCTCTTTTTTCAGATCTGTCTCCTGTTCCTAGAGAGAAATACAAGCCTTTGTGTAACTGGTGTGGATTCCTCCCTCTTCAAGAGAAGGCTTACAATTTCATGAGTAGTTTTCTTCTAATAAGGAAAAGGGGAAAAAAAAAAAAACAACGTATGTTTATGTTGTGGTGGCCCTTTAAAATTTGCTGTCCTTTGTTTTTCCCCTCCCTTTTTCTACTTCCTGATTTACATTTTCTACTAAAACTCAGGCCATCATGTTTCCTAGGGTTTCACATACAGCAGTCCCAGATGTGCTTGTCTTCCCATTTCACTCCTCCTTCATTTCCTAGGGAAGAGAGGCAGAGAAAAATCTTCTCTTTCAAACAGACGTTGACTCGAACTCCCCAGTTCTTACCATGACCTACACATCGCAGACAAATGTATTGCAGGTGGATGTCAACGTTAAGTTACTGTAGTAATTAATTCATATTTGCCATACTAGAACAGTGTAATTTCTGCCTTCATCCCTTCCATTTGTTGGCATTTCTACTTCTGTGTTTCATTAAGAGAGTAATGGAACATGCCCCAACCCTGAGCATAAGCTAAAGAGATTTTCTTTTATCTGTTTGCTTATCACTACCAGTAAAATTGTCAACAGTATTTTTATTGTGATATCACCCATGAAATATGGAATGAAATACTCTTTGTAGAATGAACTTTAAGATGATTTCTGAAAAGGAACAAATATTTAAAAGTTGAAATTTTAATATCTTAATATACAGCATAGATAAGATTGGAAGCAATGTATCAAACATTGTGAAACTGTGACAGTATGACTTGGCACAATGTGATTTTCTTTTGAAATGAATTCACTAATACATTTCCAGTCAACTGAGCTCCAGATTGAAAGCAAAGCTTTCAATTCCTTTTGCTATTTGAAGGGTTTGGGAATTTGAGAGGAATATTATGCAGTAATGCTTATGACTATATATAAAAGTTTAAAGGAAATAGGAGAAAGAGCTGGGGAAAATAAAACAACTTAGTCTTCAGGCACCTATCCCTGAAACGTTATGGTGGTACAGGGGGTTTACCTCAAGGATGGGAATGGTGGAAAGTTTGGTTCATCTCTGATATCCAATCCCTAAAGCACATGCTCTTTGGGGATGCCACAGTTGTTCCCCTTCCACCACCTCCTCGGATCACTTGATCTCCTTTGGTATGCATGATCTGACACAATACAGAACTAAAGTTTTCTACTTACCACAAATAGCATCACTTTCATCTAAACCATCTCCACAGTCATCCTCACCATCACAAGTCCACTGCTTAGAGATACATTTGTTTGCAGAGCAAGCAAATTGATTCCATGAACAAGATGAATCTAGGAATGACATCAGCCACCACACTTGTTAGGTTCACACAGGCACTTTTCTGGCACAGTTTAGGAATCTCCACGCTGCTCCCTTCTGCCCTCCCAATTTTAGTGTCTTAAAACACTCAAATACAGCATAATCCTAATCCTGGTATTCAGGAAGTTACCAGTTTGTCTAAGAGTTTGCATTCACCTACACATTTATAAAAACAAATACATAACTGTGACATTGGAATACTTTTAAAAACATTTTGCTAGTGGGATGAGGACAAACACTTTAAAAACATTAATCTGGCTTGTACATTTCACAAGGATATGTTAACCATAGTAAACTGAATAATTTTGAGACTAGGATAGAGATAGCACAGTCTGAATTTTCCAACACAGCCTTCCTCTTGCTATTGCAGTATTTAATTGCATCTTTACAAGATTTAATGTTCTTTTATCTCACAAGAAAAATTGTTATGTATTTGCATTTTGTGATGCCATTTACACTTTTCTAGACATTGAAAATAACAGCACACTTCAGCATTTCCAAATCAGGCTGCATAACTAATCTAAATAAACAGCAATTTTATGACCTTTCCTGTAAACTTCAAGTCACCCTTTTTTCCCAGACTTCTTTAAGAATAAAATTTGGTTTTAACTGATGAAAACAAGTTTTACTATTAGCAATTAAATTATCTAATAAAATCTGATTTTAAAAGGAGAATGTTGTAACACTACCTCAAAATGGTGTAAGAGTGTAAGTGCAGAAAAAAAGAATGTAGTAAGCCCCCTTCCCTCTCTCCCATGAAAACTGGCTAGGAGTTTTTACAATATTGCATGTAAGTATGTATGTATGTGTAATAAAAACTGGAAGCATAACCACTGAATGCAGTCAACATAGAACTTTGATTTTTATAGTGCATAGCAGTTCCTAATTGTGAAGTTTTAAGATGTATATATATAATGTAAACTGCAAACCAAGCATGGAAGCACGTTAATGGAAACTGGGTCACAGAGTAAGGTGCAACTTTCAGGCATGTTCAGTGGTAAATGAATAATAATAATAATAATAAAAGGAATATATAAATTTCAGGTTTTAGTTAAATGTGGAATAGGAACATTTGATAGTGCTTTTGTTGTTCTGACACAATTTAATAATAGAAAAAAATCCATTCAGTTAATCCACACAAATTTAAGACAAAAGACCAGCTCTCACTAGGAGCAATCCCAACCCACACTGCTCCTCAACTAGGTAGAGACGAAGAATCTGAAAGGATCTGCAACAGAATGGGTCCTTAACCTGCTTCACAGTTTATGCTCTGTTTTATTCACATCCTTTTCTTGCTACTTTAAATAATGGCCCCTGTATGGCCCCTGACACAAAGAAATATCTATTTTTATGCCATAAATATCTATTTTGGTTACTTCCTGACCCAATGAGGAATTAGAAAGAATAAGTGAAATTCTAATATATTAAAGCATTAGAAAAGTTTGTATGCAATCATATCTTTAGGAAATCAAAAAAAAATAGTTGGGCTTTTATTCTGGAATGAGATTGGGTTTAGCTGTGTGAAGTCTGAAAAGTTATTTCTAAAGCCCCTTTTTATAGCTCTAGATTCAATCTCAGAGATATAAATGATGACTTATTTCTGTTTTCAAAGTGCATTAATGATTCCAGAAATACAAATAAGATAGAACGCTCACCACAGTGCAATTCATCTATTCCATCCTCACAGTCTTTCTGCCCATCACAAAGCCAGGTGTTCAGAATACATCTTCCACTAGGACAACCAAAATAATTTTCTTCACATGTGGGTTTGTTTTGAACTGTGATAAAATAAAGAATGTAATGTAAAATGGTCTCTACTGTATGATTAGGAGCCTAACACATTTCTGCTAAATTTCTGAATACTGATGGACAACAAAGTGTTTATGTCTAAAAATTTAAAAAAAACCCTGAACTATTTGTTTTGTTTAATTGTGTTCGGACAAATTAATAAATTACTGGTAATTAAGTTGTTTAGGGAGCTGAAACAATTTATTTAGAGAAGAATCAGAGCACAGCTTCAAATTAAAAGGACCTACAGAGGAAAGCAGTTCAGATTCTGGATTTTGAGCTCCGGTAGATCATCATTGCTTGTTGTTTTACAGCAGCTGAAGAAAGTGTCCATCTGATCTATCTGTCAGCACCTACAAGACAACCTATCTGTGGCAGTTTTTTAGTTGCATTCATTGGTAAGCTAAAAATCTAATGCATGCACCTGTTGGAGCTGTACTGACGTTGGAGCCAGAGATTTAGACTTCATCACAAATAAAGAAGTTCTTCCTTGCCTTTTTTCTTTGTAGAGTGTGAAAGGCATTTAAGATTTTACTCCTATGAATACTTAGAACAGATGCAAGGAAAGGAAACATTATATATATATATATATATATATATATTTTATGATGTGAGCACAAAGAGTAGCCTGCTGAGCAGCACCAATAAATATCAAGCAAGGTCTTTGCCTGAGAAAACCCAGGCAACATACACTAGTTGCAAGCATGGAGATCACTGAAGCTCTCTGCCAAAGCTTCTATTACTTCTTAAATATGCTGTGACTATTCACACTGGGTTTGTTTCCTGCCCCCCACTCACTCTCTCAATAAGAAAGATAGAGTTATCATATTTATGACTTGTACAGCTGTATGAATAGAAAAAAAAGAATAACGGAAGAAGTAGGATGTCTATGATGACTAGATATTAAAGATTGTCTAAGTATAGCTACCCCTAAATGAATATTTTGCCTTAATTTTCTGTAAGAATAAGAACACTGAACAAAGATGGGAATCATCATATTCATAATAGAAACAACACTCAAAAACTTAATGTGCCCAAGTTGGTCAGTTTTGAATGAAATGGCAAAGGAAATGACACACAGGTTTAATTGGAATGGTATTGCTTCCAAGTAAAGGGAGGAATGATCCAGGCAATTAGTCACACATTAAAATGATGGAGCTTTTTGGCACACATTTGAAAGGCAGAGTAGGGTAATACAAATAAATGGACAATGGAATAAAATGCAACATTGGTTTACTTATGCAACATTCGTTTATTGAAGCTAGAGCACACTGCACTCAAAATCTTCTTTGCTATGGAAAAAACCCACCCTATAGAGAATGGAAATACAGCAATCTAAGCTATTTTGAGCACAACGAAGCTCAGTTCTGAAGAATTAATAAAGAATCCGGATAATATGATGATTATAATGGAATATATAGATTTAATACACATCTTGCTTATAGGAAGCATACAAGTTCTTAATGTAAGGTTGAGTGACGTAAGTGCTGAAGCTCTAGGTTCCTTCTGGATCCTGGTAACATTTTCATCAATACCTTGGCACAAAATATATGAGAATCCTAATAGAAGCTTCTGGTGCCCCAATGGGATTATCACACAGGATGTGAATAATCAGGTCATGTTTATTACTAGGCAAAAATTGGATGGTATAGAATTACATACCATTCACATTTTTTATTTTTACAAATTATAAATATTAATTTAGTGTTTATTATTACTAAATAACTCTTAGAAGAGAGGCATAGGTCACAGGATGACAACTACAGTCTAGCTTGAGTCAAATATGAAAACAAACATAAAAAAAAAAGTAATTGCACTGATGAAAGGAAAAAAAAACCTCACCTGCTACACTGGGTAGTGGTCTGGTATACTCATGAGAGCTGTGGGTTGAGATGAGTAAGATGACAGAGAAACCCATCCCTATCTTGAAAGCAGGAATTATGAAATGCCTTGGGTTATTTACCATTGCAAGTGAAGAGTAAGGATTTGATAACTGAATGACTTTAATGCCCTTATCAGCATAAGGACAGGTATAAATTGATAAACAAATAATATTGTGAAGGATTAATTGGTTAACATTAAATATAACATAAATAACCTCAGCTCTGGGACTGACACTCGGGTGTACAAAGATGGCTTTGTACAGGCTGAAGACCAGAACAATCACAAAAGCAATAACCCAGGATTCTACCCCTGGCAGCCTATCCCAAGTACCTCAACAAATTACAAGAGAAAGTTAAAACAGTAAGCAAGAAAAGAAGTACCATCCACTAAAGTATTAGCTAACAGGAGTTCCTGAGTGATTCTTGCTGATGCTTGATGAGCTTGACATTTTACTGACTGATGTTTTACTTAAATAAAAATGATTAATGACAGACCTAACCTGGAAGAAATATAAAGCTAGACATTATGGTTTTCTTCAGCAAAAAGTGGTAGTTGTTTGTAATAATTTGCATAATGTAATGACACACAAAATAAAGAGTGGTGAAAACCCCCTGCATTCAGCATTATATTAATCTCTCTATTAAATAAAATAATATTAACTTAACAAGCATTTTGCAACACCATTTGAAAAAAAAAAAGGAACATTAAACAGAGTTATAGGAATATATTTTCCTAAAAAAAACAAACGAATTTTTTCTTTTTTCACAATTACCTGGGCATTTGAGTTCATCTGTATAATCTCCACAGTCATTAGATCCATCACATATCCATTCAGGCAGTATACAAAGTGAAGTGGAATTACAGCTAATAAATCCTGAAGATTTTATTCCAAGTTTATAGAAGTAAGCACAGTTTGTATTATCTGGAAAGAGACAGCAAATTACTGTAGCACACTTGATACAGATAGGCAGCCTTATCATTTGGTTTTCAGGTTTAGCTCGAGTTTGTGCAGAGCTGCTGGATTCCAACTAGTAATGACTATGAATTAACTGCTATGTAACAAGGAATATTCATGGAACAGATGCTACAAGGAAGCACAGACAAATGCAAACTTACTACAGTTCTTTTCATCTGAAGCATCTGCACAATCAATGATCTGGTTGCACTGTGCTGATTTTCCAATGCAAATCCCATCTGCACAATGGAATTCTGTTGAGGCACACGTTGAATCTACAACATATGGTTATAAAATATGTAAATCTGTGTACTAACGAGATTGTTCAGATGCATATTATGAGTTTAAACCTTCTACCTTTTAGGACAAGGCATTCAATACAGACCATGCTGTCTATACCTAAAAATTCAGTGGAAATAAAAAGTCTAATAAACTTGGAAGTGTAAATTTCTAGTTTTTAAATTTATTTTTGAGCCTGAAAGTCTCTCTTCTAGATAATTTAACTCAATTTGAAATAATCACCATGTGAGGAAGAAGCACTTTCAGGACCATCTATAAATCTCTCAGGTTTCTTTCATGCAACACCAGGATGGAGTTTTTGACTGTAAGCTTTTCTCTCTGCTCATATTTAGCTAAATGATTAAAACCCGTGCAATGATGTAGTAAATAAAAAAATGCTGCCTACAACTGCTACATTGGTTTTAGCAATATTTTGTGGAATAGGTTCCCCTCCAATCTTTCTGAATTGTCACTAAGCATTTGTGCTGTCTGTTAGCTAGCCTGTATTCACTGCCTGATGCACAGATATAAATACCCATGTTTTAAGACATAAAACCAATTCTGATTAAAAAGGAGAGCAATTCTGCTAAGTTTTTCAAAGGACACAGACATTACCATGCATCTGAGAAGCAAAGAAATAGAAAAGGAGCTACTTCAAAGAAGAGACAGTGTATCAGATGCAGAGAAGAAATAGCTCATCTTAAAACCTTTCTCTCTGTGGTAAATAGTCTCTCTCATTTATTCCTTCACAGAAGCAGCAGCAACTGTATTTTCTGAATTTTCCACAGCCCAAACCACTGTCCTTCTAGAGGGCTGCAGGGGTAAACCAAAATCACTCTTCATATCTATCCCAACATACGCTTTCTCAAACACACTGGTGTGCATCTGCTTAGTCTGAATTCTAACAAAAGAAATCCCAATAAAGTTACATGCTTTTTCTGGCCGCTTCTTTTTACATACTAAGTATTTACTAAGCAGTATTCTGAAATCACCTTGGAAGTAACTGCCATTTACCTTTACAGTCAAACTCATCAGAGTTGTCACCACAGTCATTTGCACCGTCACATACTTTGTTACTTGACACACAGCGACGGTTAGAACACGGCTTGAAACCCTTCCGACAGCCTCTGTTTTCTGGAAAGTTAAGAAGAAGCACATAATTTCATAAAGACACTTAATGTATAATGAAACTACTCTTACAGTAAAACCAGACAAACATTCCAGAAGGACATTTCAACTGAAAATGCATTTGAAGCTACAGGAAAAACTTCAGAAATAAGACATTTATTGTCCAGAAGAAGAATTTGGACTGATAAACAGAATCCCAGAATCCCTGAATTGTCTATAAATGAAAGCACAGTAAGAAAGAATGAAGGCATGATTAAAAAATGAAAAAGGAAAGTCTAATTCCCAATTTTCATTATCTTGTTGTATTAAAAAAAAGCTTTAAATGCCTTTGTTTTGACAGACTTTTCTCAGGCATGTGACAATGTTCTCTATAACATTAGCAATTCTATCACATAGAATGAAACATACCCAATTTACCTAAAACCAAATTAGGGGAAAAAATGGAGAGTAAACCAAGAGAAAATATTAGTGGAAAAGTTTCTGGATTTTTGAATACTGAGACTGCAAGTGTTCAGCCCAAGTATGTAGGCTGCTGAAGAATGCTTGAATTTTACATGTGTTGATGTGTTTGAAAATTCACAAATGTTTTACTAAAACCCTAGCTGTTGTAGAAGTCCTGCCATGATGATAAATAATGTGCATTGGATTAGTTAATCAATAATAAAGAGTCCAGCATAGTGTATTTTATCAGATTCAGACAACACTGTATATGACCTACAGCATGACAGAATCACAGTTCTTCCTGCTTTTGTCAACGTGTAACAAACAGTTCAGTATGGCTGATTTAAATCAGGCAAAAGACACCCTGTCACACTACAAATTAATATAACATCCTTCATAGAGTTATGTAGCAAGTCCATGGAAAGACAAATTGTCTCATCTTGCATTTATATTTTTTTCAGTATTGTAGAATAAAGCATAAAACAGTTTTAACAGCTCATTAAACCTCACACAGACCACTGGCATATAAGGCAAGTTCTCTGGAAGGACAAGAAACAGTATTTTGAGATTCCTCACTAACTATGACTTTTTTATTTGTTGCCAGGTGCCTTACTTTCTGTTCCTTCAACCTACCTTCTTCACAAAGTAAAAGAAACTACACAAAACCTTAATGTTTCTTCCATGAACTGTGAATGAAAATTAATAATAGAGCCAGAGAGGTTTAGGGTTTTTTTTAAAAAGCTGTCACTTGTAATTTGAGGCTTTTCACCCCAGGTAACTAGAAGTGTTTTGTATTTCCAGATTCTGATTTCCTTTTCTGATGTGTTTTGGTTTTTGCTTTTCTTTTTTCTTTTTTTATTTTTTCTTCAGATTCAAACAAACCTCCTTAGTTATCTACATGTGAATGATCTGATGGAACGTTACTATTAGCTTTGCATGACATGATCAAAGCAATTATGGCATAGAAGTCTGAAAGCTAACAGGGCACAAATTGAAGATGAAAGAAGAAAAAAAAATTACATACTACCAGTTGCTATACTCAGATGGTTGATGTTTATTGTTGTAATGAGAAAGGAAAAGAGAAGAAAGGTATTCCATTTCTTATTGCCAGTACCAACCTTGGAGTTGGACTCAGTGGTCCTTAACAATCCCTTCCTACCTGAGACACTTTGTGATTCTATCAAAATGACAGAGGTGAACACCAGGATTTTAAGCAGACATTTTCATGAAACTACAGTGGTGCCAGGTATAAACGTTATGGGTCAGTATGAAATGACATGCAATGTGTTCATCGGGGAAACCAAGGCTGTGACATGAGTATACTGGACAAGATAAAGGGCAAGAGTTACAGGCACACAGGTAACAGGGAGATAGAACTTAACATGAAGGATATAAGAATTTACAAAGGTCACTCGGTGATTTAGGAAAGTTATTTGAACAATAATGTTCAGGCAAACTCAGCAGGACACAAAAAAATACCTGGAAGTGACTCAGTACTGATTATTATAAAAACAACAAAAAGACTGGTGGGAAGAATAATGATATTTTTAACTTAAACAGAAAACTGAGCAGATTTCTATTACACAACTATTTTTGTATTTTATAGTACTTCTGGTTTGGTGTTTTCTATTCACAATCAGAAAATAATCTTATTAAATACAGAAAATTACACAAAACCTGCTAAATTAAAGTGGAAAGTACTCAATTTTTCATCTTTGAAAAAACAGCCTGCTCTGTTTTTCTTGATTTTTGTTTTCGAGACAGAAATATGAGAACATTCGAGATTTTTTTAAAAATATAATTCAGCTAATACATCAAGTATGCAAGGAAAATATATTCAAGTAATTCTATCCATATAATGTCAGGGTTTTTTTTAACATGAGAGTTGGCATTTTCTTCTTGTGCATCTTGGCAAGAGATTGGTACGAATAAGTACAAAAGTCACAGAGGCACCAATATATGTGTGTATATTTATAACCAAAATAAGAATGTGAAGGTGAAAAGGCTGGAAATACTTACCACAGTAGAAAAGTTTCTCATCAGACTTGTCCTTACAGTGAGCAATGCCATCGCAAGTAAGCTGATAATCAATGCATTCACCATTTCCACATTCAAACTCAGAATAAATGTTACAAGTAGAATTTTTAGCTAAAAATAAAACATATTGACACATAATTCTTAATACCTTTTACACTTGGTGGAAATGAGAAAAATGTTGGCTGCATTTACAATATCTCCTACACAGTTTTTGCAAGCCTAAGTATTAAAACCCCATCACGGCATCAGAACTTAAAAGCTTCTACAGAGAGGTGACCTGCGAGTCTGATATACTTCTCTGTACATTTCTTGATTGAGGACGGATATCTAAGACTCAATTTTCAGAAATTTTATGTTGGGGTGAATTTAGAAGATAAGAATAAATCTGTGAAAGAAAAACCTATCCAAATATCCACGAAGGAACATGTAATGAAGCAACTTAAAGGCAGAGATTCTGATGACGATGTTGCATATCCTGTACTCAGCTATCCTCTACCCACAACCCCAGATTGGATGCAGCTGTTTCCTAATAGATGTTTAAAAAACCCCTCTTCAAAACAGCAAGAAGGAAACACCATCACCTAGCAGTTAGTTTAAACTCTCAGTTGTTTTGTGGCACTGTGCAACTGCTCAGTCTGCACACAGGTACCCATGTCAATATACTACATCCAGTGCTGAAGATATATCCTTACACCAAGTGAAGAAAACCTGCTCACTGTACTTTATTTACTTCTTCTAAATCACAAAAAAATCATAAGTAGACATGTCCTGGTAGACCTGTACATTTCTTCCATTCTTGCCTTCTCAGAGTGGATGGTTTATCTATTATTTTAGAAGAGAACAAGATGTACATTGAAAATTTTGACTCCTGCTTTCACTTAAACATAGATTTTCTATTAGTTTGATCAGAAACTAAAAAGTATCACAAAATTTAGAGAAACAATTTGATCTTCATGATGTACATTTACTCCATGTCTATAGTTCTAAAAAAAAAAAAATCAAACAGGTGTATGTAAGACAACTCAAGAGGAAAGATAGGGAAATGATATCAAATTATTATCCTTTTTTTTTGTTTTTCTTGTTTCCATTAAAATTCCATCATCACAAATTCAGGAATATCTGATGTCTACTACGTGCAAAAGTTAAGCCCCCAAAATTGAAAACATTTCTTGATTTGATTCAAAAATGATGAAAAATGTAAAAGAAGTGCTGAAAATATAGATTCTGGACAAGGTGAGATCTGATCTTCAAGATGATTTATACAGTCCTTGAAACGTTAATCAAGTTTATTGCAGCATTTGTTTTTTCTCTCTTTTTCCTCCATTCTTTAGCATAGTAAGAACTTAGATCTGAGGAAAAGTCATTCTCAATTACATTTGTAGTTCATCTAGTTCAGCATCTTTGACTGCAATCTTTAGAGAAAGATGGGGGGGATCAGAAGGATGTATAGTACAATCTGCCTTCAGTTAAAAGTCTGACTGAAAACCCCAACTTTCAGAAACAAAACATTTTAATGCCTTTCAAACCTGAGGAAAAAAAATGTAATCTGGGTAGTCTTATTACCTATATAATCATCCAATCTCTCTTTGAATTTTATGAAGCTTTGTCTCAAGAATCTCGGCTGGCAGGCAGTTATATAGTCCAATTACACATTGAAAGGGCAGTTAATTCCTTTTATCAGTTGGAATTGCTAACTTTCAATTTTCCTGAGTATCCCTTTCAACTGTGTTACAAAGAAACTTTTTGATCTCACAGCTAAACTATAAAGCCTGTCTTGTTTCCATCCTTCATGTGCTAGTCAACACCAATGTTTCATGTCTAAGTCTTTTTAGGAAAATAATCACTCAGATCAACATTTCCTGAAAATATTCCATAAAATAATTTTAAGTTGGAATCTTACATCATGGTCTAGATGTGGATTTAAACATTGTTTTAATTAATGGCAGTTTTAAGATTTTTAATGCTTTTGGAATATATAAATGTCATATTCATGTAAGATTCAGAGAAGGCAGAGGTAGTTAATTCCAAGCCCTTAGCGATTCCTGCTGTACCATATTCTATCTCCTGGGTGAAGGGAAGGAAAAGGCTAGCTAACTGAGTGACCAGACCTGACCTACAAGGCCAAGTGCGCCATGTGAGTAGGCAACAGAATTTCAGAAAATTTTCCAGCTCTAAGAGGTCTCTTGAATGATCAAAATCAATAAAACCTGACAGTGTGTGAGGGTGAAATAAGGTGATTATAAAAGCTTTGGGGTGATATTACATATGCAAGCAGCAGAAACATTTGGCTGCAGTGGAAAATATCTTTTTATAAAGTAGTAAAACGTTAATTAATATATTTGAACCATTAACAATCAGATACCTCCATACAATCTCAATTGATCACTGGTTTCTGTTACTAGACTAAGGGCCTGCCACTCTGAAACAGCATTAGTGTAAATTGAAATCTTTATCACTGCAAATCATCTGCAGAACTCATTGTATCTTCAATTATACAGCTAGGTTTTGCATAAGAGCTGTAAATGTAATAGAGGTTAGTTTTACAATACTTTACTAGCACATCTTAACACTAGATCAGCTGTATAGTCCCTGTTGTGAAGGACAAGAGTTTTAACCCTCATTCTTCCATACATTTAATTACAGAACCAGGTCTTTCTGCTAAGTCTCAGCGACCTTATGTAAAGACCTAGTTAATAACTAACAACGTGTATGCATGAGCCAAAGGTAAAGGCTGAAGTTGAACTATAAAGTGTGTGAAAGTGCAGATTAAAACTGTAGCAATTCAAGTGTTTGTTTGAGACATGTTGGTCGCTACTGATTATATGCATAATTAATGTAGGCATTATGATTTCATTTAATAGCAGTATTGTAGGAAATTAACCAAGAGACAAAGCTATAAATCCAAAATAAATGTGGCAAAAGAAATCTTAGGATAAAAATCTTAAATACAATAACGAAACAATTAGCTTGGTATGGCAAAAACTCCAGCCTCCTCACAAAGCTGAGCTGCCAAGCCTAAGAATCTGATTCTAAAGGCCTAGGATCCAGCCCTCAGGATGCCCTAATCCAATTTAAAAATCACACCAATAGTTAAAGGTGTAATTTACCCTTTCCCTCATCACAGTAATTTTTCTCACAAGTTCTCTACAGCTAACTTCAGTGACCTCACAGAGTCATGTTGAATGAGCTCTGTGTGCTGATCTAACAAAAACTAGGTCTAAATCCAAAAATCCTGAATCCCAGTCAAGCAAGTTAGTTGTCAGCATTCAGTTAAACAACTGGTACTGCAGAAGAAAGACATGGTGGGAAGGAGAATAAGACAGTCCCTTAGCATAAGCATGCTTCTTAGTCTTCTTCTTCAACCAATCACTCAATAGCAGTATTCTTTCCTGTTGTGAAATTACTGGTATGAAAATACTATTGACCCAAATGTACTAGGAAAATCTAGTATCACTGTAGTATGAAAAGCATCAGTGGCATGACCAAACTAAGCTTTAATAGAATAGGAGCAGGTTTGCAAAATAATCAGTACAGGTATGTGAATGAAGGACTACATCAGTTCATATCCCACACCGACAAAGCTCTGCATAACACAGACTGCCATTTTAAAAGTGACTCTTTATGGGCAGAAAGGAAGCCACTTGTTAGGTTGCTCAGGAGCAGCCACAGAAGAGTCTGAAGCAGGTAAACTATCTAAGCTCCTAGCAGGAGCTTGCTAAATCATACACAAAGCTTAAATATTTTTTTTTCCTGAATCTTACAGTGTTATCTTTGGGGTTTTTTTTTAAACAGTTTTTACTGTTATGATCAAATAATTTGCTTTAGAGTAAACAGGTGGCTCAGAGTTATGAAATTGAAGCAGCAGAACAGGCATGCTTGGCACACAGATATGGAAGTGGAGAAAGAACCTGTTCTATGAGTTGAGATTTCTGCCCCACAGAGGCAAAGGTCCAATAAACCACTGGAATTTGGAAGGGATCTCAATAACTGTGACAGAAGAGCTATAACACAGTGACATTAACAAAGACATAAGAAACTCCACAGTTGCGTCCCCTCCACCCCCAGTTTTCCCTCCATTCCCAATCCAGCCAGCTACATTTGTTCAGTGGAGAAGCACAAAGTCACGTTCCACATTGCGAATGTGGGTCATCCCTGGGGAAAGAGCCCAAAGCTCTCCAGTTAATTCAGTCCTGCTAAGGCACAGCTTTGCCAGAGTGACAGATATTTTCTCCAAATTACTGGGAAACCTGTAGAAATGCAGTGTGTGTACATATATCACATCCTTCCAAATTACCAGCACATACTTCATGTTCATAAACATCAATTCTGCACAGGGACAGCATCACCTAAAGAAGCTGCAACAGATGACCATATATCCTGAAGCACTTCTGAACTAGTTATATATTTTCTTTTTCATGTACTGAGACAGACTGGTTCAGAGGAAGCATGGGAAGATGTGAGAACAACGTAATACAGAGCGTTCTCCAATGAAAGCAGTCTCTGAGGAGTCTGTCAGCTTAAAGTGATACATTTCCCAATTACTAAACTGCCAATTAAATACAACTGTTGGTTAATAAGTTACAATTATTGTATATGTCTAAGGACATGAACTGAAAATATTTGCACTCAACAGAAACAAGCTGCAAATAGGAAATGTTCAGTAGAACACAACTACCCAAATTAGAATTTAAGGGCAATACAGGTATTAATACTTTTTAACCCCCTAAAAGCCATAAAATAGTTAGAAGCCTGGTACATGCTGAATTGCCAGATCAATTTTTACAGTGTATAAAAGCAATAAAAGTAATGGTTTGGGCCAACAGTCTTTGCTTGTGATAGCCAAGTGCCTCATGCCACAGAAAAACATTGTGTCAGCTAGTATTACTTACTCACACATCTGTTATCATCTATCAGTATTCTATCCCCTCTACATGAGCAGTTGACTCGTCCGTCAGGAGTCAGAAGGCATAAATCATGACAACCTCCATTCATTTGTGCACAAGGAGACAGCTCACCTGAAAAACAAATGATAAAAAATGAACTCTGTTTTATTAAATTTGCTTCAATGGCCGATGTCTTTGAGAGAGCAAAGATCACTGTATTTCAGATTCATGGGCAATTGATTCAAGTTTTATCAGTCAGATGAAAATGTCAGCATGCCTCAGATGCTAGCATACTAAAAGATAAACAAATGCTGTTACCTTGACTATAATACATTTTAAAATCCACAACATTCAAAACTGCTGATATTTGACAGGGAATGATTTAACTGCCTTCCAACAAGCACAATGTTCACAGCAGAAAACGATCCCTCGATAGTATTTATTTACTTGGGGAAGAGGTTACATCCTACAGTCCGTTAACAGTTCCTACAGCAAAATAATTTATGAAATACCATAAAAACATTTCAACTTGGCAAAAACTGAGTGAAATTCTTGAATGATACTGGCATTAACAAAACAGTGTATCTTGCTTTGTAACTTACAACTGTTAGTATCATTGGCAACAGCAATAATGCCCATTGGTTGATGTGGGATATCAGAACGAAGAATTTTTGTATCTCCTCCTGTATATTTACTGGAACGCAGAATAGCTCTCCTCACTCCATCTGACCAGAAGATATAATCATCATAAACAGCCAGGCTGAGAAAAGTACCTGGTCCAGATTTGACAATTACCTAAAATACATAAGTACAGAGGGAAAACATGAGAAGGAATGTTGTCTCTGAATAAGAAGTTTCAAAAGTGCAACCTGTGCCTCAGATCACTTTATAGTTTTAGATAAAACAAATCTTCTATACTTAGAGCACCTGGAAGAATGAGATAACAGCACTTGAAATGTGTTAAACAGATGATACAATGGTTAAGTTGTTATTTATTGATATGGCCGAGTTTCAGAAATCAAAGTATCTATATTCCTTAAGTCAAAAAAAAAAAAATCATAGTTTAACTAAACATGCTTCTAAAAATACCTCCTGAGGACACTACCTGTGCAACAGCCTGAACAGAGTAGAGGAAAAGACATACTGTGGCATGGCTCAAAGTCCTTATGAATCAAAGCCAGAAGTATGTTTCAGAACAGACTGAACATGGTGTTCACCACTATGATTACATTAGAAAGCTGAACCCAAGACAATAAATGTTGTGTGTTTTCTAATTAAAAAAAATCTCCTTAGTCACCATACTAGAAAGAAAATATGAATCACAGTTCAATATATAGTAGGGTTTGAATGAAAACTGCAGAAACAATGAATTTAATTCCAGTCTAAATCACAGCTCCTCTAAAATATTTTCCTGTATGTTCTTTCATTCCATTTATCCAAATGAAAAGTTTCTGTTCTGAAGAATATAACAGTTTTAATCAGTTCTCTAGTTGAACATTTAATTTTGGCTGAACAGCACAAATACTGTAAGGAAGGGGGGCATGTGTCATTATTTCTCCATTAGAACTTTTGCAAGATAATGAAAATAAATAATATTCTGAACATATGTATTGCATTGTATTCTTCCATGATTCTCTGGGAAAAATAGTAACTTCTGTTTATGTATAAAGTGGGAACAATTCTTTTGATCCAGGCTGGCAAAAAAATACCTGTATCTATGTACCTAGCTGATACTTACCATAGTGAAACTGGGACAAAACCAGAAAAAGGACACTTTTCTTTTAATAACTCAATATAAATCACTATTTTTTATAATTATCAATGCTCAACCTGTATCTCTACTTGGGTCATAATATTTTTTCATCAGCTTCGTCCTTTACTGTCTTTCCCAAAGGACGTTTAAACAAGAATGGAAGCTCATGGATATCAACTTGAAATATAGAAGATAATTATCTGCATACATACAGCACATCTGATGAGTCTGAGCTGTTCAGGCTGACTGTACACATGAACATAGGCTACACTGTGCAGGCAGAGCCAACTGGTACACTGTTCAGCTCACCTTCAAGTGGATGCTTTGTACAAATTTGGTTTTAAATGATGGAAGAAGAAAGAAGCAAAAATGGTCAATCCCACATTAAAAAAAATAATTAAAAAATATTTTCTCTTCATATAAAGAATTCACCTACTATATAGGATTTTAAAATTCAAATACATGGAATAAAAGAACACCTACACTCCCACTACTGCTACGTCTTGCAGATTAAGAAGGTGCCCTTACTCTACAATATTAAATACCTAGTAATATTTCAGTGGCAGTTTGCTCACACCTATGCTAATTCATTGCCTGGGGTATTTCAGCAATTTGCTAACATAAATAATTGTAGTCCAATGCACAGGAGCATTCCTGGCTGTGTTTAAATTCAATTACACGATACAGTGCCAAAATTTCTTATATTAATCAGACCATTATCACAAATTCTGCATCACTATGCCCATTATATATTTCTGCATATTTGAAATTGGTTTGACCAGCAAATCCTTTTTACCAGCAAAGACTTTTTTTCAGTGATAAATGTCCCAAGACTCTTCTCTAACCAACCTTTTTTTCAAAATTGGAAGTATTAATAGATAAATGGGGACATATTAATGGCAAAAAGACCTCTTTTGTGCATATTTACCGTAAGACACTTTCCATACCACCCCCTTAAAAGCCTGTGCTATGCATATTCAGACACATTTCAGGGGAAAAAAAAAATAAATCGTGTATGTTTCTGAAAGATCTGTACCCAATCTGGCCATACAGATTTCCCTACCCCATATTTGCTCTCCATGCTAGTGTGAAAGTGTCCCTGTTTGAAGGATTTTATTGTCACAACAACTACTAAAGAAGGTAATACGTTCAGCTTGCTGTGTTCTGCAGCACTTTCCTTTTTTTCCCCTCCAACTGTAACAGAAAAATGTAAATTCGTTACAGAACTGATCTTTGCTGTTCAGCCCTGGGAGATGGGAGATCCAAATAAGGGGTCACAAATGCTAACATCCAGGAACATTTGTTCACTACTGCTCAAAGCCTTCACTGAAATCTCCTCTGTTATGTCACAGCACTAGCCAAGGACACCAGTTTTATTTAAGCATCCAAGAAAGAGTTCCTATTTCTACCAGCTTTTGGCCAACTTTACAGCCCTTTTAAAGTCCCAGTTTGTAGAATAATGCTGAAAATGACTGACAATTTTGGGCTTTTTTTTTTTTAAATCTTGCTAGCACTTGTGGATGTTCGGAAGTAACTGAAAATCAAAGATTTCTTTTAAAGTCTGTTCATCCTTTGGTTATCCATCAATTCATGTTTAAGTCCTGAGGATTCAGTGTCAACCAAATTTGCCGTGTATGAAACATTTTGTAAGTCACCTATGCTTCTAAATCTTGTATTCTGTACAGCTTGCACATTCCTTTTTCCCAGTAGTGTCTGTAGCTCTGGACAGATGTATCCACAGATTCACCAGCAGAAATCATGTTTACACAACATGCCCCTAGAGAAAACCTCCTTGGGTGGCCCCATCTGACTGGCCAGGAGAGGCAGGGAGCACAAAAGGGTCTACCCACGTCTCCCTACTTCCTTTTTACTTGCTGATTGCTTGTTTTTAGCAAAAATAGTGGTGGAAGCCAATACAAAACTCCTCAGAGTTAATCTGATAAGCACTGGATCAAGACAATACAACTGCCACAAGTCTTTTAGGGGATGCATGTACTCAAACACATAACATGGAGAAGAAAACCAATGCCGAATCAGTGATCAAGAGCCAACTGTTTTCAAACTGTAAAAACTCCATGCCAAGCAACTTGTAGCAAGTTTTATATACACTGGTGGCTGGGTAGTGACAAATTACCCAAAGCAGTGCTCCAACTTAGGATAATGCAAGTAAAAACCCATTACAGATCCCATCTGGAAGCACATCACCAACACAAGCACAATGCCCAATTAATCTGCAATCATACAACTGCAGTATATGATGCATAAACCGTGCTGAAATGGGAGAACCGCTGTATTTGCTGAGTCACATGTAACATAGGTTCTGTATCTTATGGAACCATATACACTGAAGAACTTTTTCATATGTGCAGCCAGCATAAAGGTAAAGAGAACTAGAAGGTACAAAGTCAATAATCAAATTTAGTCCAGAATGATACAGACCATAAAGTCACAGGAATTTAATTCACAAAGGCCACTCACACAAGCTACTGCAGTACTATATAAATACTTAAGACCTTTTCCACAGAGCACAAAAACTGCCAAAAAGCACCCTGTGCTACAGAAGGAAGAATGATTATGGGCCTCAGCAATGTTTTTGGTCACAGAAGAGAGAAATGTGGTACCAAAATAACGTTCACAAACTGAAAAAAGCAATGCATTGCCATTCTGCATTGCAAAGATCTCAACTGGATGTTTGGGGGTTTTTTCAAGTAACAAGTTTTAAACAGGGTTTTTAATAACATGAAACAAAATCAATCATATAAAGACCCTATCTTGATATCTTTTATCATAAAACTAAATTGATAGAAAAAATGGCAGCAATGTATATATAATTTTAAATCATTTTAACAAAAGGGGAAATGGCCAGCCTCTTTTCAATGGTCTGTGGGGACAGGACAAGGGGCAATGGCTTCAAGTTGGAGCACAAGAAGTTCCGCACCAACATGGGGAAGAACTTTTTCACTGTGAGGATGACAGAGCCCTGGGACAGGCTGCCCAGGGGGGTGTGGAGTCTCCTTCTCTGGAGAGATTCAAGACCGGTCTGGATGCCAACCTGTGTGACCTGTCCTAGGGAATCTGCTTTGGCAGGGGGTTGGACTCAAAGATCTCTTGAGGTCCCTTCCAACCCCTACAATTCTGTGATTCTGTGATCATTAAGGATACCTGAACAAGACACCCCTAGCATCCCTTCCATCTGAACCAGCTAAGTCAGACCCATCCAGTGGTACATCAGGTCTTTAATACTGAATGGTATCGACATCCAGCTACAGCACATACTTCCCACTCTGAATAACAGATGAGAAGTTTTCGCTGCTTTCTCTAAAGAGATAAGGAGAGTAGGAGCTGGAGGAGGAACATCACAGGTAGCAAGTCATTTTAACGGTGATCCTTTCTTTTTACGTTCCGGTTTTTAGGTGCTCCAGACAGCTTCTGCTTTAGCATACAGCTGCTCTAAATTTGGGGTATGTGCAACAGTTTCTGTAGAAAAAAATTGAAGAAGGGGAGGAGCCAGTCAGGGATCATGTCAGGCAGACAAGAATTTGTACCAGAATACTGTAATTTTAATGATTTATATAAAACCCTTTTTAGATTGTAAGAATTAGATTCTTAGCAATTCTCACCATGACAATGGTTAACTTTCATGGAAAGTCAGTTGGGGCTTTTTTAAAAGATGACTGCATATAGTTAACATATCAGCTTAAAGTGTGAGTTTTTTTTAAACTCTAATGAATTGCTTATTGATAATACTTCTCTTTCAAAATGTTTATAAATGGGCAGGGCTGTCTAATAAATAAATATTAAGGGCTCTTTACTCTTCTAAACTTCCCAAAATCTATTTAGAGATCTATATCAGAATGACAAAGCTAGTGTAATAGAAAACTACAGTAGAAAAGATTAACATTAATGACAATTTAAAGTCAATTGCATAATAAAATCATTACAGAAGTACAAAACAATATCAGCAATCTAAAAATGAATAACATTTTAGATGAATATCAGAAAAGTCAGTCTGACAGAACCGACTTAGCCATAATACATCTAAAATCAGCTAATGCATTTCATAGTTTCATGTGGAAGACATAAAATGTTATGCTGTATTTATTATTCAGTTACAAATACTGTTTTTAAAGGTGTATAAACAAGGAATGCATGAAAAAAAATATTTTGGGCCATGTTAGAGGGAAACCAATTGCATATCCAGGGAATAAAATTAAAATGATCTAAGTCATAATGTTTATGTATTTGATTTAGCCACCTAAAAAAAAAAAACCAAAACACTTAAATCAGACACCCTGTTTTGCTTATTATTGATGTGGTTGCTATAATAAAAAGCAACAATGCCGTCTCTTGTTGGATAGACAAACCTATCAGCCTTGATCTGGAGTATCCAAATTCTGCCATTCCAACACTGAGGTGTTATTAGGACCAAAAGCTTACATGATCCAGAAAAAAAAATTGTGGGGGTGGAGGGAGATTAAAGATAGAGGAATAAATTTGGTACTGGAAGGGCACTTTTGAGTTTACCAATTCCTCCTTCCTGGTGCCACAAAAGAAATTAGAATTTCTAGTCTAGTTTCAAGTTGGATTTTGTGGAAGAATAGTGCCAATCACTGCTATACCCTACTAAAAATAATCATGCTTTTCGTTGATTGGCCTGAATAAAGACTGTACTTGTAATCATCTTTGGTGCATAGATTTTCTTTTAATTTATTGGATCTTTCAAAAATACCTTCATAATAACTTGAATTGCAATCACATAGCAGAGGATACAACAGACATTCTATAATTCCACATTTAACAAGAACAGTTAAGATGCCGTTTCCATCAAATTGTCCACATGCAACATAACAAAATCAGAACTCTTCAAGAATTAATTATTGTTTCTCCATGCTAGAAATGAACATTTAAGACACTGCAATGCTAAATTTGCTGTGTTCCAGCTGTTATTTAGATTTCCAGTTCAAGTGAATGATATATTAAGCAACTGCTTAGAACAGGCCTGTACTTTTTTCTGCCATTCAAATGGCAAGTATACTTCTCTGTAAATTACAACTACATTCACCAGGTTCTTTGCAACAACTTGTGTATTAATTACACAATACATATTTTCAACATCAAAAATGACAATGATCAATGTCATCTAATGGTACATTTATTTTGACATCCTAGAATTCTGTGGGATCTGGAGGTATTAAAAATAATACCATTCTCTATAGCTTCCAAGATATTTATTTTTTTTTTCATTCATTTCTTCTTTCAGTTAATTTCTGTCAGGCTACCAGCACTGGCCATCAAGATTTTAGAGCAAACAAGTTCCAAACCAGCACTGTTGGATCTGTGTGAACCACTGAGAGGATTTTAGTGCCATTGGTCAGGGAATTGCTTTCATTAGGTATGAGCTGAGTATTTCTTTACAGAACTACTTCAAGGAAGTGTCTCATCAGTGTCAATGGAGTGAACTCCATAAATAACAACCAATTAAGTAGGGAAAGATATTTCACTCTTCATGTTGGTTCTGGACTATTTCAGACAAAAAATGTGAGACACAGACATTCATAAAGTTGAGAAAAAAAGATCCTTTCTGATGAGATTTACAAGAGAAAAGAATCAAGAATAGAACATTCCGGCTACAACTAATAATATATTTATACTGCTGAACAGAGAGAATAAAAAGTCCACCACAACTTCATTTCTAGTACCATTGATTTCCAAGATTATCCACACAATTCTAGCTTCTTTTCAAACAGAGAATTGACTAAAAAGCCTGTAACCTAACAGTAAATGGTTATCATAGTAGACAGGAGAGGTAAAACACGATGAACTTAAATGTCTAGGTGGTAAACTGTGCGTGTTGTGCTAAAGATAACAATTTTTACTGGATTTTCTTGTTTTCTACTATTATTGCTTCTAGTGCTGTTTGAGAAAAATCACAAGGAAAAAGCAGAAAATGATGAAATAACTAATCTATGGGGAGTAGCTTCCATTTTATTTGATTTCTAGACAGCCATCCAAGTTTATTAAAGTATCTGCCTTTTAGTTGACATTATTTTCCTTCAGGTTAGTTTTAACATCTGATTATTTATTAGTATACAGAGAATACAGCAATGTGATTCTTAAATTGAGAATCACATTCGGGACCTGCATATGTTTGTGACTGCTCCTGTTCAGATCTCAGTGAGGATCTTTGCTAAGAATTTTTAGCAGACTCTGAATTTTAATAGGGTTAGATATTCTAAATGTATAATTATTAGGATTTTACAAGTTTTACCTTTGATCTGGCTACTGTGGCTGAACTCACTTCTACCCTGCCTTAGTGATCTATTCAGCCACTTCTCAAGGTAACACTGGAGCCATCATGATTATCTTGCAAGAAGTGACCGAATTTATCCTGCTGTCCTCAGTCTTACTTGTACTACAAGTACATCCAGTGGCATGACTGAAAAGTGATATGTCTGAAAAGTAATTTTTCCATACATGCAGAGCAATTTTTTTCTGCATTTAGCAGTTTTATGACCAGACCTGATAAAACGTTGCTGAAAATAAAAGAAGTTGAATGCCAACTTCAGAAGTTGTTTGATTGCTTAAATACAGAAGTCCAACAGAATAAAAAGATCTATTCTAGAAATTGAAAGTTACAGTTACGAGAAGGTGGCAATTAAGTGAAGGCTATAATAACTGGAGACACCTCTAAAACCCATACTGATTTTAACAACCACACCAATAGGCCCACAAAACCATAACCAAGACCAAAACATTCCAACATGGGTATCAAGAAATAAACAAACTTCTGTTTAAAAGAAATTTACTTAATTTATAGGTTTTTTATAAATAAAGTGTTACAGAACACTCAATATTGACAAAGAAAAAAAAATAAATAAAATTTCCTATGATTTATTGAAAAAATAAGTCCAAAACATAAAATCAGCTTTATTTGCTGTTGGACCAGTGTTTTCACTCATGAACAAAAAGTTAACATTACAGCACTAAGCAGCTAAAACCAGCTGTGGCCACAACATTAAATCCAACTTTGGGCAGGAGCAAAAACAGAAGACAAAGTGAAAGGGATTGTGGAAAAAAAGAGAAAAAAAAAATTGGTGGGTTTTTTTGGTAAACAGGAAGAACTGACAGAGCAGAATAAGAAATCTAATAAAAAACCCTTGCATATCTTCTAAGTACTAAAGAGGAACAAATCTAACAACAAAATTCTTACAAACCTCAAAGAATACTCCAGCAACCCAATACTAGTATTAAAATACCAGCTTAACACAAAATCAATCATACTCTTACAATCAACTTAAAAGAGTCAATTCAATACAGCTAAATTATTTTCTACCCATTCATTGTACGAGATTGTTGTGGTGAGGGGAACGAAGAAAGAAGCTGCTACCCTGGAAGAAAAGTCATTACATTACATTTGTATTTCATGTTCTACTCTACAATTTCTACCTTTGTTAATCTAACAGAAACTAGAAAGCAATAAAGCAAAGATAATGAGGAAAAGAGTAATTGGTTTAAACTGGTTTTGATGGGTAGCTGATGTAAGGACCTTGGTGAAACACCCTAAAGAATCTCTGATCACCGGAACATCACAATGATTAGTACTTGTATTATCCTAATATCACAGAAACCAGAGATCTCATCAAGCTGAACAGTATACAGAAACAACTGCCCTGGAAATACTATTTCACCAGACCAATAATACAATCTTATGCTTGGATTTTGGCATTCCTGTATCAGTAAGAATGTACCTTTGCAGCGATGATCAATTCTGCTCTAGCACTGCTTGTGAGGCCACTACAGTATAAGTGCAGATTTGAAGGAAGAAGCCTGGTGGGGTTTTTCTGGTACGGCAAACCCCATCTAACCACTGCAGGAGAAGTGTTTTCAGAATAAACAGCTCACTTTCAAAGCTGTGTGAGAACTCAGATCGCTAATTTTGACAACAGAGTTCTCCCAAAACAGGTATTGGTGTAGGTCGACCAATGGTAGCAAAGCTTTGCAAAGATAACAGACTAGAGCTCCCCAAAAGGACCTCAGAAGAGCACGCTGGACTCAATGCTTCAGGAGCTTTTTCTGTTTACTGCACTGTTTCTGTTTATTGAACTGGAGAGTTTAAATGACAGCCAAATGAAGAGACACTACACTAGGAAACATAGAAGTTTCAGTGTTCAATGACTGAGAAAACTGAATGACCAGTTTGATTTAAGTGATGCTTTTGGCAACTATGTTGCATCTTCTGCCATTCCATGTTTGTGCTGCATAATTTGTTATACCCTGTAGGTGGACGAAGTTAAACTCTTTCCACATAACCTACTAATTACCTTCTATTCTTGATGGCATAATCAAAACCTTACGTAAAACAGGATCAAGAAAGTAAAACTAAATATGAGAGCAAAATGGAAAAGAAACAGCAGTACAAGACAGATATATAAAGTGGAAATGCAGCCAGAATGAAGAGGAAAAAAAAATGAACTGAGAAAAAATATATGAAAATAATTTAAAATGGCCTATTGAACTAGAAGAGGAACAAACCAATATCCAATCTGGAATTAGGTATTCTAGAAGACAACTGATGAAAGCACAGAAGAGAAAGGAGATGATTTTTTAAATTATTTACTATTGATGATCTAAAGGAGATACTTTTTCTCTTTATCCTAATAAACACAATAAAAATAGCAGTGACAGACAACTTAATAGACAGAGGTGGCAATGTAGTTAAGCAAAGTAAAACTATAGAAATGGCATGTGAAGTATTTAAGTACATCCTTAAACTCCAAGAACTTGAGAATAAGACTCTGAATTTGCAATAAATTTACAGAGAAATGCAATGAAGTATGACCACAAATTCCTACTTGTTGCATATGTCCTTTAAAAACCCATTTTTAATTGAACAATGAACCTTACTGCAAGGCAGGATTCTGTCCTCTATAATAATGTGGATGTAAGCATAACAGGATGGAATAACATCTCTTGGATAACATTTCAGAAAAAATATATAATTCTCATTTAAGATGCAAAAAGATGTCAAAGCTTTTATATAGTATAGGAAGGTTTGTTTTTTTTACATTAATAGATATGAAAGTGAGCTGATGTTCCAAACATTATCTTCTGGAGCTGGGAATTGAAAATACAAGCTAGAACATGCCCTTCATTTATTTTATCATGCACTTTGGGAGATACATAATCCCTGAAAGGAAGACTTAATGAAAAAGGAGAAATGCAGAACTAAACATGCAACGAAATTGTGAGCACAGATCAACTGCCTTCAGCATATTCCAAGCAAAAAGGTTTACTTGAGCTGAAACTCCGAGCACTCAAGGACCAAAATATATTACAGCAAGAGTGTGGTTGAATATACCTGAAAATGGATAGTTAGAAAAGACAAAACCCCCAACCTGTTAGTAGAGTAACACTTAAGCATTAATGCAAAAGAAATTCTAGTCCATTCAGGAAAATTTGGTACTGGAAGGAAAATTATAATCATCCTATATTTAAAGCAGAACATGTCTCTACCTCTTCTACTGAAGTTAGTTCTACATTTTTATCAAGCTGACACAGATCATTTAGGACAGTGATGCTTCAGGCTCAATACCAATGCAAACAGATTTTGTGGTAAGGGTCTGCATTCTCCATAAGGTCATCCAGAAACTGGAACGTGTTGAATAAACAGAGCATTACCTGTAGCTGAGAAGTGTTTTCAGTTTTATATCTCATGTACAGATAGTATAAGAAGAAACTTAGGCAACTAAAGATCTTTCTGTATCACTTCCATTTTAAAATGCAACAAGCAGATTTACAATGAATTTATTTTTGATTTTTATTTTACTTACATATCTTTGTGATCCATCATATTCACACCTCTCAATTTTTCCCAAGCTGCCATCTGAAAAGTAAAGTTTCTCTGCCCTATGGTCAATGGTAAGTCCATTCGGAGTCAGAATATCTGTACTAATGATAACCTGTGCATTTTTGCCTGAGAGGGTAGATCTCATGATGCTTGGGAGCTGTTCATTCCAGTTAGTCCAAAACATTAAGCTGTATTAAAATCAAAATAACAAACAAAACCATAAGATACATTTTATAATTTAATTCTCTATGAAACGAGCAACAGAAAAAAAACATATGCCTTCAGAGACAATTATAAATGGCATCCATAAGAAATTGTGATAATCAATGGTAAGAAACACAATAGCTAACATCCTATAAATTATAGCAGTTTCCTAGTTCATTAACTTGGGTATGAGTAGAGATTTTTTTCCCCCTCTTCACAGGTCTGGTTCGATTCTGATCATGTCTTTATATTAATATACCGTTACAATACAAACTTAATTCTGCAAATGTGTATGTTAGTGATTTCTAACAGTGAAATCAACCCACAGCTTTTCCCATATTAGAACTGGTAGGCAGGAGATTGATAATGGGGAGTATCAAGGGACCTTCATATAGTCTACAGGGGGCACAACTGGCCCCTTGCTGCTGTTGGTGGTGCACAAAATATTAGGGAATGAGCTGTGGATGTCCACAAGTCCCGTTATCGTACATAGTTTCCTATATAAATTTATACAACACTGATCTTCAGAATAAATACACAGGCCTATTAATGTGACACACAAGAAACTTAGGTTCCTTTTTGTAAATGCTTCAGTTTGTTTCTATTTAAGCAATGAGAGTAACACGTCTCAGAAAAGAAATCAGTGAAGTGATCACTCTTGATAATTTCCATTTAGCTCACTTTTCTTAAAACCAGCTTGAATTTTTTAACATTCCAGGAAAATGGAATGATCATTTGATCTGAAACATAAAGACATATAAAATGTTGTATCTTAATTCTGAAATTGCCTAAACCCCTCCCCCCAAAACCTAACATTTGTCCCCTAAACCAAGAAATCTACTTAACCTTCATAGGGTTCAGCAATATTAGTTGACTGTGAAATAAAGAGTCCTGCTTTGTCCTTGACATTAGGAAAAATTCAAATCTGGTAAGAAAGATATAATACATACTTTTGGCATTCATCTAGAGCTAACACGTGTGGATGATCATCTTCAGACATCGTTATTACCGCTTCCCGGTTGAAAGCTCCTCTACGTCTCTGGTCAACAGTATGTCTTGTGATTGAGGATGTGGTTGAACTAGTCCAATAGAGAGTGTCCCAGGCTCTGTGATAAGCAAGTCCCTCCACTGACCCAACATCTGGAAGACAGAGGAAATAAATCTCCTTCTAACAAGATGGTGCATTACTTTTTCCTCACAGTTGATCCTGCAGAATCACAGAGTTCAGTTATTTCAGCCTATTTACTCTGTTGATTCTTTTATCATTTCACCTGTTTATTTTTTTATTGGAATTAAAGTCTTATTATTTTTTCTTAAATTTAAAAAAAACCCAAACAACAGAGAGCAAGATCACTATTACTAATCTTCATAGTATTTTTGTCAGTTCTAACACTCATTAAATTAATGTTTTTCCTACAGTGTCCCCAGGTAATACACTAGAAATAACAAGCATTTATTCAAGACAGCAATAATTTAGTCATAACTTCAAACATCATTTAAGCCAAGTCTTGGGCATGTTTTCATTAATTACTAGCATTATTTAGCATTAACTTTCAAGGTATTTTCTAACAAATTACATTAATAGGGATCAAAGTGTCCTGTTATTATTAACTGCATAGACTTTTATTAAAACACCTGAAAAATACTGAAAAAAGACCAACTTTGAAGGTCTTGGCATCAAAACATCATTTTAATACCAATATACACTTTCATTCTACATAAAAACCCGTGAGCTAGAAACAAAAGCAAATATTAATAAGCAGCTAAAGCATATATTTAGAATCCAGAAAAGATGAATTGTATGTGATTCCTATATATAAAACTGACAGACTGAGAAATAGGAGTAATTATTCCCTACCATTATTTTTGAATTACTACAGAAATGTACGTTGATTACTTCACTTATTATTTTGTTAGAAACAAATAAGTTTAGACCAGAAGGTTCATGCAGCTTATTAATGAGCTACAGAAGGCAAAAATCTAGAAATATCATAAGTATTACATTACACTGGTTATTACAAGTTACACTGGCTTGCTGGAAGATGTAATTTTTAACATGTAATTCATATACATGGCATCCCAAAAATAAAGACCTTAGAGCAGCTTCCAGTACCTAAAGGGGCTACAGCTTAAGCTGGACCAGGACTGGTTACAAGGGCAAGGAGTGACAGGACAAGGGGGAATGGCTTTAAACTGAAGAAGGGGATATTTAGATTAGATATAAGGAATAAATCCTTCCCAGGGATGGTGGGGATGCCCTGGCATTGGGTGCCCAGAGAAGCTGGGACTGCTCCTGGATCCCTGGCAGGGTTAAAGGCCAGGCTGGATGGGGCTTTGGGCAGCCTGGGGTAGTGGAGGATCTCCCTTAACAATGGCAGAGCGTGGAACTGGATGGGTTTTGTGGTCCCTTTTCATCCAAACCAGTCTGTGATTCTGTGATTCTGTGGAAGTGCTAATACTAAATCAAAACTATAAGGCAAATAAATCAAAACTGCGACATACGTAATTCTTTATCTTTGGGGTTTTGTGGTCATTTATTTTTTTATTTTAAAAAATATTTCCCTTCCCAAGGCATTTGGAGTTTTTATTACTACAGCTTCAAGACTGTAGAGAAGTTTCAGTGACTCGTGTTAAGAAAGAACAGGAAAAAAAATATTGGATAGCACATCTAAAATGGAAATGAATGTATGTAAAATACAATTTTACACACATGTATAGATGCAGGAGATATATGTATAGCTACACACACATATATATGAAGAAGAATTTATGAGAAAAGTTATATTCAGCTCACAAGCAACTCAAAAAAGTCAGTGTAAAAATGGCACTGAAGGCAACTTGAAAATGACAAAGAAATTCTTCTGACCATTGTAAAGATGATCCTTTAGAAAATAATTCTGATTTTGACAAAGATGCTGTGATACAAGTATTCCTTCTTAAATTTCCTTAGTAGTTTATTAGTTAATATAGAATGTATTTTTAATTTTAAACATCGAAATCATATTGAAATTAATTTTATTTTTTTGTTTCAGAAATCACCAACTCAAACCAAAGATAAGCAGTTCTTTCAAACCTCATGACAGAGATGGGCAAACACCAACTCAAGTATTTTAAATCCAGTTGGAAGTTGCCTGAATGCAGGCTTATTATCAGCTTTGGATGATGCAGTTTCAGGGTACATCTGTCCACCTATTAAGAAAGTCAGTTGCTTCATTCTTGGGTCTTGCACCCTGAGCACCCACAGTGCATGTGTGTTACTTTATACTGGGGTGATTTTTTTGAAAAAAACTCAATACCTTCTGAGATTTAACCCCGGTATTCTGGCAACAATTTGCTACTTTTTATAAAAACAAAACCCCAAACAACTGAAAAAAAACCCCAACACAAACATCACCCCTCTTTGGGAAGTATAAACAAGACCACAACAGGTTTTGTTCCTTTTGCCTACTAAGACCTCCTGACCACTGAAATCTCTACACCTCAAACACAACTGTCTCACACTATGGACATGCAAACTATTCCTGACAGCCTAAAATGAAAATATCACTCTTAGGATTAGCATATGGCCAGCACGCAATTTTAGGCTGTATAAACCAGAAGAAATCCTGAAAATAATGATAATTTCTCAGAGCCAGAGAAACAGAACACAGGGTTCAAAGGACACCTGCGCTGCCCAAGGCCTAGAGGCACTAGGCCAAGCACTGCATACAGGAACTGTTCTGCTCCCTGGTCTAGGCCCCACGATCAGTCCCAGGGCAGAAATATGTACAGTTTAGATACAGGATCTGATATATTTCTTTGTTACTCCCTGCAGAACTCCCATTAACTGTAAAATTAAAAGAAGACTTAGTGTGATAAATAAAGAGCCAGGAATGTTCACTTAATCCGCTAATTTCCATGAAAATTGTATGTTGATTCCCAATTTACCATTACTTATAAAGCTCGAAACTAAAACAAATTCCCTCAGATATAATTTGAACAATGTTCTTAGATACATGGCTTAACTCTAAGGTTTCCCTGTGTGGAGTCATGAGTTGGTCAGTGATCCTTATGGATAGCTTCCAACTTGAGACATTCTGAGATTCTATTAAAAATATTACAGAAAACGTCCTGGTATTTTCTGACCAATTCTGCATTTTATTTGTAATGAACAAAGCAGCAGAGCATTTATTGCGCTATTTTAATCTTTCACATCTATGAATGTGTTTCGTCATGAAATGTGTTTCCTCATCTTTATTATGGAAGTTTTCAGCAAAATGAAATAAAGTCTTTGTCCTCTGGTTAAAGACATAGGCCTTATGAGGTATGGATTTCACTAAGATTTGCTGCAAATCCTGCTCTTCATTTGAAAGATGACTATCAGAAGAAAAAAAAATATAAATCATGTCCCTCATGTAACCTCTTGAATTTCTATCAGCTTTACCTTTGTTCCTTGTCTGAATCTGTCAAGAAATTGGATAGCAAACAGTTCATAGCGCATACCCTAAAACTCTTCTGTAGTAGACAAAAGATAATGATGTTGTTCCTGCCACAGCTAGATGTGATGAACTAGAATGCAACTAGAATGTGGGAAGTGCTCTTCAAATACAAGCTGTGTAGGCTTACTTGTAATTACCTTACTAAGACTCATTTTCTCTAGAGAAATAAAAAAGTATTGCTTCATGTTCTTAAACTGGACTGACAGATACTGCAGCTGTACATCAAGGTCTGTAAACTGTGACAGAAGGTGGTTTAGTTCAACATTACTATTTATAAAATGGTTATTTAAAAATTTCTAGAAAACAGCCATGGAAAGTTATGCTATATATGGAGACAAGCAAATATTTAGCATAGAGATGAAAAAGGTATATTCCTCTTCTTTTAATAAAGGACCTAAACCACACAGTTTTGAAAAACCTTGTCTTATATACTTATGTTCTGAGTGGAGTAGAACTAAAGCAAAACAATCAATAAAAGGTTTTATTTAAAATAAAAAGATCAGTAGCAACTTTAAAAGAAAAAAAAAAAAAAAAGAAAAAAAGAGGAATGTTGCTGAAAAACAAAACAAAAGAAAAAAAAAATAATATTAAAATCTGAAAATATCCTGGCAACAGAATGGGGCTGTGAAACCTGCCTGAAATGAAGTATCTGACATTCAACTGAGGAAATATTTTATCACAAATAAAACTTCAGGAACTGCTTGATGCATGTATGCTTTTTACAAGAGAAGAGGGGGCTGCTTATTAGATGGTGACATATTTGAGCAAATTCAATCTGAAACTATGAAAGAAGTTCTGGTGACAAGACTGTGGATGCTACTGACTTCATAAACAGCACAAAGAGAAAAAAATAGAGTAAAAGAACCCCACACTTAATTAAAGGAAAAGAAAATGATTCCAAAAAATTCAACTGCCTTGATGTAAGACAAAGAAGAAAATGCTAATTAATTAAAAAACTGTTGCAAACACATGCAGATGCATTTGCTTAGATCCACCAAAGTATAAATTCTGAAGCATCTCTACGGAAAAAAAAAAGGGTCTTTACCACTAAACTTTTATTTTTATAATATCCTTATTTATAGAATTATGAACTCCATCAATATAGAAGACAATCATTTAATACTTTTAGAAATCTGTAAGTAAGACTGTTTTAAAGTCAGTGGTGTAAGAACCTAGAGAGCTAGAGAGCAGTGCTACAGGGATCTAAGATTGAGATAAGTACTTACAACACAAAATACAACTGACTTTGTACTTACTGGGACGTAGTATGAGCTGAAGTACTGTGAGTACACTACTCAGGCAAATCTTCAGATTAATACATTATCAGTCCTAACAGAATACTTTTCATTAGTTTACATTGTTTCTAGGTTAAAATAAACTTTTTTAGACATCAGTGAAGAATCCCAAAATTTGCATAAATCCTTTTATCAATGATAAAACAGGTGCCAGCTGGGGACAGTAAATGGACCTAGCAATGGTCCTCTGCTGAGTCTTAGGTGGTTCCTTAAAATAAGAACCTTGCAGCAACGTCATATTGCCCAAGACAGGATATTGGAGAACATTCCAAAGCATTAGATCATTACAAGCTTGCATTGTTATCATTTTATATTTACTTATTTAAATCTTCCTTAAGGAATATTCTATAGCAACTTTTTTTTTTTTTTCTTAAAGTTAATTTCTCATTAGATGTTCAGTTTACTTTAAAGTATATGAAAAATAGGTACTCATCCTATCTGGTGCTACAATTGGGGGATTCAGTCCCAAAATCTACTGACAGTATGAAAATTAGCAATTTGTTTACTCTCAGCTCCACAATTTCACAGCTTCATATAATATTCTGAATTAGTAAAGCATAAAGAAACTGGAAATGAAAAGAAACACATTTGTTTCACTGACATATTGAATTAAAACACTGATGGCATTAGATGCCTACAGCACTGATTAAATTTATTCTAGTCATGAAGCAACAGTTTATGATTTTCACATGAATAGCATACTTAAATGAAAGGAACATTAATACAATATGATATTAATATACAAATACTCACATTATTCACCTGCCACTGACATTCTGAATTAAATCAGTAATGGGGTGTATAACTGATTAAATATCTACACAAGAGAATGCAACAGCTTATGATTTACAAAGGCAATGGTAGAGTGATCACATCATTACGTTGCCAAATGCTATCTATCACTTTTAGTGAACTTAACGAAGATGGATTGCATCCCACAGATGAGATGCAGCCTATAAATATTGTCATGCTGATCTTCATCTGACTTTCCCAGGGAACAGACAAGCAACAAATCAATAGCTGAAGAACTGGGATTAGAGGACCTACATTACTGCAAACACAAAATAAAAATACTAAAGGACGTAAAGTTGAAATTATCCAATAGCTGTTATCACTGACTTTTGATAAAGTACATACATTTTTATGTCCTATCTTCTACTTTTAAAATTCTCAAGAATTCTCAACAGTCAAAACTTCTCTAGTTGCATTAGTTCAATTATTTTTCCCCCTCAATTTCATATTCTTACCAACTCCTTTTCTTTTCTGAAGTTGTAAAGCAACAACAACTGTCAACATCATTAATTTTTTAATACTGAAAAGCCATCAAAGTAATAAAACTGAATATAAACAGCACTTCAATTACAGAACTTTGGAGAAGACTTTAACGTTCAGTACTTAACATTAACAGCTGCTTGATCTTTATTCATTCTCTGAGCTGGCTTTCCCAATTTACCTTTCAGCATATAGCCTGTCAATCCTTATACCAGACTGGTTAGAGGAGATGACACTGCTTTCTGCCAGCTGTTTGTTTTAAGATTATGGTGAAAGTTAACAGGTGGCCACCTCTTGCTCTGAGGTGAAAAGAATGACTCACAAGGAAGAAGGCACCTGAAGAAAAGGGGTTACTGTTCACATAGCTAACCAACTGCACAATCAGAAATGTAAATGGTTCTTTACCATCCCACTTGAGTCTTTAAGTAGCCACAAAGGAGGAAATCCTCCCACAAAACAAAAATTCTAAGACAATAACTTGTAAGGTGAATTCCATTTATATAAAAAAATTGTTATTTAATTTCTTAATTGCACCTGTCAGACACATTTAAATCAAATCCATTATATATTCTATCAGAATAGAAATATTAAATCTCAAATATGGCATAAACAACACTGAACTGTAATAACTGATTATTTCATGATCCTCTTTAGCCTAAGAATAGTATTTTAATTTTAGAACACTTGTAAAATATGCTAAAATGATACCACAAAACAATGAATACCTGAATAATTTTTCTCATTCTCAAAAATACAAAGCCATGTTATATGCTATTACACATTAAATATGACTAAATGCAGTAAGACAGTATGAACACAGGCTTTGGATTCTTCAACAACTTGAAGAAGTTGTTCTGCAACAGCGAGCTTAAGTTCAAGACACAGCAAACATTTCCATGATTTAGCCTTAATATTCCTTGAAACTTACTGTGGTAGCCAGTATGGGAAAGAATAAACACTTGCTATGAATAATATGAAGAGAAAGAAATAGTTTTAAAATCCAGAAAAAAATAATCCTTTGGTTTTGTAGAAAGAATGATACTGAAATATCAAATCTTCCAACACATTTGTTGTCCACCTAATGACACTAAAAATTCAGTCTATGTGCAAATAAAAATGAACACACATTTTTCCCCAACACTGGGTATAGCCCTGCTAAAGTTGCTCCCTGACAGCTTACTGAAGGAAACCACATCAACTGAGATATAAACCTGCAATATTCTGTCCTGTTAATATCCTCGATATAACTGACTCCCTGATTACATCTAGGGACCATCTTCGGGTCAGCAGGGAATAATGCATCAAAGGAATAATGATAGATTATATACCTAAGGAAATACACAGAACTCAAGAAACCGGAAAACACAACAGTATTTTTTTAACTGTAAACTTTAACCCTCCCAGTATAGTTCAATATATCATTACTAGTTAACAACTGTTAATATCTTATCTTCCAAATAGTTTGTTTCCATGTAAAAAGAGGCTATAGAAGTAGAAAGACTTTTAGAATGAAAAGCTAACACAGAACTTGTTTTATTAACTTTAAAAAAAAAATCTCTACAACTTTCATTGATTTTTTTTTGCTAATTACAAGAACCCACCTAAACTTTTATTCGTTACAACTAGACTCTGAAAAAATAAATTACTGCTCAGTATTTCCACTTCTAAATCAATAAAAATTAGCATTACCATTACAACAACTATGCTAAGATGAATATCTTTAATAAATGTGTATAATCACTCATTTTTCTTGTTACTGTTGAGGTAAAACCAAACAATAGAGACATATTAGAAACATTAATGTCAGAATAACATAATAATATTTGCTGGATCGCAATACTCTTTAGAAAAAAAGAAGGGAGAAATGTCAAGAGATGTTCCTCTGCATAGCTTTTTCCTGACAATTTACCAAATATAGTTAGGCATTTTATGCAACTAAGCCACAGCTGCTGGTGTAAAAATTTACATCAGCAAATATTTACATCAATAAAAAATTTAAGGGCAACGTGAGAAGTTTGAGTAGTTGTAAACAGTATTAATTCTTCATGAATAATCTCCAGTTTAATAGGCAGAAGCATCTTTCCTGAATACTGAGGTTGGGAATGTTCAGCACATACTGAACAAAAGGATCGGTGTGTGTGTGTCAGCTCCTGTCATAGATATATTTCAGAGCTTCAGACCAGGAGTAGCTAAAGAAATCATGACGTGTGCAGAAATCCGTATTTCTAGAATATCAACTGCTTAATAGAAAGCTAGCAAACTTTATCCAACTATAGCAAGAGCTCATAAATTTTACCCACTAATCAGAATATCCAGCTACATCCAGGAAAAAAAATAATATAGTGATACATCAGATACTTTGCTTTGCACTTACAAGGCTGCAGTTGTAATAATAAATTTTACTTTTTATTACTTCACTGTCCTAGACTTAACAACAGCCTCTCACTTTCCTTCCTTTAATAAATGAAAATCACCGGACCTATATTCCACCATATAAAATTACACTGAATCCAAATCATTTATGAAATGAAAAGCAACAATATTCAAGTATTTATTTCTAACAGATTAAAATTTTCTTTCCTGGAGAAGAAAGCTCCAAAGCTAAAGGGATCTCACACAATGTACCAATTTTAATGCTCTGTAAGAGAAATGGGAACATAAATGCCTTTTTTGACAGTTAAATTGGACCCATTTAGTTAGTAAGAATAGCAGCACACATTGGAACACCTTTAAAAGATTCAGACTGCAAAAAGCCTTACAATACATCACAGGATCTGACACTTTATGTTAGCAGTGAAAAGATTTTCACCTTCTATAGACACTAACACCAAAAGTTCAAAACAGAAGTGTTTTTTCACTTAACACTTCCTTTTGTGCTGTGAAAGACATTACACTGAAAAAATGTCTCAGTGCCATTGTTTACAGAGTTAGGAAAAAACCTCATTGAGTGTATCTCATCTTAATACTTTTTTTTCTTTTTCTCATTTGCTTTCTTTCAGATTCCTTCCCTCTATTGATGTGTTTTTTTAGCCACTCTCTCTTTAGTTTTAAACTTCATTGGTCTTTCTGGTGTTGTACCACTACGCTGAACCTACATGAACACTGCACTGTTTTTCTAGAGATACACCAGACAGATACGTGTGTCCCTAGGATAAAAAAGGAGACTGCACTATTAGCTTAGAAACAGAGACTTAGATTAAAACAAACAAACATGTTCTTTGCATAAATATAAGCTTTGAAACAAGTTAAGAAAACCAAAAGCCAGCTCCAGAAATGCTATGAAGCGGCTTCTTGTTTCCCCACTGCAAAGTAGTCATCAACTAGCATGTCATCGACTGTCTAAAGCTCATCTTAATTTGCATTTTTAGGGAGATGGAAGATGTTCTCGCAGATGGTTTATCACAGAGATGGTTTAAGATGATCTTCTCTCTGTTCTCAGTCAATAGAAATTTTAAACTCATTCAGAGCTGCTAATCCACAATGTCATGTTCACCAGGGAAGGAAGAAGGAAAACAGACGCTCCTTTGGCACTCTGCTTCTAGGCAGGCAGAGAAGGAAGGATGCTGGAGTAAAGAAGATTAGCAGATGGCTTGTGAATTAGGGCTTCATATTGGATGATGCAGAAGAAAAAACCCCATACGTTTATCACATCCAATATAATGTATTCTTGGCGTAATGGGTCAATCCACAGTGGTAATCATCATATGTGTAATAAGAACCTAGAAGTTCAGCATACTGATCTTCATGATTTTAATTTAATTAAGGCTCCCATTAGTTGTTTGCTCCATCAAAACCACAAAAAACATCTACTTTGTAAATAATATACTATCTTATACTGGCTTTCTCTGGGTCAGACTGACACCCCTCATTCTAGAATAAATCTACTCACATCACTGCATCATTAAAAATAAAGTCAACTCATCTTCTGTCAGTTTGCTAAACAAACAACAGTCAATGGGAGATATGGTATGAGAGGGGATAAGCAAATAATATTTTATCTCATATATCAAATAGATACTTGCTTCTAGAGAAACATTTTCATTTTCAGTCATTTCAATCTACTTTAAAATTCAATGCAGATGGAAGATAAGTTAATTTAGATCTATCAGAATCTAAAATACATCACGTGTTTATCAGAGTGCCTTTAAAACGGCTTCCAGTTTGAATATACAGAAACCGTTTCAGAAGTTTCAAATAACATTACTGCTGTTAATAATTTTTTGACAGAACAAAGAAAATAAGAGTAAAATTCTCCCCTGGGTGGTCTCTGAGAGAAGAATAGACCCTGTTGTTCCACACTGAAACTGATAACCTATCAGAATTTTGAACAAGTTGGATTTCCAAACACTGCCTTACATGTCTCCGTGCCTGTAACTGCTACTAATTTCTGTTCTTTCTTTCTGTATACTGCTCAGTTACCTCATTTTAACTTAGGTTTTCAGTAACAAATTCTCCTGGAGACACTGGCCACAGTTGAAGGTCTACTGCTATTAGGGATGCACAGATAGTGTAAAGATTATTCAGAGATGGCCACTCCAATATAATGATTTCAACCCTGTCACTTTCTTGTTAATTTGTCACATTTTCTACCTGCTTTTCTACTTAATTCCTTCTTTCAATTCTCTACAAAGCCTACAGTCCATCAGGGGCTAAAATTAAATGAAAAACAACTTCCAAAGTGTATATAATCTCTCTGGATCATCTGGATACCAAATGAGTTAGGATTGATTTGTCAAGGCACTGACTTTCACCAATCAAAGTCTCCATAAAGCTTATTTGAAATGCAAGAATACTCTTTTTGCAGATTGAATCCTGCACAATTCCTCAAACTGGAAGAAGAGGGAAAGTGTATATTGGCATAACTTTTCCTAATATGATCTCTTTAACCGTGTTTGTTTTTTGGCTGTGTTTCCCCAAAGGACTACCACTGGCAATGAAAAATAGGAACATCATCAAGGTTTTCAAGGCAAAAACGCCCCTGGGACACTGTGCCCATTTCGTGGAACTGTAAGAGTATGCACACCTTGCCTTAACAGGTTCATGAAGCTTTTACAACAGGAGGTAAAAGTACCCATATGTGTAGATAGCTAAGGTTACATGTTAGAAGCAGTAGCAGTCTAACCCACGTAAAGTGAACGGCAAGGCTGATCTTTACAAATAAAAATGGAAACTTACAAAAAAATTAGTGGGTGGGACCATACAGTAAGTACCTGTCCCTTCCTTTCATAGTCTGGTACTTCTCAAAGAGTGTACTTGACAAAGAAATAAATTATAACCTATAACATTCTTTGTAGAGAGAAAGACTGAGATCAAAACACACAATACAGATGGGTAGTCATGTCACAACATTTTAAAAATAGGTATTTCTGCATTGATAGGTTAGTTTTTAAAATTTCTGCAGACTGGATTAAGCCGTACATGATGCTACAGCAATATAACCGCTAACAATACTGAATGGTTAGACAATCCAGCATGTAGATGATTTGTGGGAAATCACAGCAAAGAACAAGGTAGAATTTTTAAAACTGCAAAATCAAGAAAGATTAACCTCATAACTTCACTTAAAAACAATAAGAAAAAGTCCTTCCTGACTGACCAAACAATGCTCAATTTGCCAGCTGAGTTCAGGCTGAAGAAATAATCCACTCCAAAAACCTACACTGCACAAATAATAAAGGTGTTAGGGTATGACATCCTACACACAAACTACAATGGCAGGGTTGTGTTGGGTTTTTGTTGTTGTTGTCGCTATTGTTTCTTCCTGCTGAAGCCAGAACCCTATCAGGTACTGGGTTCTTGGTGAGCTTTGAATCTGTTTTTAGTGAACTGGAACAAGTTAGATAAAGTTGTTTATATGCTGTAAATCTACTTTCCCTAAGCCGAAAATGTGTTAGCTAATGGGTTGTTTATGAGTTGCAAATCTGTTCAGTGAGGTGAAAATTTGTCAGATAATGGGTTGTTTATGAATTCTGAATCAATATTCAGTGAGTTGGAACTATGTTAGATAATAGCTTGCGTATGGGTTGTAAATCTGTTTTCAGTGAACTGGAAACATGTTAGATAATGGGTTGTTTCTGGGTAGTAAATCTGTTCTCAGTGAGCTAAAAACATATTAGATAATGGGTTGCTCGTGAGTTGTAAATCTGTTTTTAGTGAACTGGAAACCTGTTTAATAAAGGGCTCTTTATATATCTTAACTCTGTTTTTAGTGTGCAGAAAAGTTCACGAATGTGTTAGGTTTGAGTGGCGTATCTGATTTCAGTGAGGTAGAAATCCATCATCTAATGGCTTCTTTATCAGCAGATCTACAGTCAGTGAACTAAAAATCTGGGACAATAATGTCTTGTATATAATTTGCTCTCTTTTCTCTGTTTGAGACAAATACTGAGTAAAGGTTTGCATGATTTCTAGTTACACTAATGAGGTTGAAAGCACCTGTAGAACTGTTAGATATTTCCAATGTGCTTTTGAATCTCTTCCTAAAATAGTAAAAGTAACGAAAGATGCATACTAATAGAACTAACAGGGCAAAATGAATGTCAAAGATGTTATTTTTGAATCCTGCAATGAGAGGGGTTGCTATGTTATTATTAACATCTTTCAGCTGGATTCCATTAAGTAATTTTGTTGTAATCACATATAGTTAACTTGGAAATCAGTAAATTTTAGAAATTTACTTCTTCCAAAGAACAGAGTCACTGGTGTCAGCCAGTCTTGCCACTGCTTTTTCCTTTATAGATATCACTGTTGGTCAAATACTTTCATTATAACAAGCAGCCTCATGAACTGTTTCCTGTTTACAGCGAGAGAAAAGTATGTGCAGACTGTGAAAAGGAAGGATATGTAGTACTAACATACCAGTTTAAAGTGAATGACTTGATGCAAAGAAAAGAGGTTTGAAACCCATGAAGGAGAAGAATAAACTAGCACATCCTGGGATGTGATATGCCTTCTCATTTACAATGAAAAAACAATTGAAGCATTTCTAGGAAACAAACACCATAGTTCACAAATACATCCCAAACACAGAGTAAATTTTTTGCAACGGTACAAAATTTCATTTGACATTCAATTATTCAGAGTGCTGACTCTGCTAATGAAAAATTAAATCAGGCATATTAAGATTACAAATAGAAACACCTAACACCACCTAACAATTTCTTAAAACTATAATTCTCAACTATGCTTTATGGAACTTCTTTAGCTCTTGTACAACAACCGATTATGAAGTAATGAGGAATACTTTATTTTTTTTTTCTTAAAAAAAATAATTTGTATCTGCATTAGTGTTTCACCAGTTTTCTCCTCTCTGTTTTAAAAGTAATTTTTTCCAGTGGCTTTTCATGCAATACTTTCAATATTCTCCTATAACACCATAGTTAAAATATTCCTTTATGTCACCTTTGTACATATCTGTGAGCTGTTCGTGTCTCTCATATGATTAACCTTAGCTCTAAACCTCTAGGTTTTAATGCCTTCCTGTGAATAATGAGAGCATCCTGACAACATTACTTAGTTTCTTTACCGTATCTTACTGCAGATGTTATTAATTCCTCTAAAATATGCACACATAAAACCTCAAAGTTAGGCCTTGTATCGTATTTGAAAAATGCTTTCCCATTCATTAGCATCAACAGTTTTCATGACCACGAATACCTTCCCAGAAGCACAGTGCAGGGGTACATAATGAAACAATTATCTAATGTCAGATGTGGAATAATATTTCATCAGTTTGCAGCTGTTTAACTTACTTCTTTTCTAAAAATACTTCCATTAACATTCAGTAGCGAAGGGCAATACGATCCACATCACCATTTTTCCTAATCACTTTCTATGGTCTTTTTATTAAACTGTTTGACCCACACCAATAGCTAAAATGCAGCAACGCCGTAGGCAACAACAGGATATATGACATCAGAAATTCAGATGGGAGCAAAAGCTATACAGCACTTCAGACATTCTTAAAAATGGCTACCAAATTGAACTGTAGCCTCCAAAAAAATCGGACAGTACTCAAAAAAGACAAGGGAGAGAAGAAAGTCAGTAAATATATGCATCTGAAAACTGAATACAGATGAATAAGGCTCACTGCATGTTTGAGAACAATTAAATAGGAACAGAAATGAAAGACAGCAGAAGTTGGTAGAATTTAGATTTTTATAGGATGGATTTTAAATGTTTAGCACTAAGGATATATTACTTACACATCTGCATTCAGATTTTCCTTGAATTCTAATTTTACACAGATAGCTTTTCACGTACCCCTTGTAGAAAAGTTACGTTAGACATCATTGATAAAGATTGCCATGCCAGATCCACAGGAGATTCTACTGAGACCTCAGCTGCAAAATAAATTGTGTATCTTGCCTTGAAGATTTTGGTGATTCCTTGATAGCCGTGCTAGGCTTCAAGTATTCAGAGGCTAAAAAAAGGTCAAGTTTCATACAACCCCCACTACTAGCGGTGAATGAAGGCAAAGCCACTGTGTACACATCTGCTAAGAGTGATCAATTTTGTAGCTTGGAATTTGCCTCTCATTATCACTGAGCTTAAGTCACGCTTCTTGGGCTCACTACAAGAGGGGCGAGTCAACTGGACTCACGAATCCAGGTCCTAGTATTTTACACTTAAAGAACAGCTAGTCAGCAGAGGTATCTTAGAGTATTTCAGCCCCATTAACTAGTAGACCAAAAAAGCCCAATAGGTTTGAGGCTTAAAGTGACTTCTTTCACATCCACACATTCCACAATGAAGTTTCATTTCAAAACTCCTTAATATCAGTAATAGAAGTTAAGCACTGTCATTATCACTTCTGTTTTCTATTAATAAGCTTTATGCATCAAAAGACACTTAAAAATGAATTATTTTGAAGTTACAATTCTAGAGGTAATGTTTAAATGTATCTTACAGGCATAGATTATAATTATTGTGTTATATACTTAATTTTGGTAAAACATTATTGATTTTTTTATTCTAGAAGCCAATTGATTATCAACTTTTCACTTAGAATTTATTGAAATAAAATGTGTATTTTGGGAAATAATATTTTACTTACTTTCAATTAGCACTTTTCTGCCAGCCCAGTTGTCTTTAATAACTTGTATATTTCCAAAGTGTGCATCACTAAAGAATATGCGATTTGTGCCTCTTCCCTTCAGGCTGTAGTCAAAAGCGAGAGCTATCACATTTTTGAAGTACTCTGGATTTTCATATGGCCTTACTGGTGAATTTAAGTTGGTTTCATCTGAAAGATGGATACTTTTTAAGATTGTCCTTCCTGAGTACAACAGGTAACCTTCATGTCTCAGGCAAGTAACTCCATCTTCCGCAAGATAGCCATGCGCACAAGCACACGTTCTCCGTCCATTTCCCCGATAGAGACAAAGCTGATGACATCCACCGTTGCTCTTGGCACAAACATTAGTACCTGTAAAAAGAAGGAAAAATAACATATCTTTTATAATATCACACTTAGCTAACTTAAATCAAATGTTATGTTAGCTATTCTAAGACTTCTTCTCTTAAAACTGTTTCTACAATATTCACAAGTAAATCCATGGCCAAAATAGTAAAGAATCTCACTTTAACCATGAGCTAAAGACAATATTAAAGATTACAATTAATGAGTAAATATAATTAGTGTCTTTTCCAATTCACAAGAGTATATATTTTATTTATAGAGAATGATAGCATGGGTTATTCCTCCACAATCAGCTGAAGATTGTTTAAAGTGCTTTGAAAGGTTTATTTTGTTTTTTTTAAAACACCTGTTACTGGCAAAACCTCAAATTTAGATACCATCAGAACACAATTCTGGTTTTAGACAATTTCTATCAAAATGAAAACATGTATATTGACAGGTACAAAACTGTGTCAATCCAGTTACCTGTTTTTAATAAAGACATTTCCTAACATTTTGTTCTAATTTCATTTAAAACCTGACTTGAAAAACTTACTCCCTGACAAATACATACCATTAAGAAATCATTGTCAAATTAGTTACTTCAATAACTGAAGCTATGCTTGTTGCAAGCCATATTTAAAATTGCAGTAATTGTCAATAATTAGGACCTATTTTCCTTTTTCTTTTTTGGACTATGTATGAACTACTATTATAGTTAGTTTAGATAATTCAGTTTCTGTTTCTGACAGCACTTTCCACATAACAACTGAGATCTTTCAATATAGTCATTTTCCCATTTCTGAAAGTTTTCCACAAAGTGAAGGAGAAGAAAACATTTTAAACAGACTGCTTTCAGGTAGAAAACCATAGTGATTTTCAGGGTATGTAGTGTCTGAAAGTACTGTCGACTGTATTTTCTAACTGTTACATTTCAAGCTGGAGAAACTTTTAAGCAAAAATAATGGGGGGTAAGAGTTAACTTGCTTTTAAAATAAGAAACATTGAATTTTGTATTCCTATGCAAAATTATATGAGACACATTCCTTTCCACTTATGTAAAAACATCAGGCAATTTACCTGTATGCATTTTTAAATTTGGTTTGCTTAGAGATTCCTTTAGAGTTTTATTAGGCTAGAAAAGTTAATATCTGTTTGGAAGGATGAGAGGTTGAGAAGAGAAAGGAAAATACATATGAAAAAGATCCTCAAGCTTCTAAAATTTCTCTTTGAAAATGCTTCCACCATCAGTAAATATCTTTAAAAACGGCCAATTCTGAAACCAGTTTAGTAGTTAGGGCATGTCTTTGAACACATGTAAAATAGCACTGAAGGACAGGGATTAATTTGTGAATGGCACTGCAGGCCTGGCTCATCAGAAAGGGTAAAACAGGTGTTTAAAAAAAAAAGCATTAATCACAATCAGCACAGGTCACTGGGGTTTTGTTTGGGGATCTTTTCCGTTTTGTTTGGGGTTTGTTGTTGGTTTATTTTAATAATAGAAGGTCAGGAAACTAGCTAATTACAGTTTTTAAATAGCATTAACTACATCTAGTTCAATGAACTTAAAAAAATATATATATAATAGTGTGATATAGAAAAAGATTCTTAAAAACATTTTTCACCTGTTTTTTCCCTTTTGTCTTCCTGGCTCACTGACAGCCCTTCCCAAAGACATTAACCATTTGTACCCTAGTAAAATTTGAAAAACGTATTAAAAAATCATTCAGTTATGTTTTCAAACTAACATCAAAAGATTTTCTCCTCAGAAACAGTTTCTCCTATTCCTAAAGCGATGAAGTCTTTAAAGCCATCAATAAAAATCATTACAGGTAAAGAAGTGTTTTTTCATCCAATTGTTCTATTTTCCTAAGACTATAATATAAAGCAGCCCTTCCAAGCAGCAGACATTAACTATTTCTAGCCTATTTAAGAGAAACAGTAAGTTTTTGTGTGGATTTTATTTTTATCCACAAGATATCATGCCCACAGTACTCAGAAGTTACATGCAGAAAGTCTTAGCAAAATTAATATGCATATATTTGCAAAGTAATTTTTTAAAAAATTTCCTTGGGGGAAAGACAAGACAGTTTTTTCTTATTGATTGCTAAATATTCTTTCTTTCAAAATGCAGATTTATTTTACATGTCATATTTAAAGCAGTTATTTAGGAAAGTTGTATGTAAAAGAAACAGGATCTCTGGGTATGCAATGCTGTGATTAAAGCAACTTTTGAGAGCTACCAACACCAGACATATATTTGTAGTAAAAAGTTAATCATGTATTACAGTAACTTTTTTTAAAAAATGTTTTTTCTTTCTCTTTTTTTGAACCATTTACAGAAATTTTTTGTCTGTAGCAGTTTGCTTGGAGAAAATAATCTCTCATAGACCTGTAGCCACCTTTGCTTATTGAAACAGGTTTCTCAAGATCTCTTCAAAATCAGAATTTTAGAAGGAAAAATAACAACTAAACCCAAGATTACTCTTAGTCAGGTAGTGGAGAATGAATTTTAACCATCAATACCACAGGTCACTGAGAGTATGTTATAAAAAAAAAAAAAATCTATAATAAATAAATAAATCTTGGATTTACTAAACAAATTGAATCTAAAAGATTTACAAGGTTATTTACACACAAAAAAAGGACTCAAACCAAGTAATTTCAGGAAATAAATATCTGAGACACAGAGGTTGAGAATTTCTAGATGTAAAGAAGATCTGGTTTGCTTTCCAATAGAAATCTGAGTGCCTGAGATCAATGGTCTCTAAAATAGAGTTCAAGGTCCCTCTCATTCCTAAGACCGATTTTTTGCTTTTAAAAAAAAATCCCAAAAAACAAAACAACCCCCAAAAAAACTGCAACCAAAAATCACCAAACCTGGAGAAATAGGAAGTGTTTTGGTTTTAGATTTTCTCCTTAAATTGCTGAGAAGAATTTTAGTGGATTTTGTACTATATGTTTTCTTTAGTACATTAATTTCAGCTTTAAAAAAGTATTTCAAGCGTAAAAAGTGAAGATAAAATCAGTTATTACTTAACTTCTGGTATGCTTTAATATACATAAAAGCAGCAGGTGATATTAAAACAATTAATAGCATCCTTAAGAACAGCCAACCTTTCTCTCGTGCTCTATTAAAGACTTTCACTTCCTTCAGGTTTATTCCAAGGCCAGTCCTCATGGTCACAGCATCCGTGGCCTCATTCTTGTGGCCTCTTCTAATAGAGCCATTTGCATGTGCTCTGCCAAAAAAGTTGAAGATGTCTCATCAACAATCCTCAACTAACTCACACGAAACAAATGACTGAAGGGCAGTGGAGAGTTCACCTAACAGCGGGTGAAGAAACCTGTTCTCAACTATGACACTGATACGCTTTAGCTTTCAGCATCAGAAAGGCCCTTTCATTGGAAATTGCCTAGGTTTCTGTGATCCATCCTACGACCTTGCTAAGGAATGGCTAATCCTACAAAGGTGAAGCACCTGGCACTGAAATAACATTCTGAGTCTCAAAATACTTATGAAAAATAAATTACCTGTCAGACCAGTAGATGTAAGCTCCAAACACCGCGACTGAAAACATATCCACATTGCTCCCTGACAGCACAATCTCCCGATTCCCTCCACTCTCAAGGTCAATTCTTTCTATCTTGTCGGTACGAGCATCACACCAATATAATTTATTTTCCTAAAGATTAATTTTAAAGGAGACATCAACAGTCTTGTCCAAGTATTTAATTAAGAGTTATTAAGATTACATCAAAGTCGAAGACCAGCTGGCTTTAAGGGAACATAACAAATACTGTACGTTTTAGCATAGACTGGAAGACAGGAACTAACCTCATAGTCGATGGAAATCCCATTAGGCCATGCAATCCCCAGGCTCACAAGCACAACTTTCTCAGATCCATCCAAGTGTGCCTTGCCTATGCAAGGAGTCTGTCCCCACTCTGTCCAAAATAAATACCTAAAATGTTGTAGAATGTAGTGATTAAAATTTAGCATCAAAATTAGAGTTGAAAATATTTAACACTGTACTTCAATTGGAAACAAACTGCACCACTACCATTAAATAGGTATTTAGAAAGCACTGTAAGGCTCAAATCTCTAAATAATTTGAAGAGATTTAAATGCATCGTACTTGTTTCATAGAACACTATATTGAGAGATTTTTTTTGCAAACTATATATATGAGGCAATTCTTAATACTGTATTTGATCAGCCAATATGCAATTCTTTTCTTTAAAGAATTCAGCTTTGTGCTTGGGAAAAAAAAGCAAGCTAGAAAAAAATAAATTACTGGAACAGCAGCTCTTGCATCTATTTACTTAGAAATGTGATAACACAAGAGATGTATGTCTAACTTTAAAATGTTGTAGATATGAAGCAGTGAGGAGCACTGTGGGATATGGTAGAGCAGAGGGATTTTATTTGAGAAGTAAGTATTGTTCCTGTTCTCCCTAATGCTTATGGGGAGAATCTGCATCTTACGTATCTGGTTTTATATTATGGTGTACTTACTGGCACTGTAACACCACTGTTTTGGGACAAGATGGTAGGTCAGACTTCTGCCTTGACCTCTTACTTCTCAATCTGTTGCTTTAAGGTATAGCAAAATGAGGGTCATGTACACAAAGCACTTCCTTTACCAAACAGCAACCTACAGAAAAGCTTTAAGTAAATGTCTATGTGTCTAATTATATATATATGTATATATATTTGTGTTAAAATATACTGTAAACACACACAAATATATATTACATACATACACAGACTTTTGAGCAAATCTCCTTTTAAGACAAGACAACTGAGGCCTAGCACATTACTACTTGCCCATTTTCATAGCAAGCACTCAGAAGCACACACTAAAACCCTGTTTAGTATATACACTGTCCACAGAGTGAACAGAACATACAAAACTGTTCTCCATTCTTTTTCTCTGGGTAAAAGGTATGCCTTAATATGCTTTTAAAGATTAAAAAAAGTCTTTTCTGCATTACTAACCACCTCTACCTGCATCTCTGGTGATATAATTATACCAATGCATTGTTAAATAGCTATATTTGATTGGTTGTATGCAAATATATGAAATAAAGATAGACGAAAAAAGGACAGAGGAGAACAAATACGGATCCTATAATTAGCTCTAATTGCTTCAGAAACAGTGTCCACCTTCCTTTGGCCCTAATTGTAGGATTTTCTGTCTTTAACAAAATTAATTTCTTCTCATACTTCTTGCCATAACAAACTAATGTGAATGCTATGAAACTTACACTACATTAGGAAATTGAACTCCTACATTAACTAAATTAAAAAGATCTTTGCAAAATGTTAAAAGATAGCATGAACTAGCTGGATATCAACAATCACTGCTTAAGTTTAATACAACTTTTACTAGTTTACTAACAGCACCTCTAAATAGAGCTGAACTTGCTTTCAAGAATCTTTTCAGAGGGTTTTTTTTTTTAAACACAGGATATCAGCTATATGTTGACTACAGACAGTCATTCAATATACCTGAATTAAACAGTCTGTGCTCTTGCCTTAGAGTAGTTACTCTGAGAATAAAATAGTTAATAATTAAACCCCATAATTAGCAGGTTAAATGATTCTAGAATCCTCCACAGAAAATCCTGAATAACTGCCAAAAAGTAAGTAAAGTTACTTAACAGAACTTAGGAACACTAATTATTATAAATATATTGATATACAAACTTACATAAATTATTAATACAGAAAAACTTCATCTTCCCATATCTTTCTTGTCTGGGAAGGACCATCTAATTTTCTGGACCTTTGTAGTTAGATATATGCTACTGATCCATTTGGTGTATATACTGCAATACTGGTATAACTACTGCTCAACTTATTTCAGAACCATCCCATATACAATTTACATAGCTGACACAGACATACAAGTGGCAGAAATCTGAGGCTGGCCTGAAATCAGCTTTCCAAAAAACTTGTTTAGAAAAAAAATTAAAAAAATCGGAGTTTAAACTTTTCTCTCCTAACACAAATGAGGAAAGGCTGAGTGAGCTGGGACTGTTCAGTCTTAAGAAGAGACGACTCAGGGGGGACCCTAACTACTGTTTATAAATATCTTATGCACGGGATGCAGGTGGAATTGGCCAGCCCCTTTTCAGTGTCTGTGGAGACAGGACAAGGGGCAATGGCTGCGAGTTGGAGCACAGGAAGTTCCACACCAACATGTGGAAAAACTTTTTCACAGTGAGGGTGAGGGAGCCCTGGGACAGGCTGCCCAGGGGGTGGGGAGTCTCCTTCTCTGAAGATATTCAAGACCCATCTGGACGCCTGTCTGTGCAATATGAGCTGGGGAGCTGCTTTGGCAGGGGGGTTGGATCCGATGATCTCTGGAGGTCCCTTCCAACCCCTACAATTCTATGATTCTATGAAATGAAATTCCCAAAATGTTTTTGAAGGAAGAATCTTTGAAGTCTAACAATTATTTTAGTGTGAGCTTAACTCCATATTTCAATCACAAATCTGAGATCAATCAGAAAACTATTACTTAACTGAGGAAAAAAACCCAACAGACAGGGAAGTGTATGTTATATGAAGAAGTTTACCTGATGAGGGATAATGACACTCCTTTGTGGGGCTACACATTCTTAACTTTTCCCTTAGTAATAATAAAGAATGTTACCAACTGGCTGAATGCTGGTTGCTACATATCTTGGTATAACTGCCAGATTCATTGAGATATAATAACTGCTGTTTTCCTCTCCATTCTTATAGCTGTCAACTTGACCTTCAAGAGGAATGAAGAATGGGAAGCCTGGGCAATGGGAGGGAACCTTTGAAAGTTTTGCCTCATAAAGCGAAAGAGATATGACAATAACACAGAGGGTAAAAAGGCCTTTATCTTCTAACAGAAAGGTATACCTGTACTTCACTAGCAAAACACTGCAATCCTCGTGAAGAAAATTTGATTGGAGGCATCTGAAGATATCATTTTGTGGTACAGTGTTAAGAAAAGAGATGAAGCTTACCTACTTCCACAGAAGAACAACTGTTCTACCAGACACATAAAACAATTGCTAACCTGTGGTTCCCACAACCTTCTATATTTTTGTAGGCTTTATAAACATATCCAAAACTAACTAAAAAATTCAACAAGATAAAAACATCTAAGGAATATTTCACAAGTAAATTAATTTCTACAATTAGCATTGTAGAAATGTTTTTTATTTCAAATGCAGTAATTCAAACGCATCTATTTTAACCACTTTTAATTAATATCTGCTGTTTGGTGGCATTAGACTGTTTTAAGACCTAGGAAGATGGTTTAGTGGTATCTCTAAATAGTCATTAACTTCAAAGGAGAAACTGCTTGTTTCCAAAGGATCTTGTTAATACTGTTGGCTCTTATTTCATCTGCTTCTGTGTACACATAATTTAAGTAAAATAAAAACTTGAAATATTGAGTCAGAAAGCGTCATGTGAAAATACTATCATTAAAATAAAAAATTCCTCACTTTAGTAAACAAATCTTCTATCAGTAGCACTGTTAAATATTATTCTGTAATGAGTTCTGCATTTACTCTTCCCTACAGCAATGGTTAAACAGTGGATCTCAGCTACAAGTTCCTTCTCAGAATACTGGAGAAGAGTTGATTACACTTATTACCATTTCTAATTAAAAATAATGGACTTTATTTATATGCTTTATATTACTGTTGTATCTAAGGATTCTCCAGAGAAACCACATCTGCTACAATCAGTCCTCACAGCCTCATGGGGGCTTTACCTTTGTTTCAATTTAAGGAACAGGTGAAAACCTACACGTATACATGTACAGCAAATAGATCATACACATGTTGAGGAAAATTACACTGCAAATTAACTGTCTATTGAAGAAGTCTGGTCTCCCCTTGTGGTCAGAAGAATTGTATCAGGTTTCTGCGTACTTAGGTTGAAAAGTTTGTGCTTTATTTTTGGTAGCAGTGGGGGTCTTGTTTTGTTGGTTTGGGTTTTTTTTAATAATTTTTTCTAACAGAAGAACAGTTATTCTGGTGCATTAAGGTAAATGTAATAATTAATTCAGCTAGATCCTGACTACAATCTGGAGACTGTAGTCAGATCCTACTCTGAACAGCAACATTAATCCTAAACTCTTAGCAGATACTGCCAAGAAACCAGTAGTGCTATGTGAGCACAGCTGTAATGATTTGTGACAAAAGCTATTACATTATGCAGAAAATAAAACCAGCTATTGTTTCCACCTTCACTCCTAAATACATTCAGTTACAATGCTCTAGCCTGCAAGTACACAGGTCACTATGCCTAAATTCTCATAAAGGAAATCACGGCAAAGGTCCAAATGGCATTTTGCATCACTGGTATCAATCTGGCCTTGGTGAGACGTCAGAATTCGTCATTAGTATGGCTGCATAATCCTCTGAGCACAGAGACTGCTTTCCCCAAAATAGTGAGATACTGATTTGACTGAATCTGTGGAAAATGAGATACAGCATCATCTCTGGCTTTGGGAGCATGTAGTTGCTCAAAAACTTCTTGAAGATTTTGATACACACCTTTTGTGCCTCTGTTTTAGCAGGGTAAGTGTAGCATTTCAATCCACTGAATCTCACTTATATCCCTGTTCCTCAGAAAGTACATTTCATATTCCCATTTATAAAGATGGGAATTCTTTGCAGAATTCACCCCTTCTGCTTCAAATTGGAGCTCTGCTAACAGTAGCTTTGGAGCTTGAAGGGGACTTTCTCTGATTTTTGTAAATGCTGCAGTGCAGTATCTACCCTGAACAGTCAGATGAATGCAGATGTCATTTTTGACAACCCTTACTCTCTTACCCTCATGCTTCATCTCACATTACTTTCAGCTACCCTGGGAAATTTCCTCAGTTGTTGTTGCAGGATGTTACCTGATGCTAGAATTTATAACTGCCAAGGATTACTCTGTTCTAAGACTTCATCATGACATGGAGGCCTTCATTAGCTAATGTGACTCCCTTGAATTTGCAGGAAACTTAAGAACAGATTAAAGCATGCTTCCCAGCATGCTTCCTTTCAACTACAGTTGAAAGGATTATCTTAGGTAATTAAAACTGTTTTACACAGAAAGTACAGTATGTCATGTATATAAAGACGTCATGTATGATAAGAATAACAGTTCCTTCCACCGGTGCTTATTTACAGTACAACAGTTTCCAATGCGATCGTTTTGGGCTTTACTAAAGACTTATCTAAAAGAACAAAGGCTTTGGTTTACTTATCTAAGAGCTTCAGTGCTAGCATGCAAACTGCAAAAGAAATGCAAGTAGCCATGGTCGTGTTACCCTTTCTCTGGGTGTACCGCAATAGATCTTGGCTGGTCCAAACCCTGGGATATAATTACATATCGGAATGAGCCGTTGAGCCTGGCAACTTCAATTAAGTTGAAGCCATGATCCGTCCAATATATGTTACCTAGGAAAAATACCTTGAGGTTACTGGAAGAAGAAAAGACTACTTGAAGTGTTTAAATCTTATCTAGGTAAGTTAGGGCCAGCAACTAACTGTTGTATTTTACTTTTATGTATATTACATTTGTTACTTCTAGCCTTCTGTTTTAAAGTATAAACTTGGATTTGCAATCATCACCATTGAGACCATCCATCTATCCAAAAAACAGTGTCCAAGATTTTTAAATAATGATTCTCCCTACAGTAAAATGTAAAAGAACAGTGGTGTTACCTTCCAAGAAAAATATCTAGACATTTGGAGTATTAGAAATGAGAGCTGAAAGCAAGCCAAGTTATTAGTCTTGTGCTGAAGATGCATGAGTGTACTGTCAGAAATCCTGACAGTTGCTGAAACAGGTTAAGACCTACCTGCTATCCAGTCCACTGCAATGCCTTCAACTCTTCCCAAACCATTTGTAACTACGTCTTCTTTCCATGTTTGGTCTCGTTTAGATCTGCTAATTTTGTTGAAACCCATATCAGTCCAATAGATTGTATCATTTCCTACGAAATACACAGCAATGATGCTTGCATTAATTCAGGCACCTAAGTCCAAGTAAACGTATCAGTAACTGTAAAAATCACCAATAACTTTATTAGCATCTCAGAGGAAACAGAAGAAAGGTAGCAAAATTATAATCTTTAATTCATCACTTATTTAATTTTTATTTTTTAAAATTTAATTAAATCAGAATTCTAGGGTTTTTATTACACATATTCCGCAATAGGGTCACGACAACAGATGGAAGACTCTAGCACTTAAAAAATATGACAATAAATATGGTGTGGGTTTTTTTCTCTAATGGGATGAATGTTTTCAAAACATCTTAATTTGTTTATTAATCACAATTCCAAAACATTTAGGCGTGTGAAAAACTACAGTGTAAAACTGCCTATACAGTCTTTTCCTCCAGTAATCATACAGATTGAATTTTGTCAGTATCAAAAACTTTAACCAGAAAAAGCCAAGCGTGACATCTGAGAGTGATATACTGACAAAAGAATAAAAACCCCTTACTCTAACCACAATTAATCTTTTATTTTACATTTCCTGACAAGCTTTCACTAGGAGTTTCTGTTGATGTTTTAAAGCATTTCAGCTGTTGTCCCAGACAGCCTGCTGCAGTTGGCTGGCTGTAAGGCAAAAGGGAGGGACCACTCCATAGTCCAAACCTATTTTAACTGAGTGCAAACCATTTAATCTCAACAGCCAGGCTCAGAATTTGGAGCGGCCAAAGCACACACATGCACTCCCCTCTGTTGCCACGAAGAGCCCTTGATAGAGAGATGGAGCAAAGCTATGAAATCTCTCAAGCAGAATTCTCTGTATTTCCACTGACAGAGCTCAGAGTTAACACCACAGTCATGCTGCAACCCACAATCTGGTTTCAAAGCCATCGCCTTCTGAGTAAGGTATTTTGTCTGCTCAAGATAAAGAATATGTGTTCATTCTTTATTTTTTTCAGACTTTATGTATCAGCTTTTAATTCCATGAGAGAGTATATATATATAATACATATTTATGTATACCAACTGCATACATTACGTACATAAACATAAATTTTATACATTTATACACACACACACATATATAAGAAAAAAATGGAACCAAGCAGTTTGCTATGCTCAAGAACCCTAGCCACACCAGCTATCAGTATGGCAAATTGTATTTGACAGAAATGGGATACAATAAAACAAATGACAAATTCTGACTTCAAGCATCCCAGACAGTTTGCTAATCACACACTGGAGTCATCTATTTTGCTAGTTATTTCCAATCAGCATGAAAATTACTCAGATCTTAATACTAACTGCACTAAGATACCGATCCATGATTGTCTTCGGCTGTACGACAAATATCCTTCAGAAGGATAGGAGATACACAGAATTACTACAAAGCTTTATCTGAAAGTATACTGTGAATATTTTTTCCTGGTATGTTTACCAATTGGATAAACCATTCTACAAGTCAAATGTATGTATTTCATATTATAGTTTGATTGATCTCCACAAAAATAAACCATTTGGTATTCATGCTATGATCATTTAATTCAGCCATGTGAACGATCCACGTAACAGCCAAGAAGCTCAGTTATTTCACTTCCATGCATATAGGACAACTGGCTTTGCAGTGCTGTTTTCCCACAGAAAATACTTTTAAATGACTATTTCTTTAAAAAGTGTTTTTCAGTAATCAAGAAATTCAAACAACTGAATTACCTGGATTTGCTTCCAGAAAAACACATGTAAAAGAGATAACCTACTGGGGGGTGGGGTGATGGAACTTCTTTTTAAAATATATGATTACACACAACCACTAAACCAAATCTAAATTACATCCTGTGAAATGCTGTATTTTTGGGCATAGCTGCTTTGATAATGATCAGAAGTTCCCTTCAAATAAAATATACCTGACCTGAGTATGAAGAGGTAGAAAGGTATGTACATGCATAAAAAAGGAGAGTAAAACATACAAAGAACAGAGATATGCAGATGTAATTTTGGAGATGTAAAAATACTTCCCAATAATAATGGAAAACACATTTTCAAGATAAATATTACAGGGAACACTATTTTTATCATCAGTCAAATTGGATTTTTATTTAATTGGTAGTGTTCCTGTAAAATGATAAGAATTTTAAAGCAGAATGAATCTGATATACAAACAAAAAGTATGGAAGAAGTTTTGCGACTGGAACTAATCAGGGACACTGAAGTAATATTTGCTATGTTGGAGGAAGTTCACAAAGCACATGCAGTTCATTGCTTCTAGAAAGTATCCTTAAAAGGAAATGGGAACAGCTTGAGTATGCAAAGATAATAATTACCCAACCATGCACTGATATTAAACCTCAGCTAACACATAATTTCCTTAAAATTCTCATATTCTTTTACAGTCCTACGCCTTAGTTGCCTACATTTTGTCTCCCAAGTTAAAACTTCATTAAACATAGCTGCAAAATGCATTGACTATGACATTTGATATAATTACTCAAAGATGCTCCAAGGGGAAAAAAAATAAAAATCTATTTTTACCTGAAGCACTGTTAAAGGTTATAGCAATGCAAAACTTTTCACTCACTATGTTTTACACATTACTTAGGATATTATCTTTTTATTTTCAGGTACTTCAGGGTAGCATAAGAAAAGAAAAATACACAACCCTCTTGTGCTCTGCAGGGTGAAAACAGCCAGGGAATTAATTTCCATTAAAGTAATAAAAGATCCCTCTGGGTTTTCAATATACATAATACCACAACATCCTGAGCTTCAGTTTGCACTTGGATAGATGGTATGATCCAAATGACAACCCCCTCTCATTATATAGAGACAGTCATTTCTATGGGTTCCTCTCTGCTAATATTGAAAGTACCCCAGTAAAACACAACATTCTCAGTAGGGCTAAACTCCTGAAGACCCATGCCATGCAGAACAAGCTAACAAGGACTGGCTTTTATTGCACTGTAGACTGTTCACTTAGAAAAGCGGACAATGTTTTCACAGATCTGTATGTCAGTGCTGTCCCCATCAGGTAGCATGAGCCTGTCTTATTTTCCCAATTACTCTGAAAAATAACAGAGATGAAGACAAAAACTCCCTTCAGCATCTGGTTCTTGAAGTCGGTTCTGGCTCCGGACAGATGGTAGGAAGGCCTATACTTAATTTGGAGCCTTCACTACCTATTTATCTATTCTCTTGCTGGAATCTGAAGGAAACAGAATTACTACCTGGAAATGAGAGTCACCACAAAATTGGAAACAACTGTCTGCAACTTCACACAGCTTCTACAAGCATTTTGCTAAGTGGTGAGCATTAGTTACCATGGCCCCCTATTGACTCCTACAGTCCACAGGCTGCTTATTAGTAAACACTGAAATTTAATTCCCTTCAGTGATTTAGTATTTTGCCAAAAAAATCCTGCAGGTCAAAATTCAACATATAAAATATTTGTTGAGTACTACTCATTTTTCCAGACCTTGTCTGCTTAGTCTGTAAATGGTCAAACTGCAGAACAGGGTAAAAGCTATTCTCCTCCTACCTATTCACACCTGTACATACACCGCAGATACAAATACCCGGAGTGCTGTAAAGACCCAGTAACATGGGTTAAGAGTGGGACAGAAAATGGAGACAAAGACAAGGAAAAATGTGTGACAGAATGCATCTGGGTTTCCAGCTTCCACTCAGTTCAATGAAACTCAGTGAGGGATGGGGAAGACTTTGCATTTCACAGAAGCAAAATCTTGCAAAACTTAAGCTGTTTCTGAGATGAACTATGCCAGAACTAAAAGAGACTCAGCAATAACACTGTATTTAAAAAAAAAAAAAAAAATCAATGATTTTAACTCCAACTTTATGGAGGCTTTTTGGAAATATTAATGTAACCAAGCATTCTGCATTGTTGTATTTTAAAAAGAGGTAAATACTACTAGCCACTACATAGTTTGTGCCAGTAGGAGTGTGTCCTGATCAATGGGATTGCTTTCTTTGAGACATAGTTCTACCCATCAATTTGCAGATGATTACTGCAAAAAAACATGATGTTCTCATTTGTTCAATATGCCCCTGATGTCTCAAATTCAGTAATGTTCCTCTGCCATGCAGATTCTCCTCCAACCAAACCAAGCTGCAGTAGAGAGTGTCTCCCACCATGTAACATAATGATTTAAACAAATACAAAACAGATACTAAAATAAATAAATAAATAAATAAATAATCTATGGTAGGCTTCCTGGAATAATGTCATGAGAGAAAAACAATGGACATTTGCCTGACATACTGCGAAGAAGTCTTTGGCAGCAGGGAAGAATCAATGACATTCTCTTTACCAATACAGAAATGAAAGGCTGCTAGGATCACATTCCGTTTTAAAAATCCATGCCTTAAACAGCACTGGCAACCCCAGTCCCCAGCAACCTCTAAAAAAGTACAAAGGTCAATACTGCTCTTACAGTCCTTTAATGAAAGAAGTATCAATGCATAGAGAGAAAAAGATGCATTTATTTTCTAGCCCTTTCATGTCTGTGAAAAATACCATGGAAGTTTTTTAACTGTGATGTGCTATGCTACTAGAATATGTATTTTAGCCAGTTTGAATATCTAAACATTACTGAGAGTAGATCAGAATGTGGTAATGTTTGACAAATAAGAATGAAACGCAAACAATAGGCATTAAGTGGAAAAAACAAAGATGAAATCTGGAAGTACTTCCACTTGCCTTCTGAACCATATTTGATGAACGAAGGATTAAGGAATGAATTTAGAAAATTTAGGGTAAAATATCAAAATGAGAAAAACTAGTTGCTTTCTAAGCTGAAATGAATTTGAGAATTTTACTGTAACTTTTAATGACATCCCCTTGAGAATTCATTGCTACAGAAGATTCATGTTTAGCAATGTATTCGTCACCATCAATTATATTCATGTTCCCTGTGCTGTAACCGATCATCACACAAATTGGTGAACCTTGTTAACTTTCATCCTTCCTCAAATCTCATTTTTCCAAAAAGCTAAAAATCAGTAAACACATCACAATCTTCCAAAATATTAATTTGATACTGACTAGCCAAGTCCAAACAAAGCTGTCTACAGTAGCAGGTAGCACACCCTGTAAGTACACTATGGCAAAAAAAAAAATATCCCCCAAGGAAAACACTGGATGCAAAATTGGCACTAAAATCCTAGTATCAGTATTTTAGAATGAAAAGGTCAAATTTTAGATTTCTATATTACACTTCAAAATTCTGTAAAGCTTGCAAGACCTGAATTAAAAAAATGGTATTTTAAAGGTTTATTTACTATAATAAAAAGAATAAGCCCTGGAAAACCCAACTGCATTGTCTTCATACTCTCTATGAAGAATGTGCATAGCTACCACTTCTGTATCATTGTGTATCTTTCCAGGAAATAATATGTATCATAGTCTTTCCTATCTAAGATGTGTGTACAAATGCATTAGCTTCTAGAGTGATTTTTATGTCAGAAGACATAGTACAGATATCTTACACAGGAAAGACACAATGGCAAACAAAAACAGCACATGAGAAAGTCAGTTTAGAAGGTCAAAGACCTAATGGGTTAAAAAATACGGAGACACAAGATGTTTTCAGGTCACTATTTGGTCACAGATTTATACTGCCTGTGAACTAACTCTAAATTCCTAATTCCTTTAGAGGTACTCAGACGCCTTTTAGTACCTGTGAGAGATGTACCCAACTGCTTTTCAGAATCTGATCCTTAATTTCTTTCCACCTTTTCTTGTGTATGCAAAATAGACACAGTCTAATTTCATCTAAACTAAAACGTGTTTCCTATTTATACATCACAGTGGGAAGGTCAGTAGTGTACTTAAGATAGAAAAGCCTGTTCTACAGGATCTTAGAGCATCTGCTTGTAAAAGGAAGAAACAGGTAAGGAGCTGGCTTGTCTGCTGCAGTGAGTTGGCTGAGGTTTACTGTCCAGAAAGAAAATCACCCTACTCAGCTGTTGAAACTACCTGTTCAGTACACAGGACTAAGAAAATTCAGTGGAAAAAAAAGTCATGACAGGAACAAGCTTTTTTTCTATGAAAAAGGAACTAATGCATCAGCTTTCCTAAGGGTTTATGACCACTTCCTCTAAAAACACCAGTTCTCTACTCAAGTTCAGTGATGTCTGCACTGAATAACAGCAGATAGTGTTGCTAGTGCAGTCAACATAATACAAATTTTCCTGTTATTATAAATAATAAATAGCTAGAAGTTAACACTGTAACACACAAACAGCTTCCAATTCCTTCAAATATTGTTGTAATTATTTAGAGGATTTTAAGACTGGGAGTTCATTTCAGTTATCAGAATAGTATACAATATTTAGCATATATACAATAAAACACAGATAATATTTACCTGCATGGAAGTCTATGCCCACAGCAAATGAAGTTCCAGATAAAGGCATTAAAGCGTCCATTTTATCATTTGGATCAAGAGGAATTCCTCTAATTCCTTCATGAACAGAATACATGAGAAATGATTCAATACCTATGGGAAAAATAAAATAACCCATGAGAGAAAAGTGGAGATTTTCTTAATTAACAACATTTGAGGAATTAACAGGGACTAAACATCATTTTCCAGTGTTGCTTCATAGTTTTCTAGAATAATTCCATCTCTTTGAAAAAAAAAAATAATCCATGAATCATTATGGTGTATTTGTAGTTAAATGATAAATGCAGTCTGATGAAGAGAAGGGAATCACTGTCCGTTTGAAGCATCACTGTATCAATTAAGCAATTAGCAATAAAGAAAATTAAAATTTAAGGAAATTATTTTGAATTATGAAAAAAATAACAATATTTTTAGTGCATATCTGAACTTTTAGTATACATTCAGCAAGAGAAAACTCTTAAGTATTTGTGGAAAGCAGACCTCAAGACCATAAATTGTCTTTTGAGGCACAGGATTCATCTCACCTCACTTAGTCACGCAAACATCCTTTACAGACAACAGAGAGAAACACATAGTTTTAGTGAACAAATATAAAGGTGGAATACATTTCAAATACACAACGTCCACACATTTTTACCTCAGCCCACAAATGAAGGATATAAATAACTGGAGTAGTAATTTTAACAGTAAAAATGAATTTTAACATGAAAAATGAATGAAAAATGTTAAAAATAAGTTAAATCACACCTGAAAAACACTTACTAAGTAGAAATGCCACATTTATGTTGCTTAATTGTGCTTCTATTATTCAAGCAAAAAGTATGACTTTAGATCTAAGCTGTGTTATGATTTTTTTTTTAGTGTTCAAATAGACAAAAGGTTTAAAAAAACCAAAATAACAAACCTGACAGCCCCCCCCAAAAAATAATTAGGCTTCACTTAATACTAAAGTCAATAAAACAGGATGAGATATCCAACCTTTCAGATAGTGTAGCTTATAACTGAGTTTAAAGATAAGGTATATCACCTTGAATAAACGTACTGCTAATATGATGGCTCAGATGCTCTGCTTTTCTGCCTACCATCAAAAAAAAAGACAAAAAAAGGACAAAATTCCTCTGAGTTTCCACCAAAATTTAAATAAAGAAATTAAAAGCTAAATTTAAATCCTGTTCTAACCACAACAGACATTTCTCTGTAACTCTGTTGATCAAGCATATTAAGATAATTAGCTTAAAATTAATAAGGTTTATTTACTCATTAAAGACTGAAGTTAATTAAAATAAATACTAAAAGCCATTTTACCTTTACATGCCATGCGGTTCTTTTGAAGGTTGTAGCCTACTGTGCACACACATGTCCTGGTGGTTTCTGATGTTGGCAAACAAAGCTGGGAGCATCCACCATTGTTTAACTGACAGGAATTGCTACCTAACATGGAGGGAGAAGAGAAAAGAGGAAAATCAAATTTTTACCATACCATCCTGAGTAAAAATGGGTATTGGCATCAATTTATTAATATTACTAAAACCAAATTGTGCTCAGCTACCATCTTTGAAAAATTGGGATATGGATAAAATATTTCAGGTATGCTACTATAGTCAAGCTCTTCCATGCTCCTGCCTTAGAGTATTTTATCTGTGCACTTAAGAGTAGTGGGTGTTTTACCTTGGAATACTTTTTTTTTCCCTCACTCGGATTGCTGAAAAAGAATTTTACTCTTTAAAAAGTAAAAGCACATGATAAAACTGAAAATACTACATTAAGTTTCTGCTGACATTAGTCTAGAAGGCATACCTCATTCTAGACCATGAGCAAATAATTCATCGTAAAGCATCTGCTGAATGCATGCTTTATTAACCTTGTATCTTCATGAACCACCAACTGCTTAGTATATTCAAGGTATCAGTGTGATACCAGTCTGATCTCACAGATCCACACTCCTGCTTCTTGAGTAGATCAATATTTACTTTTAAATAATAGATGAACGCAACTAATAAATTTAATAATAAACATTATAGAAATACAATAAATATCTCTCAGGAATCAGAAGCTTTAAGTCTGCTAAGTCATTCAAGGTATTAGTTGATTACAAATTGCCAAGCCCATATGAGTCAGAGAGCCACGTCACATCTATTTTGAATACTAATTTTGAAGTGGAAAGCATTTAATCATCCAAAATCATAAATTATTTTCTAACAATCCAACTGTACAACTGAAAAAGACAGTTGAGGTTTCAAAGTCTCCAGTATTCTCTAAGGGACAAATTGTAGAGAAAAAAGAAAAACTAGGATCCTAGATTTGGGTACAGAGAAATCTTAAAATTGCCTCACATCACATTTCCTCTCATGTCAGTTTGTTTTAATGAAATTAAAGATGCATTAAAAAAATTGAAAAAAAATTCTTTGAAAAGAAGTGCAAGTGTAGAGCTGAATCCCTTCTACACTGTTCAACTCTTATATCCAAGCCCCTTACACTGCTCTGTCAAAATACAGATCAGGAAGGTGACATTTCACTGCACAACTTCAGGGCTCTCCTTATGGTTAAAGATCAATAGTACAAAAAGACAGAACTGTTCCTTTTCTTGACTTTTATACAATGGAAGGCACATACTAATGCCACTGAGACCAGATATTGCTAACATTTGGGCACTTGTGAGGCTATCTGCATGTCTCCATGGTAGGGAATTCAAGCATTTTAAAATAAGCATTAGTGAATACCTAAATTTTTACCACTCACTGTTCCACCACATTTAAACTAAGGTCAAAACTGGCAAAGCACCTTTGGTGTTTCATAGTTTAGGTTAAATGGCAAGTGTTCCCAGAAGTGCTCAATATGGGATTCAATTAATGTACTCTTGTACCTAGAATACTTATTGTCATCAGGTACCAAGACAGCTTAGCTCCATCCTCTGTTCTTTTGGAAGCTTCTCTGCAAAGTGAAATTCTTTCACGAAGATCCCATCCTCATCACTATCAGTGCAATCATCAATACTTTGAAAGTAACCAGAATCGGAAATACTCTATTTGTAAAGAATCTCCCAAACCTCTTCACCTCTGATCTCCTAAATCATAAAATGTGCCTGGCCCCAAATGACACTCTTTCATAGCTCTCACTTTGCCGAAGAAATTTTGGCACTAATACCAATATTCCCCCATTTTCCAGCTAAATTCTTTGGTTTCTACCACTCTCACTTTTGTAAATTTAGATGAATTAAGGTATCTTAAGTACATAGCTAAGAACACTAAAAAATTATCTCATAATACATCACTTAAAGTTTCAATAATCTGATAGGAGGTTGACACTGATTTTCTTTACCTTTTTTTTCCTACTATAAATTTTAAACTTATATCCTGTAACAGAACTACAAACGTCCCCAAAGTGAAAACTTAAAAAAAAATCTGATAAATATATCATTCAGGTATTCCAAATCAATTATCTTATTATATTGAGTATTTTATTATATAATAAAATATTTTATAGTATTTTATCACTGAATTACAATGAAATACATATTATCTTGTTCAAGCCACGTTTGGAGACTACCATGGGAAAAGGCATCATGCACTGTAAATGATGGTTAAACATGCTTAAAACTTAACATACCTTGTTGTGCAGCTTTATCATACAGTTTCATATGCACAACACCTGAAGTTTTGTTTCGCAGGACAGTTGGGTTTCTTCCATCTTTTTTGTTACAGGTACCAATCTGAGCTAAGTTCTGGTCTGCCCACCAAAGCTTTTTATCTGTAAAATATTCAAGTTGTAAAAATTAGGAGGATCACTATCAGTTTATGTATGTTTGAAATCTCAGGTGGGAAAATCTTCTGAGGTTAATTCTCAGAACCACAAGGAAAATGCCTCAAAAAAATTAATTAATTTTAAAAAACAGAAATTCTGGATTTATAAATAGACTTTTTTCTCTGTAGGTGATAAATTTTTCACACCTTTTTAAGTGGAAAAAACAAATTCCTGATTTATAACTAAAAGTTACAACATCTTATTCACAGATCATATAGTACTACAACACAGGGTTCGTTCTCAGGCTTTGCCAAATCCATTCATTATGTATGTATAGGTGACAGGAGCTCTGGTTCTTCTGGTTACCTGAGTGTTCAAATTAATAAGCAGGACAATTACCATAAAAATCCAAGTATCTTGTTACTGTCTTAAAGAATAATCAAAAAATTACCACTTCCACAGGCAGTATTTTTTTCAGCACAGTTTACACAAGAGGGTAGAATAACAAAAAAAAACACCCATAAACAAAAACAGAATGCTATGCACATACTAACATCAAACTTGAAGTCATCCTTGTCAATCCAAACATGCAGAATACTTGAATCATAGTATGTAGGATATGTCAGAAATTTATGACAGAGAATTCTCACTTGATGCACAATTGCAGTATGTACAACATAATTTTTGAAGGGTGGGATTTCAGGTGACTTCAGTAATTAAGATTTCCTTTAAATTAAGACAGGACTTTAAGTGACATGAGGATAAAAGCACCAAGTTTGGTCACATGACTGTGGCCATGTTGATTAGTGTGGTATGTATTTTTTCATTAAAAAAGAATCTATGATACAAATGTCAATATTAATGTAAAGGTAAGTTTTCATGACAATGTCTACAATAGCTTATGAAGACAAGCAATTCAAAAGAAATCACAAGAAATTGAAAGCTATATATGAGATGTATATTCTCTGCTTCATTTCTCTTACATCACTTCAGGAAAATGTTATTTTTGAAGCCCCATTAAAATAATTTAAATATCAATATTAGAGATTGATTTAGTTTTGTTCAGAAATACATAGCACTTATCAGTGTTACCAGTTTGTAATTTTGAGACTGACTTATTACCTGCTGGAATTAATGAAAGAGCCTCTTCAGTTAAAGAGCTTGCTAGTCATTCATTAATTTACCAAAAGCTGGTAAGAAAGCTTCTGTGTAAATAGATTGTAATTTCTTCAAGATATTAAAAATTAGTACTTTTCCTTGAACCAGTATTGGGGTGGTACTCCTACCAAATTTTGATTATTTCATGTTTCAGACCATCACTTGATATAGTACCGATACAACCACAGAGTAATAAGGAAAATGCAAAGAGGACCTATCAGGGAATACATTAAGAAGAAATAATGCAAAACAAAGAATATTAAACTTCTGAAAAACCTTCACAGCAGCTCTCTCAGAAAATCTGTATTCCCTATTGTGACAGCTTGGAAGACAGAATAGGTTAAAATGAGGGGAAATCAGAAGAAATCCAGAAATGCCCTTTGTTCTTTCAGTATTTCTTTATACCCTTATGCATATAAAAGGCCACATTTATTCATTTACTGTAGCTCTGAAGGATGACATCAAGATCATAGAACTGCTTTCCTCAACAGCTACTTCCTGCCAGTGTTCCAATGAAGACGTGGGGGTGACGATGGAAAAGCTCTGTAGTTATGGCACCACTACTCATAAGGGCCATACTGTCAGGGACTACAGTCAAGTGTCATGAATCGGGGTACTCAAGGCTGTTCACCCTTATATCCATCCTGAGACTACTACAACTTGTGAGCCAGGGTAGTCATATCAGCCATGACATGCTCTTGTGACTTGCCAGGGTGGCAAGAGAGAAAAACTTCAGCCTTTCAATTTCACACCTGCAGGCACTAGCACTGCACATTCAAGGTGGAATCACTTGTTTTGTGTAACATCTTCTACATAAATATCTTCATGAGGTGGTGGTTCAGTTTAGAGGAAACTAAAGAATGAACTGAAATTACAGAAGTGTATTTCTGAAAGGAAAGCAAACTTTTGTCAGAGCCAAAAGAAGAATAAACATAGTAAGGATGTGCACTGGCTAATTTTAACAGACTAAGCACTTGAGAACTTAAACTTGCTTCCAAAACAAGAACTCAGCTAACTCATAGTGACTCAATGTTCACAGTGAAGAGCTCCTTACCTAACCAATGCCAAGTCCTTCAGCTGTTTCCCTTATAACATAATCTTTTCATTTTTATCATAATTAATTTCAGCCAGCTTGTTCCCATTATTCATCAATCTCAATGGTTGCTGGAAGCAAAGCAAATCAGTCCTTTCCTGTCTGGGTGAGACTGAAACAGAGCATACCGAACATACAGAAAACACTTAGCCAATGCTAACTCTTAATGTCATCCTTCAGTCATTGCATAAAAGCATTATTTCATTGAAGAACTTCCTGATGTTTCTAGCTGGAGACAAACAAATCTAATGCAAAGTGCTGCCAGCTATGTCTGTCAAGTGTAACAGACACAGCAGCACCCTGTGTTCTACTTATCAAAGTAAAGGTATGAGATACTTCCCCTAGGTTTTGGTAACTATTTAAAGCCTTAGGAAAAATCAATGCCCAGGGCTGACACAACCATTCTCAAAATACAGATTTCCTTTTGAAGTGAAACCAAGAATACCCATAAGCCATGCTTCCTTGGCAAACTCAAAAGTCACCCCATACAAAATGTTTTCTGACTGAGCCCCAGTATACTGTAGAACAGCAGAATGATTGACTGGTTGAATCTCATCAGTTTGCTGGGAGCCAGATGCCCATGCAGCACAAGTGCTGGCCAGCATATCACTTCATGTGTAGCTTCAGAGTGGCAACAGTCTGGGCTTTGTTTTGACACAGAAGATGGGGAATGGAGTAGAGAGAAAAAAAGGGGAGAAATTTTAAGGAATACTTGAAAAAAATGGGGTGTTATGATGGTAAAATGTGGAATTGATTGCAGGAAGGCTCTACTAGTGCTTGCAGCAGAGACATCTGCTGTGCATATCAGGAGGAGAGAAACTGCAGTGAGGTTTTGGGATGAAAGATGTGGAGTACTGCACTGGAAGTATTATAGAGAGAAGGTTACAGTGAGAAGCTGAAGGTACTATGTTATTAAAATTCAGGAGACATGAAAGCAGTCTTTACTAGTTCCACTTTTGTTGCAACAACTGCTGATTTGACACTACTTCCATAGAAAACCCTAAATTAGAATGCCCAGTTCTATATGGAAATTCTACTGACTTACTCTAGAGAGGAAATTTTTTTTCACAAGTGAACAAAATTGCTTGTAATGCTAAACGCCAATTTTTTCATTAAAACCAAATTACAATCAATAACTAAGAAATCATGAAGAAGAAAAAAATAAAGCAAAGCAGGCTCTACTTCCCAATGCATCAGAATATAATTTAAAATGGCTTTGATATTGAACTCAAATTTCATTGAACTGATGGCCTAACATGACATAGAAACCACAGCCAACCTTCTGATTTCAAGTACTTAACAGGTTACTCCTCACTGTCTAGAGTGCATACAGATGTATGATGAGATAGCCTCAGCGTTCCAGGTTGACAGGTTCTGGTGTTTTTTCTTATTTTCCTTGAATGCCAGACACCCTTCCCAAGTCCTTACTCTCTTCACAAGACTTAAACAGCACAATGACCTCCCTCAAGCTCATTGGGGGTTATCAGTTTCCCTTGACACAGTCGAGTCAATCATCTTAGTGACTGGCTAACAATCTGTAACTCACTATTTCAGGAAAGCAGCAATGGATTTTTCTGTTTGGAATTAAAAATTATAGTTCTGAGTAGCCACAGACTATATCTCCTATATTATAAAGAAATTTAAGCTATTTTGTTAGTAGAATTTAATCAATCAAAACATAGTCCTGGTAACAGCCTTGTAGGAGGTCTCAGTAAAGAAACAAGGTTTCATTGGCTTATCTCAGTTACACTGTCTCAGTTAAAGTAGTATAAAGATAAGTGTCAGCAACTCCCCTCTGTTAACAGCCTTTTGGTAAAGTAATAATTTTTAATAAACATAACTGGCTAAGTAATACGCTCAGATCTAGATTTCACCAGTAATTTCAAGGGCACCACAGTGCAGTTTCTGTGCGAGTGCTGAATTTAACCATGAAAAGAAAAACAACAGAAAAAGGAAAAGGAATTATAGCAGCAATTTGAATTCAACTTTATCTTCAGTTTGTCAAAGTGGAACAATATGAATGGCACCATTTGAACAGTACACCACATGTGTAAGTTACTAACAAATTTCTGCTTTGCAGCGAGTTACCATTTTACTCATGACTACATTTAAAGTAATGACTAATTACTGTGAAATACAATCTTTCAGGAATGTTCTACATGATGAAGAAAGTATGAACATTTCCTCCTTTTTCTCCAAATGGTTATGTATCTTTTGAGCATCTTAAATTAAATAATTAAATGGGGCAAGTATGTTTCACTGCAAGTTTAACCTCATCAGCATTTTCATTTCAGACAAGAAAGAAGTTATTACTGTGGATGAACCACAAGTGAAACCCTTGATCAGAAAGACTTTTAAACTTTGGGAACACTGCCTTTCCAACAAATATTGTGTATACTTAATTTCTAGTTAATTTTCTTTTTGGTTAAATGAATTGTTGCCTATGCTGCAGTTTTAATATTTGAAGAACTAATTTATAGAAGCAGACAGTTGAGTCTGAAAGCATGATGAAAGCTGCAGATCTGAAAAGTAACTTCCATTGCAGGGACTATAAAAAGTTACTGCATAAAAGAAAATAAACTCTGAAAATATAAAGAAAAAAGCATTTACTAGGTAGTCTTCACAGCAAATGAAGAACTAAATAATGAAAATATTCTGAATATGAAGACTTGGGGACACAAATGGAACTCTTTATCATACCATGCATCCAAAGGTGCTAAAAATGACTAAAACCATCATCCTTTGATATCATTCTGTTAAATTAATAATAGTGTGCATCTGATGATTTATTTATCAGATAATCCTTAGCACAAGGAATACTTGTGGTCAATTTTGATGGTGTGCATTCTAACAGATATGAGATAAAAAGGTAAAAGTGACTATGTGATATAATCTGTAAATGAAATAATGGAATTTGACTTTTTTGTTTTGTTTTTCCTTTGAAACTATGACCCAAAATACTGATCTATCTGTCCTAAAGGTTTAGGCAAACTTTTCCAATGAAATGATTGCATGCAAACAAATTATTTCAGTCTTCAAATCCTCTATCTGACCATATCAGACCAATCAGAACAGCCCGTTAAATAATGACTGCTGTCTTGTGCAATAAATACTACAACTTACTGCTTTACATATCCAAACCAACCCATAAAACATTTAAGAGTGGGTATGGGAAGCAAGAAGTTTTGGTGTTTGGCATCACTTCAAAGAATTCTTTAGTATTTTGTGCAAAAACTCATGCTTGGCTATGGTTTCAACAGCCTCCCAAAAATGCATCTGCTAACCTCCCTGTCTCTTTAAGGAACAGCAAGAAAACCCCCAGATAACCAACTTTGCATATTTTTAATAAAGAAGCTCAATTACCAATTGAGCACAGAGTTTCCTGTCTCCCCTTTAGTATTAGTATTAAGCCAAACCATTTCTACATTACCAACTGGATGTTCCACCATGTGCCTCTCTTGCTTCCTGAGCTACAAAACAACACTGTTGCTGCTGCCCTGTATATTCAAGAGTATCTAAACAATTTCCATCAATGACGTCAGATGCGTGAGATCACAGAGTTCTTTCCCTCCCTTCATAACACAAGAAACAAGAATCCTCACAGTGTGAACTCATTATTAGTCCTTGAAGAACCTGACTGAACACTGTTGCATGGTCTCCTATGCCATCTATACTGTTAAAATGGACAAATCACAACACATCACCAGTAAATACTCAAAATATGCTTCAAAATTATTCTTTTAGCTTCCTCTTCCACCTGGATAAACATTTAATTAAAAATGTCTCTTACAAAACCTTACTGACCTAGTATTTATTCTCCTTTTACATGGTGGCTTGACATGGTGTACTACAAGTCTTGGGAGGAGATACAGATACAGTACAGGGAGTTAGATGAGAAACACAACCAGCAAATTTGTCAGGTGGAGCTCATGCATATCCTGGCAATTCAGCTCTATTAAAAATGAAAAATAACCAAACACAGAAACAACACAAAAGAACAACCAAACCCAAAACAAAACAGAAGAAACAAAAAAAACCCAACCCAATGAACACACACATTCTGGAGTTCAGACACCTTGAAGACAAAGCTCTTATGACTACCTGCCACAGAAACGAACTGGTCACAGCTGGCCAGATATGCCCTAAAGATGTAAAGAATACAGGATTTAATTCTTCAGAAACTGCTGGATGGCCAATATAAACCGTAACAGTGTGTCACTCCCAAATACCCCCACTGTGTTACACAGCTATTTTTGTCCATAATTCTAAGCAGAACTTTGGATAATTTATTTCTGTGTTATGAATATATTCTCTCTGTAGACAGCTCATCTGTGATTTCTAGTATTAAGATGAATTAATCCTTTTGTATGTAGTACATTTAAGATGTGCTAGATGATTTTACAAAACCACTTGACTAGCATAAAGAGAACCTGCTTTTACAAACCAGGGAAGAAATAACCCTATTTGAAACCTTTGAATATCAAACTGAAATTAAATTATTTATTTTCTTGATTATACTAACAGGAATATTGTTCAATCCCTAATTACAATCTTGTCGCTGAACTTATGTAATATTATACATTAAAATTGTTGGGTAACTAGCATTAAGCACAGCAACGTATTGGGAAACAGCAATTTCAAATGTCAAAAATTGCTACATGAGCATTGTGGACAGTCCTTTGGAGATTTCAAGCAGTACTCTGAATGCAAATTTTGATGGGCCATTAGTTTTCATTAATGGTGGTTTGAGTATTTATGGAAGACAACTATGTACTGTACTTAGAACTGGGCAAATTGCCTAGATATATTTCATATATTAATGCTAATGTAATGAATGGTGTTACGGCAATTAGAAGACTGATGACTTGGAAAATTAAGGTGTATGTATTTGAAGTTTCCTGATCTAAGCAGCCTCTTTCACTTGGCAACTAAATCCAGCAAAGTCACAGCTCCTACTGTTTGACTTACTAGTAATGCATTCTGCTGTTATTTTTGAAACTTTATTTAGGATAAAATAGAAATCAAATAACCAGTATATCTTTAACCACATGATGAAAGTAAATTGCAGCGTGAATATACTTTGGTGATATCAACTCATGTTTTCTGTCTGAAAATGAAATACTGTCATTGTTGCTGTCTATTTTGATTGTCTGATAATACACCTTGATGGCTGTATTATATACAGTTTGTGTTCGAAAGACACTATTCTAATATCTGCACTCCCATTGAAAAGCTATTCTCTATGTCTGATTTTGTTGTATTGCTGATTGAATTTTTAACAACATGAATTTCTGCAGAAGCAGCACTTATACACGGAATCATTCACTACATGAAGTTACTCTTTTATACTAGTAAACAACAACTAGAAAACGCTACTACTTAGCATCATGGAATTTTTCCTTTGAGGTTTCTACCTGTATTAAAACAAGTCAGCAAGGCACAATAAATTTTATTCTTGTTATACCATTTACATCATATTGCTATTTTGTAGGGAAATTAGATTAATTTTGCCTAATCTGCATTTCAGTGAGGAGCCAATACAAAATCCAGCTGAATACCTCTGCCAAAACTGATGAGAGAAGCCTTCAATATCTTTTTCTTCTCAACGACCAACTTACAGTAATTAATCAATACTTTTCTACCAATGTTTAGTTTATGATTAAGAGCCATTCAAGAAAGAATAGGCCAGTTTGGAAATAGAGCAGAAGTTGCAAGTTCTTTTGTAATCCGAATTTCGTAATACGACTCTGCTCACAAATCCAGAAATACATATGATTCTCACCAATAAGGTTTCAGTGCTAGTCAAAGATCCATTTTCATTAAGTAACTTCATCACACAGAATGCCAAATATGTCTGTATGATTTGATTACACTCAGACACTGGCTACCAGGAAAACTGCAAAATTCAGGTACTCAAAGTGATACACGAAACTGAAACATTAACACAAGCATAGGAAGCATTTCCTTAATGTTGAGAAATGTATCGCTCTGCTGTGTAAGACAATTAGAGATTCTTTTACATAGAGCATCCTGTGTTTCCAAACCAGTGGATATATTTGTTATCGACTTGTAAGCGGTGTCAGTAGTAGGTGTTGAAAATTATGCTGGGCATAGTGTGCTGTGAATTAGATACGCTTCTAGAAGACCAGAAGGAACTTCAGAGTTCTTTGAACGTAATGAAATGAACAGTTAGCATAGTAGCAGAAGAAAATTACCACTGGAGAAGTGTGAGACAATGAACAGTGGGAGGTACTAAAGCATTCACATGTATTTTTGACTGAAAAATTAATTAAATACTACTGATATTGCATTCACTGCCATTTCACACAGTGAGTGTGCATTTGATGAAAAACTGAGAAGAAAAGCAAACCTGACTTCACCACGACTTTGAAACATCTTTGTAGCACCCAACAGCAAAAGTAAATTTTTGTGGGAGTTGAAAAAAATAGTAATTTTGTATTTATTCAAATGCTTTCAAATGAAATATAATTTTCATCCCAGCTATATCATGCTCAGAATGATGTAGCAAAACCAGGCACCAAAAGATCAGGAATTTTGGAGCTCAGCATATGGAAAAAAAGATAGATGAATCACACTACTGAGTAAAAAACCAATAAATGAAGATGTGCATTATATAACTTGTTTCTATTTCCCTTAAGAATAAACTCAGGAGTCATTTTGGCACCAACATGTTTTCTAACATAATTTTTCCCCATCTTATCATTACCTTCTATATGCTCTCACTAAAGGATGTAACAGCAGGAGAATGTTAAACAGAGCCTGGAAAGGACTAAACTCTAGTAAACATCTGAAGTGGTAAAGCTAACTTGCAACCAATTTACACCAGCTAAATTGCCACAGTGAAATAGAGGGATTAAAAGCAATGAAGTACAAACAGTGAGGACATTGAGAAGGAATAGTATAGAGGAGCAGCATTTGCTATTGTCTGGTGAAGCTCTGAACTACTCCACAATCCATATTAAAAGGCAACCCAACATCTTACTGACTTAGCCAGTGTTATGCACTTGAGTTTTTACCACAGTACATACGCACAGAGCGTGTTACTGCTTCTCACTCCTTCTCCCACGTTAAATTAGCAGAATTCAAGATCAAGATAACACAGAGATATCAGAACAGCACGGAGATTATCAAAGCAAGAAACAAGTCAGACTTGAACCAAGCCTCTATCAGTCATTAGTTTCTTACAGCTCTGTAAAATCTTCTGGGATGTTAACTAGAAGATACAGGAAAAAACAACAACATTCAAAACTGTCAGAAGATCTGTTATTATTCTGTGCAAAAGACTGTCCAGAAAAAGCATGGAAGAGACTAACTGTTCACTCAGGCTACTGGATTATCCTTGGGTGTCTTTGGGAGCTTGTGCTTTCTGACAAAAAGATTGTGACAGCTGGGAAAGATCTAGTAAAGAGTTGCCTCACAAACAGTCAAAAAATAATAATAAAAATCAGAAGCAAGGAGGACTGAAGTGCTAGAACAGATCACCAGTATAGTAAATTTATTTGAAATTTAGCAAGTTTTCTGACAATCCTTTCTCTACCTGTGTACCTAACCACTGGTGGGAGATATAGGTACATGGGAACCAGGGTTAATCACAGATCACATTGCCCTGTCCCATCAATCCAGAGTCCCCTATACCATTTCCTTGGTTTTAGCTCTTCAGACCAATAACGGTTCTGATGATCAACAGCAACTGATCAGTATATGACCTGGTGAGATTGCTGTACAAAAGTAGTCTCAAAATACCCAACTTGATCCCCTCTTTCTGCCCCAGTAGAAAAATAACCCATCAATATGACATGATTGTATATTTAAAGTAAAAAGCAAAAAATGCAAGCTGTCCAGAGTACCACTTTTACCTGGGGAGACACTAAATACAAACAACAGAAAAATGGAAACAAGAAAAAGCAGAGGCCTACAGGACTCTGCAGCACTGAGTGGAATCTAAATGTCACAGAAGTTGAGTTTGGGCACAGACATCAAATCTGTTTTCTTTTCAATCAGTGATGAATTCAAATGGTAAAAAAACCTTAGCTGAGTATATACACAGAGAAGAAACATTTCAGCTCATGTTTTTTTATGTGTTTACTGTGCTTTTAAATAAAAACAGTCAAGAAAATTTATGAAATCTATAAAAAATGATGCAATAAACATTGCAATTACTGTGCTTCACCTGATAAAACTTCCTATTAAACTTGTAGGAGAACGCATCAACACGGGTACTAAATTTTCACACACTACCATGTTAAATCTTGCATTAGGAAAAAATATTAGTTGTTCTTTATTTATTAGTTATGATCATTTATCAATTATAGATGTCTTCTCTTGCTTCATATCACATTGGATTTTCTGTTCTGATCCATTTTACATGCAGGAAAGCCTGACTGTAAGAAGCTGACGTAAAGCCACCAGTACTGCTGGAAAATTGATAGCATTTATGTTGCTACAATATGTTCCAAAGTACAAAAACATACAGGAGAAATGAATACAGAAACTTTGCTTGTTTTTCAATCAGCACATACAGTACTGTTTATAAAACTGTATTTGTTTGTACTTTTCTCCAACAGATTTATAGACAGAATCATACTGCAATGTCATACTGTAATTTGTTACAACTATGGCTCCAAAACAAAAACAAAACCCCAAAGCAAAACAAACAGGAAAACCCAAACAGCTTGTATGTTTGGTTTACCAATTTTGAGTAGGAAGAATGGTCACCACCTATAAGTACAAAGCATCCCAAATTAGGACTACTAGATGGATACATATGTTTAATAACTATGCAGCAGAAATTCTCACATCTCCGCACCTGCAGAAATTCAACTGCTTTCATGCCAACAAGCATGAAATGCTCATCTTTAAGTGATAGCTATATACTCTTTATTCAATATCCCAGATGGATCATCATTGCTGTAGCTTCTGAGACTCAGATGAAAGTTGGACACCACAGACATCTCAGTATGAAGAAATACTCTTTATAACATCTCATATTCAAGACTTTGGATAGCTCCCTAAAGTAAAGGTCATCTATTCATTCTATTTCTAGCCACAATCAAATCAACAGAAGACAATTATTAACAAAACCTGCTTCCATTTATGAATGCGTATGTAAGAGAATTCCCTCTCCCAACAGATGTTGAAAGCACTCAGAGTTCAATAATAGCCAAATACATGTATATTAAAACTATTTCAGCAGCTATTACCTTAAAATACGACAATTTACACAAAGTCTTGGGAGCTCATTTAGAATAACATTCACAAACACACCAACTATATGTACATCAGGTAATTAATCAATCAAATAAAATACTTTAATAAGACTCTGCAAGTTGATGAGTCAACTATCCCAACTGAAGTCTCATATCAATGAATTTTTTTTTAACATCCAAAACGAACACAAATACTTTTTAATTGAACCAGAACAAAGGTGAGAAAAGCACTTGGAGGAAATGTGTAAAGCTTCAGTTATCTCTAGAGTAGTAAGAACCACTAATTCTGAGTTAGATTGGATTTTCTTAATGCAGTGTATCCGAGCTCCAGCAAAGGCAAAGAGCATAAGGTGAATATGGAGAACAGTCCATTTAAAGCAGTATTATCAGAATATTCAACAATCTATAACTTCCAGGGTTTTTTTTGTTTTTGTTTGGGTTTTTTTTTTTTGTTTTTTTTTTGTTTGGCATTTTTTGGTTGGTGGGTTGTTTTTTTTTCTTTTTTAGGAACTTTGCCTTCCATTACTATTCATATTTTGATTTTTTTTTTTGTCATTTACATATTTTTAACATTCTAAGCATTTCTAATATACAAAGTATAACAACAGTACAAGGGCTTTTTTTTTGCAAACAATTGAATACACAGACTATTAGGAGACACCTGCAAATCCAAATCATCAATCATCAGTTCATAACCCAAAGGAGTCTTGACAAAGTACAAGACAATCCCCCAAGCTAGGGCTATTCTGAACTAAGAGAGTAGAAACAAGTGAGCAGCAGCAGAAGTAAGTCATAGAGAGTTCTCGGTAATAAGGAGCATAACACACCTCCTTCCAACATACTTTATTAGTACCTATAGCAAATATAAGCCAGTCTCTTACCTTCATCTTGTGTATATATATGTGAGGTGATGTTTAGAAACATGTAATTAAATGGACCGTTTACAATCCGTATTACAATGAAATGTAGAAATGCTTTTCACAAGCAAAACAGTCTCACTAGTTAATATATTCTGTGCATTATTTGTATTAAAACAACAAGAACCTCTCCAAGCTTTTGATATTTCATTACTAATTAGCTTCCCATTATTTAAAAAATATGGACTTACCCATAATGGTTAAAGCTGTGGCTTTTGTTAAGTCTTCTTTCATTGACTCTATTATTTCAAGATTACCACCATCCAAGTTGCATCTATTTATGGTTCCATTTCCTGAACTGATCCAGTAAAGTTTGTTCTCTCCATAATCTATCGATAAACCTGTAATTAACATACACAACTTTAACTGTGGCTTGAATACATAATATACAGTTAGTGTTCAACTGTTTTCATAATACAAGTCTATTTAAGAAATACACACACATATACTTCTGTTATCTATCCACTTAAATTAAAAAAAACCCAAACCTAAACAAAAAACAATTGAGGAAACCAAAGTTGGTCCTATGTGAGAAAAAAGCCACATGTTTTTCATGCTTTTTTAAATTTCCTGCCTTTTATTTGTTCCAGCATCTACAGAAATCAATCCATGACTGATCAATGAAAGAGTATCATTACCTGGCAATGAACAATTACTTGAATAAACTGAGGTCCTAAGCAAGGTCATTAACGACGAGTAAATGAGAACCAGAAGCCATCATTTATGTTCTATAATTATTAATACATAAACCCTTAGAATACAAGCTACTTTTTGTGACTCAGAACTATAAAAAGGCTTTTCTCTCCTTACATGCACAACCCTCTGCTTAGAATGCCCAAATACCAAAACATAATACTAGTTTTCAATGCATTTATAGTATTAGTTTTAATTTTTCTTCGTAATGAAAAGACTTCATGACTAGTTCTTTGGACTTAGAATGAAGAGAATTGTAGAAATAATAATAAGAACCTTACAACTTACACAATAACCTACTACACACAGCATGTTTTCTGGAAGAGCAAAGAACTAAGAGACGATCTATTTCAGACATTCAAGTAATTGTAAAAGGAGATCTTCCACAGTGAGCTACACCTGGCATGGTGACAATACATGCCAAAATAATTTGCTCTGCTACTAGACCTTTCCCAGAATTCATGTTAGGTATACAGCAGCAAGTTGCCAAAACCTACTGTATTTCACTCCATGGGTCAACCTCTCAATGTTGTACAGTATTCTCTTCTTCCATCCTGTAAACTGCTTCTCTGTGGAGAGCCAGTTCTATTTTCAAACCCTGACAAGGAGAAAGCAGCACCATGTGCTGCAGTACTTACAGCTGGCACCATGCCGCTACTTCTTCACGCGCATTTGACATAGCAGGCCAAAGGGTGTCTGTTTTCTGGGCTTTTCAAAAACAGCTTTCCAGCTCCTTTGCTGGTAGTGATATTTTTTCCTCCTCTTTCAAGTGTATCATCCAGAAGAGAAACAACTACCAAGCTTGAGAGAGGATAAGGATACCAAGTAGATGCTTCAGAAGAGACTGACCTTGCAGCATCTCTCTGCACATCCATGTTCTCTCATGCTTGTACAAGAAGCATAGCTCAAAGTGAAAAGTGCCACAGACCCTGGAAATGAGCAGCACTTACAGTACTTAAGCCTAGTACAGAAACCTTTCCCAGGAATATGTATGAACCTTGCTGTGGGTTACAAAAATAATACTCAAGTATAAAGGTCTCCTTACTCTGAGATGGAGAACATTTGGTATTCCCTGCAACTGTTGACCGCTACCTGTCGGTGCTCATCGATTTCACCTAGACAGATCTATTTATGGGGTTGCTGTGAATGCTATCTACACAGCAATCATGAAATTACCTTGTCAGTTTTTCTATGTCTTCAGCTATTAACTGGTGTTTCTACATATTCCAATTCCACAGCAGCAACTGACAACAATAACACTCTAATCTCCTTCTAACCAAGTGTACCACATTTTTCTTCCAAAGTATTCTCCACTTATTACCGAGCTTTATGAAAACGTAGTATTTATAATGGAGGCAGAGCATGTTTCTACAGATTCTTTCAGGAACTGTGTTGTTTCCACTAATTAAAATAGGTGACTTACTAGCCCAAGCATCACAGACATCCATGACGAGTTCTAGTGTGGGTGACTGGCTTGCACCTAATGTCCTAGCCGCCAATGCCAACTTGAACATGTGGTTTGTAGAAAAGAACTATCTAGTGACTAAGCAGCTACCTGATGACAACACTGTGTGCCCACTGGAACACTGAATGGAAAGCACTGGTCCTTAACTGACTACAAATACCTGTTTCCTATTAATACTGCATGTTTTGGTCTTCAGAAAAGTGAAAGGAAGAGAAGATATCCATTGAAGACTCTTCAGTGTGCTTCCAAGCACCCAGAATCATCAGCTAGATCAGAATTGCTAGTGTTCAACAGGGTTACCTCATAGATCTCTTCTGAGTAAAGTGTGTAAAAGACAATAAGTTGATAGAACTGTGACCTTCAACATGTCTCTTTCCCACATACACATGTTACTGTCACACCTTAGAGACCAAAACTATCTCTGATTCCTCCTTCCCACAGGATATGAGGCTGCAAACATATAGCTGACCAGGACTTGGTAGATTGAGAGTGTCCCAAATTTAAAATATAAAGTCAGAGAAACAATTACACAGATGGCACCCTCCTCCCACGTAAGAAAGATAAAAATATTCTAACATTAAGAAAGGTAACTTCTAAATTTTATGTATTAGTTAAAATATAGGTTTCCTATTAAAAATAGTGAAATAAAAGATTTAAAAATTTCTCTAGAGAGGTAATTTGGTGTAATTTTTCCACAGTGGCACTAAAGCAACTTCTTTTAATCTTAGCTTCCTGATTTACAGTTGGATGGAATCTAGGAAAGTTTTGAAACACCTTGGGAGTGTGCTGCTTGCTGCTATACTGTATGCCAGAAACACACTGGACATTCAGAATCTCAGTCCATACAGACTAGATGGTACATGAAAATAAAACCAAAAGTATGTTTTCTTGACAACATTTTCCACACACCCTTTGCTTAGGGCATTTTCAGTGCGCTGGGTTCTTGAAGGATGGCCCACTGGTATTGAAATAGGTGAGCATTTCAAGGAACCAAATCTTCTCTTCTGATACTGCTAATACTTTTGTCTGTGGAATTAATTAGCAATGTTTTCTTTACTTTCCTCTACAGTTTACAGGAATGTTTAACTGCATGAATAGTCCATCTGATACCAGTGAGAATGCACATGTTCATGATGAAAATATCACAGAACCCACATGGATTTGCACACACAGCCTTTAACAGTATTGATATAGGAACAGGGTGAGAAAAAAGAGAAAAGAGAAAGGCGGGGCAGGGGGAAAGGCCATACTTCTTAATATCACCCTAACATTATTAAATGTGTTCATACTTCACATTAAAATTAGGTGGCTTATGCTTTTTTCCTCCTGATAATTAGGTAAATGTCTCTTCAAATGGATAGACAGACAGATCAACAACAGTTACCAAATAACATCTATGAAATTATTTGAATTTAAGTTCTAAAATGCTTATTTTTCTACACTAATGTCCAATTTACCGAAATATTTAAGTATTGAAGTCATTGCTTCCATTTGCTTAATGCATTCAGTTATGAAAACCCATAAATGCTTTCAAGTGTCACCACTTTATTGATGGGCCACTAATGAGGCAACAATTGATGTAACTGCTTTAACTTCATAAATAATGAAATTACAAAAAGAAAGAGATATGAAGAAAAGAAATAGAAGAATGGGGTTTTTTTGTGTTCTGTTTGTTTGCTTGGTTTTTTCCCCAGAAAGTGAAATGATTAATCATATTAATTCTCAAATACTAAAACTGAGGTTAAATCATTATGTGAAATCTATGCTTCAAAGAGTTCCATTTTCTTTATGTGAAAAGAGCCAAAGAGCAGTTGGGATTCTGGGGAGGAAGGTTCTACTTTTCCTCTCACATACGTCCATACCTTACTAAACCACTACTCCATACACTTTTTCTTCCATAGATTGAGAGGTACAGATGGGTTCTCCTTCACCTACAGTCTCCACAACTACTGTAATCCTAGAAGTTAGTAATATTATACTTAACACATTACAGTAGATTTTAATTATAATAGGCCAAAAATATCTTAAATTGCGAAATACAAATCAGTGATTTTCATGTCTATGCTTATTCTATTCACTGCTATATAGAATAGGAAAAACATCATGGCATACTTAAATAACATTTCAAGACAATGTCCATAACAATGCACCATCAAATAAAAAAGAAACAGGAAAAAAGGTATTTACCAACAGGATCTTTTTGATTCTGAAAGAGTATTTTGCTGTTGCTGCCATCCATGTTTGCCACGTTAATTGTGTTACCATCTGTCCAGTAGAGCTTACTGAAGAAGAAAATGAACATATTTATAATTTTGGTCCTTTTACACAGTATTTTAAATGCATCAGAAGTGAAAACATTCATAATTTAGAAGCTGGCAAAATATACAGCTACTGATCACATGGTTTAATCGACAGTTAGCTCTGGTTGGGCAGCAGTACTCAGTCAAGAAATTCTCAGCCAAATCTTTCAAACACATGCATTCAGTTTAAGTTTAAAAGAAAACAGAATGAGCAAACTCAAAATCTGAACGAAGAAGAAATCTTCTGATGAGCTTTACTATAGTTTACTATTAAAACTACAGGCATCTTACCCTTTTACTGGGTGAACTGCAAGACACTGGGGTTTATCGATTCCATGGATGATTGAGGTTTTCAAGGAACCATCTAAGTGTGCCACATTAATTTGTGTTTCATCAAATTCTGAGCTAATCCAATATAAATTACGTGATATCCAATCCACTGCAAGACCTCTGATACTCTGAATATCTGCAAAAGACGTGAAAGCAGTTACTATTTTAATTTTCTTTCTGGATTATTCTCAGTCTTGAAATAAACAAACAAAAAATAGTAGAGTTTCTACCACAGTTTGATAAAAATATTGTGCTGTATTCTATTCCGATGTATTTATAAAATAGTTGCCAAGAACTAATAACAGTTTTTATTTTCTTGGGCCTGATACGCTTGCAGTAAGAAAATGGAAATCCCACCGGATTCTGAGAAATCCCCCACAAATATTTCTTTAAAAATTAGCATCAAGCAAATCGTCCAAAAATAATAATCAGACAGATGCAGAATTTTTGTAGTGTTATTCTTCTACACAGCTAGGCATTTGTTAATCAGTGAATTATTAAAAAGTGTGGTTTGTTCTGGTTTTCCCTAAGAGATCATGATGTAGAATGAGTTAGCCTATACTCTGAAGTTAAATGACCATACTTAATAAACATAACTTTACTCATGATGTAAAAGAAAGGGTTACATTTCTTTAGTTGCCAGTTATACTTTACATACAGAACATTAAGTGGCTTTCCATAATAAAACTATGCTGAAATTTAAAAGCCTGCTTCCTTTTTTTGGCACCAGGAAGACTCAATATAGAATATCTGAATTAAAAATGCTGGGCTAGAGCATAATTCCATAGCACATAAGTAAGTAGCTAAAGTTTTTTTTGTTTTTTTTTCAAAGACTTTTAAGATTCCAACTTACTCTCCTACTTCCCTGGAAATAGCTAAAGAGCTGTCAGCTACCTTTAAGTACTGAATGAATTCTTTTACTCTGCTTGTGCATGCAGCTGTTGCTTTTCCTATTAAACTGCCTTTATCTCAACACAAAGATTTTCTTTTACCCATCTGATTTTCTTCCTTATCCTGCTGTGGGGAGTGAGCAAGCACTTGTGTGGGGCTTAGCTGCCTTCTGTGGATAGCCCACACCACCAGGATTCCCTGAGGTAGCAAAATATGAGTAAGATATGATTAATTTGGTAACTTCACAAGTGCTTCTGTATGTGATAGTCTTCCTGAGAAAGATATTGTCTAAAAAAAATGTTAATATATGTTAATATCAGCCCTAAATGCTGCTCAAGATCTAGATACTGACATGCTGCTCTGCCTCAGTGCAGCAATGGTTCATACTAGCCAGCATTTTTGTAGATGAGGAACAAGCCAAGGGTGATTTAATGATTTCATTATAGTGCACAGTTTGTACACTATCTCTTTGTCAACTTGATGTGTTTACTTCCACTGACAGAATTATTGTCATTGACAAACTGAAGTAGATGTGGCTGTGGACTGGCTTGCATATACATCAAGTCAAGCCATGATTGGGCATTAGGAAGTTTGCCAACTGCAGAGAATGCAACAAAGGATATCAAATACACAGCCTTGACCCATTTTTAAATGGTTCCTTGACTTTTTGGGTTTTCTGGTTGGAGAAAATAGAAAACAAAGTATTTCATACTCTTAAAAAGATTAAAGTATGACTTTGGCATCTTTGTGACATTGGCGTAAGACTTCATCCAAAGAGAATCCCACTAGTATGGGCTTACAAAGCTTCTTATGTTCTTGTAAGAAGTTTAAAAATACAACTGTAAGCAATCATTTATACATAATAAGTAGTCCTTCGAATGTTTTGATGTGCCAGAACATGGTAATTTTGCATATTTTATTTATAAGAAGTTACATCTGGAACAAAACCTGCAAAAAAACCTCCTTAAGAGAAGCTACCATAATATAAAGAATATGAAAGAATACATGATTAACAGAAGCACATATGCTTTCTTCAAGTTTCGTTAAGTTTCTTGACAACTTTTTTCACTATATATTTTATATAGTAAATCATTGTTTTTATTCTAATACTATGTAAAAAACCAAACCACTTTCTCTACATCATGAATTGAGGTGCCTGAAGATGCAACTGAGGAGCTTTAAGATGCACTCTAAACTTTGTTCTCATTACTGGTACTGAAAAATGTCTCCAATAAGCTTGTCTCTGAGACAATAGAGGAAATCTAAAGATACCTGCATAAAATGAATCACTTTATCAATCTACCTAATCAAGTGGGTTCTACCATATTTGTCCAATGATACACCTGTACAGAAAAAAAAATCTTCTAGGGTGAAGCTGTAATTAATCTCTGGAATCCCCAAATAATCAATAACAAAGTATTTTAAGTTTTTTTTTTTAATTTGTTCTTAAAATTCAAAAAAGTCATTCACTTTACAGAAGTGTGTTATTTCTTTTCTCTTCTTTCCCTTCACACATGCATATAACAGCTGAGAAACGTGAGATTATAAAATTTGCCTCCAGATAGTCCCTGTCAGACAGATTTCCTCTTTTCAGACAGGTAGCTATATTACAATACAGAAGAACATCACGTGCTGGCAGGAGAGAAACTTCTTCCAAAATTTGTTAGGAAAAAACCAAACAAAACCCCACCACTAGCCAGAACAACAAACGGTGTCACTTCAATACCAGAGCTACTGACATAGAGCTAAAGAAATCACATATAAACTTTACAATACATTAAAGTTTTTGCATGTGAAGTATAGAGCAAAAGTATCAGGACAATGAAGGTGTTAACTGCAGAAAGAACTGCCAGGCACAATTTTCCATCACCAGTATTTTGTTTCCCTTCATTGCTGTAACCAACCTCTCTCTAATGAAAAAGCTCAGCAAAAAAAGGAAAACCTGAGCTGTAGTATTTTAAATAACGACAGAATAAATGCATACAGGGTTCAAAGACACAGAGTCAAAAGACTCCACGTGGGATTCAAGTACAGTGTGATGGCACCAGTTTGAGCCTCACACACTTTGCAAAAGACAACAGGTAAATGCATAACACCAGTATCACCAAAATTAGAAAGCCACCACATTGTGTGTTTCACCAGTGATGTCAGAGCTGAAACATCTAGATTGGCTGAAAAGAAAAAATAACTCTGATGGACCTGATTTCTTCGTGAGGTCAACACAGATACTCAAAGGATATAGGAAATCCCCATGAAATTCTTCAAGGAAAAGCTGTCAGAAGGCTGTTATTTTTTGCTTTTTTAATCTTTATTCTTTCTACATTCCTCAGGAGACATTATTTCCATTATTCACTACATATTTCAATCTTGTATAAATGCAATGTTACATCTACATCCCGATTTATTTAAATAAAAACAAATTATGAAAAAATAAATTCAGTACAACCTCCCCCAAACTATGATTTCTTTGTTTTGATCAATTATCAGATACCAGTGAAAGGTACCTAACAAGAACTTGCATGTCTATACTTTAGAGTGTTATAACACACATTTACCTATAATTTATTAGTTTTACTTCAATGTTACACTATTTACCTCTTGAAATAATGGTTTCCAAGCCAGTCCCATTAATGAAAGCACGCTTGATGGTCTGTGTCTTCACATCAGTCCAGTACAAGCGTTCTTCAATGGCATCAAAATCTATGACCGTCACATCATCAATGTCAGGAACAGTGAAGGCTGTGATGAAGTTGAAGTAGGGGTTTTCTATGTCCACCCCTCTTATTTCCGAACGCCGTGCATACAGAAGAAATTTCTTCCTTTCTGTTAGAAAAAAATGAAAACCTCACACATCACTCTCATCACAACATGGGTAACAGAAGTCCAAGGCATTCATTTGAGAGCAATTTCCAAATGTTTAAATGAAGCTTACATTATTTATTTTACATTTACAGAAAACCTGCAGCCTAGTGAGAATGAAGAAATAAAGTATGTTATGTCTGCCCTGGTCAGGCCCCACCTGGAGTGTTGTGTCCAGTGCTGGGCTCCCTGGGATAAAAAGACAGGGATCTCCTGGAGAGAGTCCAAAGAAGGGCTACGAAGGTGATTAAGGGCCTGGAGCATCTCCCCTATGAGGAAAGGCTGAGTGAGCTGGGACTGTTCAGCCTTGAGAAGAGAAGACTCAGGGGGGACCTAATTAATGTTTATAATTATCTTAAGCAGGGGATGCAGGGGGAATTGGCCAGCCCCTTTTCAGTGTCTGTGGGGACAGGACAAGGGGCAATGGCTGCAAGTTGGAGCACAGGAAGTTCCGCACCAATATGGGGAAGAACTTTTCCCCAGTGAGGGTGAGGGAGCCCTGGGACAGGCTGCCCAGGGGGGTGTGGAGTCTCCTTCTCTGGAGATATTCAAGACCTGCCTGGACACCTATCTGAGCGATATGTCCTAGGGAGCTGCTTTGGCAGGGGGGTTGGACCTGATGTTCTCTCGAGGTCCCTTCCAACCCCTGTGTTTCTATGATTCTGTGATTCTATGATATTACAGAGCATAAAAATCACAGGAAAAATATATTAGTTCTGGAATCTGGACATAATGTTACTACACCACAAAATCAAAACAGCCTTGTGAATGTCTAAGCAAAAATGTAAAAAATGGTATTTTAAAATTTTTAACCCCACTTAACCCAATCGTTTTCATTTGCACATAACAGGTATTAGAGGAATTCTCTGTGTAAGTAGTGAAAGGCAAACAGACAGAAGAAAAAACCAAAACACTGAACACACTGATTGTTACAATTTAGATATCCACTAATGAAAAAGGGTGATATACTCTACTTTTTATCTCAAAAGTCTAAAGTATTGGAGCAAATGTCCATGCATTAACAGTAAAGGTAACTTCCATACCCACCCACCCCTTTGCCCCCGATCCTTGATATAACAAAATATTTTGTTGTACTTCCCAAACATTATTAATCAATTCTGAAAAAAGAAATGAAATACACAGGGGTACAGATAATAGATATAATTAGTTGACATTTTGAGGGATTTTATAGCTTAAAAGTGTTAATTACATTTTTAGAAAATTACCCCAAAAGGCTGCTTGTCTAGAATTCGCTCCTAAATTCATTTTCTTAATCCTTGAAAGTGAGACTAAGATATCTTTAGAAGGTGGAGAATTAAGCTATTAAGTACCTTTTTGTTATTCAACTTACCTGACTCATCATTTTCTGATGACATACTTCACAGCATACATCTTTCTGTTTTGCAGAGATAAATTTTACTAACGTCATACACAAGTGAAAAAACTGGCTCCAGACACCTCATATATTGGAATATATTATCAACTTTTGAAAAGGAGGTGTCCTTTTAAATTGCACCTTAAATATGGTTCTTAACTTTTTTTTTTTTAAGACTTTGCATTATATTTGTCTCTTACCAAATTCTACAATCATTAGAACTGCCATGGTTTAGGAGGAGAACTTACCATAACAAGTTTTCTTATCTAAAGACAGTTTCATCAGATGTGGACAGGCACATGCAGCACTTCTGTTGTGATTGATCAGACACATGTGAGAACATGGACCTCTGCCCTCATTAGCAGCGCAGGGGTTGGAAGCTAAAATTGAATAATGAAATACACAGAATATAAACACACCTTTTGGAACTAAGGTTTGCCAAACTAGCATGAGCTGCACTGGTGGGAAAGTGGTGAAAATTCTGACTGAAGGCAAACCTGGCCTCCTCGTGGACTGACTGAACTCATACTCTAATCACTTTTTCTAGGTTAATAGTCAACTCTTGTCCAAGCATTTTTAATTTTTGTTCTTATGTTTTTGTTAATGCAGCCACAAAATTTATTATTGTAACTTCATGAAGCCATTGGATAAAAATTTCCCAGTGACATATTAGTTTTGCAGTAATTTATAAGAACAAAAGAACTGTATATTCCTAACCAGAACACATGGCAGAAAACATATGTTAACATTTCAGGATCTGAGCAACAAATGTTATTTTCTAAAGAGCCAAAGCTTAGATTGTACAATGACGTATGGCAAATTCAAAGTTCCCTCTCAGTTTGATCTATATACTAGAATACTAACTAGAAATCTTACATGCAAAAATAATAAAAAACCCCCAAACCAACATACCAAATTATTACTACTTTTCTCAAAGAAGAATCTAAGCGTACTTTTTCTAATGTAACCACCTGTAGTTCACTGATCAAACTTGATTTGCCAAAATTGCTTTAAAGAGCAGAAAGTGATATTACTGGAGAAAACTTCTTAGTTTTACTAAACTTAGAATAATTATTACTATACACACACAGCCCTAGAAAACTCCTGAAGAGGCATTCCAAGAATAAATAGAAAGTAATGTTGCGTTTTCCATTTGCTAATCTTGGAAAATTTGTAATGTTGAAAAGGCAAGTGAGAGTGACTTCCTCAAAGGACAAACCAATTAATTAGAATATATTTCTCCAATGGTGTGCTAGCCTGCAATATAAGACATACAGAAATGTGATGTTTGAATGTCTTTGTGAAATACATTTAGGTCAAACTCAAGAACAGAAATCTAAAGACAAACAAGGTTTGCTTCATTGAACCATTCATCTTTTTCATCAATCCACACTTCCTTACATTTATCCATCAACTGCTGAATCCTTTAAATACTGGTCTGAGCAGTACTACAGTTTCAAAACTTGGATAAACAGAGTAACAAAATTCTATCCAGCATCAATCATCATCAAAATATCACAGACTTTTACAGGTTTCTGCAAAGTCATCCCATTTGTCCCTTTCAAACACAGCACTGGAGGCCACTCAGCACACTCCCAGTCTTTGCAGTTTCTCTCACTACTCCAAGGTTTATTAAAAAGAAGCATCCTATATCCTCTCTGTCAGCAATTCTAAACCTCTGACAAAGTTAACTGGGACAGTAAGCTTAAAAATATTTATTCTTGGTTAATGACTTAATATCATTAACTGCTAATGGACTATAAGTAAATACATTAATATCATTATGTGATGAATCTGTTTGATTTTGCCTTTCCAAAAAAATACAATAGAGAAATACTTGTTTTTCAAGATCACTATTCTTCTATGTGTAGTAACAATGTGAATCAATCTGGGGCGATCTCTTTTAATAAGATCACATCTTTATGTAGAAGATAAGAAACATGAAGCTGAGGGAAAGAGTTACAAAGGTCCCAGAGGCCCTTCAGGATAAGAATTAATTATTAATAGACTACTGATATCAGTAAATATAAGTCATCTATCTCTATGAACCACACATCAAAGCCTAAATGTAATTTAGTGTTTTGACAGTATTGCAAAGGATATCATAGACTCATTTATGTCTTAAGGGATCTCAGAGGAGAAATTCTAGTGATTTTTTGTCATTCTTAACACTACTGCTGTGAGATTTAAAATTTAGTTGTATGTTTTGTAAAATAGAGTTTCCTTTAATTTATTTGCCAATACAAAGCAGTAATTGCAGTGGAAGCTCAACTTCTTCAAAAGCATACAAGTGCCTGTGACAAGGATCTACTTAGGCCCTAAGAATAATAATCCCCATCTTGTCTTTCTGTGCAAGTTGTGCACTATGTTCTTCTCTACCAAAGCTAATATTTGAGTATGGAATTTGAGTAGAAGAACGTACAGAAGAAAAAAATAAAAGGTTGCCCAGAGAGTCTGTGGAAGTCCCATCCCTGACAGTGTTCAAGGCCAGGTTGGATTGGGCAAGGTAAGGTGTCCCTGGTCATGGCAGGGAGGTAGTACTACATGATCTTTGAGGTCCCTTCCAACCCAATCCATTCTATGGTTATGTTAAAGAAAGTGTAGTGGTTAAATTGTGCTATGAGCATCAACAAAGAGGAGAGAATACAACTTGGATACCATCTGTCCACATCACAGTTCCCTTCATATAGCATGGTATACAAAATTGGTGGAAAAAGGTTTGTTATAAAGCAAATGTATTTGTTTCCATATGCATGCACCCTTGGAAACATAAACTACCATAATCTAAAAATTACTTATACCAGCATGTATGTATGTACTCCTTTCATATTCATACTGCTTTCACTGAAGAACTGCTAAGCCCATTCATAATCTCCTAATAAAAAAATATTCTCTTGAAGGCAAATAGCTATGCTACTGCTCTCTCAAAAACTTGGCTCCTTTCTTTCTTTGTGCTAGTTCTCACACTTCCTTCTATTTCTATTGTGAATAACCATATCACCACTCCTTATTCACCTTCTCCATGCCATTTATGATTTCACAGACTGCCATCATGTAGAAGCCTGTCTATAAGCTATATTTCAAGAAGCATCAGCTTACCTGTCACCAGACAAAATCCTTTCCCACATTCTTGATCAGCCTGTCAAGCTTTCTCGGTATCTTTTGTATGATCTGTATACAGCATTCAAGATATGGGAGTGCTGTGGAGTCATACAGCACCACAGTTCACTGTATGTGGTTCTTTATTCCTTTCCTAACCATTTCCACCAATCTGCTTTCCTTTTGATCATGGCAACCCACAGAACTGGCATTTTTCACCAACTGGCCAACCTTTTGCATTATTTGATTTCCACTGCTGATTGCTTGTCAATCTATTTCTCTCACAGTACTGCGCACAGATATACATATGTCACTCTTTGCCATCTGTTTCTTCTTGAGTTATCTCTAAAACCTTATTTAAACAAAATGTTTATTTTTCTTGACCAGTAACCCTTAAAAAAATCCCTCAAACATTCTATCACGCATTGACAAATGGTTCCTCTCACAATCTCTGAATATGCATTCCCTGTGGATCAACTTACCCTCCAAATTAACATCATACTGAACCTGTTCCCTCTTGGCATAAAATTTTAGCTAGGCAAAATTTTAGAAGTTCTGCCTACACCTTCAAATAAATGTACTAGAGTTACATCAGTTCAAGAAGTGTCTGGACGATGCCCTCAGTCCCGTGCTCTGACTTGGCTGGTTCTATGTGGAACCAGGAGTTGGACTTGATGGTCCTTATGGGTCCCTTCTAACTCTGGAGATTCTATGATTCTGTCATTTCTAATAATACCTTTAAATTGCCAACAGTCTATTCCCACTCATATTTAAAACCACTTTCACACCTGATCCCTTGCTCACTGTCAATACCTTCTGTAGCACTTCTTTTCATAAGGCCAAAGATCACTCTGCTATACTTGGTCAAATTAAAATCTTTGTACTACCTGATTATAGATGCTTCTTTTAACATTTGTCTTCAGAATTTGCTAATTCGGACTGATCAAAGAATGCATTAATTCTAAAATACATATTTATTGCCTATATTCAGTAATTAGTTTTCAGCTTTTAATCATTCACTTGAAGACATTAGTCATTATGCAACCTAAACCAATTTACATGTTCACCATGAAACCAAAATAAACAAAAAACATTATTAACAAAAAGCACAATTCTTCTTGATACTCTGTTATATATGTTATAATAGCTTTATGGTAATTCTGAAGCTGTTGTTAACAAATCTCTCTGTTCTCCCCACACTCCTTCCCACAGTGTACAGTTTGAGCTGAGGTGGCAGTGTAATATGTCCAAAACTAAGAAGGGATTACCTGGAATGACTGACCTTAAAAAAAGCTACTGATATACTAGGCAGATAAGAGGCACAGCTGTAAACAACTAACAAATCTAATGCTAGGGTTTTACCATGGAGAGGAAAATGGCAATAGTAAGTACTTCTAGGAGCAGGTTCTATGCTTTACAGAAAAATTCCAAAACACCTAGAAATTTAATGTTAAAGTAAGAAAGAAAAAAAAAGGAGTTACAAAGGATTACATTAAATGCAAGTGTGAAAAGCTACACCACAGTTACATGATGGAGTGATTTAGAAATAAAAGAACTGACAAAATTCAATACATGTAAAGTAATACGCAGGGTGTGGGGGAATAAATCAACCTCAAATCACATGCACAATGATGAGCACTGAGATAGCATCCATTCCTAAAAGATCTTTTTCTGACACAATTGATTATAGTTATATTTATACCTGCCCAATACCCCTCTTACTACAAGGGCTAGGACACACTGAATGGAATTATCAAGTATTTGGGTCAAAACAAACCCTTTCTCAGGCAGGACATTGTTATGCCAGGTGCCCAATGATTTGCAGACATCAACAGTTTGCCTAAATTCAAAAAGTCAACTAGAAGAGTTCATTCAAGAGGAGTTAGGCAAAGGCTTAAAAGACTTTGAAGAACACAGATACCATTTAAGACTCAAACATCCCTGAGTGAAGGTTACTAGAAGCTGAGGGACCATATAGGAAGACCATGGCTGCTACCTTCCCCAAGTCCATACCTTCCTGTGAGCACTGATCAGGATGCTTAGGCTGAGTGAAGACAAAGGTAGGAAAGACTGCTTCCAAAATTCCTACACCAAAACCAGAACCTTCACAAGGCACAAAGGAATCTAATTTAAAGTTTGGAGAGATTCTGTATATTTTGCATGATGCATATACCACTCTTGCTGCTGGTTTTAAAGTTAAAAAATGTATACAAGAAGGTGGTGATAAAATCTCAAACTGTCTTTTGGGTTTTTTTTAATTGTTGCAAAATAAAATAGCCAAAACTGCTCACATGCATCTTAAGTTAAATAAGTTCTTACAAAAATGTAAACAGCTTGCAATCCAGTCCTGAACAGAATATTGTAACAGAACAGTGCTATGAAGTTAAATGTTTTTCATGTTTTAATTACAAAAGAGCCCAATGGTAGCAATATACTTTATACCCAGCAGTTATTATACTGCTTGTCCTGATTTTTAGTCTATAAAAACTCAATCTGCAAAAAGAAAAACAATGTCATGGCCGTGTTTGGTTTGTGGGTTGTTTTTTTTATTTCAAAGTAATACCCTGGAGAACTGCAAGAGCTGGGGAATGTGTGAGGAATTCACAGCTTTCTAACTGTTTTCAAGCTGTGATCCATCCAATGCACTATATTTATTCTTCTCATCACTGTCCTCAGTAGTGCCTCATGGTACTAGTACAACTTCTTGTACCTAAAATAGAAGACCTTGCTCTTTGCAGCAAGTGGATTCTTAAAGTACGTTAGTTAAGAAAACATTCTTCCTAGAAAACCTGAGTTTGCTATGTTAATAGTATTCCTGACACATGGGTGGGATCCTGTGAAGATGAGCAGGTCTCAAGCTCATATTCTTGAGATGTGTCATCATTCTGCAATAGATGATGAAGCCTTCCACAATCTCCTGGTGTTTTACTAACAGATTAGACTATCATCCATCCATCCAGATATCTCACTGTAACTCCACTACCTTAAATTAGCTCCTGTCCTAGATTAACTGAAATAACATTGGTTTAGGGTACAGGGATTTATTCAGCTCTTCTCTACTTTATTTCAATCAAAATAAGTTTCATGAATTATTTAAAAGCTAATAAACTTTCACCTACATAAGTGAGCCAGATGTGTAACTATGGAGCCAAGACTAAAAAATGTTTGTCCTCCAGTGCTATATTTACGCTGACATTTGGCAATGTAAATCTACTGCTAATTTTATTTTCAGATTCTAAACTGCATGCCATCTTGTTTCATTTATTGCAAAATTGCTACAAATTCAAAAGAAAAATTAAGTGATCGTATAGCATCCCCATTTCTCCTTAGCTCCAATAAAGCTAGGTGCTGGCATTCTGTAGAAAGAAATGGCTTCCACTGAAAGAAATTAATTTAGAGCAATCTCAGAAGGCCAATCGTAAATTGGAATCTGGTGTTTTCTACTTCATGAAATAAAAGCTGCAGTTACACAACTTGATATTTGAACTTCCTGATTCTGGCAAAAAATAGCTGAAACCTCTTCTTCAGCTTATACTTTGCTTTGAGGCTGAGATATCTGTGGCTATGGAGTACTGACTGATATCTCCTTAGGGTATACTCTCCCTCTAAAGATGTTGCCTGGCCCCAGTCCAAACAGAAAGTAGTTTTTGGTTGGTTTTTTTCCTGACAAAAAGAAATGACTAATGGGAACTCTACTCCTAGTGTGAAAAAAACAAATATAAAACACAATTCCTTAAATTCCAAAGGTCAGGAAGTGACTAATTACAAAAAAAAAAATAGAAGAGGCATTACTTGAAAAGGGTGTGAAGAGATGCATATTTACTCCACCCAGATTTTAAGATCCTGGGCAGAAATACTCCTTTATCCAGAAGTCAGACTCCTTTGATAGACCAGTATCCCCGGCCTAAAAAGTAAATTCTCGTAACAGACTTATTTCAAAAAGTAATAAAGCCAAACTTGATTTCCTCTGAAAAACAGTAACATTCTTTCTTGATGTAAAGTTCATTATTGTTTTAAATAAAACCATCAGAGAAAGAAGTATCCTGGCCGCATATATCACACATTGCAAGGTGAATTAGTTGTTGTTCACTATCACAGGTGCCATCAGGCTTAGACTCAGCCACTAGCAGAGAGTTGCATTCATTCCTTCAGTGCATGTTATTAGAGAGCGTTCTTAAAGTCTTTTGACTACCAGTGTACAGGGAGAATTTTCTCACTGGTGTTCATTTACGTTCGAGCTATATCCATAGACTTCTACGTATAACTAATGCAGAACTGGGTTTGAGGACATTTACAAAGCCACACAAAATTGTCAGGATTTAATGTTTTCAAATAAAGATTGCTCAAATCCTAACATAAAAGTCTGAATAGCTTACTGAGCACTACAAACCCTGGGTGAGAAGAAAAACAAAATATCATTTCTCAATATGAAGAAAGCAAAGAGTGTATGTGGCATGAATTTTAAAGTACTTTCTATTACCAGCAAGTTTTAGACAGGAGACTAGAAATTTATCCAGATAACATGGAGCATTATGTAAACAACTGGTGGACATCCTTCAGTGGCATTTTTTACTTTCCTATATTTACATACAAATTAAGCCACTGTCTTCAGCTATATCTCAAAATAAAAATACATATTCAATGCTTTTTTTCAACATCAGTATTTTCCAGGGCACATCCCAAGAGCTTTTATAGCTAGAAAATATATCTATGTAGCTATAGCTAGACATGGCCCAGATGTGTCTTATCACAACAGAACTTGATCTACTAATAGATAATGCACCTGATATCATCTCACACATGTTAGAAGGTAACACTGAAATCAAACCTATTAAAATACGGGAGGAAATGTACATATACATTTACACATGGGAAGTACAGAAACGTACACATGTATGTTTAAATATATATTCACATATTAACAAGGCATTATTATATTTTATAGCTATCACATCTACCTATTATTGACACTCCAGATAATTTACATCCTTAAGCCCATTTATACTAAATAACCTAGGGAATGTTAAAGACAGGTGATGGAGAATTAGAAATGGTGAATTTGATATGAAAGGATGAATAGTTTATGGGATATAGGAGTCAGCAAGATCACTGCAGTATAGCTGCTGGGAGTAAGTTAAACATGTGTGATCAATAAGAGGTCAACTCCCCTCATTCATGAATGACGGACGACTTGTTCTGTTCTGGATGATTCATTATGTTGTTTACAAATAACCCATGAATTATTGATATATATAAAAAGAAGCCTATAGACACTTAAGACGTCCCTCTGATGACTGATACAACTACCAAAAGATTTGCTACATGGTATAGGAAAGGTATATTGAAGAGTTGGGACTACTTGAGAATGCCAGCATTCCAGCTGTGGTTGAGAGGTTCTGAGCTCTGTCCTCTTTTTGATCAATATTCTGATATATCTCTTTCTGAGAATGGGCTTGGAAACTGACATCAGTACCAGTATGTCTTCCTGCCCTATTCTCCTAATTTATTTGCAATTTATTTTAAACGTCAACATAGCTATAGTCATATTGAAATGTGTCGCCTCATTTAGCTCTTCATTTTACATGTAACCATCCAACAAAGTAACTAAAGAACTTTAATCAGGACACTTTTCTTCTGTTCAGCATCCTATCGTATCCTTTCATTATTACTTCAACTAACCACCTCGTCCTCATTATTTTACATTGAGTAAAATTAAGCTTCTGATTCAGAAGTCCAAGGACTCTTAGTAAATGACACTTTCCAACTATTTCCCTTAACATTTATGATTCCCAACTCAGGGATACAGAGTTTGAAAGGTCCAACGTTTGAGAAGTCGGAGAAGGAAGAACTATAAAGCACAATTAAAATTCTCTTCTTTATCATGGTATAAGTGGAGGTAACTGTTAGGAAGAAGAATACTGGCATTTGTCAGCACTGTACTAAGTAGCTGGGAATTACCTATCCTCAATGGGACAGTAGTTGGGGAAAAAGGGAAGTATGAGGGAAGGCAGGAAGATGTGTTTGGACCAGTAGCAGAGAGTGCTACCATCAGGAAGGTATCAAGGTGAGATCACAGCAAAATGTGCCAAGTCTCTATATAATCAATTTTAACTGAATTACTGATTATGTTACTAGTAACATCTCAGGTACAATCTGTATATTGTCATAACTGATCCAAGCTATTTTAGAGTGGAAAATAATTCTACAGCAGTCAAATAAAATCTTTGTATTGTGTATTGTCACAATCCTCAGAGATGTATATAAATAGAGTTATAGTCTAGAAAAATACTAGATACGCAACTAATAGGCTACTCTGGGATTTCTTTCTTGGTCCTCATGAACCTTCACATGTAGGACCACTGAAGTCACTAACTTAATTTTCTTGACTAAATATTTACCATCTGAATGAGAGATTCAATATTAAGTGATAAAATCATTTGAAGCTTCAGCTAAAATTATACAAAAATCATTAAGATTTCACCTAAGCAACAGACACTGTAAATCTGTCTCAAGGAGCTAAGTTTTAGCAGGTTCCTGCATTTTTCATTTATGAATTAAACAGAATATTTTATTAAACCAAATAGATAAAATCTTGTCAGTTTTCATTTTCAAAATTGATACACTTTTATCTTAAGTTACACTAGCTGAAGATGCCTAAGAACACAACTACTGTTGGACTGTCTACCTAAGGATAAAGCTTATTCACAACTGTACAGCAGTTCTCTGGTTAGACGTTGTATTATAAAAGCTACTATAAAATTGAAATGGAAATACATACACATGAAGATGTAAGCTTTATACAGATAAAAACAGGAATTTAAAGTTGCAAAAGAATGTATCAAGTAGTAATTAAAGATTTTCCTATTAATTAATGCACATACTGTGAACTTCCTTTCAGTTTTGATTGTTATCCACACAAAAAATAAGTTTTGATGCTTCTTGAAGTTTTAAATTCCAAACTCATGCCTCCAGCAGTTGAGTTCATTCTTCCATGAAAGACATACCGAGTTAATTTAAAACTGAAAACTGTAAATGTTATTTTAAAATAAAAGAATTTAAGTGTATAGGATATGCTTTGGGAAATCTTCAGTTTATGGACAACACCCTATTGGGGCTATTTAAGTAGAAAAGCAGTGGCCTGCTGTGGTGAAATCTAAGTTATGCAGTCTTAAGAGCTACTAAGACGACTGAAAAGCAAATAGAGACAGACACGTGAATGAATAAGTTAAGGCACATTATAACACATTAAACATTCACAAAGTGAATATTTACAACTGAGTACGATATACACAGTTTGTTTCACAGAAAAGTTGATCTTTCTCTGGAGAGAAGCAAGAGAAAGACAGCTAACACTGTTACATTTGCTTTTGTCCAGATCGTTCAAAAAATGAGGATGTTGGAAGGCATTTAGGTAAATGTGGTTCTGCACTGTATTTGTAAGAGGTCAAGAATGAGAGTTGGAATGAGCAGTGTTAACAGACACTGATTGATCCTATAAAGCTTCTGGTTTGAATAAAAATTTTAGTACCTCTCAAGGAATTCTAATGCCTAATATGGCATTTAATTACGACTTGTGAGTTCAAGGCAAATTCATATGCAGATATTTGTATAGAAATATAATCCCCACCCCCTCCCCCCAAAGGATAATAATTACTCTATAAATAGTCACCTTGTGGTTGACGACTTGGATGATATATCTGAAGATCAAATGGCTGAGCACTTGTTTTCTGTATTACACTGACATTTTGGCCAGTCCATTTATTGGCTTTTGCGAGTGTGTTGGTCCTCCAATCTGTCCAGTACACTTCACTCCCATACAATGAAACAGCAAAAGGGTGAGAAAGATATTCATGACCCCGTATAATCTCTATCATGCCGGTTCCATCATATAATGCAGAATAAATGGCATCCGATCTGTGAAATAACCCCAAATTTAAGATTACATAAAAGCAACACAAAAATCACACATCCATTATCATCACTGGTGCAAAACATGTAAAAACTTACTCTTACATACTGGTAAGACCAAAGGATGTTTACAGTGCACTTACTACCTTCAGAGATGATTTAGTTCCCATTATTATTTAACCATGGATATAAAACACTGTTTTGATTGCATATTGTTTTTAAATACAGCAGGGAAATCAGTTTCTGTTCCATGAACTTACAGAAAAATAGTGAAATAGCTTGGGTCTTCCATAAGAAAGTATCAGGGAGAACAAATGGGTGACTGCTCTCCAAGGCACAGGGGGCCAGGAGCCAAGGCAGACATCACAGATTTATAAACAGATAATAGGATTACAGTTCTCACTTTACCTGGCATCTGTCCATACTATTCTTTTTTCAAAGTGATCTACTGTAAGGCCATTAGGCCAGGCTCCAGTATCCATGTCTTTATAGATGATCTTTCTTTCTGCTCCACTCATGGAAGCTGATTCAATGCGAGGAAAATTTGCATCCCAGTCTGTCCAAAACAGAATTCTGGTGAGAGAAGAAAAGAAGAGGCATAAGAAAACATTAAGGCATGCAGAATAAAATCAAATTGTTTAAAGACAATAGTTGAAGAAAAATTTTAAACATTCACATGCATTAAATGTAAGCAATAAACACAGATGAATTTGAGCAACTAAAGAAATTCCTTGAACTAACAGGGTAACATGGAAGTAATATTTCATTATTAGTGTTGGAACAATCATGAAATTCAGAAAGTTTTTTAATAAATAGATGTTTAGTAGCATTGCCTTTTTCATGTTCATTAAGACAAACAACAGCTTGTCTCATCTTCCTTCTATAATTAGAAAATCATCCCATTACAAAAAAAAAATAAAATCATGACAGCCTTTGAAAGTAATCCACAGATGAGGAGGATGAGGAGGGGAGAGGGGGAAGAAAGGTGATTTGAGGTAGCACAGATTAAGGAATATGATAAACTAGATTTTTGTATGGCACTAATGAATTTTATGTAGTTTTTTTTTCTTTGAATAAAACCAAAGAGATGTGTTGTAAGGTAGGCACAGTCAGTAATATCTTTTGGGTTTTCTTTTCAGTAAGGAGAGCTTTCTCCTGTGTAACCAAAAAGAATTTATTAACAGAAGCAGTGTCACCAAAAGGCCAAAAACACACTTGAACTGTTCTTAGCTTATTAAGTTTTCAATAACACAGGTTTTTACTGTTTGTTAAAGGAAAATAATACCTTTGATATGAAAACTTTTAATTAGTTGTAAAGAGCTAATTGCAGAGAGTCAGACTGTAACAAAACTTTGACAAGTAATATCAGGCAGCTTCAGTCCGGAATGTTCTAATATGGGATAAAGGGTATAAAAAGGCCTATGATAACGTGTGGCCTGAGCATCTCTCATACGAGGAAAGGTGGGAAACTGGGCTGTTTAGCCTGGAGAAAAGAAGACTGAGAGGGGATCTGATCAATGCTTACAAACATCTAAAGGATGGATGTCAGGAGAATGGGGCCAAACTCTTCTCAGTGTTGCCCAGCAACAGGCACAAACTGGCCCACAGGACATTCCATCTCAATACGAAGAAAAATTTCTTCACCCTGAGGGTGACCAAGGAGTAGGACGGGCTGCACAGAGAGGTTGTGGAGTCTCCTTCTCTGGAGACATTCAAAACCCAAGAGGTGCAACCTGGTCTAGGTGATCCTACTCTAGCAGTGGGGTACGACCAGGTGATCTCCAAAGGTCCTTTCCAATCCCTACCATTCTGTGAATCTGTCTTTCTACCAAATTCAATTTCTCTCTCCCTGGGTGAGTCTCTGCTCCTTGTGTGCAGTTTGTGTGGACAGCTGCATGCCACTGGTTGGAGGCACAGGAAAGGTCAGAGGACCTGCACATCTGGGGTGCCAGGAACCAGAACAAGTGAAGCTGTGCACGTTGGTGAGAGGGCGCTGAAAGGCGAAGCCAGACTGACTGCTGAGTGCCTTAAGTCCCTCAGCAGCCAGATGTATTCGTGCATACAATGTATGAGACCATTGGTGGTCTTTGCATCAATGCTGAGAGCTTCTGCCTGTTTAGACTGTTGTGGCTAATGACGTGTATATGTACATATGTTTATGTATGTGGTATATATGTATCTCTGTGTGTGGACTGGGAATACATGATCAGCCTCGGAGCAGGTTGAAAACAAAGGTATGGAGCTCGGGCAGCCTCACCTCCACTGGGATGCAGGATTGGTGGAGTCTTAACACAGCCATCTACTTTGAATCATCGATGTCTACTCATATTTATTTGTGAAAAGATCAAAGAGCTGTTGCCATCTGTGTTCAAAGATTTTATTCTTCCCTTACCACTAACAAAATATAGCTTACAATTCCTTCTAGCTTTGCAAAAGGCAGATTAAGACTTCAGTTTCAGGAAGAGTGGTGAGGTTTTTTTTCCTTCCAACCATTTAATTTGGACAATTTACCTGCCAATTCTTCTGCCAACAGGAAGCCTCTTTTTAGAGATCTCTATCTCTAGGGTTGCACTCTGTAAATAAACTTCCTAGCATCAGAATTGAGAGGGCAGGAACTTTACTCATTAAAGTATGCATTTCCTAATTCAGAATTTTACATCCCAGAGACATCTCTGTCCCAGAATCTGGGACCTATATCAACTTCTATCTCTGTGTTCTTTATTCAGTGTTTCTGGATTAAATATTCAGTGAAGATACATTATGGGCCATTGCAAGTTCCTAAACAAAATTAAATACCATGATTCTGAAAACTCATCTAATTTTTTAAATTTTTTTTTTAATTTTCTCAAAGAACAATTATGAGATGAGGATGTAGCTATTCACCATTACCTCAGCCTTTCTATGAGAGGAACCAGCCACATACAGTATGGGTAACAAGGTTTCTGAAAGCCTCTAAACACTGCTCTAACTCTAAGAATTGGAAAACTTTTGTAGTAGCAGACTGAATTTCAATACACAATCAGAACTGACACATGTCTCAACAGGTAAGTAAGGGTTCCATTCTCTTCTACTACTTAAGTCTTTTGACTTAAATTTAACATAAATGGTGTGTATGGGTTATTTTTGCTTTCACAATAAATGAGAGGCTAACTTTAAAAGGAAGAAGCCCCCCACAACTATCCTAAGCAAATTTTTAATGTTATTTGGGTTTTTTTAATACGAAGATTTAAAAATGGAATTGTGGATAACATTTATTTGATGATTGGTAAAATTAGACTTGTGTAACCACACTACCAAAATCAGGCAATATTTTAATTCAATCATACAATTTTTCTAAACACACAGTTTTGGGCTGTTTTATTTTTACTTTTTTTTTTTTTTTTTAAATTATGAAAACATGCTAATACTTACTGGAAACATTTATTGTGACAGGCAGTAGATAAAATATTTATGGTAGCAGGCTGAATCTACTACACTAATTTGCTTATGATTAATAATATTGCAGTTTATAGAATAGAGCAAACACTGGCAGAAGTTGGCAAGCATTATCACCACTTTAAAGATGGAGAACTGAACACAAAAGGTGGGATTAACCTCACTCAATTTACAATCTTCTGGTAACATCTAAACTACATTTCTACAGTCCCACCCAAAAAAAATAATCAATCTCTAAGTGAGATGAATCACCTTGGCAATACCTTTAATCACATAGAAAGGTCAGACCAAAGGCTCCAGCTACTATCATCCACATTAAATGGAACAATCACATTGTAAGGGGAGTAATTTGCCAACAATAGATCTCTGTATAGCCCAACTTACCTTTTTGTAGCCCTTCTCACTGGGGCAAAAGACACTAATAATGGATTGTATTTCACTGAAAATATACTTTCAGGAGCTATTAAAGACAAGTTAGGAACTCTCAGAAAAAAAAAAAAATCAAATAATCTCACACTGCTACCTTTAAAATACTTTGCAATATGAAAGAGTAGTATTTTTATAATTACCCATATCTGGGATCCAAAGCAATAGCCCTTGGATGTTCCATAGCTCCAGCTATTAATGTTGTTCTCAAAGTGCCATCTAGTTTTGCTACTTCAATTTGGTCCAAATTGCTGTCTATCCAGTATATGTTTCCTGCAATCCAGTCCACAGTCAGACCTTCAGGAGTGGCCAGGCCGTGTTGTACCACCACCTCAATGGCACTAACACCTTAATAAAAAAGAAAAGAGAAAAAGACAAAAAATACCAACACTCTTAAAGAACTAATATACAGTCTGATACAGTGAACATGGACATCCAGGTCTGCCATATGCTCTTGGAGTGAATTTGTGATTAATCTGAGGGATGATGGAAGATCCTTTGTTCCAAAGGAATTTTTTTCTTTACAATTGTGACAGACTGCTGTAAATAAGGGCACTTCTGGAAGCATACAAATAAACTTCATCCCACAGTAATAAATTTTTTAGTAAGTAAAACTCTGAAACATTCAATAAAGGTCAGAGATCACATACAGAGTAACAGAGGAGATATGCATGTGCCCTATTATCAGTGACCTCTTTTGCAGCATCTCTGAAGGACATGCTCATGCTTTGCCTCTCAGTGCCTAGATATATGAAGCTCTTTTTCAGTTCTTTCCCAATCAGAAAAAGAAAAATGAAAAGATTGAAACGAAGACAGAAATGTCAGGGAGAATCCTATTTGGATTACACATTTTGAAAAGCTCTACAACAAATAGCCTTACTTTGTTCCTTTGAATTCACATGCACAACTCATGCTGTCACTGTCTTCTAACAGTTCTTCTCTACCAAATACCTCCTCTGGAGGGTTGCAACATTTCTTTACCCAAAGGGCAACTACAGAAGCATCTGGTAGCCCTCAGGACTTCCAGGAAGGCAGTGCTTCTTGCTAATGCAAGTCAGTTCTTGAGTAACTTTTTTCTGCACAGAAACCATTTGGGATCTGGTTCCATGTCACTGCAATACAGTGTGATGACAACAGACTACCTTACTGGTTAGAGACAAACACCACAACCACTGATAGAAAGTAGGTTTTGGCTGCCTTTACATACTTAGCAGTGCACAATATTTCTTTCCTGATCTGGATCTGGGAATATAAAAATACCACCTGCTAAGGAGGAAAAAAAACCCTGAAAACAAACCCCAAACTTGTGGGAGAACGTATGCACAAATGCATACGTGAACTTTCACACAAGCAAGTTAAACGTGCTTATGCCTGCTAGCTCGTGTAGGAATAAAAGCACCTGAATATACATGTCAACAAACCACATTTAGTAGAAACACTTTTGTATATTTTATAAGACTATGTTTAGTTACAGCCCATAATTCTGTCACTGTGAAAAAGAACAAGTCTTTCTGAAGGCTACAAAATTATGAAGCAAAATCTTTCACCTAATGAGACCCAGTAATTTATTAAATGTCTGATAAATTCTTAAACTTTTCAATAATGTGAGGGTAAATTACTAAAAAAACCCAAACCAAGAAAACCCAAAAACAATCAATCAAACAAAAAAACCCCACAAACCCAACACCCACAACATAGAACTCATTGGACCAGGAAGAAATATCAGCCCCTTGCACCTGCCATTTTCTTCCCCTTATAGTCTATTGCAAAATTAAGAGTTTTATAACAAAAAGTCTTTTTCTAGCTCTACAATCCAGTGCAATAGGGATATACACCTTTTTAAAGGCAGAATGCCATCAGCAATTCTGTGTCTGTGAATGGTAGCTCACTTATTAGGTCTAACACCTTGAAACTACAGTTGTTCTTACCGTTAAGAAATTAAAGATTAAATTCATACCTCCCGTGTCAGAGAGCTTGCCTCTGTATATTTTGTCCTCTACCACATCTGTCCAGTACAGTAAACTCTGATTGAAATGAAAATCAAGTGCTATTGTATTTCTTAAGCCAGGAACTAAGAGGCTGTAGTCACGTTTGTGAAGATCAATTTTTCTGATCTCATGTCGAATAGAAAAAATTATGAAAGCCTCAAATGGATCTGGAAGCAGAAGATTATACATTTCAAAAGAACAATAATAAAGAAGATCTTGTTACATATTGATATAAATGACAACTGGAATAAGAACAACAGAATACTTTATCAGGAGAAACAGATGATTAAAACAATTCATCTTCTGTTAAGGAGCCTTTCAAATACATTTTTAGTCCTGCAGACTTCTCACTTCTCCCTTGTAGCATTGTCTTTGATCACAATTAGAGATATTAAACATTAAATTCAGGAACATCAAACTCAACTATTGAACTGTGTTTTGTGACTTTACCCCAAGGAGTCCATAATTAGTGCTTTAAAAAGTTGCACATAATCAAAACTTAAAATCTGTTTTCTGAAAAAAATCAGAAAAATTAATCCCTCAAATTATACATTGTTTCAAATGCCAGTTAGCTGAAACAATTTACTAAAACATATATAATGTACATTTTGGTATATATGTAATGGACTTTGTGCTTTCAATAGAAATGTTTAAAAATAAAACCCTTCACCCCAAACTAACTAGCAAGGAAACGAACATTTTATATGTTTACTGATACACCTCAGCCCAAATCCAACCACCAGTAACATTCTTTTTCCCTTGTTATTCGATTAGTGTTAGATGATTGTGTAAATGTTCTCTTCATAAGTCAACCATACTACAAAACAGCAGGGTTTTTTTACTGTAGTTATTACATATTTTAGGTTAGGAAGAGTGTTTCAAACAAATAACCATGTTAATAAAAGAAACAAGAATGACAAAATGTGGATTCTCCAAACCCTTCAATGACCTTGGTGTATCCACTTTATTAAAGTAAGTTTTTCACACCGCCAATCCTTTCCTGAGGAAGAGTATTTTTTCCCACATTTCTTTCTGTTTTCCAGACAATTAAACCTTCATTTTATATTAATGGCAGATTACTGGCAGTTTATACAATAGGCAATTGCACTGTTTTTCTAAAATATTCAAAGACAGGTTGCACAAATTACAGCCAAATAGAAAGATGCTTATATACCTCTTTTTGAAAAGATTAATTTTGTGTTCTTCTCTTGATAACCATTGCACATACAGATTAAATTACCTGTGATGCTTTAAACTAATCAGGTAGCTCAGTAGAGCTCTTTCTGCTTTTCAAGTGCTTGTTCATAGCCTGGCTTGGACTTCCCAAATGATCCTCCTATTTGTTAGAGCAATGAATGACTTTCTGCAAAGGCAATTTTTCAAAGCTCTGCAGTAGTTAAATAATTTAATGAAGAACGGGATCACTCCCATTAGTAGCTATTTCACAAGTACCAGTTACCTGAACCTCAGAAACACTTTAATGGCACTTCCCAATTTCTAATAAATTGGCAGCTATTATACAGGAGACCACAGGCTACTCTGCCTGCCATACTGCTTTTTAGGCAACTCCAAGGCATAAGAACACACATGACCGACGTCACCAGCAGCTTATTTTAAGTTTGTCAGTAATTAACACCACAATGGAAAAAAATTAATCTTAATAAATCTGTGCTAAGTCAAATCAGGGTTTTCATTCAAAGTAGAGGATGTCTAGCTTAAGCTACATAACCTATGATGTAAATTATCAAACATACTGATGAAAAGGTCTGAGTTCAATGGGAACTTGACTGACTTAAGGTTCAATATTTAAGAATGTTAATCAACGCTGAAAAATGGGTAAGAAAATATATGTATATATTGTCTACTTTGTAGACAAAATAACAGTACTTTGTTTATTCAACCATTTTTGGCTTAAATGAGCCGGTCACCTTCTGGTTTTTCCTCCTGCTCTGTCTTACCCTCCCATAACAACACAGAGATATAAATTCAGATCCTTGGTTGCTGTGGCTGACATATAGTCATGTCACAGATGCGATACTACTTGAAACAAAAGACTGATTGATATTGCAACAAACTAGAGGTACTGCAACACAGTGCAAAAATTCTCTGGAAGGGATTCAGGAAACAGACAGAAACCAGTTTTATATAGGTTCCTCTATGATAAGGCTATTTAAATAAAGCCAAATGGATAGCAGTAATCATTGCCTGGCTGGTGAGTTGTGAGCCAGAGTCCAGACACCACTCTGCTTTACATAATGTAGCAATCAATCACCGTAGCCTGGATGACTGGAGTAGTGTGGAATTTTACTTATCACTGCCTGAACCACCCTCCCCCCCCAATATTATATGTGTAGTAAGTACCACATTTCAAAGGTAGTAAACTGCAAAAACCTGAGTCTGTAACTGTAGGAAAGAGGTTTGGACTTGAAATAAATATGACATGACCCTTGCAGTCCCTCCTCCTAAGCCTTGGTGAAGGCATTCTACAATACTGTACCCTGTTCTGAGCATGGCTTGGAAAGAAGAATCATAGAATCATAGGGGTTGGAAGGGACCTCCAGAGCTCATCAAGTCCAACCCCCCTGCCAAACCAGCTCCCTAGCTCATACTGCACAGACAGGTGTCCAGATAGGTCTTGAATCTCTCCAGAGAAGGAGACTCCACCCCCCCCCGGGCAGCCTGTCCCAGGGCTCCCTCACCCTCACTGGGTAAAAGTTCTTCCCCATGTTGGTGCGGAACTTCCTGTGCTCCAACTTGCCCCTTGTCCTGTCCCCACAGACACTGAAAAGGGGCTGGCCATTTCCCCCTGCATCCCATGCTTAAGATATTGATAAACATTAATTAGGTCCCCCTAAAATATGAACCCATCACAGGAATGCAAGGGAAAATCAGCAAGTTTTGTAAGAGGTTTAGAAAGTATGGCCCACGAGGAAAGAATGAAGAAACTAAAACTTGTTAGTTTAAAAAAAAACAATAGAGTAAGATTATGAGTGAAAGCACAATAAATTCTCCAAAGACATAAAAGGCTGATGAATTGAAAATGAGAAAAATCTTGTTTTCTATATAAGTAACAAGTAGGCCAAGGATTAAAGGCTTAAACTGGAGCAGGAAGACTCAGAAAGACTAGAAAAAACACTAAGGAGGGAACATCTCACCCCTGGGAAACTTGGAGTTCACCACTGAAGGTGTCATGAAGGGTCTTTGAAAGCAGATAAACAACAGCAGTATTAGACAGTCTTTGATCTTCCTTCCATCCTTACCATTCAAAGACTGTATAAAATGAGCTACATTGTAGAGAATTAGAATTTTCACACTGAACCAAATAAATTTTATTTCAGATTATGCTTCCATCACTCTTTAAAACAAAAATGTGCTGCTATTTTCCCACCTGATCCATCTCCTGGAAATTGAAAACAAATATTTTTTTATTTTACCAAATGTTTAAGACTATTTCAATAAAATCTCACCATGCTTTAATTCAATGTAATGGTTATTGATTCCATTCTTTAAAGCTTCTTTTTTTTTCCTTATTTAAGAAAAGTAATTGTTAACAAATTATTAGAGAAAAATCATATGTTTCTGTACCTTCTGATTCTGAAAACTGTCTAAACAACACACTCAAAAAAAACCCCACTATAGAAACTATAATGCTTCACCTTTTCCAGTGTTTTTAATTTAAAATTCTTTCTCAGGAAAAATTCTAACTGAGGTTTACTGTAACAGAAGCAGTATAGCAAGCAACCTACACTCTGCTTTTGCAAGTTTACCTCAAAGGAAAAGGTGACTTTGTAGAGAGCCTGGAAAAACCTCCATTGAAAGTTTGACATTGCTCAGAGAGGACGGAACCTTTTTTTCTTTTTAATTATTTTAATTTTATTTTTCTTTTTTTTGTCTTACTTCATTTTACTATTGAAAGCATTCTGGAAATAATAAAATTGCATTGAAACCCAGCTAAACCAGATCAAACATATAGATGCATCATCCTCTTTTCCAAATAATGTATCTAGTGATATAACAGTGTTCCCACAGCTTATAAAAGGTTGACAGCAAGTTTTTAACTAAATCTATACTAAGCTAAGTGTTTCTGAGTTCATCTTTTATTACAGTAAATTCCTAAAGTCTGAACATGAAATTTAGATGTCTTTCAAGAACATTTTTCCTGTATGCTTAATATCATCTAAAAGAGTTCAACTGCAATATATCAGCACAACTTATTTTGAAATGTGTTCCAAGAGTAACTAGGAAGAAGAGTATGAAATATATAATTTATATTGACTTTCTATCTGAATAATGGAGCTCTGTAGCATACTTTTAGTTCAATCAATACAAATTTAAACATAAATGAAACATTTAGTCTTCAGAACATCAGTAATGTAACAGCAGACATGCCAGAACAGCAAAAAAGGGAACTAGATGAAAACAAGAGCTATAGGAAGGGAAGAAACTCTGAAGGAGAAAAAACACACAACCACTTAAAACCCTCAAGAAATTAAGAGAACATAAATAGAAATAAGGAAAAACAGAGGAAACTAAGAGAAAGACATTGAAAGAGGAACTAAAATGAAAAGAGCTGCTCAATTTAGGAGTTTATTCCTATATACTTATTAGTCCATAACATTCTATTTCCCCTGACAAATTACTATTTGATTCTGATATGCCACCCACCAAACAGACCAAAAATTCACATACATTACAGCATTTTCAGCATTCACATTCCCATTAGATCTCTGATGGGTGCTCAAATAAATGTTTTCATTTATTTCATCAAAAAGTGAAGTGCTGCCTACTAACTTTACATATTACTGGTGAAATGTTGGACTGTATATAGGAAAGTGCTATTTTAGATAGTGAAAAAAAATAAATGTACCTAAGGGCAAGGTAGTAATTTTCCTCTCTGTAATTTTTTTTCTCCTGGAAAAAGGATTAGTAGTTACTGCATCTACTCCTGCTTAAATCACTATGGCTCTTCTAAGTAGAATTCCTCTATAGTGACTGGTATTATTGAAGTATTTTGGCATTTGGGGGACTGCTTACATTTGCAAGATCACTCAGAACTCGACTTGTAATAGTATTACAGGAAAGCTTTTTTCTTTAGTTTATGTTCATTTCACATCTCATGCAGAGACATAAATGGTATGGACATTTTGAGGCTAACAGATTCACAAATGAGACCAAAATTATGCTCACTTTACTAAAATGCCGTTCACACAGTCAACAACTACAGTATCAGAGGATCTGTCCTTCGGAGTATTTATCTTGCCTTTCAAATGAAATAAACTGAAAGGGGCCAAGATGTATAGTGACTATGAAAGCATATGTCATGTTTAATATGGAATGATTTTGTTGCAGATTTGATGGCATTAGGATAGCATCTTTCTTTTCTGTAACCCAGTGAGAATGCACTTTTTGAACTGTTGGAAATGTCTGTAATAAAACAAAGTGGATTGATCAAATATCAGTGAGAATAAGGCTTGCACAGTGTCATAAAATAGTAATTTTAACTATAATAAAGTTCAGATATACAGAACCACAGAAATTGTTCTGTGAAGTATTAGAGCCTACTTATTGGTAAAGGTCAGTAACATCTGAACAACACACATTCCTGTTCTCACACTGTAGCAGTAACTACTTATATATAATAGTAATAGTTATGGAGACAAGACGATTCAATTTGGAGATCATTCTGGAAATGTTAACAACAGCTATTCCAGCCTGATAAATGCAAACCACATTCTTAGATTTATTTTTTTTTTAAATCATTCAAAGGGAAGGTGTGTGATTTAAGTGACCATGACATAAACCTGATTAATTATTCACTGTTTCAACAAAGAGAAACACAATTAGATGCAATAGATATTTTGGTTGTAAGTAAATGATGGGTTTCATTACCTACTACTGCAACAAAGCTTTAAAATGTTTTGTAAATTACCTTAAACATTGTCAAAGCAGAAGGATTAGAATTTGCTTTTTCTGAAATCTGGACCATTAACTTGGTTGCTAACCCTAATTACAAAATTATTTCAGGTGACTAGTAATAGGAAACTTGGGCTTTTATTTCTAGCCTAGTGATTCAGTATTTTTTCATGTGCTTTATATGAGGAAAGGCGGAGTATCTGGAATAAATCAAGAACATCTTAATCATGGTATCTATTGAATTGTGAAATATCCAAATAAATGATAGTTTGGGGAAAATCCTATGCAGAAATGATAAGCTACTACCAAAGAATAAAGATCATAAAGAATAAAAATAACAAAGAATCCTAAACTGACATTTTGAAAATCTAGACAGTAAATTCAATGCTATTTTATCTCCCTGCAGGGGAGTTTAAAGACATGACATTTTATATAACTCATACATGTTTGTATTTCACACTTATTCACATCACACTTACAAAAAGACAGCCCCAACATAGTTTCTAATCCATGCTTCAGTACATATCAATAGTGAACAGTGAGGGGGAACAAGTTCTCCTCTCACATTTTGGCTTACGTTGATTTTCTTCTTGATTGGCTTACTGATGTCAAAAAAACAAGTACCAGAATGTTGTAGGTGAAAAATAGCTTAAATTTGGAACATGAACAGGCAGCAGATAATTGACTATAAGTGTGTGCATGCACATTTATAGTTAAACTTCTGAACCCAGAAGTAATACCGATCAATTTTATGTCACAGATTGATCTATGTCTTCAAAATACAAAGTAAATTCCCCACAATCCATATATATATATATTTAAATGGAAATGAAAAACTGTATAAAACTTCAAAGAGCTTCAAAATTATTTGGTCTTATAAGAAATAGACAAATATTGCAATTCAGCTATCAGCATCTGGAATACTAAAAATATACTGAACTTCAACTTACCAGTGCTGATGCAATTTTCTCCATCCTTACTGAGTTTCCAACCTTCATAACATGAACACTTGACAGTGTTTTTATGCTGTTCACATACTTGACTACACTTCAGGTGCTTGGTACAGTAATCCATAATCTCACAAGTTTTATTGTCTAGACTAAGACTGAATCCTGCAGGGCAGGAGCATACAATTCTTCCTCCAGGAACCACAGAACATTGATGGCTACATCCACCATTGTTAAGTGAACACTCATCTGAAACAACATGGAAAAAAAAACCCAAACAACATTCAATATCAATTGTATTGAATATTCTGAAACTCACCAGGGCAACAAAAACATTTTAAAGGCCCTTAAAAGCATAAACTAAATATTACATTTGTTAAACAGCTTTCTATATTTATTTCTTTAAATTATCTAATTTCTGAGTGCTCAGCATGGCACTTAAAAGGCACTTCAGGATTTTTATAATGCTGGATATACAAGGTACATAAATTTTTACAGACTGTCATGAATGTTATTTAATTCAGTTAAGCTTTACAGAGTGTCCACACAGAGTCAGTCTAAAGACCATTATAGGTCATCCTCCTTCAGTGGTGACTAAAAGCTGATGCACAGAGAAATTATGCTTATTTCCCCAAATACTTCCCTTGCCTACATGCACTTGAGCTTGCAGGGAGAAGGCTCTGATTCTTAGTCCTGTGTGTAGGTATTTCCCAAGCAATTTGTCAAAGATATGTACAAATAAGCTAAAAATCCTGATTTTTATTTCTCCTCCTCTTCCAATAATAGCTACTACAAAATACTACTTTTGCATTCCCTGTGTCAGTGCTCTCACATTATATTCACCGGGTAACTGATGATTTGCAAGCCCTGCTAAATAGATTGATGTTGATTTGTGAAACCTTTAAAGCATCTGATATAAAGGCAGGATAATTGTGTGTGAGAAATTTTGTGACCTCTGGAACATAAAAAAAGCACAAAAACTACTCCTCACATCACAGTACTACTGATATCCAGGAAGTCACTGAGAGGGCCAAAAGAGTCCATTGTTACACTGGAAATCAGGCTTTCTGTTTATTTCTTAATTTATTTGTCTTATTTAGTTTGATTCTAACACATCTCTTAAAGCTTTGCTCACATGGATTAGATTTATAAAACACAACAGTCTCCTACAGAAGTATTTCCTTTTGTTTTAAAAAGCCCTTCTAACAGACTTTCACTCACATTTCAAATTTGGGATTTTTGACTGTTTTTTTACCATTAATGTGTCTAACATACAAATGTGTTCTCCAACATGCAGTATTTGTCTTTCAGTTTATTTTTAAGGTATGCTTTAAATGTAATCAATCAAAAAAATGCTGAAATACTTGTTGACTAATAACACACCATCTAGTAGTCCTAACAGTTAAAAAACAAGCTTGGCCCTATACAGTATCCAACAGGATACTGGTGTCATAATGGGCTACTACTAGTAGGAAGTTAATTGTCCAAACATAGGATTTATATATAGCTCTCAGGAGGTCTACAACATAATCTCAACATGTTCCAGAGGAACACTGGGTTTAAGATCCCCTCTTGCAGCTCAGTCTGCAGACCAACAGAGTAGGACAGCATAAAGATCTTTTTACTATGTCCTGCAGCAGCTGTTGACAGTAGTGAACTCTGCCTCCTACACTAAATAACAGCCCAGCACAGGTTCTCTTGGTAAAGATGGAACCTAAAGGGTGAAAATGCATGTAGGCATCTCCAAATGCTTGGTAACAGAATGCTAGAGATTGTAGAACACTGCATGCAAGGCAAGGTCAGTGTGGAGAGGCAAATATTTGATATAATAAAAATTAATTATAAAGTTACCTAATGTTTTCCTACAAACCACGTTTCACTACTTATCCCTAAGCCATCATTATAGTACAATAATACTACCACAGTTTTTTTTAAAGTTCTTTTAAAATCTATTCATTTTCTCTTTGCATATATTTCATCATAATTCAATTAGGCTATCAGTTACACCTCTCTCAGATTTTTAAAATTAGTTTTGTACATCTTTTACTAAATACAATTTTGCTGAGATAACCTACATTGTCTGATGTACCATGAAATCCTTTCAACACCACCATGAGGGAGACAAGCTCTCCTAGCCATCCCAACATATTTCTTCACGAACTCCTACACCGGTACTGACAGGATTCTATCGACTGAAGCTTTTGTAGTTGGGAAGCACTGCAAATTAGCTTAAATCCTTTCATATATACCAGAGCCTTTTAAGCTGTTTACCTCCAGGAGTATTTTAAGGGTTTAGGAAATGAAAGACTTAACTAAGGAACTAAGTTTTCCCTTATTTGAAGATAGCTAATACTTCAAGCATGAAACCAGTATGATTTAAATTAAATAAAAATCCTCACGTAGTCTACTGTGATTTAATTTCAGTAAGATTAAGATGACAGCTGGTTTTTAACAGTAAGTACTGGGACAGGCAATAATCAGGAAAATGTGTCTGAAAGAAGTACCACAAAGATCGCCTTCATCAGATCCATCAGGACAATCTCTTCTCCCATTGCAGAGCTTCTCAGGCTGTAGGCAGATGGAGGTATCATTAGCACAAGGGTATTTTGGTGGTCCACACATATAGCCCTCGCAATTATCCTCATCAGACTGATCCTCACAATCAATATCGCCATCACATAGCCACGCTTTGCTAATGCATCTCCCTTGGAGAAAAGAGACAATAAACACAGGAAATCAGACTGGAAGCAAACTGTAGGAGAAACCTTCAGTAACATTACACAGATATATTGCTTTTATTATGTTTCTCTATTAATAGCATTTTCCTCTTAGATGAGCAGAAAGAAACCAACTTGTACTTATAATCTGAAGCATCATCCACATCAGTTTTGACAGTCTAATTTTCCAAACATCATCAATCCTAATTGTATCTATGCTGAACAGTACTGTATGCAGGCAGGACACATCCTCATAGTCTTTTAAATATACCATATAATACAAATGCTTGGGTTTTTTTAATTTCTGATTTTCTTTATCTGTCTATCTTCTGCAAATAGCCTACCATAGGACCAGTGTTTCAATATATAAGACTTTCTATTAGCATGGGTTTGAGAAAAGAAAATCCTTCTAGGAAGTACACACAATACACTTCCAGGGTGTGTCAGATAAATGATCAGCTTTTAGACAAGCTGACTACAGCAGATGAAACTTCTTACATGATTGCAGACCAGGCTTCAGATCACTTCCTTCACTTCTCACAAGGGGAAAACCAAATTCCCCTTTTGTGCTGACCATCAGTGTTTAGAGATACAAGACAGTCTCTTGATTGAGAAAGGGGTTACGATCTTTACAAAATATACAGGTATTAAATTAGAGTCACACAAAACAGGGGTTTTAAAGGGTAAAAAGAATTGAGATTCTGAATGTTACCACTTACAGGCGTGCGTGTGTGTGTGCTCCTGTCCCAGCCTATTCTTCAACTCTCAAGCATAAACTTGTGACTTGCTAGCTACAAACACTGGGAGCTGCTTGTACGTGTTGGAAACATCTGGACTGAAGAGAAGTGACATGTCCTTTATTCTCCAATTAACAGAGACAGAAGATCCTAGAAACGTGTGGATCTGTTGACAGCAATACTAGTGGATGCCCAGGGACTGGCTGGTTATGTCTGAGCCTCATAACTGTTGCACAGCATAAACTTCCCAACGTCCCCAGTTTAGCAGCAGTCTTCCCAACAGGAAATTGAGACTGATTATGACTTTGTAGGGGAAGCAAATGAGTAAGTGGGGGAAATAATGAACTGAACCCTGGTACAGATACAAACACTAATCTCCTTGGGTCTTTAACTCTGTATCTCCCATGAGACGGTTCAATATAAAACCACCTCAAGAGATCCTGTACAACTGTCCACAGAATTAAGAAACTGTCCCTAACTTTAACTCTGGTGTCATAATACAGTACCAGATCTCAATTTCCATTAATGGATATCTTTGCTTAAGATTAGCACAATGCTTTTAGTTTGATATTTTAGTCTTCTTTTAATGAAAAGGGTGCCATTGTCTGGACAGAATGACAATGGGATGAAATACAGTTAAACAAGAAGTATGAAAAAATAAGGTTTGGTATCCTTTCACAAGGCAAATGTGAGATCACTTTCACTTTTGTTGAATTAAAACAGGACCTGTTTTGAAGAACACAACATAATTTTACCAGTGCTAAATCACCTGGAAAAACTAAGCAGGGAGTGGCATCACTTAGAATGAAAAGCTTTCACAGTTTATAGAATGGTCAAAATTCCAAATATCCTACACTGTAAAGACAGACTTGCACAGACAGAAGAAAACAAAGTTGTATGCATGCTCCTTACATGCAATCACAAGGGTTTCAAAACAGTGTGCGTGCTCGTTACTGTCTTGAAACAATCATAGATTTTATGTATCACTGTAACACAGCAGTAGAATGAAAGCTAATGAAAAACACCAACATCAAGCAAGCTAACCAGATGCCAGATTAAATTGAATTTGCTTCCAGTAGAGGTCCTACTCTGGTTTTAATCTTCTACTCACCCAAATGTTTACACAGGAAATCAGTTTTCCTTCTTTCTCTTACCTTAATGAAGATATATTTTATAGTAAAAGATTCATCTTCCACTGTGACAGCTATGAAATGTTCTTAAGTAGAATATACTTACAAGGAATTAATCTTTGCCAAAATTCTGAAGAGATAGACTTAATGAAGCAGTATGACTGCCTTCATATCACTGAAATTCTCAGAAGTATTTTTGCTTTGTTTTCCTTTAATTCAATTCCCATTTTTTTACTTTCCAGGAACCTTTTTAGTAAAATTCTATCACAAATTAATCACCTCAATGAATATATCTGTTCTTTTCTATGGCTCTTTTGTGTAGCACAGAAGTAGTATATGTAAATTAGTGAATTTGAAGTTCTGAAGCAGTAAGTAGATGGGAAAGCCAGATCCAAATGCTTCTCCAACATTTTTTATTTTCTACAAATACTAGCAAGTAAACCAGAAATTCTTATATGCTGTTCAGTTTGTTGGGATGCTAAGACAATGAAGTTTTTCAATCAATTATATATTTAACTGTAGGAAAACTACTTTGACGGTATTAATTGCATTGTTTCCTCTTACAGTTACTTCTTACTGCCTAAAGTTTTAACATCTTCCAAACCTACAGAATGGACTCAACCTCATTCCTATCAAAATGAAAGAACATTCCAATCTGACATATTCAACAAAACATGGCAATGGTCAATGATTTTTCTTGTCCTGTAGAACAAACCTGAGATTTAAGAATGGTCCAAGAATATGGTCATTTCTGATACTTAAGATATTTTAGTAGAAAGCAGGTTTTTTTTTATACGTGTCTCCTGGATGAGACAGAAATAAAAACATTCAGGACCTAAAGATGACAGTTGTTACCACAGAAAACAAGGATACCATGAACTGATGATAAAAACAGTATTAGAAAAACAGGTAATTTTCTAGTTTAGTTGCTGAGGTGGTTTCTTTTTTCAGTGCCAACTGAATCCATCCCTCAAGTCAGAAATATAATAATTCTGAACCATCCTTACATTCAAAACGGTTATTTGAAGTAGTTTTACAAGATGGTGCAGCATTAAAGATCTAAAAGTGTGAGAGGAGACTGAGTGGGCAGGGAACAAGTGGAAGCAACGTTGCTAAACCCACGTTATGACTGATATCCTTTCTACCCTTTCTTTGAACTCCTCCATGCTTCCAATTCTTATGTTCTTACTGAATCTTCTCTTCCAAAACTCCTCTCATGCTGTATCTCCCCACAGCAACACCTTCCTACTCATCAGCCCTCACATCATTTGCAGGGCAGCCCAATAAATTTCCTCATCTTCCTCAAAAACCCCTTTATTCCCAGCCTCCTCCAGTATCAGCTTCTCTCCACTCTTTTCTATTCATCACACTTTGCATACTTTATCTTGATGTCTATTGCCCAGACAATACTAGTCTGCTTCCAGTATCATGGTGATGATCACTCCTTGAACTTACTTCCTCTCTATTTACATCCCATATTTTCAATTTCAAAGAAATCCTATATATTCCCTCATCTTATTCTTCCCCCTCCCCCCACCTCTAGCATATTATTAACATGTGAGGAAAAAAGTACAGGGCAACAATGAAATGGTAAGATACAAAATTTTACTTCTTGAAAGAAATATAAAAAGCAGTAAGAATGACAAATATACATGACAATTCAGATCTACTTCTTACTAAACTGATGTATGCATGGCTCTGTCATTTGTCTTCACAGAGTACCTTATCAGAGTATTTAGATTACTTTTTAAGTGAGATTACACAAGATTCTGCTCTTGGTCCAGTACAACTAACTGCAAAATAGAAAGATGGAATAGAAAGAATAGATTTATGTAGTACATAAAACTGAGTTGAAGAACTCATCTGCATTAATTTTTGGAGGACAGAATCAGAATTTAAAATCAGAAGTTATATTTTAGACTAATCTAATTTGGTCTAGTCAAATATAAAGTAAATATAATCTAATTTAAAAGCACAAAATAACTGGCTACAAGCAGCCCAACAGCAGTCAATCTCAATCAGGCAGTTATTACATCTCATATCCTACTGCTATACAAATTCTGGTATATTTTCCATCACACATCACCACAAACAACCCTGTGGTGTTCTTCAAGAAATGAGAAGCAGCATTCTGAAATCTGTTAACTCAAGTGCCCTGCAGCACTTTGGCTGACTTTGAATAGTGCAGATCAAGAACTGCACAGGTTGGACAGTTCCAGTGAGACCAAGAAAAATACTCAAGGTTTAAAAATATAAAATAAAAATAGAAGAAAAAAAATGGTTAAGGAGACATAGAACTAAAATCGTTCAACATTCAAAACATTTTTATACTGGTGAAAAGATGAAGACAATCAACTAAGCTTGCAGCAAAGATTCAGATGACTTATTCAGAAAAAAAAAAAAAGCTCAACTATTAGAGACAAATTACAAAAAGGTTACCTATATAAGCTGAAGAATACTCCCTATTGGTCATTCTTAAGTCTGTATCATAAAAGGGACTGGATATCACAGGTTCTTGAGACCCCCATTATTCTAAGCAGAAAAATTGTGTTTGGCTGAAGGCTGACAAATGCTGTAGTTCTAACATGACATGCCTGTAGCATTGACAGATTAACCAGAGCCAACAAAAACTACAGTAAGAAAAGACCCAGCAGCTACTATTTACAGCCATAAACCAAAAAAAAGAGGTAAAAAGAACAGTAGGGAGTAACATTTCACTAATACTCTTCTTGCCAAATGTAATTTCTTTCAAAGTGTATTGTCTGCCTTACATCTTCCCATACCCAGACCCATCATATTCTACAGCTCCACCTAACAATCTACAAGGGGAGAACTACCCAATTCCTCCTCATCTGAAAAGTTCTTATGAATGAGGAAGCCAGACAGCATTTCTTTACAATAATCAACAGGGAAAATGATGTTTATTCTGAAACCTGAAAGGATGGTGGCAGAAATAATTTCTCATAAAACCATTATTTGTCCCACCACATGGAATTAAACAGGAAAGTAGCTAAACAACAATTTAGTTTTGCTGTTTTCTGTTTCAATGCATTACCAACATGCCTCCTCCAGAACAGCAGTTTTGTACCTTCCAGGACTAATGGAAGGAAAATAGTGAAAGAAAAAAAATTATAGATGAAACTGTCACAACTGATTCCAAAAGTGATGTTTCCACACAACCAACAAGCATGATTGCATTTTCCACTAAATCGAAGCCATATAACCTTGCATTCATCAAACCTTTGATGAAAGTATTTCTCCTTTTTTTTTTTCCCCTGTATTTCTAAGTGGCAGCTAGAGAAGTCACATTTCATCCTTCATCCTGTAAACTGACTGAGATATCGCCTTCCTTGTACACAACTGTAACCAAATGTTAAGTGTATAATGAGGCAGTGTAGTGTGAGGTCTTTTCCCCATTTAAGCACCAGGAAAAAGACAGTACCAGCAAGAAGTGTATTTCCCTTGACAGGGTTTCTATCTGACTATTTCAGAGAGCAGAACATTCTATTAAAAGTGAATAATCCATTTCTACTTATTGAAACTATTTCACTTAACAGCTACTTCTTCTCTACTTCTTTTTGGAAACTATAAGAACACAACAGAAATTGTTTTGTTTAGACAAAATTCAGTATTTCATATTTATTTTATCCAGACATTGCGATTTCTGCCACTTTAAAATCCAAGTCACAGCTAACCTCTAAGCATTTCTATGGCATCCTAAAGGAGCTAACATATTAAAAATGAACTCCCTGTTTGGATAAAGTATCTCACTGTCTCCATATGCATTCACAAATACTTTTGGATGGAACTCACGTAACTAGACTGCAACGTTTATCATACTTAGCTCTAACACAGGCACTAGAATGGGTTCTCTTTTCCTGTAATAATTACTGCTATTTAATGGCAACAATATTACTTATTGTGCCCTGAATTAAAGTTTGCTTTTGAAAGTTACTTTAATGTTTCGTTAAGCTTTGACAGATACTGTAAGAAGTTCAATACAATATTGACAGAAACTAATTTCTTCCTTAGCTGAAATTTCCCTTATGAAAATGTTCCATCTAAGCATTATTTTTGCAAAATATTGTGATGTAAAGATTGCCACATTCTTTTCACCTTTTAAAATAAAATATACTGAGCAAAATTTTATTTTACACATTCTCAAATAATGTACTTTTCTTCCAATATTGTGGTTCAAGTTTCTAGTGCTGTAGTTCCAATTCCTTGAAGTCTTCTAGCTAATTACTTTACACCATTTCAATCAATGCCTGCAGCTAAAGAAGGAAAACAGAAGAAAATACCTGGACTTTGTAGTGGTATTAGATGCTACATTTAAGCATTTGGTTTGTACAGAATAGTTTTAGCTTTAAGTAATCTTAAACCCCATCCATATTATAAGTCAAAAAACAGGTGAAGGCAAGTATATTGATTTTTTTTCCTGGTATCACTACAATAAGTAAAATCATCTCAGGAGTATTAAACATTAAAAGCAGTATTCACAAAGTAGGTATATGATGGAATCACACAGACAGATACACACACACAATGAGTAAATCAGAGAAAACCACATCTGCAAGCACATACCTGTACTCTTGCAGGAGAACTTTGTTTTTTCATCACATTGTCGTATAGTTCCATTACAGCCTTTTTCATCACTACCATCTTCACAGTCCTTCTCTCCATCACAGCGCCACAATTCAGGAACACAGTTCCCATCAGGACTGCACTGAAATTCCTTCCCATTGCATCTTCCAGGAGAGGGAGTTTCTTAGAAAAATAAGAATTACATTGAAGAAGTTGCCCATGTCAGTTTTTTTCCATGCCAAGACTACAATAACTTAGAATCTCCCTTCCTAACCAAAGCCAAAACCAGAGTCCCCAGGTGTAACACTCAAAACTCACTAATCCTTCTGAACTCATTGCTCCAACACAAGCTTCAGACCAGCTCCTTCTTCTCCTGCTCACTCCCTTTACCACAGGCTCAATGGAAATACTTTTTTTTTCTTTTTGGCACAGCTGTCATACAAGAATGAACGTGCAGACATAAGGAGGACCAAGGCTGAGGAGGTTTTCCTGGTGCTTCACAAGCCCCACCTCTCACCCTCAAGCTGCATTCCCTCCTCCTCCTCCAGTCTTTGTTCCAGTGAGGTCAATCTTCTAGTTCACAGCACATGACAGGTCACACCTCTGCTCTGATACAAGCCCCATGGCCCCGACACTTGCCTGGCCTGTGCCATTACAGCCCTAGAAGACTTATTGAAGCCTTCCTGAATTCCACAGCAATGACCTTCAGTTCAGTGCAGCCACGGAATCAGGCTGAGAAGTTTCAAACCACAGTAACTGTGTGATTTTAATTATTCATCACATACTTAATCCTCTAAGTATTTTCTTGATGAGGGCCTTTTCAGTTTTATCCACGCCCTCCTTTTCCAACAGTATTACCACTGTGAGTATTTCTAGCATCTCAAGGCATACTAACAATGGTAACACATACTTTAAACTAATGATAAACATTTACATTCCTGTTTGTACCAAAAAGCATTAACTGAATAAATTTTTATAGCACTATCCATAAATACATGTTTTATTTTATTAATAGTTGCTTTCCTGTTTGCTATTTTTAAAAAAATAAATAATTTACATTCTTGCATTCTATTGGAAATAAAGTGAAGACAAATTGCTGGACAAGGTTGCATCCCTTAGCAGAGTAAGAAAAAGAAGATGTATGATCTGAAAACAACTGTGTAAAGCCACTATTTTTGGGGGCAGTGGCATAAGCCCCAACATAATATGGTATTGTATAAAAAGGCAGAGTGGGACTTTAAGCTCCAAGATGGATGTGAACAGGGGAAGGGAGCAGTTTAAGCTCCAGACCAGTTATTCTGACAGAGATAAATAATCAGTTTTGTAAGTTTATAAAAATTGAGGGCTTTACACTACCTAGCTTTAGAATATGAACTCATGAAAAAAGACCAAGAAAATCATATACTGTTACTTTGTTATGGAAAAATCACTATGAGGAAAATACTAGGGAAAAACAGTCCCTCATTCTTAACAGATTACTCTTTATCCCTTGCTACAAGCATTCTCCCCTTCTCATCCAAATAAAGACAATGTATGGTGTTTAAAAATGGGACTGTAGTTGGTTAAACATTGTCATGATTCAGTAATACTACTGAGAAAAAAAAAATGCAAAAAACCCCAAACCAAAAAACCTAAACCCAAACTCAAAACCAAAACTTGGATCACAAAAAATGAGCATTACTGCATAAAATCCCCAGGAAAAAAGAGGTAACTTAAGGATTGCTGCTTACTGCCTCTTTGTCTAAGCAGCATGCATCTCTGTAAAAGGACGATATTCATGTTTAGCATAATTTAGTAAAGTTAAACTACAAAAGTTATCTCAGTAAAACAAACCCATTTTGTTTCCAAATACATTCTTCTTCTATGATACACTTCTGTATTCTCAAATTACATTTGACATATTTTCCCTTCCAACATTTACCAAGGTTAAAAGCATTTTCTCTTTTCCCATTGACTGAAGACAGAACCTCTGTACTTAAAATGAAGCATTCTCTGTGGTTAAGTATTAAAATGTGGTAAGAAAAAAGAAAGCTAACCTTCCTTACTGCAGTTTGTTTTGGTTTCATCACTGAAATCTCCACAGTCATTGTCACCATCACAGGCCCAGTGATTTGGGATACATCTACCATTATAACACCTGAACTGATCAGCAGAACAGGAGTGAACACAGCCTAGTTCATCACTTCCATCACCACAGTCATCATCTGCAGGTATTAGGGTTTTTTGTTATTTTAAAAGATAAAAGATATGAGTAGAACATGATGAGAAACAGAGATTTCCAAAAAGGCAACAGAAAAAGAATCGTGCAGTAAATAAAAGAGCATGTTTACTGCCCACAGGCACATGGTAAAAATATTTCTAATGCAAGTAATTCCTTAACTCTAATTTACCAACAGCACATGACACTGTCACTTTGGATCACCTAATCCTTTACACTTATACAGCTGTTCCATCACAGGCACCTTCATTTCTTCAGTCATGTGCCACTACGCAGGCTTCCAAGCACAGTGGTTTTACTTCATTCTCAGTGATTCACTGTTAACTCAGACAGTTGAATGCACAAAGAGCTTCAGACAAACCACAATGAAAACCTGACGTCAGAATTTCTCCTCAGTAGCAGTACAAATGTTGTTTCCATGCACTTGAAACAGTGCAAGGTGGAAAACGACAGCAGTGCATAAATAAGGGGGGAATGTAGTTTCTCATTACTCTAATGTTGTAGTCATTACAACAACCTCAAGGCAATTCCCATAATTTGAATGTGATCGTTAAGGGAACGTAAAGATAAATACGTTAGTTAAAAACTAAAGGGTCTCCTTGCACAGAGGTTCAGTAAGCACACTGTGATGATTTGGAGAATCTGTCATTGACAGCTACAAATTCCTGTCAGCCTCGTTACATTAGAGTAGTACCAAACGCTGTGGTGGGTGAGGAACCAACCCAATGTTAGTAAGACTGGCAGGACATCACTCCCACATCACGAGCTCCAAGAAAAGATGAACAGCTGTTACACAAGTACGTATTCTTTCAGACAAAAGAATAACTACAAAGTCTTCCTGGCCTTCCCTCTTGGGGGATGTCATTAAATTGACCTCGCTCAAAAGCAATTAAAAAAACCCAAACAAACCCAAAACAAAAAAGACCCAACTCAGATATTTTATATATCAGTCACTGGAACTATTTTGTGTTCTAAAAGTAGAAAATACTTTCATAAGAAATAGCTTAGTGTCTTTGCTTGTTTTCCCACTAATAAAAGTTTCGACCACACTTCAGTCTACAGAATATACTATTTGTAACTATAACCATATCCACTGCATCATTCCTTAGATGAAGTGTTAACATTACCACTTTCTAGGACAGGTCAGTAATTTAAAAATGCTGTATTTATTCATCGACACCTTACAAGCCAAAGTGCCAATATCAGTCTCAGATTAAAAAAAAAAAAAAGAACAAAGCAACAGTTCTGTAGTATTTTCTATATTTGTTTCAGGTACAGAACATTGGATACTTGCCTGAATCACACAGCCATTTGCTGCTAATGCATCTTCCATTTTTGCATATAAATTGAGTTAGTGGCTCACATGTTGGGAATTCTGTGAAAGTGTAAAAAAACCACATCTATTTAATGTATATCCTTCTCAGTAATATTCTTCAGGAAGTAAATTACACAAGTGTATTGCATTAAAGAATTGCAATTGCTATATACCTAATCTGGAGAGGGGAAAAAGGTGACCCACCGAAAAGAGAGGATGCAAGAGCTTCTAACTGTAAATTCTAGTCCTGTAAATCCTAACCTTCCTCAAATCAGACTACTGAAATGCCTTGTTCTCTGTCATATAACATGATCCTATAGTCCCAGCAGTCCAGGGCTGTCTCTGCCACTAAGTATGCTAATATTTACAACTATTTATAGCTTAATGACTGATAGAAACCATATTTTCAACGTTTTTATTTCTATTTAATAAAGCTGTCCAATTGCAATCGCACTGCCAGTAAAAGAAAGAGAATGGAAGACAGTAAAATGAGGAAGTTGAGCACCAAGCAAAAGAAGTCAAGATGTAAAGTTACCACACACTGACATAAAATCCCAAATGGAAATGTCTGTTTACAGTCATTGCCTCCAAGGTTCCAGTAAAGTAGTAGAAAACTGAGACAATATCATTCATAGAGACTCACCTATATTACACAGAGATGTATTTTAATAGTCACCTGCTTCACATAAAACAATTTGAATTGTCAGTCATCTCTGTCATTTAAAACTGATAACATAGCTAGGTCTGTGCATTCATACCATTAAGATGCTAAACAGTGCTTGAACCCATTCAGTTTGGAAAAGACAAAATCTATTTAAGAAATCCTGGCAATTCCTAGGAAGCAATCTGAAAGTTGAACTTGATTCCAAAGGGATAAGGAGGAGCCCAAATTCTCTATACAAGCCATCAAGAGAGTAAGACACATCTCAGTAACTGATACCTGATGCAAAGCAAAGATGACAACATGAACAATCTGCTGGAACTGCTAAAGGCAAGTTTGCCCTTCACTGAAGGACTTCAGGTTTGAAATTCCTACATGGCACAACCTGAATGCAATGGTAAGTAATGTCCAAGATGGTTCACAGTCCTATCAGCAACACCAAAGCTGCTCAAGGCCATAACAAATCTCCAAGTGTATTTCTCATTACGTTCCTCTAGCTACACTGGATTGTTCTAGTGATGTTACAACACTAAACTTCACAGAGAGTTTGAGATTAGTACTAAAGAGCTTTTCTAAACTTAACATGCTGCATAAACTTTACAATTTCCTTAGCACAAGAACTGAAATAGTCACTGAAGTCAGTGAATTTCTGACTTGAGTTTGCTGTCTCCTGCTGTCTTTGATACAGGAAAAAAATAAATCAAAAAAAGCACTTTTTAAAAAAATTAAAACAGCTTATGGGAAGTTTTTTTTCTCAAATAAGCTGCATCAAGCAGTAAAATTTTGAAATCATCAAGAATATCATAAGACTGAAGTGTTATTGTTCTTCAACTCAGAAAAGGGTGGGAAGAAGAGTTACCATTAATGGCAACATTTTATCAATCACTCCTAGAAAGCTTTTTCTTTTGTTTTGTTTTTCTTGGGGGAACACATACTACAGTGACAACAAAAATCTGTTCCAAGACAAATAATGGAGATGTGCAACTAGAAGGTGCTTAACTACAATATATGCCCCATGTGCTTGAAGCAAGGCTGAAAGCAATTTTTCATTTTGCTTTTTAGGCTGTTCAATTTTTATTTTTTTTTTAAATGTACGTCATATTAAATGTTATTTTCCCCCTTCCCACACATTAATGCCTTAATGACTTTATCTTCATCTGTCTACTCAAGATCTGTATAGAGAGACAGAAACTAATCAAAATGAATTCTGTTTATCCTCCTCACCACCACCCATCTCATGAGTCTCAGCCCACCACATTGTTTCCAAGGAAGCTTTGTAGCATCTCCAGTGTTTGCCTCTTACAGCCTCATAATTCTCAGCTCCCTCTCCCATTCTAGATGACAGGGACAACATTGTCCCAATGGTCTCCCCAGCACTCCTTTCCTTTCCCTAATTCCACCACAGATGCCCATCCTGAAGCTTTCACATTCACCCCTGAGCCAATTGCTCCACAGACAAAGAAAGCAGCAAAGGTGCTTCTGGAGCTCACAAGTGAAGTCTCTCCACAGTGCAAACACCAATCTCCTTTCTCTCTGCTACCCAGCTGCCTTGTAAAAGCTCTTGTCCTTCACCCTTCCGTTACCGAGTGCGAATGGTATGACACCAAATTGACAGACAGACATAAAGAATAACCACAGGTTGTTTCCTTTAGGAAAGCTGTAGAAAAATGAGGAGGGTCTCTCTACAAGCCTTTGGAAATGTGGTTTTTTACTAAAATTGGTTGTATCTTAACAAAAAGTGTATGCATAATGATACTGCCATCACCTTTCCAGTCCTTCTTACCCCAGCTATACGTCAACGGAATTGTGCTTAGGTTCTTGACTCATTCAGAGCCAAAAGTTATTTATTCATAGACACAAAACTGATGCATTTAAACTTCAGTCTGTAATGGTACTGTCCTGGTTTCAGTCAGGATAGAGTTAATTTCATTTGTAGCAGCTGATGGGATGCTGTGTTTGGGAGTTACAATGAAAGCAGTGCTGAGAACACCCTGATGTTCTTAGTTGCAGTCAGACAGTCAAGGACTTTCTCAGCTTCTTCGTATTTCTCTCTTCATGAGAAAGGAGGGGCGAAGCCAGGACAGGTGACCCAGATGGGCCAAAGAGTGTATTCCATGCCAATTACATCCTGCCCAGGATAACGGGGGGCTGAGGGGAGGAAGAAGAGGGGCGGTGGTGGGACGCGTGCTTCTTGGGGGGACGGTCGGTTCCGGGACAGCTCTGGGTGGTACGGCCTGAGTTGTGTGGGTCGGGGAGAAACTGCATTGGGGATCAAGAGTTTCATATTCTTTTGCTCTAAAGTCCTGTTAGCATTGTTATATTTTATCTTTCTGTTCTCTTAGTAAACTCTCCTTATCCCAACCCACGGGCCTCTTAGTTTCTTGGGTTTGGAGTTATTTGCCCCTTCCTTTTCCCTTCCCTTGTTTCCCCCTTTTTCCCTCTTCCCCTGCTCTTTTACTTTAAGAAGCAGGCAGCTGCGTGGATCTCAGCCCACAGCCGGGGTGAAACCACGACGGGTACCAAACAGCAAATCATTATTTTGCTTTCATATAAAAAAACTGCAAACACAAAAAGAATTTTAGACTTTTTCACAGATTAAAATATATACCACAAAAAAGAATAGCTAAACAAATGCAATTACCATAAATTGTAAAGCAATGAAATTAATTAAATGAATGAAAAATGACACATTTGCACAACCACAGTGCTCAAGGATATGCAAACTGGATTCTAAACATGAAATACATGTAAAGGTTGGTCAAACTGAAAACAGCAAGTGAAATAAGAGCTGGTTAGATGATCTGTAGAAATATTCCAGACCAGCTGACCAGACACCTAACAAAACACATGGGGAAAATGTTGAAGATCACATTAATGCTGCATTTTGATCAGGTTTCTTAAGAACAGAAGGTGCAGCTCGTCGGATACATTATCATCATACCAAGTGCCATGCGACGCGAAATACAGCGAGTCCCTTGGGAACACCTATCCTGCCTCTGCAAGCAGCAGGTATTACTTGATTTGAAACACATCAATTGGAAGTGTACCTAATAATATTCACCTTTTTTTTTTGTAGAAAAGCTGTTAACAGTAACAGAACTTTAAAAATTTAGAGCAGTAAGAAGTTTCAAAAAAGCAAATACAAAAGTAACGTTTTACCAACTGCATCGCAGTCATAGTTGACTTTGATTAAGAAACAGGATCTTTTTAGCAGTGAATCAAGTTAGAATATCAGCTGTATCTGAGAAAAATACATGTCTAACTGCTATGTATGCTACCAAGTAGATTATATATTTTAATTTTTTTGGGCAGAACCTGTCACTTTGTGTTTACAAGGTTGACACCAGTAAAATAACCAGTCAGCACTCTTTCTTGAAAACTCCTGAAAGGGCATTTCAGAAACACATCCTATTATAATTGAGACATGCTTGCCAAGTCCTATTAGTAAGTCAAATGATATCACAAATACTACCTAATAAACAGGGAACACCCTGATACACTATTCTGCAGACACCCCATTGACCCTTTTGCTCTCAGACTCTCAGCAGTTACCTGTGACCTGCCAAACAGATGAAGGCAGTCATGCTGACTTATTAAAAACTTAATTGTTTGGAAACAGCTGATTAGACAGAGTGCATCTCTCTCAGTAAAGCAGCAATTAGCAGAGCTGCTGATACTCTCTCATGAAATAACCAAGGAAACCTTTTTTCCACAAAATAGAGCATCCTTCTGTTCAGACTTGGAATAGTCTTCTATTGATATCTAGAATACCCTGAGGGGGCCTATGTGAAGAGGTATAAGCATCAATTTTTGAGGGTGACAGTATGTCATGATTTACCCTGACAGGCACCTAAAACAACCACACAGCCCTTCACTTACTCAAAGACAGTTTAATAGGACATAAAAGGAAGACAATAATAATAAATAATAGTAAAAGAATATACAAAGCAAGTGATGCACAGCAGAATTGCTCACAATCAAAGCTGATACTTTGCTAGCTCTTTAAGCCCAACTGCCTTCCCAGTTATATACAGAGCATGACATCATCTGGTATGGAATATCCCTTTGGCCAGCTGGGGTCAGCTGTCCTGACTGTGTCCTCTCCCAGCTGGCACCCCCTGCCTTCTTGTTGGCAGGGCAGTATGAGAAGCTGAAAAGTCCTTGACTGATTGGCAACACCTAAAATATGAACGTGTTATCGACCAGCTGCTAGGAAGAAAATTAACTCTGTCTCAGCCAAAACCAGGACACAGTATTTGATAATGGGCTATAAATTAGGAAAGTGTTATGCTGACTGGTCTGTACATTTGGTATTGCAGTTAAAAGTTCATTAATTACAAAATGCAGCCTCTGCTTTCACTTCATTTATTAATCAACAATATTTTTTTTGCCATTTCAGAAAGAAGTCAGTTCATACAAAACCAGAATTGCCCCCCCCTTCTTTTTTCTATCCCTCAGTTTATGCAAAAAGAGATCCTTATTTGCTTACCTTTTTATAGAATAATATTGCTTCCCTCCCCCCAGCAGAAAATTTACTTACCACAGGATGTCATTTCATCAGTTTCATCTCCACAGTCATCCTCCCTGTCACACAGCCATGACATTGGAATACAGCGTCCATTCCCACAAGAAAATTGGTCAACCTGACACGTTCTTGCTGTCAAGACAAAACACTCCAAAAATACAAGGGAAATGAACTACATCTGTTAGGTCTCTTGGTGCATGTCTGTACCTGGAGGGGATCTCACTTTACGTGATCTAACTAAACATCCTTCATCTGCTTTGATTTGAGAGAAAATTGAGGTCATCTGCAGGACTGTGTTTTACTTCTTCCTATACAGCATTCTAGTGGTTTCTTCAGCATATGAGGACATGAAGATTTATGTGTAACTATGCAAAACCAGGTGGTACAAGAGCATTAATAGTTGTTAAAATAATGTTAGGGATAGAGATGACATAATCAAAAATTACAGCAGAAAAATGTCTAACTTACAAGTGGAATACTAACAAATTCTATGTCATGACATAAACAATGATCTGGTGAGATTTATGTTAACAGAGAAAAATTATAATATAGCATGTGTGTGATGTGCACGGCCCCACTGCTCCTGGAACCTTTGCCTTTGGAAATATGCAGCTGTAAATATCCATTAAAGAAAATGGTACAAGTCTTTCTTCTGAAGAGATAAAGATCTCTACAAGAAATCATGCTATGTACCTGTATAAATTACTTTGAAATCCAAAGTACAATAAAAATTCAATAACAATATAACATATAAAACTGACATCACTTAAAATTTTGTTTATTCAAAATGCAAACTCATAACTGCAATGCCCAGGCATAGTGACACAGATTCTGTTTCCCAATTTAAGCTTTTAGAGTTCATTTATATGTGATACACACTTTAAAAAAATAAAGACTGATACGTTAGAAACCCCAATAACAAAAATAATATTTCTTCATTCCCTATTCACAGTTATCATTTACCTTTTTCTTCACAGAAACAGCCCAAATACAGTAGAAGTAGTTTGAAATACTCAAAACCTTCCTGCCACTGCAGGAACTAAAGTAAAAACAAGAATACAAAATGTATCCTTCAGCCAGCTGACATAGGGATGTAAAGGGGATAAATAAGGATTTGAATTAGTCCCTTATCCTACAAGCAAACTGTTGAATGTCAAAGGATATCAAGATGTATCCACAAGAACTCCATAGAGGTGATATGGACACTATATCTCTGCATTAGCACTAAAGAGCTTTCAGCCAAACTGCACAAGTATTACACATATGAAAATTTAAATCAAGAGAATTAATTCAGGGAATAATTTAATACACAGTGCATGTTGCCTATGGCTGCATTTCAATTTAAAATAGTCACCAGCTTACAGGTGTCTGATATTCTGTACATCAAACATTTAGGTACTGTTCAGCATACACTACTGAGCAGCACTAAACATCACCTCCACAGAAGTGGAGCACAGACTTGGAACTCCATGATTTATTGCAGTGGAGTAAGTAAACAATCTTCATTTTGGTATTTCCTTATAAATCCACTATACAGTTAATAGCTTACAAATGAAAAGAATTTCAAGCTACCAAGGAGAAACGAAATAACTAATTATGCTTTTGTCAGCATAAAATAAAATTTACCAGTGACATGGCACTCATCACTGCATGTTAACAAACAAAATTCTAACTGCCTAAAAAGATTTAGCAGGGACAAGTTTGTACCTAAGCAGTGTCTTGACAGTCAGCCCATATGGATAGATTAAGTGCTGAATTACTTTGGAAAGCAGAGTCAAGCACAAGGATTAAGTAAAATATAATTTATATTCCAGCTTCAGTGACATCAAAATCTGAATGAATTTAAAATGGCAATAATCAGATTACTAGTGGCAGACTGGTTCAGTTCAGAGCAGCCTTGAGCTGTTTATGGAACTGGAGTTATGCACAACCAAGTAAAATTTTTACCTGCACAGGTTTCATTTGATTCATCTTCATTATTACCACAATCATTAGCTCCATCACAAAGCCACCTCTTGGGAATGCAGCGATTATTTTGGCACTTAAACTGATCATCAGGACAGCTATGATTGACTGGGGAGAAAGAAAAGTGAGGGTTTTTTTTTCCCTAAGAAAATTATCAGAGAAAAACACATGAAAATAATACATTAAATAGTATTCCCTGATGCTGCAGTTAGTCCTGTATATATAATCACCATGATATAAAAATTGTTCAGCAAGTCAGTCAATTTCCAAAAAAATGAAATTATAGTACTTCAATCATAAATTAAGCAACACATAGTAAAGATTCTCCTATCACACCAATGTCACTATGGACATCCTCTTCTATTAACTATGAGGTCATGAAAGGTAGCAGCATTTTAAAATGTTACTATTTCCTTAAAGAAAAACATCCTTGGTCACATTTATTCAATGTGATGAGGTTTGCAAACTGAACTGCGTATAAACAATCCAAACCACCAAAGGGAAGAGATGCAAGTGGCTAAGTGCATATCAAAACACTACAGCACCGTGAGCAGGGACTGGGGCAGGTTAAAAAATCCTTCTAAAAGGATGCACATTACTGTCAAGGGCCACATATTGATCTGCTGTTTACTCACCACGAAGCTGTGGCTGTCAGAAAGTGAAACATGCAACAAAGCGTAAAACTGACCAAAAAAACCATGGTATTGAAGAGTGAACAAGGTGTCTCAGAAAGGTGTTTTGACTAGCTACCAAGTAGCATGGGAACAATGTAGAGTGAATGTACAGAAGTTATGTAAGTCTTATTGGCTCACTCTCACAGCTGTAGTTAAGTATATATGATCTGCTTCTCTTATGTTAACAGCAGAATCTATTATTAGTAGATCTTTGTAATCTTGATCTACACAAGAGCAGTAAACTACACACAGTTTCAAATGCTGGGTTAAAAAATGATCTCAAGCTATCTTCCACCAACTCAGCCATCCACAACCTCTTTTTAAAGTTTAACATATATCTGGAAACAAACGGTATTTAAAATGAAAGGACATCTTCCAGGCTTATCCTTGACATTTCAGTAGCTTTTATCTTTGACCTTTCTACCTATTCTTCCTATTGAAAACAACACAGAGCGAGTGTGATATCGATAGCACATGAACCCTTCATGAGTGTTTTGTGTGGGGCTGCAAGAACACTGTAAGAAAAGATTAATTAATAATCTGAGCAGAAAGGTATTCCAAGTCTCATAACACATCTGAGACAACCTAGTTTGCAATGTGACTGGAGAATGAAACTGTTATCATCCGTGAAGTAAAATTAAAAATTGAAGACTTTAATAATCTGATTTCAATACTAGACATACATATTGTTTTAAATGGTAGTTAAGTTTTTGCTCATATCTATTTACAGACATGTGTGCATATTCTATTCATAATTACAAATATTTCAAACTAACTCAAGAACTACTGAAGTTACTATAGCAACTGCTGAAGAGACATTACTGTTATCATACTGGCCACTTAAACTATATATCACATATAGACTTGGGACCGGATTATGATTTCATTTATATCTGTATAAATCCTTTCAGAATTACAAGCTTTCATCAATGAATTGGTCTAAATTACACTCATTTAAATGAGAAGCAAGTGAACTCTGCCAAAATATTTTCTTTCTCACTGTCTATCAGTTGAGCAATGTCTTTACAAATTGAGCTTCTCACTTAAAGAGTGCCTGGTGTTAAAGTCAAATCCTAGTAGGCACTAGAATTCAGAACTGGCCAAGTGCTTTGAAAAGGCTACTACATGGAGCTGTTGAAATAAAAAAAAAAAAATATGGGAAAACCAGAAAAACTAGGGAACGGCCACACAGAAAAAAGACCTAGGCATTACAGAGAATCACAATCAGTATTATCAGGCCAGCGTGAAGCAGGTGGGATTTACCCAAAGATGTATTGAAAGGACAATCAACTCTCAGATTAACTAGCTTCACAAAGGTCTCAGCACAAGTATGTGCATCCAGTTTGGACACCCAACCCCACGCATCACTTGACAAAGTTCAGAAAAGAGCAATGAAATCTATAGAAAAAACCCTCTACTGGGGAAAAAAGAAAACCTACCAAAACCCACGAACAGATAAGAGCTGTTTTGTCTAGAAGAGATAAGAATGAGAGACTACAGTAAGAGCTTTCAGCCACACAGAACAATGCTGCCGAGTAGAAGAGTGGATCTCTCAATGTCTACAATTCTCAGGAAAAAAATAATGTATTTCCATTTCAGGAAAAGTCTTTCAGTTTAGAGAAACAATCTTATAACAGAAAAAAGGGTTTGCAACAAACCAAGTAAGGAAAGGAATTTTCACAGCTGTGACTCCAATTTTATAGCAGGCTACCTAAGAATCTTCCAGGAATGACACATATACATAACTGGTATGCTTTGTGTTATTTTTCACTGCAACAGCAGGACTCTTCTACAGTAAAAAAATACTGTCTTACTGAAGTTGGGATAAACAATATCCACTGCTGTTTGCTCATCCACCAAGGAAATCATATCACTATAGAAGGCTATGAGGTTGGCTAAGCATGACTTCGCCTTCATAAATCCATGGTGACTACTACCAATCACTTTTTTGTCCTTCATGTCTTTGGAAATGGTTTCCAGGACTAATTGCTCCATCACTTTCCTAGAAGTTTGAGGTGATGCTGGCCCTGCTTTATATGAAGGTTGGACTAGAAATACTCCCTTCCAACCTGGATATAAAACAAATGTAATCATGGGAAACAAAGCAAAAAATACCAACATCTAAAGAGTCAGAAATGATGTCAGAAACTAAAAGATGACTGCTTTCTATGCTATGACATGAGTATATGTGTGTCATTTGAAAGGACTACTATTATACACAGGAAAAAGAGGAAATTAAAGGTTTACATGAATGACCTAAGGATTATTACTTTTGTTTGGCACCTTAAAATAAAGTACAAATTGAAAGTTAAAATGTGAAAGCATACATACAGCAAATTTCAGAATGCTCATCACTGCCATCCAGACAGTCATCATCCCCATCGCAGCGCCAGCGATCCTGGATACAGCGCTTGTTATTACACTGAAACTGTTCAGCTTTGCACAACTGTGGTAGCACTTCTCCATGTTTAACTGGAAAAAATATCCAAGAAGCACATCTATTTTATCAGCTTGATGCAAACAGAATGCAATACTGCCTTTACTGAAATAGATATCAATTCTTCTTATTGCTCTTCAGAGGAGTTTTAGAGGTTTTTTTTTTTTTTAATAAGCTTTGCATATTTGAGGTAATTCCAGCTGAAGCCTGTAGCAGCATGCATATCTGAGTGTATGGTTGAGGCAATATACTTTTAATGGAGGAACTTGGAACAGAACAGCACTCAAACTGTTTTTTTTTTAAATTGGTGCTTAGATGATAGCGTAAAAATACCAGTTTAAAATATCGCAATGCCTCATCAGCAGTGAAAAGAAAAATATTCTTACAGACACAGACCAAATTCTGGCATATGTTAAAGGCTGGAAAATTATTACAGAAAAGCTGATTCTTGTATCCAAGCAACAACTCAAACACCTGCACTATGCACTGGTACAGACTCGGCAGAGAAGAAAGGATAACATTCTACTGAGGTAGAATTAAGTAGCAAGCTCCAAGCTTATTGATAAACCCAGACAGATACATTTCTCAACATAAGGTTCAGAATGCTTAATGTGTAAATACCACACATCACTCTATGACCCTAGGAGGAAATCCAAAGTCCTTGGAAACAGCTGGGCAGTAACGTGTGTTGGGGAAAAAGCAGGCAATCTGCTTCATTCAGATCTGAAAGTATCTAACCTCTCTTCCTAATGCTTACATTCCATCTTACCAGTGAGAAGTCCACCTTCCAGTATTTTCTGCTTAAAAGAAAAATAGTTTTCTTTAGCAACCGTGATGGCTCTGCCAGCCATGTATTTGGGTGAAATTCAAGGTAATTTGCAAGCTCAATAATATTCATCATGTTATGAAATAATCCTTATGCTTTACTCATCTCTGCTAGGCTTATTGCTGGAGACCTATGTAAAGTTTTGCACACTAAACTCCAAGAAACAGATTAAGGAGATTAAGAGAAAGGTAATTTTGAGTATGTTACAAATCTGAAACCTAAACATTTTTTCAGAATCTTTTATGATCTTATGAGTTGCTATTTTTGATTGAAAATACCACATTGAATTTTCTGTACCACAGATTATTTTATTTTTTTTTAAATTATCATTAGTGTTTCAATGAAGATATCAAAGGAAGAGATTTAAGACAGTGAAATTTGTGCAGTCTGTGTCAGGTCCTCTTAAATACAAATATATCTTGTTGACATGTTTTATGAACAGTTTCAGTGCAAACATTTTCTGTGCCAGAGTTTTATTTAAGATACTTAATCCATACAATAATCTAAAACCAGTTTATATGGATTTAATCACAACATTTTCTGTTATTTCTGATATTCTTTAGAAGAGGACAGTGAAATATTAATGTGCTTTATCATAATAGATATTCTGAAATATTTTCCAGTGCATTTTATCCTCAAATACTTTGTACTACAATTTTGTCTTTATAAAAAAATAAAATCTTTTATTATATTTAATGAACAATGAGAATATTTATGAAATAAATGTGTCTTTGTCTTACAGAACCTCAGAGATCCTCTAGGGACTGCACTTACTTGTTTTATTTTCAGATTTGCACTTACTTGCTTTATTTTCAGTTCTACCCATGCCTTAACAGTAGTATCAACTCAGATATTTTTTTAAAAAAACAAAAATCCCAACTTACTCATGCAGGTTGTACTGTTTTCCTCCAAAAGCTGATTATCAGCACAGGCACAAACTCTGCCTCCAGGAATGGCCAAACAAAGAGTGCTGCAGCCTCCATTATTAACACGACATGCATTATCACCTGTGAAAAGAGAAGAAAAAATAACTTAAAAACTAATAGCCATGCCACATGTAGGTTTGGTTTTTTTTTAATTTAGAACATAAGCACATCAAAAAAAAATTAACATTATTTTCCTCTTATTTTAGGAACACATTATTCTCACAGTTTTGTTACCACAGGTTACAATATTTAAACAATTTTAGTTACAGGTTGCAATAACCTGCAAGAACAGCAAAAAGAAAAAATCAAACCCTCTATCATCACCTCACAACATTCTATCTCCCTTTTTTTATGAGGGGAAGAAATCTTACAAAACCTTTAATACGACACAGCTACATGAACAGAATTGTTGTAAGAAATTAAATAGCACATAAAGGAATGTTTGGAAGTATATTGGCATCTGCACATGATAAAACAATGTGACTACAAATGCAGACTGAGAAAAAGAGAAAGGAAATAGGAATTAAAAGTATGATGAGATCTACAGCAGATAGAATATAACATCCTACTACTCCTTTCTGAGCACATCTGCTGTTTCTCTGCCTTCTTTTTCTGTGTTATTGTTTCTTCCCAAAAGTTGTATGCTGTTGACATATTGTTGTCAGCATACTGTTGTATGCTGTTGACAAAGATACTGACAGCTGTCAGCTGTTTTAATCATCTACCAAGAAGTGCTGCATCCTCACTATCTCATTTCTTAGCCAAGTAGACTTAAAAATCAATGCTCACTGAAGCAATTGTTAAGATTTCTGTTTGGGTCACTTTGGTCATAACCTAATTGCTCAGTTGTGAACTGCTGAAGGCATACAACTTCTGATGACAAAGCTCTGTTAATTCCAAGTGTTGGTGATTACAGAGTATGATTAGGCAAGCTATAAAATTCATGTGCACCAAAGCTTTAAGTATGTTTTTTCATCTTCCATTCCCAGTAAAGTAGGTGTTCCTTCCTTAGCTCCTCCTTTTTATGTACACAAAACATTCATCAACTTCCTGGGTTAAAAGAGAGTCCACTCAATTCTCTCTCCTCAAAGTACTACCACTTCTCTTTTCACAGAAAATATAATATTAGGTTGTCATTGAGGTAGCTGGAAAAACACATATTAAACTGTCCTGTTAGAGCCATAACCACATGTGCAGGGCAACATCTTCAAATTATCAAATGAACATCAGATAACCAGCAAAAAAATTAAGATTGTGAAATTTTTCAAATTTTAAGATGTACCTCATGACATCTTACTCTACAGACCTTGAGAATTTCATAATAATCTATTCCAAGACTTTTTCCTGACTCACTATACATAATTTCTTAGAAGCAAATGTATCTACAGCACACTAAAAGCTCACTGCGTTTTCTTTAAAATAGATTTCTTTAAAATAATTAATACAGAATGCTGTGGGAAGCCACTGTGGTACCAGTACTTTCACTGGGAAGGGTATGAGAGAGTGGCAAGAACCTAGCTGTAATAACAGGGAAAACTGGAAGTCTCTATGAAGTGCAAGATCTGGATCACAATTTTAGGTTCTAATAGACTGGGGACATATAATACTTTATTGGATCCCGACTTTATGTTTTAGATGATGATCTAATACATTGTAAAATAAGTAACTCCATTACATCTCTGCTCACCCAAACCCAAATAATATGAACTCTTACTCCAAAGAGTAAGAGATGTATTTGCATCTAAACTTTGGAAAACCTCAGGTACAGCAACTTGTCAGAAAAAGTGCCCTTGAAACTCTCTACACCTGTGCAGGGTCAACCATTACACAAATCAAAGAATGTCAGCAGCACAAAGATTTAAGAAGATAACAGACACTGCCAAGCCAACCAAATTATAATCTTCAGAAGTAAATAAAAAAATTATAATTTTTTACAAGTCAAGGAAATCTGCAGTTATTTAATTAAAGTGTATAAATGAGTTTGTCAGATAACTAGAAAAGAATAAGGCTATAAAAGACCATTTAGCAGAAATACAGAAAACACTTTGAAAACCCACAATGATTCTGAAGCCCAATACAAGCTTAAAATAAATCAAAATTAAAACACTAGATCAAAGTCAGTTGGTCTGCCTTGAAGATAAAAAGTTCCTACTTAACCTCATAATTGGGATGAGAGCCTACAGCAGAGTAGGTAGGTTACTTGCCAAGTGATAAAAGAGAGGATGACAACAAGGAAAATACCAGGTACCAAGAGTTACAGAAAGAAAATCCTAAAGTGAACTTTCAGGAAATCTTCAACCTGAAGGTGCAATGAGACCTTGGGTCCCATCACTCCTGCTGAAGAGACTCCTAGGCTAAAATGTCTCCTGAAATGTAATACAAATCCTTTTATTAAGTCAGCCTTGGAACGCGTTTAGGTACCAAATATTTCTGAAATCAAATTTCTTCAACTGTTGGTGGTAACAGCTATTTTACATGGGTGTTCTTAAAATATATCCAAAATTTCCAAAGCTATTATCATGTTTTTCACATTCTCTCAGCTTTTAAAACAGCTGCTGCTCTGCCACTTTGCATGTGATTAAATTAGGCTGATTCCATTTTAATTTGCTAAAAAAGGCAACAATGTGCTGGCACCATGGTCATCATTTCTGGAAGAAAAAAAAATATGGTAACTGTACACATTTGTATAATCTCATCTAAAAAATATAGCAAATTATTTATTGCTACTTAGCAATCATTGTACTTCTGTTTTCATGAGTATCCATTTATGCTTCTACCTTCCCATATACCTAAGCTCAAGTACTGCTAAAACTCTATATGCCTACTTTTAGGACCATAATACACCTATGAAGAGCAGCAGCCTGGGGCTCAAGCAGCTCTTTGCAATCTGAGGAGTTAAAATACCAACTGATTTCAAGAGAGGCTAGTTTAACTGCTGTAAATGGATTTACAACAGAATTACTTACATATGAATAGCCATCTCCCCTTCATAGCCAGTCCAATACCCACAAGCTTTGGCAGGTTCATATGCTGTGCACAAATCCAACTCCTATCATTACTGTGCTTCCCATAACCTCCCTATTTTTTAAGGTATTCCTGATGCATAGACACCCAAAGACTATGCCTAAGAAGGTAAGATGAATTCTAACCTGTGAAAGCAAGGAAAATAAGTTCTCCTGCAAGAGGATCATGCCTCAGGAGATACAAAGACAGTGAAAAAAACATCACTTCTTAAGGAGATACCAGAGAAACTTGTTGCTGTGCACAGTACTAAGTAAAGCAGTATTGGCACAGTCAAGTATCCTGTAAAAGACCTCCTAATAAAATTGCCAGTCTCAATTCAACTATGCCAAAATGAATTGACATGGTTTCTGCTTGTGTAGACAGCGACAGTAACAGCAGCATCAAAACAATAACCTCATAATATCACAGCCAAATGTTTCTAAGGTACGTGTGCATAAGCTGTAAAATACAACTCATACCATGAAATGAACTACTATGGTTTTCTCTGCACTGCATGATCCAGACTTCATCTTGCTCTTTTAGAAGAAACACAGCCACACATGCACAAATTAGCTTCACTTTCTTTAAAATAAATGCTGTTTTAAAATTATGCTGTTTTGGAAACAATGTAAGATCAACTGAGCATGACAAAAGAGAAGATCCTCAAAGCTGAAGTCAGTTTCCAAAATTCCAACTGCAATTTCAAACAAAGAATGCATTAACGAGCCAAATTCTGTCTCAAGATTTGAGCTTAGCCATCCAAAAATGTCTGAAAGGTTATAGTTTAGTCTTCAGTCTCTGGACTTGGCTTCCTTGGAAGTTAATAGCAACAGGCATTCGTTTTTAAACGTATCTGTTTTCTAAAAAACAGAAGATGTTTCTGAATCCCAAATAAAGCAGCAGAAGCACTAAGTGTTTAAAACAATGAACACATCCTGCCTTAGCAGACACGGGTATAAGTATTCTGAAATTAAATTAAACACAATATGCTTTTACATGACTTTAGAGAGAGGCCCTGAAAAGCACCTGTGATAAGAGACGCACTGCTACTATGACCTTGACACACTACAGTTTGCTTTAGGTATTGACAATTTAGATGATACAATATCAGAAAGGAGAAACTTTCAGCACTGCCTCCGTTCACATAAAACCAATTACCAGTTGGCTGTTGGGACCTCAGCATTCCATAATGAAGTAATAATCTCAATGACTTTCCCTAGGAAAGCCAGGCTGGACATACAAAGATATTGTTCAGCAGGAAAGGGAAGATTTTGTATTAACCTGTTTTAAAGAAAATCACTCAGCTTTACAGTAGGGTCTCAGATGGTTAAGTGAGACATTGTAAAAAGGTTTTTTCCCAAGGAAAATATAGAAAATGTACTTGTAGATAGAGAAAGCTTTGCTTCCTCCAAAGAATAATAACTACATATATAACTCTGCAAATATCTTATATTTCAAAATAAAACAAAAAATTAAACAACTCTACACACGCTGATATTACAGGCCAAGTATTCTGCCTATACACACAAGCACTCCTAATTTTATACTTTAGCACCATTCTGAAAACTCAACCTTTTCTCCCTTTTGTAAATCATCAATTCTGCCTTTATTGTATGGAAAAAGAATTGCAAAGATCAAATAAAAGACAATTAAAACATATTTAGTATGTAATGTATATAAAAAAACCCAAAATAATATTCTAAAATTCTAGTCAGTATATATAGGGAAAATACTACCATACTTTATATTCTCATATACATGTATACATATACTTGTGTGCATATATATATGTGTGTATATATATTTGTATCATTTTTGTATACACAGATAAACATTTTCTCACTGCTAAGAACAGTAATGAATGAGATCACAGTACCCACATCCACATCTGAACGTGATGATACCATGAACAGAAAATTGGCATTTATGCACATGAACGTAATACTTATATAAGGTCCTGTAAAGTTTTAAAAATATATAAGTAAAGAAAGAAATCACTGTCTTAACAAGCACATTGTAATTTACCTGTACTAAGCAGCACTCACATAAAGGGTCAAATGTGTAGTTGGGGTATTTTCTGGTTCATACACAGAATCAAATGTAGCAAGATTGCCAACACATCAGTGTCTCTGGTTTTCTGTAGAACTGTTCAACTGGAAATGTTTTACTTCTAAAGATCAAAAATTACGGTCTACAGAAATTAGTGAGATCTACAGTCATTAACATGGTAACCTTTTCAACAGTATTCTATTTATATTAATTCTTGATGTTAAGTTTTATGTTTTGCAGCAGACATGACACACATCTGTTTTCATTAAAGAGAGCAAATATTCACCAACTCATCTGAACAGTGTATGTAGTAAATGGATTCCAAAGTTTTCTTCAGTAAAACACAGTTGTAAATTCAACTGTACAGTAGCAATTGCAATTTCTAAACTCCATCCATGCAAACCTATGGCATTTATCTCATTTATCTACATGGAAGGAGCAACAACTCAGGGTTTTTTCCACTGCTCTCAAGGCTGTGCAACAGCACCACATCCTTTCTGGGGATTAAGTCACACAGTGCTGATGTAGACCAAGGTGGAGGAAAAAATTACCAAAAAGAAAAGACAGGCAGGATCTATGATCATATTTAAGGAAAGGTAAATGTAATAATGTATTTCCTGGCCATAAGCCAATTTGTATAAGTTAGCTGTTCTATTTTATACTTTCACAGTATGTCTTTGACAGTCAAGAAAAATGGCAATAAAGGCAGTATAAATACACAGAAGAAATGCAGACAGGTATAATACTATGAATTCACATTTAGCAAGTATGAGATGATCAATTTCAACATCAATGGATTGAAACACTGGAAAAGTATCTTTCTCAGGCCATGACTCATTCTTTTTTTCTACTCTTGTTCATCTAGTCACCTCAAAGTACCAGGAGACTGTAAGAGAAAAATATCCTTTTATAACAGACCTTTGGAAAAATTGTGTTATAAATACCTTGCTGTTTACGTGGATCATAAATCTGGAGCCCAAACAAAGGTGGTCTCTCACTCCTTAGCAGTGTCACATTCCTTGTAGCCAGATCCAGCTGAAAAATGGACCCATTCATATAATCTGTCCAGTAAATATAATTTCCATGATGTGATAGTCCAAAAGGATGATTTAAATCTTTGCCGTTGTAGACTACCTGAAATTAATTAATGGTAGGTGAGTATTAGCAAGATGAAAAATAATTTTTTTTTTTTTTTTCATACACAACAGGAAACAAGAAAGCTGAGATAACCACTGTGCTCCAACATAATGATTTAATGCAATAAAATCAAAGAAAGAGTGTAAGGCAATTCTGTTAAGCAGCATCAATATCTAACTTCAAAACATCCTATACATTCTTTTTAAGTGGTGGCTATCAGATAACACAGAGAAATATAGATAACCATGCCACTATTACGTTCAGTAAATATCTATCTTCTGCCCTAGCAAGGTTCTTTACATAACTTTGAGTATCTGTCAAGTATATCAAATATCTGCTTCTTTTCAAGCAAAGAATAGTATGTGTGAGTTGTGTATTTTTGTTGAAGTGTGAAGGAAAGTGCAGAGATTGCTTATTTATTTCTGTGAAGATCCTCTCTAGTCTGGGTTGTGATTAAAAAAACTCCCACAAAACAAACAAAAACCCCACAACTACAGCAACAAACATGCCAGAGTTTGTTTCTAAAATATGAAAAACTTTCTTCCATGCACCTTCTACCTCTGTTTTAACAACTGATACACAACACTACAAATTACACCCCAAATCTTGTCTTCATTTTATTTGCCATATAAATGTTCTAAACCCATGTGATTTCCCATAGCTCCAGTCTTGGGCCTCCTTCACAAGAATGGCAACTTCCACTACAGAAAACCTTTCTGATATAGAGGAACAGTTTAAAAATATTTTCAATCCCTACAGAGTGAAAACAAAATTGATAAGAGAGCATAAATTTACCATCAAGTAAATTACAGTAATTAGAATTATTTGCTCTAAAAAGACATAGAAAACTATGCACAGCAGTGTATTTCTATCTTGCCTCTAGAGAGAGGGAAGCAGCTCAGCAGATGCCCTCCCTTGTCTCTTTTTAGAGACAGCATCCCAAGAGAGTAAGGAGATAAAGCCCACTAAATGCAACTACTGTACTGATGAGGTGACAAGCATCATTACCTTTTGCCCTTCCAATTTTCTATTTGGGCTTGGAATTCTTTTGGGCAGTTAATCCATCAGTCACTCATTTACCACCTACTGCTGGAATTACTGTAGGGAATTCCCTGCCCCCTCACCCCCCTCAAATCTTCACTATACTGACTCTTGCAGAAGTAAAGATGCTATTGACCCAGTTGAATTTTGGCCAAAATATCCTCTAATAAAGAAGAAATTATTCAGCATCAAAAGTATCTACTAATTATTTTTGGCTACATCAATTTCATTCAAATGGCTATACATTTTATTCAAACCACAGGATTAGAGACAAACACCTTAAAAAAAATCCCAAACACACTAGAAATATTGCTACACAGATCAAAAGAAAAATGGAAAGACAGGTGCTTCTTGTTATTCACCAATTCTGGTGGGAGGCAAACCCAGCCATTCTCTCTAGTAATCCATCCATGTGTAATCCATGGCAGCTGCAGTTAGCCTTCCTAGACCTGTCCAGGAACTCTTGAGGAAGTCTTGTATTGCTAGTAGACCAAGATCTCTAATTAGGAAATGTCTTTCTGCCAACGTGTTTGCACTCCTCCCCACTCCATTACAGGATCATAATGGATTTGGAACAAAAGTAGATGTGCAAAATGCAAATCCTGACCTAGCCATTATGACAAACCGCAACACTACAGCGTTAGTACAAGCTTAACAACAAATCACTCCATAAAAAAAGGATTTTAAAAGCAATATAACAACCATTTGAGCTTGTACAGGGATGAGTTCCAGGGAGGACTGTGTCTACAGTTGCTACTTTCAGTACAAGAGATCTGTGTATTGGTCACATCGAGGCCGCTGGACACCGGGAATAATAAGTGAAGGATAAATGAGATGTCACAGGACATACACACTGTCACAAAATCTTCCTGCAGAAGGACTTAATCCCAATTAAGTTCTCAATTAAGAATAACGTTTCAGTTGTCAGGGTACTAATGTTATGAAGCAGATGCTAAACATTCCCCAAATTATCAGACTCTAAGCTTTAATGGTTTCCAGATGTCTGTTCTGTGCTTGTTACTTCTACAAAACAAGACAGAACTTTCTATACAGACTTGTATTCAGCCAGTATAACCCTCAGTAACAACTAAAACAATCTCTCTCCATCTTTGGCTGCACTTGTTGAGTGCTTCCACTCTGAATATTACAACAAATACAAATGGAGCACTGAGATTCATCGTCAGCAGCTTATCCAGTGAAGTTAAATGAAAGCATCTCTCTGGCAGAGCCAAAGGAAGGATTTTTTTATATTGAAAAGCTCTTTGTAGCTTCAGGGCTCAATCAAAATGTAACTCACATAAGAAAAATAGATTAAAAACAAAAAAAATCAACTTTTATGTCACTTTCTAAAGATGAACATTTTAAGCTGTGCTACAGTCTCCTACTGGAGAGGCCCAATACTGCTTCTTTCAACAGAGATGACACTGGACATGCTGCAGACTTTAAAAAAGCTTGAGAAGTATTTTTAAATAACACAATCAAATCCAGAGTAAGAGCATGCCTGTGGCAAAACAGCAGTATTCTTTCTTTTACCTTTCTCTCAGTACCATTCAAAAATATCCTTTCAATGTGATCATAATAGGCGTCACACCAGTACAACACATTGGCACCATAGTCCAGAGTCAAACCATTTGGCCACAGCATCTTTGATGTTACGAAAATCTGCCGACTGTAGCCATCCATCCATGCCTTCTCAATTCTTCCCACACTGTCAGCTATTTCATCTTCTTCCCAGTCTGTCCAATACATCCAGCTATGAAATTATAAAAAATGAACATTCAGATACTGTTTTAATCACGTTAATGATGCTGCAGACTTTTAACAGAAGTTCACCACAGCACAGCCACAAGCCAGAGCCACTTTTGATTTTCCCATGTTTTTTTTTTTCCAGTGTGGCTTCTACAACCATGCTTAGACTCCCTGAGTACTGGATGCTGCTGAAAATACACTCTGTGTTTTGTCCATGTTATAATGAACTACATGAATACCAAACAGACTCACTGACATAAGTGAATTTTTTAATCATATTTAATCACAAAAGAACTTTTTTTTTTCTTTCTTTTTTACTTTGTCACGAAGTTCAAACTTTTTTTCCCCCTCTCCTCTGGCTAAGTCTAATTTGACTTTATGATGTAAACCTGCTTTTTATTATTCTTAATATTATCAAAAAAGCTGCAATATGTGAATTAATTGCACTCTAGTTTAATAGCTACAGGATAACCTTGACATTCTGTGAACTTCACATCCTACATGAAAGCAGCAAAATTACTCAAAAAACTATTATGAGCACTCTGTCTCTCACAAAAATGTTTAGAAAGATAAATGGCTATAAAAAATATTTTTAAAATAGCTGGCAGGCATTTTTTTGCATAGTTTTATGGTTTAGAGTGCAGCAATGCAGGTAGCCAAAACAGCTGTGAAAAATAAGTAGCTATGCTACTTAGGAAAAATTAAGCAAGCATCTAAAGCTTGTCAGTCATCTAGAAGTATTAGCTCAGTTGAGTTCTCTGAGCTGTTCTCTGTTGGACACTGCAGAACACACTATGTTTTGGAGTTTCCCCCACACCCCTTATTGGATTAATCTTTAGTCTGTAGTATTTTATTACAGAGTTTGCTGGTGATAATTATGATTTCAACAATTTAAAATATATAGGTTGAACTTATATAAAACCAGAAGGTAGCAAACATGCTAAGAAACACCACTTTTCTCTTACTTCCCCCAACCAGTGGAAAAACAGGTCCGTGTCTTCCTTCCCATGAAAGTGTGTATATAAACTGTGAGGCATCTAAATAGCATTTCAGGTTATATGATGTTTTCAGCGTATTGATGTCACTGTATGCTTGCTACATACTAGATGTTTACTTTTGAAGCCAAATCTAGAACGTCAATCATTAAGCATTAAATAGAGGAAAAACATCACAGGGATCATAAATGGACTCTGCTTGTTAAAACTGTATCATTTCATTGGTACTGATGTGCTTCACCTTTGATTTCTCCAGATTTAAGCTTCTGAAATTGTACAAATTTGAGATACCTTGTGTGACCCTAACCCACTTAACCTGTCTGTACTTTGAAGAATAAACTCCTGGAATTTAAATTCTGAATTTACAAAAGAATGAAACACTGAAGTGAAAATCAGCCTTGTTTTCTAATCTGTGCAAATGATGCCAAATCTACTGCTCAAAAATTTTATTCAGATACAGTTTTATGTACAAGCATAATTTCATCAATTTGTTTTTTTTATGAGAAACTGGAAGAGATAAAAGAAAAAAATGCAACACCATTACACAGGTATACAGAAATACAAATGAACCCTTTTTGTTTCTTCTCTGTCTTTTCCAACAGAGGGTTGTTTTGCCTTTTAGTGATATTTTTGTAAATACATGCTAAGAACACCAAGTAATTTTTGATCCATGAGGGTTATAAGACTTCATTGCATGTTTGATTCAAAATCTACTAGGCTTAATCACAGAATTAAAAAGTGTTCATAGGCCCAAAAGCTCAGGCAGAGATGCAGGTCAGTATGGTACATATTTTACTGGAAGACAAAATATGTTTTACAAATATTTACATGACTGCTCAACAGCAATTAGTGAGCTTTTCCCCATTAACTTTTTGTCTGTAGCTGTTCTAGTTATCATGTCATAAGCTAAAACATGCTTACTGTAACAGACATTTACATTAATGTGCTTTAATTGTATCTCAAAATGCAGTTAATGCTTCTACATTGGTTAAATCAAGGCTAATATTTTCTAAACATAATTAAAATGCCATAATAAATTCTATCCCTCAGGAAAAGCTTCCACGAGAAGTATAATCATGAAGGGCACACTATTTTATTAGAAAACTGTTTTATATAATAGCCCTTTCCAGACAATACATCTTCATACACTATTTCCTGTGCCATGCATTTACTGAGCTGGAAAATTTAACAAAGTAATTGAAGGTATGGTTATGGTTTGTGGTCTGATTTTACATCCTCACTATCTGACCTTAATTAATTGTGGCCTTTCCACAGCCACTTCCATTCCTCAAAGGACAAGCTCCAAAGTGAAAGCCTGATAGTGTAAATACATTCTAGGACTAGGAAAACAGCAATCAATCCAGCCACAGTAGAATTACCTGCCTACATAATTCTGCAGTGAAAATTCTCTCAATAAATGTAACAGTGAATTTTTAGGTAAACCACAACTATGCCACACTAATAGAATGTTCTTTTTATTATGCTGCCTATCACAATTAATTATGCTAGTAACTAATGAAAAGTACCTGTCTCATTTAGTTTTGTAAACTAACCTGTACAGGGATATTGTTATAATTATCTTCAGAAATTGAGATTTAAAAAGACAGAAATAAAGGAGAGTATCATAATGTTCACTTGGTATTAAAATACATACAGGTCTGATACACTCAATTTGTTTGAGAAGAAGGTGAATCACATTTGAATTAACTTGGCAAAGGTTCAACAGTGTCTGGGCATACACGTTTTTCTCAAGGCTTCAGACAAGGATACTGGACAGGAAATACAGATACCATTATAGACTATGGCAGAAATACAGATCATTACATGATTCTGTAAACTCCATCCTAAGCAAAATTCAACCCTGTTTTTATACTATATGAAGACATTCACTGAGCAACATAAATTAGTCTGCTTCATACCCATTGACGGGATCAACGACAATTCCTCTAGGGTGAGACATGTCTCCCTCCAACAAAGTTTTTCTACTCTGAGCAGCTTTTTCCAGCCTGGCTACAGCAATTGTTTTCCTCTGCCCATCATTCGTCCAATAAAGATTATTTCCAATCCAGTCCACTGCTATGCCTTCTACATTATCAAGATCTGTTGAGAGAAAAAAAGAGATATAAGTCAGTAATGTGATTAATATTATATGTTTATATTCTAACATTATCCATTAGTACAAACAGTAGGCAATATATAATCCATACAGCTAAAATAGATTAATATTGTATCCCAGCAAGTATAATTGAGATTCAAGGAAATAAAATTTGCTGTATATGTCAGGATTATGTTTTTGCTGAAAACACCCTAAAACCACAAAGACCAGTCATAAAACTTGCATAAGCTGTAAGACTTCACATGTTAACCTTAGCTCACCCTGGGCAAATCACAATTTAACAGAATCCTAGTTAATTGTAACCCTAAATAGCGATATCACCAAAGTCAAGAACAGCTTCCAGGAACAGCTCTAGTATTCTAAATTTTTTTGCTTCTTCCCAAATCACAAGTTTCATTCTGTTGGACGTTCTGTTTACAGTGGTTCCATTGTCCCTTTGCCTCACAAAACACATAAGCAAGAACATCACGAGCGCCCGAGTTATTCTCCACAGCTAGGTATGCTATTAACATATTTATTATTAACAAGTTAATTAAGCAATGCATGAGTAAAGATCAATGCATGTACTAATGCGTTCATGACTTTGCCAGCAGTAGGGCTCCATCCAGAGCTAAAATAAGGCAACAATGCTCATTCCATAGAGTATGGAGATTTCCCCATTTGAGAAGTAGCAAAACAATTCCCCAAGCAGGGAGTTTTTGTTAAAGCTTTCCCAACACCCCGTAACATTAAATGTACTCTGTTCCACATAACCCTAATTCCTTAACTGGTGGCATAAGGTCTCTCAAAGGCTTTCCATCTCTCTTCATCATACCATTCCCTTTTTCCTTCAGAAAGATCTTAAAGTCCAAGTGCTTTAAAGTCAAGGAGAATTTCCAGTCATTCGCTCCTGGCTATTGCAATGATTGAGGCACTAACCGCCTTTGCCACACCTGGTGTAACACCAGGCCTCCATCATGCTTGTCCTGGTGTGGTCACTCCTCATTTACAGGAGATCCACCATTTTTTCAGGTGATACCAGAGGACCCTTAATATCAAGGGGAGTAATGGAGCTTGGGCCACAGCACTGATGTCCACCACCTTTTCTGGTCCCTCTCTCTCACCTGTAAACACATTCTAGCAGCCCAAGCATGTCACTTGCCTACCTCCTTTTTCCCAGTCCCAACACGGATTATTCCTCTGGTCAGGAGGAGCTATGGCATCCCAGGCAGGACCAGCTCTGCGGTGCCCACAAAACCCCTTGACACACAGCCCAGCCCTTTGACAGGCTGTTTCCTCAGGGACAGCTGGGACTGGCCCTGACCAGCCCGGGGTTGGTTGGCAGCCACAACATGGAGCCCTGGCCTGAGGGGCAGGATACTGGCTGCTGCCTCTCACTGCCTTCCTAAAGCCAAGGAAATCACATTTGCTTTCTTTAGTATCCTTTCTGAGGTAAAACTTGGGGTGAAAACACTCATTTTACTGCTGCCTTGTTTGGTATCTTGTCACGGGGATCCATTAATATTGGATTAAATATTATAAAGAGGTAACAGTATAACATTTGCAACTGCTGCATTCCCACTGGAATGGTAAATGGTACCAAATGGTAAAAAGAGCCCTAGAATACAAACAAACAAAAAATCACACTACCCCCCTGCCCCCTCCCCCTCACACACACACTTACTACAAGGCTTCCTGACATTACTGACTGTATTTGTTGTTTGTCACATTCAGATATACAACCCTACAGTACAATCACAATGACAAGAATCATAAAGGCTTGGAAAAAGGAACCTAAATTGCTTTTATGTTTACAATAAGCCAATAATGCCATCTAGATGCAACCTTTCATCAGATTCAACTCTTTCTCACCAGTTTTGATGTCACTTTCTGATCCAGGCTGGAGGCTTTTTGAATTATTTTTTGGGAACAAATATGATACAGAGAGATTTTCATCACAAAGTATTTAAAAAATAACGTATTACCATTTTTCAAGAAATGCTGATATGAAAAAAATCACTGATCCTACTTAAATCTCACTTACATATTCACTGAATCAGGGAATGGCAGGGGTTGGAAGAAACCCTTGGAAATACCCTTCAACCTCTCTGCTTAAAGTAGGATCAACTAGAGAAGGTTGCACAGGATCATGTCCAGGTGGGTTTTGAATCTCTCCAGAGAAGAAGACTCCACAACCTCTCTGGGCAGCCTGTTCCACCACTTGGTCACCCTCAGAGTGAGTAAGTTTTCACTAATACTGTCCTGTGTTCCATTTGTGCTCATTTTCCTTTGTCCTAACACTGGACACCACTGAGAAGACTCTGGCCTTATCCTCTTGACATCCACTTAAGTGGACTTGACATCCACTTAATTCTCTTAAGTGTTTCCCTTTCTTGTAGTGGGGAGCCCAGAACTGGACACAGAACTTCAGATGTGGCCTCACCAGGGCAGAGTAGAGGAGGAGGATAACCTGCCTCAACCTACTGGCTATGTTCTTCTTAATGAACCCATGATACCCTTGGCATTCTTGGCCATGATGCCACTGTGGCCAAATGACCTCCAGAGGTACTTCTTTTTTTTCACCAGGACAATCGGGTCTTTTTCCCCAGAGCTGCTTCCCACCAGGGCAACCCCTAACCCGTAACAGTGCCTGCAGTTATTCCTCCCTTAGTCTGGGACCCTACACTTACTCTCATGGTTCCTCTTCACCTACTTCTGTAGTCTGTCAACATCTTGCTGAACAACAGCACAGCCTTCTGGCGTGTCAGCCACTCCTCCCAGTTTTTTATCATCAGCAGATCTGCTGAGGGTACACTCTGTCCCCTCATCCAGGTGTTTAACAAACATGTTGAATAAGACTGGACTCAGCACTGACCCTTGGGGTACACCACTAGATACAGGCATCTGACTAGACTCTGTGTTGATCATCACAACCCTCTGGGCTCTGCAATTCAGCCAGTGCTCAACCCACCTCACTGTCCACTCATCCAACTCACATTTCCTAAGCCTGCTTATGAGGATGTTCTAGTAACAGTGTCAAAAGCCTTGCTGAAGTCAAATCAGACAACAGCAGATACAAGTGTGAAAATTTGCTAAACTGAACATAACTATTTACTACTTGAACTGTGCTGCCAGGCACAGCAAATTAACTGTCAGCTTTCCAGACAGCAACTTCACATGAACTCCTGAAGTGCTGTTTTGGGACATTTCAGCTGTTATCAGCCACTGTGCAGTGGCACTGTGTTGTGTTCATCTAAACCTTCCCTCAGGTTTCTCCACGAAGACACCCCCCCATAATATAATCATCAGTAAATACTAATGGAACACCCTTATTTGTAAACTTATCATAAACCTTATTCATAACTTCAGCATACCTATGATTATGATATAAACTTTAACTGTGTACTATAATTTGAAAATAACAAGGATACCCTTATTAAGAGATAACTCAGGTTAATTTTGATGTTTGAAAATAGAAAATCAAAAGAAGCTGGTGGCTACTCAAAGTCATAGCATGACAGCCTAGTAGTAATTTCAGAACTGCTTTCTACCCTTATCAATATCCAAACACAACAATGGCCCAGAATTTTCTTCTCTCTTAAAATTCTGTTTCACAATTTCTCTGTTTATGTCCTTATGCCCAGCAGTAGAAGTCAATAAAATAAGAGTGAAATGCAAAACATCTATCTTTGGTATCTCAAAGATTTTATCTTTGATAAAATTTACAAAATTTTAGGATTTTAATTATACTTACACCTATGCCCTACCTTTCAATTTTAGTTGAAATCACTCTCAAAGGCCCAAAAGATATTACAGAGAGACAAAGGTACCATGAGACTGAACCTCATTCATGTGACACATTAGATCTAAAGTTAGGAATTCAGTCATGGGTGTAGAGACAGCACTACATCCTGTAAAACACAGTATCAGATAGTTGGGGAGGGGGGCGTGGGTAGGTGGGCAGGGGAAGTGGAAAATACTGAGGTTGTTTAAAACTTTTACCTGTATTTCTGATGTACCTAAACATCACTATGCTTTTGGGAACTATTTTTCCTTGTGAACTTGAAGGAAATAATGGTGTCAAAATTTACTCTCCAGATAGATGATATGAAGCAACAGAATGATGATACAGCTAAACCAGCAACTAACTAGGTTGACAAGAATCATCCAGTCAAAGGCCTAAACAACCACAGATCAGTCAGAGGGGATGAGATCACCGCCAGCAGCTCACCCGGCTTTCCCAGGCTGATGGACACTGTTGGTTTTATTTGCTCTCTCAGCGCCTTTGGTACATTCTTTTAAAAAGGCCATGTCAAAGTCAGCTGGAACTCTCTGAAGGAGGGAGAGCAGTCTTTGGTCTTGGATCAAGTGTGTTGAGAAGTGAGAAGTGAAAAATAGGGCAGGGGAAGAAAAAAAAAAAAAGAGCATCTCACCAAGGACCTGGTAGGAGCCCAAGGTTCACTGAGAAAGACTGATGAACAGAACAGGCAACAAAGATGAGCTTCAGGAGTGAAAGAAAAGTCCTTTAGGGCTCAGAGGGCTCAGCAGATTTTGCTCAACTCAACACTGTCATGGCTACAATCAAGCTTGAGGATAAGGAGCAATTTCTCCAAAACCCATTTCATTTTTTCCCTGACCTAGACATTCTGGGTTAAACACAATATTTACAGTAATAAGATCAGCTTTTTGAAGAAGTGTGGGATTTTTTATTATTTGTGAGACTAAACAGTTCAATTATGGACGGTATTAGTATCAACAGCAAAGCTAAACGATCGGAATGAAACTCCTTGAGTTTACAATCATATTGCTAGAAATCTACTCAGTTTCATATAATAAATACTGTGCTTTCTGTGGTAATTTTGGCACATCTTTATTTCTAGACCAATTAAAATCTAAGTTAAAAAAACACAACACCCTCATGCTAACTAGCTATTAAACATATCAGAACATTTTAAAAATAAAGGACAACTCTACAGCACCATCCTATAGAGACAGTTTACATCCTATTCTTGAATTTATGGTTTAAAGTTAACTTCTACTTAACTAAAAGGTTTCAATACATTTCTTACTTTTTAGATGGGCTTCATATCAAATATGCACAAAAGAATGGCCATTCTGGTTACACAAAACTGATTTGACCAGAGTAAGCCAGTCTTTCTGCTGCAAAGCCCTTGCAATGTGGAAAGGATGACGTGACTAAAATGTATCATTTTGTTTGTTGTTCATTTGCTAGTTGAAAAATTTAACAGTTCTAATTCTGGAAATACTACCAGAATTTTACAACCAGAAGCAGTACGTGGGCTCCAAATATACTGAATATAGACACAAGATTTTTAAAACCTCATATTTCTAGAGGCAACACTTTGCCATGTTGGTTTTCAATATGGAAGATGTTATAAACACAGTGTGTACTTTGGTACAGAACGGCCTAGCTAATCAATGTCAATTCTACCATGTACACTAACAGTGCTTAAAATACTAATTAACATGAAAGCTAGTGAAAAAATACTTCTTCGATATACCAACCAGCTAAACAGCTTCCAAAGACCTTAAAAAACTTACTTTGACCTTTGTATAAGCAAAATGTTAGCCCTTGATCATCTTTGGTAGTATTTACAAGTGAATAAATAACATGCTATGTCTTGCAGCTACCCCAAACAATGTAAGTGGGACAAAGGCAAGTAAAGAACAACAAAAAATAGTTTGTATTTATGCTCAACTTCAACTGAACAGTATTTCAAACTCTTTATAAAGATTGGTTTGTTCCAGTTTTTAATTTTAAAAACTGATTTCACATGCAAGTTTGAAAAGGTAATTATAGCAATTTCTGTTACTGGTGAAAGTACACTACTACTGCAGTTGTGCTGCCAACTCTAGGGTTGGCCGTGCTGTGGGCTGTCAAATAGTTATCAATACTACACAGCAGTTTGTTTCCCAAAGTGAAGAATAAGAAATCACAGCTGAAACTATATGAGAAATGAAAACTCCAGCAGTGTTAGGTGCTCAGCGTTCTCAATTCCCAGTCAACAGCTTGTAAGATCAGGCTCTGATGTAGGCAAACTATAATTATCTGAGTTACAGTGTTGTTTGAGCTAGCATATCTGTTCTTGCAAAACCTGATAGTCACAAAAAATGACAACTTCTAATCTGAGAAGTGACACCTACCACAGATAGAGCTCCTTAGCAGCATGCTGTTCAGAGCGAATATTAAACCACCTCCTGACACACCTGATTTTCTCTAGTAGCCTTCTACCGAGGAACGATTTAATCTGTCCCTGCTGAGTTCTTGAGAGCTGACAAGAATAAAAACTGAGGTGGTATGGCTGGAGGCCATATTAATTTTTTAAATCATGAAAAATACATTAACGAGTGTTCTTTAAGCACACTTAAAAAGTTATGAAACTACACCAAGTTCTGATTAACAATGCAAGCTCCTGGGGGAGCAGCAGGGGAAGAATGACAGTAACATGTTTTTAGTCTTTGCAAGTATTAGGACCACTAATAATACTTCATTGGATAATCCATAAAACTATACTAAAAGAAGGTTAGCAATGGAAGTTCAGCAAAGTATATTAGCCAGTTCCATATTCACAACGAAGAATTACCAGATTGACAGCTTAGTGTTCATTATTTACTCTGGCAGTTGCATTTTATTAAGCAGTGACCAATATAGAGTAAAAAAGCCAGCCGGTCCTTGCAACTCCTACTGCAGGGACCTTTGTGCAGACTTGGAGGTCTGTGGAGAGACCATACCCCAAAACAGCTCTGTATCAGTGCAAATGGGAGATAACCTCTCTGAGATGGGTGGAGTAAGACATGGGTTATGAATGACAGGGAATGAAAATACCCCTAAAACAATGGTGGTTTAGTTTCACTGTCCTCAGCTTCCATTCACAAGTAAAGCTATTTAGCTCTCTGAAGTCCAAAATGAATATTCATACTGCCTATTGTCTTGAGTACAGGAAAATGAGGCAGGAGTTACCTCCTACTGAAGCAGTCTTTTATGAAAAGGTCCATAAAAGAAAAATAAATACAGGTTAACAAATTGGAGGTTTTATCACTGAAACAGTACTTAGTAAAAGGAGAGATGATTCCAGACCAGGGAGATTCAGTGAAGTGTGGTGGGAGAAATGGAAAATAGAGAACTGCTTGTATTTTCTCTCATTGCTATAAGTAAATAGCAGAAACAGCTTAATTAGGTTCCAAAGAATGTTTCAGTCTTCCCACTGCTCCCACATAAACAACAGAAAATGCATCAGAAAAGACAACACTGAGTCACCTGCATTTTTGTTTTTCCTAATGAGTTTGCAAGCACTACAGGAAGTCTCTGTCTGCCAAACTACTGGACTAAGCTCCAGGAGTGGCACTGCGATACAGGTTGGAATAAAGAAGTCTTATAAAGTTGATAAGGATACAGTATGGCTCAGTGAATGATTACACAGAACTACATTATGGACTCCCTGTAGCAAACTGCTGAGAGATAAGAGAAGAGATGTAGGAGTTACTCACTGGCAGGCAGAAGCCAAAATTGGCAAAGTAAGAATTCACAACAGAGCAACTTAACCAGACTTTGCATTTCTACACTCATGAAAATAAGCAGGAAGTTGTACTAAACCAAGTATCTCCAACTCAGTTCAAAGTTTGGGTCTGTTTTCCATGGAAGTTTTAAGTAGAGCTTTAAATTATCTGTAAATGTCAGTTCCACTTCTCCTTGGTGAGATTCTCTGAATGTCACTATCAGTTAGCATTGCCTACCATCTTTGAGGATTGTTTCTCGCTCTGTGCCATCAATTTTCTGTCGTCCAATTAGGAAACTGGTAGTATCAGCGAAGTAAATGTAATTGGTTTCGGCATGGAAGTCCAGAGCACGAGGATTGACCAAGTTTTCTATGGGGATCATGTACTCATCAGATACTTTGGTATTCAGGTCCATTCCCCGTATTATTCCTGGGCGTCCTTTTCCATAAAAAAGAAACAATTCATTCTTTGGTCCTGCAAAAGAAAGATTACAAACATAAACAACTGATGCTGCCTAATCTTCTTTACAGTGCACAATGTTGCTGTTTAATTAACTGGCACAATTAGTGGGGGAGCAGGAGCGTTATTCAATACCAAAAATTAAACTTTCATATATTCCGAAGGTATCTAAACTCAAGAAATCTAGCTAATTACATTACCTTAATTAAAATACAAATTACTTCGGTGAGCTGCTTACATCTAATTATTTTTTTCCTGTAAAAGTTCACGCTGAAAAGCAATGCTAGATCACTGAATAACTTTGCAGCCGCTGCAAAATGGTCATATACAGCTTTGTAGACGTTTAATTTTGCAATTCATTAGGATCTATCAGGGTAACGTAGACCATGACTGAAGTAATTGTTAAATCTAACAAGACCATAAACTTCAGCAAATACAAACCACCATTTTTTTCACCTGAAGTTTCTCAGAAACCAACTAGGCAAAAGATTATAGAAAATTCCTGTCTAATATGAAGGAATACTACAAATCAACACACACCGTTTTTTCATACTGTGATACAAAACACAGACACTGATATTTCTTTTCTATATATTTTTCCTAATGCCTCTCAGGGTTTCTTGTTTGAATGGTTAGTGAAAACCATATGAAGTTCGACTGAGATCAAACATACCCATTTACCAGCATCCATCTAAGTGTTGCATACCTTTTATCTGACCTATATCAATGCCATTTCATCAAGAAAGCAGGCAAAAATTGTGCTCCCGAAAAATTTCAGGACTGTCCTCTTGGCTGTATTGTACTTGTCCATGCATTGCATACCTGATGTTAGGTACAGCACAGCTACACAAATCAAATTTGCTTCTCACATGAATGGTCTGCTTCCGAGTTGATTGTATGGGTAGAAATTAGTTGTGACAAACTAATTAACAGCATTTCAGGACCCATGTGATGTAAGAGTGTATGGTATATAAAGAAAGACTAAGACTAATTAACTGAAAACTTGTGATGATTTAAAAAATACCTTAAACCACATCCAAGGTTTAATTTATTCCATGAACTAAGGCAAATCAAATAATTTTAAGGGAATGAAAGGAGTATTTGAACAAAGTGCCAGGTACACGTCGCAAGCAAATTCTCCCCCAGAGCAGCCCATGCGATTTCTCTTGTTACTGATAAGCATGTTAAATAACACCCAGAACTACGCTCTGAAATATCAGTGGCTGGCAAATTCCTTTATTTAAATAACATACTTTTGCATGACCTGCCATCACTTCCCAAGATGAAGCCAGTCCTGCAGCGACAAGTCCGTGCTTTGTAGTTGCTGCTGAGCAAACAGATGTGCGAACATCCCCCCGGCATTCCATATGGGTCCACTTCACATGCGTGGCTTCTGACTACAGCAAGTGAAAAACAGCACGATTCAAAGCCATTTAAAACAAGGTAATTACTTGCATCAGCATGTAGAAAGTTTAGACAGGGGGGAAAAAAAAATTTAAAAAAGGAATTTGTGTTACAATAAATCATTCCCCAGAATATAACTACAAAGGAAGGTGGTTTTTTCCAGCTGATAGCCGAAACAGACAGGTAATCCAACTGTGGCCATCAAGCCCTACTCATCGCAGTATGCCATCACCTTTACTGAATGAACTTCTGCACAGCGTCTGCCATGCAGCTCTCGCCTAGGGTAGCTCACACTTCTCCCTCTTTTATCTTTTTGGTTTATTTGGTCGGTTGGTTGGTTGGCTTTTTGAGAACAGAGCGTATGCCCTGCTGCTGCAGTTTGCTATTCATTCAATTCCAGTAGACAGCGCGTTTCTGGGGCAGATACCTGCACGGTACCTAAAGGACAGAACGAGCCTAGTACTATTTTTCCGTATCTGTAAGTTGGGACAGAAATCCAGCTGCAGAAGCTAAATAATTCCTTTCTTTTGACTTCTTGTTTTCAAACACATGATTTTAAATTAGCAGACTAATATATGACATCATTTTTTTTTTGACTCTTTAAAGGCAAATCTGATGAGAAGACCAAATCTATCTTACTATCCTGCATTTACTAAACTGGCTTACAATAGATCAACGGTATTTTAGCTCAAATCCTGTTCTTCTCTTCCTTGTCTTCCTTCCCCTCAAGCCTTTTTTGGGCTGTTTGGTTTGGGTTTTTTTTTAAAGCAATCAAGTGATTTAAGGTTGACATTGTTAAAGGTATACAGAAACTCTACCAGGCTGAGACAGCCTCTAAAGCGAATCTTGACAAACAACAAATGTCCATTCAAAACAAAAGAAGTAGCAAAATGAACAAAGGGCAAGAGGAACAGAGTAATCATGCGATGCAATAAAAGATTACACTGCGCTCCTGTCTCTGCTCAACCTCTCCGAGTCCCTTAGGGACACAAAGCAGGGCCTGTAGCAAAGAAAAAAGTCTTTTGCAGCCTCCTCCAGACACCGACATCTGCAAATCAATGCCCTCAGCTATAGGGTGAAAATGAGTTTGCCCAGTCTACATCAATTTAGAGTTTGTTCCCCACTTCAGAAACTTCTCTAGAAGCAGTGAGTCTGTTTAATAACATCAATGTTGATTGCCAGAATTGACGTGTTAGCTTTTCTGTCCAAGCAGTCACAGCAAGGATTTATGGCTATCAGTCACATAAAGCAATTCTCATAAAAAAAAGTAAAGCTATAAACATTTGGGATCTTGCTATCTGTGCACAAACTTCCCCCAAATCACACTGCTGCTCTGAATGCAGAAAGCATGTGAGCAGTAACACTATCAGAGTCATGCAGGACTACAGACCTCAGAAACTGCTGTTTTAGCAAAAAATCTGAGCTTATAGGAAGTTTTACATTCTAGACAGAAACAAAGATATCTTTCACAAAAGGCAAAGATGAGATTTACACAAACCAAGGAGGACTCAAACCAATTGCTGTGCAGGCAGTTAGGCAAGCCAGCTGCCCACATCTCCATGCTTTTTTGGCAATCCCAAAGATGGGGGCTCTCTCTCAAGATTTGTAGTCTGTCTGAAAAGCAGGCCCAGAGAACCCAGGAATCTCTGAGGTGTGAGACCCACCTGTGTGGATGGCATTGTGGGCATCTAACAATCCTGGAAGCATTAAATTTGAAAGCATTATGTGTGTGGAGCCAGAAAACATGCAGACTAAGTCTGTCCGGAGGTTCTCCAAACTGAGTGCTCAGGAAGGAGTGACGTTAGAAGCTGAAGGACACAGCGCTGGCAGAAAGGATATAAAAACTGGGCAGATGGAGAACTAACAGAGATTTTTGCCACACTTACAAATTTTCACTGCATCTTCTGATACTGGAAGAAGCCTTTTAACCAAACATCCACCTAATACCCACTTTTCCATTTCCTAGATAGAGGAAGTTTGAACTTACCTGCTGTTTGAGCCCTTTTTTGGTACACACGTATCTCTTTAGCATTAGCAAGTCTAGCAAGAGACTGAACATCGGTGCTATTGAATCTGTTTATCCGTAAAACACTGAGGTTATCTGAATTAAGTGTATATAAGTAGTTTTCAAATACTGCCAAGCCACAGAGATGCCTAACCTGGGAAAGAAACAATAAAATAAAATAAAAAATAATAATAATTTAAAAAAATCATTATTTTAGCTGAATATTTTAGATGCATTTATGATTTTTAATCATCAAACATTACTGTGATTTATACATGCTAAACAGTACCAGAAGATTTTTTTAATGTCTTCATAAATATTTATGAATAATACCCAAAAACTATGTTACAAGTATAGTTCACGTTGCTGTAGTGTGAAGTTTATAATTAGAAAAGCTTCTTACAAGAAAGGCAGAAAATTCCAAATTCAATTTATTCTCTGAATTTCCCAGTTTCTCTTTTAAATTAAAGACTCCTGCATACTTTGTGAAGTGCAACAGCTTATAGTAGCATTAACTAATGTTAACTGACAACTTAGATGAATTAAGTAATATTAACTAGCATAGAGTAATAAATACAGTAAATTTAGATATTTACAACACAGTTTATAGGCTGAATTGATAGATTTGTTTATAATCAAAGCAAGGCAAATAGTGCAAGATATAACCACTCAATTATCTTCTCAAGTAAATAAATTATAAACAAATTCCCCCAGCTCTGCTTGTGCTCTTTTTGTGTTGGTGTTTCTGAATCTGGTTGTGGTCAGAAGGTGCTGCCTTTTTTCCTCCAAAAGTGAATTCTAAAATTGCATTAGTCTGTGACGTGCCTGGGAACGTTGATTAAAAATTGCCTGAAGTGAGTCTGCTATGTAAAGTTAGATGACACATGAAGTGTTTGAGAATATAGAGGTTGTGCTTGATTTACAGATTTAGAAAAAATCATTGAGCAGTTCTGAAAGCTGGAACAAAGGGAAGTTGTTGGCAGGTGTTCAGATACTCACAGGCTAAATATTTTACTTATTTAATCAATAAATTGTTCACCACAATGTATTTACTTAGCTCATTTGCTCACAAATTCAGACTTATGTCACAAAAACCCCAAAACAGAACAAACCCCCCAAAAAACCCTCTGTTCTGCATCAAATATTTCAGTCCTTGCTGGAAATCACCCCCCAGTTGACCGTATCTTGCTGTTGTATTCTTCCCTTGCCCAGAAAGAAAAATAAAAAATAATTAAGATCAATGGAAGTGTTCGTTTAAGATGCAATAAAAATTCAATCCAATTATAGCAAGATGGAAAAGAAAACAGCCTTAAAATAATGATGCATCTGTACTAAATTGTTGAATTCTCCCCTGCATTATAATCCTTTCTTCACAGCTCCCATTTGCAGCCAGTTTAAAGCTTTATTATTTAGTCCCAGGAGAGTTTTCTATATTTACATTATTAAAACTGTGTCACTCTTTTTTACAATGCATTTTATATCGACTTAACTATTTGCATTTAATTTATGTATTCATTGGTTTTTACTTACCATGAACCTTTCCAGCTATCTTATGCGTGCACAAAAGTGTCTTCCTTCAAAAGGCACACAGGCTATCAATCATCAAACCCATAATCATTTGGAAAGCAGGTCTTATAAAATAAATTTTAATCCCTAAAATTTCTTGAGAATAGTTTTCTGGTCTGCTCTTTCCTTGGACTAATGAGGAGTAACTCGATCCTGGTGAATGCTAGCACTAAATGCAGTGAAATCACCACTTTTTCATTCGAGCAGAAAAAAACAATCTTCTGCTTTTATGATAGCAGTGACCAACTGAAAGGCCAACATTTCAATAGCCTTCACCCATATTGAAAGAAACAGAAATCCTTCTCATTTCTTAGTGATGAGAATAAAGAATCTCATTGAATCCTCTTGCATTTAAATTTCAGAAAGAAGGAAAAAAACCCACAAACATCTCTCCTGTGACACTGGCACAACTCAGTTGCAAGCCTGTAAGAGTGTTTGTTAGTTTAATCTATTCCAAAATGTTACTGTTGGGGGGTGGAAAGAATTTACAAGATTTGTTATTCCAGAACAACTGGGCAAACACTAGGAATAATTTGGTAGAAAACAGGGTGGTGTTTGCTATTTACCCAGGCACCCTAGACTATTATTTGTCACGATTTCTGCCTGTTTTTAAATGGTGGTTATGCTAACCTGTTGTCTTGCTGTAAACACTGATTACTTGGAGGCAAGCAAAGAATGACAGCAGAACAAGTACAATGATTCTTTTGTTATTTATATTACATTAAAAGTAATATAAGTATTCACTATTAAATTAATATTTATCATCATTATATTAATAAATACTTATTATTCTACATATGAAATTCTGCTTCCTTTTCCTGCTACCTGCTTCCCTGCTCACCACGCTGAAGCAACAATAACAGACTGCTCAGAGGCTCAGACAGTCTCAGCATTTGTACTTATGACCCTGAAGATCTGGATCAACTCGGAAAAGCATCATTGCCATCAACAAAATACACTGTAAGGGTATCCAGACATGTCTGAACAAGTCAATAGCTTTTGCTACTCTTTTTCTCACTTTCTTCTGCCTGTTAGCCTCCTCTTCCTGAATTTTCAGGGACATCTACTTTTCATTAGTCCCATTGTCCCATTAGTCCCGTTGTCCCATTGTCAAGGGAGGTGATTCTGCCTCTCTACTCTGCTTTCATGAGACTCCTCCTGGAGTACTGTGTCCAGTTTTTGAGTCCACAACATAAGAAGGACATGGAACTGTTGGAATGGATCCAGAGGAAGGCCACAAAGATGATCAGAGGGCTGGAGCACCTCTCCTATGAAGACCAGCTAAGAAAGTTGGGTTTGTTCAGTCTGGTGAAGAGAAGGCTCCAGGGAGATCTTATAGTGGCCTTCCAGTACCTGAAGGGGCCTACAAGAAAGCTGGGGAGGGACTTTTTAGAAGGGCATGTAGTGATAGGTCAAGTGGGAATGGTTTTAAATTTGAAGGGGGTAGATTTAGATTGGATATTAGGAAAAAAAGAAAAATCCTTTGCTATGAGGGTGTTGAGACACTGGCACAGGCTGTCCAGGTTGGTGGTGGATGCCCTCACCCTGAAGGTGTTCAAGGCCAGGCTGGATGGGACCTTGAGCAGCCTGGTCTAGTGAGAGGTGTCCCTGCCCATGGCAGAGCATTTGGAACTTGATGATCTTTAAGGTCCCTTCCAACCAAAACCATTCTGTGATTCTCTATTTTCCCTCCTGAAGTCTATCACAACAGGGAGTGTGACTTACAAGGTGCATTGCTAATTAGAGGCTGCACAGAAACCTGGCCATGGGTTGCAAAACAGGCTAAAATGCAAATAAAACGAAACATGCAGACAGATCTTTTAACGTCTAATGCTGCTGAACTAAAGAGAGAAAAGAGCCTTAAAGTACTGTAACAGTTAGCATGGCATAAATTCATTTACCAATTTAATTACTTTTTAGTAATTTGCAAATAAATACCTACTTGTTTGCCTTTCACTATTGTATGCCTCCTTCTCCCTTGATAGTCAACAACTTCCACACTATCCAGATATATATCAACCCAGTACACATATTTATTGACGAGGTCTAGTGTAAGAGCAGTTGGCTGTTCAATTTTAGAGTCTACTATCCACGTCCTGTTCATTCCATCCATGTCACATCTCTCAATCTTGGCAGCATTCCCGTAGTCTGTAAAGAAAAGCTTTCTGTTGAAAGAAAATAAGATGTTGTGAGTTTCAAAGGCTGTGAGCAGAGTGCAAAGCGCCAGGTGGCTCCATGCAAAGTCAGATTTTGTTCTTCATCCTTTCAGGGAGTTCATCTGTCAATAATCCATTAACCCATATTGATAATCATATATTCACCTCAAAAAAAAAACCCTCCAAAAAAACCCAAACCAAAAAAGCCCCCACCGTTATCTTCTAACAAATTCACAATTACAAAGAATTTTATTTCAATCATAGCATACAGAAGTCCTAAATCCATTTCCTTACACCAAGGATCCACTGTGTAAGACTTGTTTCTTAAATGGATGGTATTTATATGCACAGAGTCTACATTACAATCTTCAGTATCTCTTTAGCCAGTATTTCTTAAAAAATGGCAAGATAGTTAAAAATAGCAAACAATGGCAAAACCACAAAGCACTGAGATGGTTTGGAAAACAACTCATTGCCTGCAGGGTATAACAAATACAGTGATCCACACTGTCAGGGATTCGAAAACAGATTTCTAAAGATGTTTTAGTCTGTAGTACATTTGTATCCAGCCTTGGAAGGATGTTCAGGCTTAAAAAAGTTTCTTCAAATCCAATGAGTCATTCCATCCAAGAATAACGGGAAACTGTCAAAGACTTCAAATTGCTACTAAACTTTCCTAACCCAATACTTGATTAGCATTCACTGGGCTTAGTACATGCAAATCAATTTTGATTAACCTGACAATATTTTAACAAGATTACCTATTTGTGAGAGTAAATTACACCTGTAAACTGAAGACCACCTTGCCATGACTTTAACATGCTATAGAGAGTAATCTGATTCCAGACTGAATGTCACCACGACTGCTTTGAGGATCAGGATTTCATTTTCCTAATGAAGTGAATTATCTCCTAGTTTTTACCACTAACAGGAATAACATTGGATCAACAGCACATAAACCTTGAGGTATCTTTACGATAAAGAGCAGTGCTTTACAGCCTTGTAAATCATCATAGAAATTCAGCACTGTAATACGTTTCAGGCTGGAAAGAATACATGCTTGCTAAATAGCCAAATGAGACCCACATCCTTTATTACTATTGCCTACAAATAAAGAAAAGCACATTTTAAATGTAGTTTAAGTGCTTCATGTGCATAATATGATTTTTTTTTAAATCATTAAAAGCATTGAAGGCAGTAGAATTATCTATAGTATATGTACAGCAGCTGTCAAATGCCAAAATTAATTGATCACAGACTTGTAAAACAGGGCTTGAGGAGAATTTGAAAGGTCATGTAGTCCATCACCAGGCCATAAGGCAGAATAAACTTTACCTATAAAATCCTGAGGGATAGCTCCATTCCTGACAGGGATTTCTATTTATCAAAATCATTTTGAATTCCTGTCTTCTCCTTCATTGTAATTCTGTATCCCAGCTGTACTTTAAAGAACATTTTAAAACCCACATACTTAACATTCAGGTCCGTATAAATCAAAAAGTGCATACTACAGATGATGTGCAAAGTATAAATTATGTCTGCAAAGCAAATGTTTAATTTGGAAGGAAAACAGCCGAAGCGCTCTGTGTGTATATTTATATAAGTATATACACTTACACATACATATGTATGTATGTATTTAATCAGCAATAACAAGGCCAACACCTATTACATTTAAACTAAGTTAAGATGTTACATGTACTCTAGTCTACAAGCTGTACTTCTGGAGATGCGATTTAGGTTATTTAATGGAACTTTGAGTCTCAAGATTTAGTAATTCAAATAAAGCTCATTTTGCAATCATAGAACGGAGGGGGTTGTGCTGTGATCAGCCCTCTGCCCTCTGTGTGCATATACGAACGCGTACATACACACAGCTACTACAAAGACATGAAGCTTGACTTCAGACCAACTTCACTTCATTTCTTAGTATCCTTATACAAGGCAACATTCGCACATATCAAAAGCCAGGTATCACAAAACAGACTAATAGACACGTTATAAGTAATAATTATTTGCATTTTACAACTGCATTCTCTTTCCAGAGGAGACAAGAAATTAAATATTTGAATGTCAATGAGAAAGATACAGTAAAGAGCATCTCATTTAAGATGCTTCTCTAGCTTTCAGGGATGGGGGAGCATTTATTTCTTTCTCTAAATATCTGATTTCCATTAACATCATTTGTGCTATGGAAGCTAGTGTGACTTCATGTGTAAATCACATACTTTTCATTTTAAAAATAATTACTCTGCTCGTGGAGACTGAAAATAATAAAACTTTATCTTTTAATGTAGAGGCAAAAGACAGAGCAATAAAGTAGTTACCTAATTGCTGCCATATAATCAAGGTGTGATGAAAATTAAATTAAGAAAATTAAATGCTTTACCATGTAATCTTAAAATGCAATTCAGTAGTTAAAGACTAATGCAGATTTTTTTTACAATGAGGTTTAAATTGGAGTTGATTTATAACACATGAAGCTGACCTGTGATTACACCACATTTCCTTTGCCTTGTGAGTTCTCAAGGATACAACGTAGTAGCACTTATTTCAGCTCAAGACTAAGTTTACTGCTCACAAACAGTGCTGGATTTGCCTATTCATTTTCAGCAGAGGGTGATGGGATCTTTCATCAACTCACAGAGCAATTTCAGCTGGAATACTGGCCACGGGCATCCCCCTGTAGAGCCCTATCACCGTGCACTAGCCCTGACCTTGAGGGACCAGCTCTGTCAGGGACAGGGAGATCTGTGTTCATCGCAGCCTCGATTTCCTGACACTGCCAATGAGGATGCTAATTGAGGCTGCTACAAAATAGTGAACATTTGGGCACTAAACTGAATATTATTAAGGCCAGTTATCTTTTGAAAGCTACAGCCTTCACACGTAGAAATTCCAGCTCTTAGTACGACCCCCAGGTTCTGCCCATTGTTAACCAAGAACAGAAAGGGCAGTCATCTTTGTCAAGCCCCGGTCTTTGCAGGCATCCTGTACTGTTCTTCTCTCAAACCTTTTAAACTCATAAAAGCACTTAGTTGTTTTGTTCCAGTATCTGTCCAGAAGCCCTTGCAGAATGGTTTCACTACTGTTCCAACAGTTAGGATTTTACATCTAACAACTAACAACAATAGGAAGGCTACTTTATGCCTACTGATTTCTGCAGCACCCTTAGTTTGGTTTAAGCAGTCCTCCTCATCTGTCTTGCCCTCCAAAGGTTATTTCTAGATGGCAATCAAATTATTTCAACCCAGAAGCTAGAGATAAGCAAAGAGTCAATCTTTCTCTCCTCATAAGACAGACTCTTTATGTTGCCCTTATGTGCAGCTATTCCAATTTAGGTCACATTGTTGAACAAGCACTGTCAGCACTGGATGCACCGTTCCAGAGAGGAGGTCACCGGTGTCTCTCCGATGGCACTGGAAGTTCCCTGCATCAGCTAGAGATGCAGACATCACTGAAGGCTATTTGCTATTTTCACAGCTCTATTACACTGCTGATTTACAGTCATGCTCTCACCAGCTACTACATACATTCTCCTCCCTCTGCTGATTTCCCAGGGTTTTGCTGACTTCCTCCAGTCTGTGAAATACAACCCATTTCATGACTTAACAACAAAGTCCTAAGAAGTTATAGTTGGCATTTTTCCAGCCAGAGTTTGGTTTCAACTAGGAAAACACAGGAATATTTACTCCACATCTGAGCAACAAAATCTCTGTAACATTTTAAAATGTCCTCAAGTGACCTCAAATAGCAATAAAGTCACGTTACCAAATAAAATTCAGACCAGAGAAGAATGCCATCAGGAGACAAACACTGAAGAGAACTTCTCAGGCCCTGTTCTCATACCAGTGGTCACAGGTTCATTACCTGGCCCTTGAAACACGTAAGGAGAGCTTCTACAGGCCTGCTGTGCTTTCCTGGCAAAGACTTCTGTCCTCAATAGAAACCTCCTTTCAGACCAGATAGCTATTGCGCCTTAGTTCAGCTGCCACACAACGTATGCCTCCCTTATCACCATTGCTCTTTTCCAGTAAGTTCTCTTTCACCCTTTTGTTTTCCAAGCTTTCAGTCCCCACACTGACAATTCCCCTATTTAATTAGTTGAGAAAGAAGTACGTTTTCCTTTATGAAGGCATTTGGATGGCTGAAAACTCAATTTCTGATGCACCTAAGCCAAATACTGTGTAGCACCATCAGACATTTGGGGAAAAAAATGTCACAGTTCCCCAAGTCTTAGGCAAAAACACCACTACCCATGTATGGAACGATATTATAAAGGTACTGTGAAGTAGTTCTCAATTTTTTCCTGGCATATACAACTGTGTTTCACAGTTGAGTGTATTTGTGTGTCATTATTATTATTTTTTACTCTTTATTTCCCCCTTCAGTCTCTCATTACTCTTTGCAGCAGGGAAGAGTTACACTTGTTACCATATCCAGAAGACCATCTATTTAGCTGCCAGGCCTCAGACTCTAGACTGTTCCCTGCACAACTCACAAGGCAGCCTATTCCTACTTTTTATTGCTTCTTTAATTCCCAGGTCGGCTTGTAAACCTCAAGCTCACATGAGGAGAAGTAAAACGTGCTTTCAGGCATGCCTGAACAGGACAGAAGTGCAGAAAATAAACCACCACACACCTGGTAATATGCTGTGGTTTAAAAGCAAAGGCAAGAGTGGAGGCTAACTGGACTCAGGTACCATTTTTATGACATTGAATCACAGATGTACCCACCCACCCTGTCCTGCAAGAGGGACGACACAGTATCCTACTGAGTTACGTAAAGCTCATCTTAACACTACTGTCTGTGAGAGTCAAACAGCAATGCCGAGGAAAATACCACCTTGCAACTGCACATCTTTTTGTCCCTCTGGTCTTCTCTTGTCAGCAAAAACACTAAGTAGTAGAAGCATAAAAATTGTAAGTCCATGGACATTTAAAGGATAACACCTGCTTAAGATGAAGAAGCAGAAAGGATGATCTTTTGAACTTATTACAGGTCCACCATTTTAGTAGCAATTAATTGATATATATATATGTGTATATATATATATATGTATGTATATAAAGAAGACTTCTTTCCTAGACAAAGTTACTGCTGTGGACCAGACCCATCTTGGAGTAAAGGGAAGTAGTTGACAGTATACCTCCACAGGAGCTAAGAGCAGTATTTAATTTTTAAAAATCACACTGAAAGGCTCATTATAAGGCATTCTGCTGATCTTAAGAGAAATGTTGCTTACTAAAAACCCCCTAACTGTGTGCTTTGGAAGGTATGAGTGACTGACACCATGGTAGATGCTTTTTTTCCTCATTTAGAGAGGAAATTACAGTGTGGGGAAATAAATAATCTGAATTGGCATAACATAAATGGGGTGCATTAAATAAAATAAAATAACCAAACATATTTAAAACCCAATGAGACCGTTGGCATTGAATGGAACCAGCCAGACACGCTATAGGACACACTGTAAACACAAACGGGGACTGGAACAAGCAGGAAGCCTTCTTCAGAAAGGATGATCAAAATATGTAATTTAGAAGTCTGCATGAAAATATCCCTGGGATTTGTGGCTGACAGGCAGGAACACTGCGCTGCCATCCAGAGAGACCTGGACAGGCTGGAGAGCTGGGCAGTAAGAAACCAGATGAGGTTCAACAAAAGCAAGTGTAAAGTCTTGCACCTGGGAAGGAACAACCGTTTCTATCAGTACAGGCTGGGGGATGACCTGCTGGAGAAGAGCTCAGTGGAGAAGGACCTGGGGGTCCTGGTGGATGACAGGTTGGCCATGAGCCAGCAGTGTGCCTCGGTGGCTAAGAGAGCCAATGAGATCCTGGGGTGCATCCGGAGGAGTGTAGCCAGCAGGTCAAGGGAGGTGATCCTCCCGCTCTACTCTGCCCTGGTCAGGCCCCACCTGGAGTATTGTGTCCAGTTCTGGGCTCCCTGGTATAAAAAGGACAGGGATCTCCTGGAGAGAGTCCAGAGGAGGGCTACGAAGATGATAAAGGGCCTGGAGCATCTCCCCTATGAGGAAAGGCTGAGAAGATTGGGACTGTTCAGCCTTGAGAAGAGAAGACTCAGGGGGGACCTAATTAATGTTTACAATTATCTTAAGCAAGGGATACAGGGGGAATCAGCCAGCCCCTTTTCAGTGGTCTGTGGAGACAGGACAAGGGGCAATGGCTGCAAGTTGGAGCATAGGAAGTTCCGCACCAACATGCGGAGAAACTTTTTCACAGTGAGGGTGACAGAGCACTGGAATAGACTGCCCAGGGGGTGGTGGAGTCTCCTTCTCTGGAGATATTCAAGACCCGTCTGGATGCCTATCTCAGTGAAATGTCCTAGGGAGCCTGCTTCGGCAGGGGGTTGGACCCGATGATCTCTCGAGGTCCCTTCCAACCCCTACAATTCTATGATTCTATGATTTTCACTTGTGAAATACAGCTTACGGTACCAGGAGATCCATCTACTGGATTCTCAAGGGGGGCCACCATACAGCCCTGTTTCTGATTTCTACTGTGCTTAATAAAAATGAATGTGATAGGATTTCATTTACGTTGCAATATTTAATGGCATGGTTTATAACATGGTCCAGGAACATTTTCCCCTCTGTTGATGTTTAAGTTGATTTCTGGGTTCAGTAGTTTTCCTTTTCCATCTGCATCGAAAGCAAAAGAAATCAGCCACACTCAGCCCATTTTTGGCAGTCAGTGAGCCATGAACCTTAGTGTACCAGACAAACCTTAGGTTACTTGCTAACACACCCACACTTAGAACAATCACCAGGTTTGGGGAAAGGAATGGTTTTTCCTAGGGCAGGTACATAAAAGTCATTGGATTTAGGCATTTGGGCTCCCCTCCCATCTTTTTAGCACCTTCATTGCCTTGAGGATAATTTCTCCTCGCAAATCCACGTTAATTTAGGGGGGCTAGAAACCAGCAGGCTCTCCAGCAACATGCCTTGATTTATCTCAGCAGCATTGGTAGGATGTTTTTATTGGTAGATGTTTTTCGGGTTACATAGGACTGAAATTCTATTAAAGCTCCTCGTGACTCCTGCAACGTAAAGGAGGACTTAAATTCCAAATGTTCCTAATATTTTGCAATCCTAACAATGATTAATGAGTACACAAGAGTAAAATAATAATGGTTTCTTCTCAGAGCTGCAGATGCAGTGCCACACAGGATGAAGCCCAGAGCTGAGCTGCAGATAAAAGTAAAACCCAGTTAGCCCCGCTCCACAGAGCCAAGCTCAAGTCACCCTTTGTGACCCAACACAACATTGGCAAAATCAGCAAAATCTCAATCCAAACGCCCGAGGAGGGACTTCTGTACTAAAATACCTTTGGTTTTGCATGGAAATTAGCAGTTCAAAACAAGGCTGTGTTATTTGCACTAACAGAGGTGGCACTCTGAGCAGCAAACAGGGTCAAGAGCTGTGAATTTGGAGATGGATATGGACAAAAAGAGCAAATCTGGATCACCACTCAACTAGCTGTGAATTGTCATCATTTGTGAAGTTCTTAATGGACAGAGCAGCACAACATGGGGAAAAGGAGAAAAATCCTGCAACTTTTTTCTTTTGTTTCCTACTAAAACTGCCCATTCATAGAAATACACTTTGCAGGGGAATCAACTTTTTTAAAGGGTAGACAATGGCAGGACAAGGGGGATGGAGTGAAGCTAAAGGAAGGAAGGTTTAGATTAGGTATTAGGGGGAAGATTTTTACAGAGAGAGTGGTGAGGGGCTGGAACAGGCTGCCCAGAGAGGGGGTGGGTGCCCCATCCCTGGAAGTGTTCAAGGCCAGGTTGGATGGGGCTCTGGGCAACCTTGTGTAGATCCAGGCCTGAAGTTGGTGGCCCTGCCTGTGGCAGGGGGTTGGAACTATGTGATCTTTGGGGTCCCTTCCAACCCAGACCAGTCTGTGATTCTATGATTTAAACCTAAATTGGTTTGCAATCGACAGGAAACAATACAATATCCCTTGACACAGAACTATGCATTTTCAGAGATGTTACGAAATGAGCGTACAATGATAATTCAGGACTTTGATTTCTTATCTTGTTTTTCATGCTCTACTACCAGTTTAAGCCATCAAAACAAAATCTAACACAGAATTTTTCAAGTGTGATCCTTTCGATTTTAGAGGGGATAAAAGCTTTCATTTTTTTAAAGGTCATAATGACCCTTAAAGAGCTTTGTCCCCTCCCTTTTGTACTGAAATAAACCTCTGCAGGGACATATCTGCAAAAGGCACTCCAGTGCATCTATCTATCATCTCTGCATGCAGAAGGAAGAAAATACGGTAGTGAGATGTATAGTTGACTTTCTATCTTATGGTATCTTTTTACAGTTTCAATTTTCTCTCACAAGCTGTACCTTCTTCACACTCAAAAGTAAATACACACCAAACTCACATCAACCCCACCATGTTCTCTGTCTTGCTCCATTTCTGAATAGGTGTGAGTTTCCATACACACTAAAAAAAAAAATGCACACCTGGAATATAAGACCAATAAATAAAAGACAAACAGCCACAAAAAACAAAGATTCAATTCATAGCTTTAGCCAGAGGATAAAAATGAGAAGAAGTTTTTTTCTTCCACTCACTGTTGTCATAATAGTTGTCTGGTTTTTCTTCCCCAACATCAACAATAAGATTACTGCTATGAGACGTACTCTTGAGAAACTGCATCCCCCTAGCATATATCAAATATATACTTGCTTAATCTGCTTTCAGTCTAAATACAATTCAATATCCTTTCATTAAAGCAGTGTAATTACCCTGAGTAATTTTGTGAAACGGTGCGTTTTCATTTTATCGCTCTTTTTTTCTGAACAAAAAGGATTACAGAAACATGGTTTGGGTGGGAAGGGAGCTCAAAGTCCATCTAGTCTCAGCCCTCTGCCCTGGGCAGGGACAGACGTCACCAACCCAAGGTGCCCGAAGCCCCATCCAATCTGGCCTTGAACCCCGCCAGGGATCCAGGGGCAGCCACAGCCTCTCTGGGCAGCCTGTCCCAGAGCCTCCCCCATGAAGGATTTCTGCCTTATATCAAACACAAACCTTCCCTCCTTCAGTTTAAAGCCATTCCCCCTTGTCCTATCACTCCCTGCCCTTGTAACCAGTCTTGCTCCAGCTTTTTCCTTAGATACATCAGGACTTTGAAAATTTATTCACAATATAAAGTTTTACTGCAAGAATCAAGTTGTACCTCTTCTGACACTTTTTTTCCATAAATACATGTAAAGTTTTAATAACTTGTTATACTTTAAAGACACATTGCAGATGTATTAATGGATTCATTAAGGGCCCTGAACACAAGTAGTTAATTTGTCAGGTTACCACCATGCATCTGAAAATGTAGGGATCCACATTTAAATCAGAGGCAGAAATTTGGAAGAATTTCAGGCTATACCTGCACTTTCCCTCTGTTCCTACAAGCTCATCAGTTCAAATAAGAATGAAGAAACTTTGAGAATTCCAAGTTTATCACAAAGCAGCTGTGCCAAGAATTCGTTCTTTACAGCCACTCAAACTCTTTGTAACATACTTTACATCACCACTTAAGTAGACTTTTAACAGGACAGCCAAATAGAATCAGAGAATGATGATACTGCAGAGAAGTCTTTATAGTTTTTGTAAAATTATATATACACTTCCAAAACAATTTCAGACAGGCCTTTATATGTTTATAAAGTGTGTGTTTACATCAAAATCATGTGCGCGCTGCTGTTAGATACAGTTAAATCTGTAACTCTGAGCTGGCAAATAGTTCTTAGGTTATCCTGTGTAATTACTTCTGAGGATGAGACAGATAATTTCCACTGCTGTGTATTTTATCAATACACAAGATCCAGTGAAATAATATGGCCACAGAAAACTGCAATTCTATTCCTTCATTGGAAACACAGGTTCTGACATAGATGCCATCTTTCAAACTCATCTGGGGATATGTATTTTTAATGAAATAGTTTATTATTCTGCTTTGAGTTATTTCTGCAACAACAAAAAAGTGCCACTTGACCATGTATAATATTTACAGGAACCAACACACAGAGCAGAATACACCTATTCCAAGAGTCATTTTCAAAAATTTAATTAGAATTGTACTGAAGCTCTTTCGCAGGGAAAAAAAAAAACACAAACATAAAAAAAAACCCAGCGTACTTTTCCTGAAGCTATTTAATTTTCACAATATCCTATTATATTCAGTCAGACTATTTTTTTCTTCCACTTAATAAACAGCCTTTTCCTTTAGTGGAAAAGAGACGATTTTAAAAATTATTCTTCAAGAACGGGGAGGACACACAACAAAACCTCAAGGTTGGAAGAGACCTTTAAGATCATCAAGTCCAAACAATCCCATCCTATGCTAAACCATGTCCCTAAGTACCTCATCTACCCTTTTTTTAAACACATCCAGGGAAGGTAACTCAGCCCCCTCCCTGGGAGGCCTGTTCCAGGCCCCAACAACTCTTCTCAGTGAAGAACTTTTTTCTTACATCTGATCTGACCCTGCCCTGGTGCAGCTCTGTGCCGTTTCCCCTTGTCCCATCTCCTGTCACCTCTCTACAACCTCCCTTCAACAACACACACACAATGGGGAAGTTTTCATTAATTGTTCTGTAGGTATAGGAGAAAAAACAGACACAAGAAGAACCCTGAATGTATGCCTGGCTGGCAGCCTGATGAAACTCAGGCTACGAGGAAAGCAGCCTGGAACTTCAGAGATTTAACTTTGGTCCTAGAGCTCTGTTCAGCTCTGGAGCAAATCAGGGCAGCGCTGGCAGCGAGTCGCTTTTTGAAAATGACTGTCTGTTATTGCCCAAACAGAATCCCACTTCTCCAGTGGCTTTTCCTTCCCAGAATTTGAGGTACTGCCCTTTCAACCTGGTTCAAGAAACATGGACTAAAAATCCTGCACCCATTCAGTGTGTCAGATTTAAAAATCACAGATTTTCTACATCACTGACCTCAGCACAACACAGATGTCCCACTTCAAAACAGGAACGCTCGGTCTTTAAATCTGCAATTTGTCAACAAACTTTTTCTGGAGTTACAGAGCAAGGGAAGAGCAGCATTTTTGCAATATTAATTTATTTAAAATTTATTATTAATGTGAAAAAATAAATTATAGCCGTTCTTCCGCCTTGGTATTTTATGACCTATACCAGATTAAATGTCAGTAATAGCTGGCATTTGAGAACCTGTCTCATCCATCTTATACAGAAAACGTTACAATAATCATCATTATATAGGATTACATTAAAGTAATACAAAATCCACAGTTTGCAAGCTTTAGGAATCTCAGGGCTCGTTCTTCACAGGGACACCTGAGGAAAGGCTAGGATTATAATTAGAGATGTACTCTTTAGATCCCCAAAGCTTCAGACCCCATAAAGATGGATGATTGAAAGTCATGATGAATTAACAGTCAACACCAGGGACAGGGATTTCTTCTTTCCAGCACATTCATGGAAGAATATATCAGAGGCTATGAAATGCTTCTGACTCTGAAAATCACAGCCTTGTCCACTGCTGGAAGCTGAGAGGTTTGCTGTGTGAAATATGACTGTTTGCTGGTTTTAGACTTGCTTTCTCACCTAAGCATTTCATCTTGCTACTGGTGTGAGAAGTCACATCTGGGATGCTATGCTAAAGACCTGTGCTAGTACATTCTTCAATACCACTGTCCTCACAGCTCTTGGCTAAGGTTTCAGTCATTAAATATAAATCAAAGGAAAAGATGATCTTGGATGAAGCCATGGGCCATGCTCTAAAATAATTAACTTGACAAAAAAAAAAAATTGCTTTTAACTTATATATATATATATTTAAAATATAACTTTATTTCTATAAAAACATAATTTAAAGAAAACTTCCCACACACCAGTAACTTCCCTATACACCAAAGGGGAGCAAATTCATGTTGTGTGGATCTACAGAAGCAAACACTAACACAATGAACTCTTAAGCTGGTTTAAATCATGCACAGGGCTAGTCACCCCAGAGTGGAATATAAAAGATTCAGCCTGTGTTGACAGGAATGGACAGGGCTGATCTTTACCTCAATATGCAGCTTTCCCTGGGGACCGAGCAGTAAACTTTGGAGGCTAGGGAATTACTCTGATTTAATTGATGATCCCAATCTGTGACCAGCATCAAGGAGGGACTCAGGGCTCACCAAGGAGGGAAAATACTATAGAATATATCTAGCCAACCCTAAAAACAGAGCAAAATAAAATAAACCCCGAGATTCTCATCCAACACTTCCATGTTCCTGTTTAGAAATCTCCTTTCTTTAATATTTTTTGTGAGGTAATAAATTCTGAAGTGAGTATCAGAGCTTGACCTACATCCCGAGTTTCTGATCAAATATCTTCTGCTGGAAGATTGGTTCGGACACTGCAAGGCTTGTTAACAGCACATCTTTATGCAGGTCTGCAGAGCCCATAATCTCCCCACTACACATTTCCTAGCTGGAGCACTATTTAATGTCAGCAACAACCAAACTATTTGATGCCATGCCTCGCCTTGGCATTTGACAGCAAGTAAGGAAAAATATGCAGTTCTGCTTCTCCATTAACAACCAGCTAAACAAGTAATTTTCCCCCCAAAAATGTAGTTGCAAATTAAATGGAAAAAGAAAAAAAAAACCCTACAAAACAACACCAAACCACCAAAACAACCCAAACAACCCAAACCCCCAAAGAGCAAACATATCCCCCAACCACAAAACCAAAGCCTGGCCTGAAACAACGATCATCGACAAGGAATTATCATGGTAATAGAAAGGAAAAAGCGAAGCCTGATTTATATAGAATCATAACATTTGAAATTCAGTAGGAAGTACTGCATTTATGTTATTTTCTCTCTTTTGAGATCATGGTCTCTAAGTCTTGGGGATATTTTTTTCTTAAACAAAACTCAGTTTTGGTTAAGTGACAACAAAATTGTTGTATTCCAAAGGCTCTAGTGTTTTTGCTGTTGTTGTTCTAGTCTTGATCTCCTAACCTTTAATTTGCAGCAGCTAGCCCTAGGGGGAAGGCAGAATTACTCATAATACTCCTACTAATTAGTGCCTAATCACTAAAACTAATAGGAAACTGCTAGACAAGTGACAGGTGTGCATATGCAGGCTTTGAAGCCAATGAATGTTGATTTGAAACAACTATGTAAACAGCAGAAGGATTTCTACTTTGACTTCCAAAGGCTGCCACGACTGAGCACCTACCAATGACCTGCAACGCTACTGGTTCTAATTCCAATGTGGCAGAGAAGTTATGCAAACCATAATTGTCCAGAAGTGCTCGTGTCTGCACCTCTAGTTTCCAAACGCTTTCACAAATCTTTTCTCAAAGTTCTGCTGAATGCTATGAAGAATATGAGGGAAAATTTCAATACATGGCAATAGATGCACACAGAGTCCATTCTGCTGTCCCTGGTTTTGTACCAATAGACGTGACAACCAGAAGTTCCAATACTGAGGCAGGAACAGGTCTGAGCTGTTCCAACTGAGATCACAAGGACAGGAAAACAAGAGGCAATAAAAGCTTTTTGCAGCCACATGCTATGGTCCAACTAAGGAATCCCTGGCTTCTTGGAAATGCTTCCAAAACATGGTCCTGCCCCTCACCGAGCTGCAAATAACCTGCCCCAGCAGAGCACTGACACCAAGGGGGATGCCCTTGCTCAGGAGATCAGTCAACAAGAAGTTGCAGCACATCTGAGGAGGAATTTAGGCATATTTCCACATCCATCTTTTCTTTCACAAACACTTAGCATCACAGAATCATAAATTTAAGGCATAACTCAGCAGTTCAACGCAGCTGCTTGGAATTTACAGTATTGTCACTTTTTTTTTTTTCCCCTTCTGCTCAGCCAAGCTCTGATAAGAGGTTATTTCTAAGAGGTTATTTTTTCATCCTGAGGGTTTTTGATACTTTTCAATTCATGGCAATGGCTAAATACACGTAACTGCTGAAAGCTGCATTATCCTCTCATTAAAAACAACTTCATTGCCTATGACAGTGACCGCAATAAATCTCTTTTTCCTGAGAAACCAGTCACGCAGAGTTTGCTTTCAACAGCTTGCTGCCTCGTCTTCCCTGACAAGATTAATTGATTCTTGATTAATATTTGTTGAGCACCATATGCAGAAAACTAGTATATTGCTACCAATTAGACAAACTATGTTCTGATACAAGTTATTTAATGACTCTAGAGCAAGGCTTGTCCCCTACTGACCCCTTAACTCGAATGGGATGTATCGAGGGAACTGCTTTGCGTCCTCTGAGTGTGAGCAATAATTCTACAGGCAAAGATTTCACTCACATATTTCTAAGTTGTAAGTTATGGTGTTTGCTTGGAAGAGTATAATGGTTTCCAGTCCTGAAGGATTCTTGTTATTTCACAGGATGAATGACAAACATTTATTATCTTCACTTTATATAGACTTTATTTATTTATAAGTAAAATATGGTCATTGGGTATTAAATCCTTATCCAAAATTACACCTTATCACAGGGCTGGTATTAATGTCAACTAGTCAGAATTAAATTTCATTCACTCAGATAATCAAGAGAAAACACAAGAAGCTTAATAAGGCAATTTCCCCTCTGGAAGAAAACAAAATCTGATTTTTCTTAGTACAATACTGATTAAGATCCAATATCTACAAACCACAGGCGTAGAAACCGACAATCAACTTCAATTGTGGTTTGCTTTTTTTTTTTTTTAAATATTTTTGTCAGTGTTCATAGCTGCTCAATGAACAGCATGTGGACCATCAAATGGTATTCGGTTTGAAAATTGATAAAGAATTGCTACTGTTCGTGCCAAATAGGGATTAACTTATTTTACATCTTTTAGTGGCCTTTCCTGTCTCCTGTTTATCCAAAAACATTTGCAACCATTTCAAAGAAGAATGTTTTACCACTGGCTGCAACAGCACTTCCAGCTACAATAGTCTTCAAATACACACTCTGAGTCGTGCCTCCAAAATTGTTTTTGGAAAAAACTTTCTCAACCAAAACCACATGACTTCAGGTGTTGTTAGGAAATACATATCATGGGTTTAGAGAACCAGCAAAGCAGATCAACAGCTTCTATTCACATGGCATTCAGAGGCAGCTTCTAACTCCATGTTCTCTCCCCTCTCCCAAGGATTACAAGCGCTACCTTCGTTCTTCGAAACCTAGCTTGAGACACAGTTAGTGCTCAGAATTAAGGCACTTGTCTGAAGCCTTTTTGGAAGCTGCTAATTGCCATGAGGGCAGGGCATGCACAAAACCTGAAAGATGTCTGAAATCTTCCATATATATATATATATATGTTACTGGCTTGAAATTTACCATCACCTTTGAGTGGATCATTCTAATCCCTATTTACTGAGTCATCTGCTGCTATTTTCCACATGAAGCTTGTCTCATTTCAAGAACAGTGAAAGCCTGTGCTGGCATGACAAAGTACTTTATAGGAAAGCTGTATCTGTAATACACTTGCTGTACTTGTTACAGAATTCTGAACATAAGTAATGAATTAAACAAGAGACAGCAGGAAGCAACCGGGGAATCACGGGATTAAAGAGGCTGTATGCCAATCCAGAGGCACAGCATCCACCTCTGCTCCAAACACACCTTTTTTTTTTTTTTTTGGAAGTATTGGTAAAATTGATTAGCACACAAATGATCTATTAGCTCTTGCAGTCACCCACTGGAGAGGCCTGCCCCAGGCTGTGTGCATCCCCAAGGAACGAGGCCGTGCCATACCACCTCATCCCATGCTCCACTCACCATTTGCAAGGATCCCATTTCCAGATTACCAACTCAAGTCAAAAAAGTCACAAGCCGTTTCAAAGCAAGCCTGCAAATCTACCTCCTGAGTCCTGGAACACTGAAAATGTGGAGATGTAATAGCAGTACTAACTCCTGAGTACTATGAGGAAAAAGAAGCAGCAGGTTTGGAGGGGAGGGGGAATCAGTACACCCTGCTGATACCTGCACGCACCATTTCTGTTACAAGCCACCTGAGATAGAATTGGATCAAAAGACAATTTCTGAAAACAACTAAACTGGAAAAAAAATGAAGAAAGAATTGCAGAAAAATAGAATAAAAATACTTTACAGGTGATGTATAGGATTATGCTTGCGTGCACAGTAATTAGATTATGCCAGCATGAACTGATGCATTGATACCTGAGCTCTCCAAGCTACCTCCCAAATTTTAATATCAATTCTAAGACTATTTTCATGCTGAAAGACGTGACAGTTACAGCTCATAGCATTAGAAATATATGAAAAAAATGGGATTCCAGCTTATTTATGATGCACCTCACCTAGTCTCACAGGCTTTATATGCCCAACCTGCCCTAAGCAGTCACAGACTGGCTCTTCCTCTACTCTACACAGGACTGCCCCACTCAGTCTCCAGGCCACTGGGCACATGGCAACACATGTAGATGCATTTTAGAGCTAGTTAACTGGTTTCATCAACTAATTAGCTTTACATTTAGGACAATAAAAAGCAATATAAACCCCAGTAATAATGCTGAGTACGTTATATCACACGTGCTGCAAGGACAGCAGAAAAGGAGGTACAGACCTCTTTGTGCAGGGGAGGGAGGTGCATCCCCTGACCAAGATTTATCAACGGAGAGAGATGTCTTTAATAAAAGCAGCAGCTACAGTTTGAGGAGAAGATTCCCTTTTGGGAAGGCACACCTTCAAGATTGAAAGCATATCACGGTATGCCTACATGTCAGGAAGGTTTAACTTCTTTATTTTAAACCAAAATTGATGTACACTGATACAAGCAGGGACTGGATCAGAAAACAGCCTTGTGGGTTTTGGGGGTGGCCAGGGGGCAGATTGTTTGTTTGCTTGCTTTACAAAATGAAAGCAATAGTCTACAGGCATAATTAACAAAAGCTATTTCAAGACTATTTTTGTTACATTTATACATTATTTGCCGTCAGAAAAATAATTAATATCTACTTTGCATATTAATTGCAATAGCAGTTAATTTACTCTAATCAGCCTGAGGTGAAGGGAGCACGATTAACTCAAGGCTTCCCCCCATTTGAACATAATTGTCCTTCTCTGATGTAACCCCAGTGAATAATCTTACCGTCTCCAGTACTGTTTTAATCACTCAAACTCCTCCCTGCTCTCTGACAAGGTGGTAGATAACCTGGGCTGGCACGTAGAACACACATGCTGCAGAGAACTTAGTTCCTTTCTTACTGCACTGGAAGGCATCTTCCTGGTCTGTTCACTTTTTATTCCGAAAGAGGGAAAAGAGCAGTAAAGACATTACTTATGTTCTTTAAGGGTGTCCCTGTGTTCAGCAACCAGTAATTGCTCAATACAGCCTGCTTCTTGATGGTACGTGGCAAGGGATGTGCTGACTTGTCAAAGCATAATGGAGAGAGCGCAGCGGTGACACTCAGCACAGCAGATCATATGGTGCCCAAATCCCAGCGAAACCCACGGCAGCATAAAGGATAAACCCCTGGGAATAAGTCTGCACAGATGCTATTGAAAATCCCGATTGCTTTCTTCCCATGTCTAAACGTCTCTGAAATCCAGTCTTTATCCCCAAGAATTCTGATTCAAACAAGAATTCACAACACAAGTTATGCACGGCAATAGGAGAGCGTGAAGCCCTTTGAACTAGGAGTCACAGTAACACTATTTAATTGTAATGCACAGCTACATCCTTTCTGTTATTGTTGGGTTTAGGGGGGTTGGGGCATGTGTGTGTATTAGGGCTTTTGTTGGTTTGTTGTTGTTGCTGCTGTTTTTTTTAATTAAACGAGTAATTGAGGCTGTTGCATGTGGTGAACTCAATTAAATATGTCAAGATGCGTTCAAAACACTCTCTCTAAACTCTGCCACTCAAAGTCCAGGCTGGACCATCAAATCTGCAAGTATCAGACAACTGTAAACAGGAAATAAATTACCATCCAAGCACTGTGCTATTAAATGTATCTTGGCAATGGCAGCACTGAACTCAGTAGCTACACAATGGCTGCAAAGCTAAAGACAAATCCAAAGGTGAGGAAAAATTAAAGCAAAAGGAAGTGTAGATTGGAGAGAGCAGGATGTTTCTTTTCTTTATTGGTTACATTATTCATCATTAGGAGGTTGGTTGAACGGTTTATGAAGCAGTGATTCTGGCATCACATGAAATTTCCTGTTAGAAAAGCAGCAGAGCGTAAGAGATACCCCACTGGCATGGTTAAATCTGTTGCTGAGTAGATGTTTTTTTCCAGTCAATGCACCTTCCTCAGTTTCAGAGAGCCTGCACTGACATTTCTTTTTGAAGCTTTGGCGCCTTCTAATACTAATTAAATACACAGAACAAAAGCAGTAAGAACATGCCTTAGACACACACAAAACCAATCTCTGCTCTAATGAAACTTGTTTATTTATATATTGACAAAAAGCCTCATTGAGCGAATATCTGGTGGCTATAGACTTGTCCTCCACCTGTATTGGAGGACTGGTGATACCTGAACCTAGAAGTCCCCGACATCATACAAGGACCTCCTGTGGACACAGCTTTCACAAGAAGTTTCCTCTTTCATGGTAGCCTTGAAAGTTTCCACACTCATGTCAACACAGAATCATGGCTGGAAAACACCTTCAAGTCCATCAACATCATCAAGTCCAATCGTCAGTGCTACACCACCATAACCTCTCAACCATCTCCCAAAGCACCTGGTTTTTGAACAGCTCCAGGGATGGTGATTCCACCACCTCCCTATGCAGCCTGTTCCAAAGCTTCACCACTCTTGCGGTGAAGAAATTTTTCCTAGTATCCAATCTGAACTTCCCCTGTTCTCTCTTGTCCTATCACTAGTTATTAGGGAGAAGAGATCAACCCCCACCTCACTACACCCTCCTTTCAAGTAGCTACAGAGAGCCGTAAGGTCTCCCCTCAGCCACCTCTTCTCCAGCCTCACTCCTTCAGCTGCTCCTCATAAGACAGGGGTTATCCAGGATAGAACACAATGTTTTGCAGAACAGAAAAAGTTTTCCCCAGCAGCTCTACTATTGAAACATCAAAACATAACAACCATCAAGACAAACAAACAAAAGAAGTCCAACCCATTTTGATGCCAGAAATCCTTGGCATCAAGTTACTCTTTATTCTGGAATGTTCTCCTTGAATCACGCTTGCATACAGCCTCAACTGAAGAAAGCTGCTCTGAAGGGCAGGAGGTCTGTGTTAAAGATACCTGGCTATTCCCATATTCACAAGAGATAAGCTGTTTCAAATCGATGCTCGGCAGTTTTTAAACCACACGCTGCCATCACATGTTTATGAAAACACGGGCTATTTATAGAAAAATAATTGGACATAAAGCTGTTCAGTGCTCATAACAGATCACTGGACATTAGGGAGACACTCATTAATCTTCGTTTCAATTTGGATGGGAATGCATTCTGCTCAGTGTACAGAAAGGGAAGCAGCAAGAGCAGAATACACGTTCCACTTGCTGTTGGTTGCAGGATGCCTCCTCTAATGTCACGTTATGCAGGCAGTGATCCAAGAAAATCACAGGGTAAAAGGACTGAAAAGGATGTTATTTATTAAGCTTCTTTTCAAGTTCTCCTAATAAAAATACCCTTGATAATCAGTCAGTCATAACAAATACTCATTAAATTTCCATCCTTCTCAAAGCACTCAGCAAAAGCAAGGTATTTTTAGGGGTGGTGAGGTTGAGGTGTAGAGCAGTGAGCTCACACAACTGACAAGTATTGAAACAGGAACAAAGAAACTTTGGAAGTTTTTTTTAGCACTTACACACATGCCTTATCCACCTATTTATAGTTGGGTCCATACTACACCCCAAACAGACAGCATGCCTAGAGCTTAACTACACCATCAAGTGACAGAGATGTGTTGGCATCACCTTGTTTGCTAGGTGTAGCAAATATTTGCTTTTATTTCCCAAGCCCTGGATTGCTGTAAACCAGCTTATAAATCTATTGAGTATAAAACCTCAAAACTGTATAATTTGGCTCCTGCAAAATTATTTCAATGTGCTGCAGAAGATGATGCTACACAGCCATGACACACACACACACACAAAATAATCGTAAAGCCAAAGTGCTTAGGTCTTTCTTCTCCTAAAAGCACAGCTACAATGCTTAGTAACTCACCTTTTTTGGTAAGGTTTCATTAGGTCTTTCCCTACCTTTTTGGTACAGTCTTTAGGTCTTTGCCACAAGCAACACTGCACAGCCACAACTACAGCTGCTCTAATTAAGACAAGGTACTTAATTTTATCAACACAATGCATGCATGTTCTTTGTTTTGCCCTGTTCCTCTGAGAAATTTCTCAGGCACATTTCTGTGCAGAGGAGTCACTCCAAGGGACTGAGATTTTGCAGCTGAACTGCCTTAGACTCCTTATGCTCCCTGATGCTGAGATCCAGTTGCCTTTTGCATGCTGGATTCACACCTGAATTTTCAAGGACACACACTCACTGAACAGGAAGGTGCACATACTGGCTGGGGGTTCTCCCACCATCAGTTTTTACATCACTGCTACAATAAACACTCCAGCACCCCCCATGAGTGTTGGGCACTTGCAGGTTGGAGTTAAAGACTAATCATTGTTCCACCTACCTGAGGTTTCTTTTCAAAATCACAGAGCTGCTTCAGTTCCTTCTTTTACATCTACTCCCATGGTAAAATGAAACCCAGCCTATTATTTTTTCTTTAGCCTAAAATCCTGCCTTCTCCCAAGCCTCTCCACCCACATGTTCTTTCACACTTAACACTAAGCTACTCAACTCCTTAACCACATGCTTACCCTCACCCAAACCCATCACCTGACTGCATTAAAGCCCTGCCCCTTGACTGAGAGCCATGGGGGTTAAAGCAGTCTCAGCTGTCTCCCTTTTGGAGATAAAAGGCTCAATTCCTTCAGCTTGCTTTTGAGATTGTGAGTTTGGCATTCAATATAGAGTAATTGCATACTCTTGAAAAGAGCTCATGTCACACATAGATAAATTCCCAGTGTTTTAAAAACAGGAAGAATTTTCAAATGCAAATAATGATTAGATTTGGTTTGGTTTTTTTTCATTTCTGTCACAAAGCTGTTCTATTTTTTTTTCCTTTAATCTATCATGATTGTAGCTATAAAGGCACTGATGGATAATAAGCATTTTTTTAATTCAATTAAGCATTTTTAAGCAGCAATATGCTTCGGGGACACTGGCTTGAAGCACAAAATGAAAAATAAAATGACATGGTGAAAGGTAAATCCTACCAATCTTATGTTTTAAAATACAATTAGAGAAGACTCAAATCTTACAATGTACAGTTTTTTTCTTTAAACTGTACCATATAAGCAAATACATGTGCTACATGGAAAATCTCACCCACAGCAGCCAGGATATGGTCAGCCAGTGCAAAGCATCCCTGATGCCAACACAACTGCTGTCTGACCTTTGCCTTCTAGATCTGACTTGGGAGAATGGTGCTAGAACGAGAAAAAAAGCAAATCCCACAAAGCAGAACTGGAACAACTTTCTAAGCTGTGTCTAGACCCAGCAGTAACACAGGAAAGGTTCTCCACAGGAATTTTCCAGGCTTCTTTAAATCTACTTTTTGCTATAAATGAATGAAGCAATGGGGCTATGCATGGATGTCTGAAGTTTCATGAGTCTTCCTAGTTAGGAATTTATATCTGGTAGCCACAGGCAAGATAAAATATGTATCTGCAGGAAATCAGAATGGTAACTAAGAGCCACCTCCCAAATAAGGCTTTAGCATCTTCCCTTTTTACTTTTCCTGGTTTTATAGCATAATTTCTGCTGAAGCTGTTTCCAAGAACACCTAATCCTACAGAGAGTCTGAAATTTGAAGTACAGTTTGCCTGACAATTAGATTAGGGAAATGGAGGAAGCAGAAAACACAGGCCATCGATCTCCCTCGAAGCCTGAGAGTTAGCTTTCCATCCACAGCACTAGTCTGTTTAGCCCTTCAGTAGATCAGACTAGACAATGCTGGGTTTAAAATGATCCTATTTACTGTCAGGGAGAGGTAAACAAAATCTGGAAACTCTCAGGCTGAGTTCAGTGATGTACATGTAACACCATTAGAGCTGGACTAAGTGCCAGGACCACCCAAGCTACCGGGGATGCCGAACACCCTAAGAGCTAACTCACCCTTCCTTCCCTTCAGTAATTCCCATTGCCCTGCCTGTGGCTTCCCAGAAATAATCTATCCCTTGATGGTACCCATTCCAGGAGCTGGGAAAGCATTTTGTTGTTAGAAACATGCTTGAGCAGCTCTTATTTTACTCATTTTAGTTGCAAACAAGTAGTGACCAAGGAGTCTTACGCATACTTTCTTTTCTTCCCCATCTTTCCCAGCCCTAAAAGAAACATCTTCCCCCAGACATTTGGCACTGACAGTGACAGTCATTACCCTTGATACTGAAATACAGAATCATCTCCAAAACCCGCAAGGTCTGTACTTTAAGTCTCTGCAAACTTCATCTTCAGGTTTTCTTACCCTTTGCAGAAATCTATACTGCACTGCAGTGGCAAAAGCTTCCCATCAACACCTGTGGATTTCAAATTGCAAATTAGGAGCTCTATTTCTCTGTGGTATCACAACAGCAGGACACCAGATGCGAAAAAGCTGGGACTTGGCTCATGGAGAAAGATTTGGGTCCCATCCAAGAGTAAGGGAAATCTGAAGATTCTACCTTTTTTTATTTTCTATTCTGTTTTAAATGAACCGACCCATTCATTGATCTTATTATCTCTTTGCCTAAAGAAAATCAGGTTACTTAAACAGATAGGTAATTCTACCAAAGACAATCAACAAACCAAAGATTATTCCCCACCACTAAAATATATTCCCTTCATTTGCCTCTGGGTGTTTGAATAGACATGCATTTAGGAACACATAAACTGTCTGTGTGACTGTATCTCAGAAGACACTGAGTAAACGTGTCACTTCCACAGGATCACAGCTGCTTTCTAGCTCCTTGGAAGACTGAAAATGTTACCAGGGAGTAATACATGCACGTCTAACTGCACGTAATTACTTACATGACAGTAAGACAGAACCTACAACTTGATAAATATATGAAAGCTACTGTCAGAGCTTTTCTATCCACTATATTCTTTTTCAGCAGAAAGAAAATGGCTAAATTACCTTCCTCATCCATGGCAAACTTTTAATACGAGCTCTCAAACCCACCACATGCTGAGGAGAAAAAACAGCCCAGGTGCCCCTGGTCATTACTAGCTGTCATATTTTTTTTATTCTAAGAGGCATGTAAGACTTCATTATCTGATTTTACAGTGGTACTTTACTGGTAATGAGTAAAATCCAAGTAAGGGAAGCACAGAGAAATGAAACCGTGCGTCCTGGGAGGTGTCTGGATGGCCATCCTGAGAGCAGGAGTCACCACAGCAGACAGTCTGGGTTCGAACTGCAGCCAACTCCTCTGAAAAGCTGTAAATCAAAACAAAACCTGTGCCTTGGGAACAAACCACAAGTGGCACGGGCATTTCTGAATGTGTGGGATCAAGTCTTTTCTTTGTCCTAACGGCACCTCCATCTGCAACATCCCAGTATCAGTCTTCATCGTCAACCTACCTTTCCTTCCTTTCCTTCCTTTCCTTCCTTCCTTCCTTTCTTCCTTCCTTCTTTCCTTCCTTCCTCCCTTCCCTCTCTTCCACCCTCTCTTCCTTCCTTCCTCCCTCTCTTCCTTCCTTCCTCTCTTCCTTCCTTCCTTCCTCTCTTCCTTCCTTCTCTCCCTTCCCTTCCCCTCCCCTCCTCTCCTCTCCTCTCCTCTCCTTCTTTCCCTTCCTTCCTTTCTTCTTTCCTTTCCTTCCTCTGTTCTCATTTTTTTCTCCAAACAAGGTTCTCCACCTTCACACACCTTTGTCTCATCTCACCCAATTTGCTCCCTTTGCATTTTCACTTGTCTCTGCTTGTCTGATCTGAGATTATTTTTACCACATTGCCTACAACCTGGCATTTCATATTGGGTTTCCCGCATCTCTCCATACTCATTTTCAGCACTAAATTGTAGTTTCTTTTCTACAACACAAGATAACAGAAAGGAATTGGAGCTTTCCAAACTGAAGCAGCAATAGCCTAGAGACACTAAAAACCGTACATTTAAACTTGATCATAGAGAAGACTTCGTAGTTGTGAAGTTCATGTCTTTATTATAGTCTCTTTTCCCCTGAAACATCTCTGCAAAGGAATTACATGATAGAATAAAGTACCCGTCATTAAGCCCAAGTACGTGTTAATGTGGAGGAAAGCCAAAACAGAAATAGATAGCTTGTTTGGCTTTTGGCAAGATAGTATTGGCATTTAATATATTAAGCAGTAATCCACATTGTGTTTATGCAGTTGAGCATTTAAGGGGCATTTAAATGTGTGAATGATAAATAGAACAGAGTTATACAAACTGCAATCAAACTGTATGCTATTCTAGGCCTAGAAATTATCAAAATGAGATGTAATGCAAAGAGAATTGTGTGTGTGTGTGTGTGTGTGTTATTCTGAAGGATATCCTCTGCAGTTTCATTCGCAGGTACAACTTTGTCATTTTTTTTTCTCAGGGGAAAACCAGACCCCTAAGGCAGCTGTCTTACAGAATCTCATCTATGTATGGTACAGTAGGCCACACATGAGCTTCCTTTTCTCATCCACCTTTTACCAGCCCTCAGGTGCAATCCAAAAAATTTCTGCAGACCGCTGGTTGAAAACAAGTGAGTCAGAGAAAGAACACACAGATCAGGCATTGACTCAGAAAGAACTCTTGTGATTGTACTGCATTTAGAGTTTTGGATTTTTTTCACTTTCATACAGTCATAAGTCTGTGGCCCAGCTCCAGTAACTTGATTTCAGATTCGTTTCCCTGCCGTGATTCTAGGTATATTAATTGCCAGATATTTACAGGTTGTTTGTCATGTGTTTAGAGCATTATCTTCAGGGTACAGATGTTGAACAGCTGCAGAGGTGCACTATCTTTTGTGTGTTGTGCAAGTAAGTTTATATTTCTGCCTGGGATTCCAATCCCTCTCCGTAGGATACTCAAACTTATTTATCTTTCTGCAAGGTAACATTTGGCTGTTCAATATATTATAGGATAATCTATGATGTATGTGTTTAGTTGTGATACTCGGAACATTAAAATCCAGGAACGTTTATTCTGCAATGTTCTTCCACTGGCTGCAGAAGCTGACAGCAGAATTTTCTGGAGATTTTGACTGCAGCTGTTTCTCTGTTTTGCTTTCTGTAGCTTATTATGCATTACAGTCAGTACCACAGCCCCTATATCCATACGTTTGCTTGAATGCAAATGCCCAAACTTGTTTGCGTGCAATTTTTTAACCAGCTGATGTTGGAGCCAGCTGAGGCAAAAAGGACAAGAAGTGTCTGTACAGACATCAGCACTGCATTTCTCTAACGAGCAAGAAAGGAAACTGTCAGCTCACTGAAATCCCAGTTTGACCTTCCTTGTGCTATGTGTATGTAGAATCTGTGGCATTCAGAGCCACTATGGTGCAGCAGACTAAAGGTCAGGCTGATTGCTGCAAACACGGAGCAGAATGCATATGTGTGTACATACACGGGATACATGTACAAACTCAGGCAGCAGAAACACCACCCTGTTTCATCCACAGGACGCGTTCGTGGCTCCATGACAATGTCTGCCTCACACAACCACTGCCTTAGTGTTGGTGACTGGAACAGAGCTGGGCTACTTCAGCCCCTGACTTCAGGTCTCACACTCACCCTAGTAACTACTGAGTTTGTTGGGGCTAAACGATACGCCTTGAATGGAATGTAACACATATCGATCTATATTTGAAGTGATGTTACAACTGCACATAGTCTTATAATGAAACACATAAAAGGCCGTATGTGAGAGCAGTACTGAGATGATCAGAGCTTGCCTCTGAGTGCTGCAGTCACTCTGTTGCTGTTTGTCATTTTCTCGCTATGCTCTACATTAAAATAGTAACACTTCATATGCAGTATCACCTGCCACCTTCACATGTTAAAGCAATGGCTCCAAGGTATACAGCTAGCTGGTCCTTGGACAATAAAACCCCCGAATATTTTGTTATAAATGATCTCACAGAAAGCAGAGGCACCATCTGACACCGGCCCAGACGGTGCTGCGGGTCTGAGGAGGCACCATGGGCCCCATCTGGCATAAGCCACCTTGTCAGCAAGCAGAAAGCACTCACTCCAGGACATGATCCTGCTTATGCTTTGTAACTGGTCAGTGATGTTAGTTATGATGAGATTTCATGGCAGAACTTGTATGGGCAGAGGAACAGAGGCATGATTAACTAGCTACAGACTAAATGGAAATATTTCTGTAGCTAATGTTTCTGAAAACTATTAGCAGGTTTTAGTCAAGTGATATTTCCTGTTACTGACTGGCACCAGGGAAACAGATCATAGAGCCCTTTCTCTGACCAGTGCATTAGATGAAAGATATGAATGTCCTTATCCAGCCTCATGGTTCCTGTGTGGATATTTACACTGATAAATCTCTTGCTGAAAAGCTTTTGAATTGTATCTCTCAGAATCTGGACTCCTACTAAAACCCATAGTATGCTGCATGTGTTTTTATTTTTGCCTTTTTACAGCAGGGTCAAAAGCCAGCTCACACACTACCGTGCTGGTAAGCAACTGCTGCCAACTTTGCTCTCCTTTAAGCAGCGTGACATTAAGATGATGGCAGGCAGGAAGGAGTTCGCGCTCCCCACACTCTGGCAGCAGTGCCCCTCTGTACCTTCTGATGTCACCTAAAAAAACTGAAGTAGAAATAGTTTTCTGATGTCCTGCTGGGCAGGAGAAAACTAACTTTAGGGATAATGAACAATGGAAAACAGAATACAGAACACATCTTGCTTTGAATAACAGCACCAGAAAGGGATGAAGAGAACAAGACATCTTATGGTTCCAACTGAAGCAGGATACAGCTGATTAAGGATGCACGTGCAAAGCTGTATGTGCACTTGGACGGATATGATTGGTGAATCATTGACTCAGCTACAGGACAGGGAGCACCTGGCTCAGCAAGAGGTCTTCAGAAAAGGATTTGTCATGTAGAGATGGACACAACACACCAGTCAATGATCAGTGTGCTTCAGAATGCTTGCTTGCTTTATCGCAACAGCACAGGCATTTTTATAGCATCAACTAAACAATGCATACAAATGCTATATACTAAGGGGCTGTTTTCATTTTTTCCATTGGTTGTCCTTTTCTACCTCCTTCTTGGTTCAGCGTGGTCTGCACACCCTGTCTTCATGGTCACCATGTTCCATGAACTTATTACAAAGCTTTCAGCATGAGTGACTTCCCTATCTCAAGGGAATACAGGAATACTGTCAAGGTCAATCCATCAGAGCCAGGTTGCTGGCAGACACTGCCTCCCCCAACAAGGATCTAAAGGGTGGGAGAATCTCAAAGCAAACATGAAGTTCCCAGTCTTGTTAGTCTTTGCTTGAGAACAGCAGCTATAGCTTGAGTTGGTCTTATTCACACTGAGTCCACTGCATCTTCTCTGGTGAACATGTACCCACTAAGTTCCTGCTGTGACCATGTTCAAGAACTGTTTTAAAACTGGTTTTGTTTATCTAGGAGTCTTTTACCAGTTTGGTTTAAAGTGAGACAACACAAACTGCTCAGAGGGAGATGGGAACGACAAAATCATTTTTACCAAGGTCACACCTAACCCAGAGTCTAGCCCCAAGCCAGTTAGATCACAGCACTAAGGAAAAACTGCAGCAAACCACCACATACTATATGGAAACAGACTTGCTTAACTTCCCAGAAGACCAAAAGGATACTATGGGAAGTGAAGCCACTAAACAATCAGAAGTCTGGATCAAGGAGGTGATGATGGTGGGGGATATATGGAAGAATGATGCAGGAAGTGAGTTTTCTTGGTCTAGATTAAAAGGAGATCTGTTAGTTGTCCTGAAGAATCTAAAAAATGACTACAAGAGGAGGGGAATAAATTATTCTTCATGTCAGCTCACAGCATAATTAAAGGTTTAGGTTGAAGGGCAAGGAGCATCCGGGTTCACGGGCCCTCTGAATATTACTAAACTGTTAGACAAAACCTCCTTGAGGCCTGTGGCAGGCTAGTTTGTTCTGCCTTCTAAGAAGGTGATAAAATAGGTGATCTCTCAACCTTGAGCTCTAATCTCTACTCTTTTTCCTTACAAACAAGAAAAGGTAGAGCAGGCATGGATATATGTAACTTATCTCCACACTGTGAGATAAGCATGAAAAAAACAAACAAACAAACAAACCCCAAACTTCCATCAAAAAATGTTAGCAGCAGAAATGCAAGCATTCAGACGTTAGTAGGAATTCCAATTCCTGTGCAGTCCTAACTTATCCCACGATATGACCAACCGAAATCCCTTGATGGCGCCTGTATTTATTATTATTTAAGAAGACCCTGCCTCATGCCCTGAGGAGGGACTGTTGCTTTCTTGCATTATGGGATGCCTTAATGCAGAAATGCATTTTGTTCAAATCCTGCTCTGAATACAAAACTGTTCATTTCTGAGCGGGTGCTTTAGCGGTGCTCACACCGCTCTTCCCTACCGCTTCCCATACGTTAATGAATTCTTCCACACAAAATCCTCCCAAGCTTAGATGAAGTAATCTCCCATAGAACTTAAACACAGAATTTTAAATCTACCCACTAATTATCACTGCTTAGCTTAAAATATGTTAAGCCTGATATTGCACAGCCTGATTTTGCCTCTGACACTGAGACACTGTATTTTCACAGAATCACAGAACTGTAGGGGTTGGAAGAGACCTCGAGAGCTCATCGGGTCCAACCCCCTGCCAAAGCAGCTCCCTAGGACAGGTCACACAGGTTGGTGTCCAGATGGGTCTTGAATAACTCCAGAGAAGGAGACTCCACAACCCCCTTGGGCAGCCTGTCCCAGTGCTTCAAGGACTTGTTCCGGTGCGCTTCAAGGCCTTACTCCAAATCACAGACAGTTGAACACAGTCAAAACTTCTGCATACCAAGGACATGGGTGGCTCAAGCTGGCTTATTCATGTAGCATAAAATACATAAGCAGTAGTGTCTTCTCGAACATTTGACTAAAAAGATTTACCAGCAACAGACAGGAATCCTCTTCTAAAATCTTGGACAAAATCCTAAGTAAAATTCAGTTTTCTTTTCCAAGACAAAAATATTTACTCTTCACACTACCCCAACCTCATTCCTGTCCTTCCTACCAAATGGATGTAACAAATGAGGAAAGCTTCATTAAGCCTGAGAGTCACTACAGTCTAAAATGTGCAAGCCAGCTGCAGTATGAGAAAGGAATGCCTGTGCATGTGTGTTTTACGTGCATGTTGTACACAGATGCAGATACATACTATATAAGCAGCTTAAAAACAACTCAGAATAGTCTGGGATGTTAACTGAATTGGGCATGACCTGTAGGCATCCAAACCTCACAAAAGAAAGCTGCCAGTATACTGCATGCTTAAACAAGTGTCTAAGTGCCAATATTAAGATCTCACTTTTGAAAATGTTGGAATATATATTAATTCTTGAAGTAAGAGCTTCAAACACTGAAGTATTATGATATACTAACATATTTCTCCAGTCAGAAAACCGTCTACAGGACAAAGAATAAAACAGTAATTTAACAGGGAGACTAATACATAAAAAACAACCAACCAAACAAGAATCCTTGAACTTTCTGAAGATGTAACACTGTCACATCAGTAAACCATGTCAAACACTCAGGAACACAAACAAGAGCTTGGCTTGGTGTAGTCAACCAATTTCTGTTCCAAATTAAATATTTTGGTTAGAGGTCTGATTTTCTGTTGAAGTCAGTGTAATCCCTGTAGAAAAAGCAGTTTGCTTATTCTCCTCTCCTTATGCTCAGACAAACAAGCCTTGCCAGCAGAAAGTACCATGTATCACCGTTCTGCTGGATAAGATGAGCCAATTTTTGTGTCTGAAGAAGTCTGTAAGCAAAACTGTACATTTGTAAAACTCAGGAAACTGTAAGTGGTTCTTTTTCAGGAGGCAAAAGGGCACGGATTTTCAAATATCCTACTATTAATATCATGTTCTCATTACAATTCTGGTAAATGGGGGTTGGACCCGATGATCTCTCGAGGTCCCTTCCAACCCCTACAATTCTATGATACTATGAAATACAGATCCCCAAATATTTTGGTTTGGGGTTTGTGGACTTATGGTTAAATCCCCATGAATAAAAAATTATCAAAATCAAGCTGAAACAGTCAGTGAGACCACTTGTTTCTTCACAGCCTTCATCTAGGCTTGTCTATGTATAAGTTTGCATCTTCAGTGAGCTAAGTGCCCACTGACTCAAGGTGAACACGTTTTCAAGTGCCAGTCTGGACACTGTCCAAACTCATAAATTCTGTGGTTTAGAAACACAAAGCCTGAGGTCAGCTGCAAACTTGGACCTCACTTTTGTATGCACACGTGTCTGTGTGTATGTGCACATTCTGAAATGAATAAACTACCTCAAGGTAACCAGTAAAGCCAAAAAAAAGTTTCTAGTGGTAGAGCATATTCATTTTGCAAACCAAAGAAAGCAAACCCTCCCCAACTTTCAGTTATTTTGCCAAAGCTTTCAATATCACAATCACAGAATCATTTGGGTTGGAAGAGACCTCCAAGATCATCTAGTCCAACCTCCCTGCCAGAGCAGGATCACTTTGAGCAGGCTGGAAAACCCACCTTGTGTAAGTTTTGAATGTCTCCAGAGATGGAGACTCCACAATCTCTCTGGGCAGCCTGTCCCAGGGTTCTGCCACCCTCCCAGCAAAGAAGTTCCTCCTCATGTTTAGGTAGAACTTCCTATATTCAAATTGGTGCCCATCACCTCTTGACTTGTCCCTGGGCACCACTGAAAAAAGGCTGACCCCATCCTCCTGACACCCATCCCTCAAGTATTTATAAGCACTGATAAGATCCCTCCCCCTTCAGCCTCTCTAGGCTGAGGAGATGTCCTAGTCCCCTCATCATCCTCATAGCCCTTTTTTGTACCCTCTCCAATTGCTCCCTGTCCTTCTTGACGAGGGGAGCCCAGCACTGCACACACTATTCCAGCAATTGATTCTCCTGCCAGGGTGGGCTGACACTGTGGTGTGTTTCAATAGATAACTTCAGGCAACTTATTTAACAGCTACGTGAGTGATCAAACAGCAGGAAGAGAAATTTTGTCAGTAACTTGGAAACACTCATCTTTAAAGAAAAACTGTTCATCACCCACAATGTCCACACGCTCCTACCCAACACAGTAATTGGCCTTCTCAACCACAGGAGAATTGCTCACTCTCCTTTATGGATGAAAAACTAAATATGAGTTTTAAACTTACAATTCAATTGCAGCCTCAGTTAAAATCGAAGCAGATCTTAAAAGACAAGGATGCAGCTTGTAGACAGGAACTTGTGCAGATAGCCCATAGTACATTTCTAATTTTGGTATCAAAATCCTTTTGAAACCCAATTTTAAGATCTGTTTGAGTAAATCCTACCACCTCTAAAAGAAAAGGGAAAATCAAGAAAGAATCCCTAACAATTCACTTTTGACCCTTTTATTAACTTAAAAGTTCTGAGGTCTGTCCAGGTGGGAAAAAACAAAACAAAACAAAACAAACACAACACTAATCTGGTAATGTTTCATCTGCAATTTTTAAATAGCAACACTGAAATGCTAGTAAATACATTTATTCACATACATTGTTTTAGTTTCCCATTCCTTGGCATTACAAACTTATAGACATGTACACATACATATTCACAGCCTCATGTGCTGAGGAAGTGTAAGGCTACAACACCCCTGCCAGACAGACATAGTCCTCAGCATCCCTAATGACTGAGATTACAACTTCTACATGAGTCATATGCTAACGAATCCTCAACCTTGTAATTTTTTCCTGTATCTATCAAAGCCTCTGCTAATTAAGATTTTTTTTTCCTGTCCTTTCCTTAACAAGGAGAATAATAAACCACCTTTCTATTTAAACAGTCTTTTATAGCAAGTAATTATGGATTTTCTCTACCAATAGTTATGGATTTTTTTTGTTTCTAGATTAGGTTACTGTGGCTCCTGCAAGTTTTACACAGCCTATAGGTTTTTTTAACATTTTTTTATTCCTTATTATAATCTCCAGATTTCCTCCAGCTTTTCTATATCTTTCACAAAATGGGGTCACATTTTGTCTGAGCTTTAGCAAGGTGTGTTCACACTGCCAAGCACCATCATGCAAGAAACATCAGGAAAGCAACATTTGGGGAAAAGAAACCAGTATGAAAAGGTAACTATCTATGCAAGCAGCCCTGAGAGACCAGCAGTTTCTATCAGGATGATATCATCATACTGCTGATGAATTAACTGAATGTGTTTCATCATTCTTGTGGATTTGGGTGGTGCTGGTTACCCCAGAAGAGTAACACCAATGGCTTTATACTTCAAAACCTGCATGTGCACAAGGCGGTGATTGATTGTCAGTGAGGAAGGAAATGAATGGCATGACAATGGCTTATTAGAAGAACTGTGGTTTGCACAATTTTGTACTGCTACTCTACAGACAGGTGTAAAGGCAACACACAGAATACCTGCTCATCACCAGGAAAAAAAAATAAACTGGGAAACATTGTAACATAGTGTTGTGTTTGTGTTAAACATATACACTTTAAAATTATTATGAATATTTTAATTTCATTTATTTTATAGAAAAACTTTAACCTCTCTTTAAATATATATATACACACACATACATACACACACTAAGTCCATGGAAATGCAAGTACCACTTAAAAACCCACACATCCTAGCCAGTTCTTTTTTAAAGATGTGTTTCTGTGCTTCCACTCATGCAGTGCTCTATTTCATATCAGCAACTGTCTTCAACACAAATGACCTTACAGAAGCTGGTTAGATAATAAGACAATCAGGTAATAAAATAAAATTAAAAAAAAAAAAAAAAGAGAGATGGAGATGAACATAATGTACATGCATTATGGAGCCTTAAACTCCCATTTATATTCTCATTCAGAAACAAAGTGGCCTCAATTCTCTCTAGCTTAATTGCTTTCATCTTGAAGAAAATCATTGATAGGGTGATTTAAATCATGTAGCTTTTGCCTGGACATTTCAGTTATTAAAAGGCAAAAAAAAAAAAAGCTTCAGGATTTCCATGTAAGGCAGAATAATATTCCCATTTTCCATCTCCTTCCCAAACAACAAATTCTACCTTATAGATTCATAGTAACATCTGCATTTTGACCAGGAGCAAAATTAGCTATGGACTGAAGGACAGGGATCTGAGGACAGAGGTAAGAGGAACTGCACTAATGACACAGAGGGAGTTTAAAGCCAAAGTGGGAGGAGGCATGTTGCATCACCTGTGAATTGCCCCAAGCACTCAAACTCAGGGATGTTTATCAGTGTTGTTGATGTTTGGGTGTTCAGCCTGGTTTGTTGAGACAGTTCAAATGGTTAGTACCCAAAAGCACCAGGGACACATCATAAAAAAGGAGGTTTGGGCATGGAGGATGCTAAGTGACAGCTGAGCTCTTCAGGTGGGTTCAAGGAACCCCAGCAAGGGAGGGAGGTGTGACGCTCCTTTCATGGGCCTCTGGAAAAACTAGCTCAAAGGCACCTTGTATTAAGAGAAAAAAATTCTACTGACTTATAAGTTCTTTTATTTTTTGCAAATTTATTGCAATCTACAGCTATTCTATGATTTCACTGGTGCTTTTTTTAAAAGCATATCTACTGAAGGGTATTTCCACTGATTTTTTTTAGTATCTGTTGATACTACCCAAATACACTTCCTACTAGCAGCAACATAGCTATGGAACTCCTTACCAGGCAAAATTCACATTGCAGCAGATGTTCCATCAGTTTTATACTAGTTAGGCTTTGCATTCTCTGGACAGTAATACTGATTATTAGATAATATCATCACTCCAAACACCAGCAAACAATGCTAATGACAAGTGTTGACTTTGCCAACTCTTCCACAAAGTTTTCTGATTGCTGGGGAAAAAAGCCAACCCATTCTGTAACACTCAAAAATTCTCACTGTTATTAGTACCTGCTTATCTCTGAATGCAACTTGGTTTGGGTACCCAGCACAGGACATCTTAAAACATATATGCAAGAGTGGATATTAATAGTCATCTATTATTAATTTCAGTAATGTTTGATTAATAAGAAGGAATGCTCAGGAGCAAATGCCCTTGTGTAAGGACTTGAAAACATGCTTGTACCCAACCTGTTCATGCTTAGTGTATTTTTATTTGTCTTGATTACAGTACTCGTTTGGAGGCACCTGTACAACCTGATGATGCTAATGAGTTCCCTTTTCGTTCAGTCACCTAATGTGCTTAGGATTTTGGTTCCTTCATTTTAGCAGTGACTGTGTCAACACTAATGCAGCTGGATTAGCTTTTTCCTACAAACTTGTATCTATGTTCATATAGTCAAATATTTTATCATTTATTAAAGAAAACGTTTTTTTTTTCCCCCCTTTATTTTCTATTTAGATGTGCAAACTCAGATCATGTTATTTTGGGAAAGAGCAGAGGAAGGTACCCCTAGCTCCTTTTTGTTAAGAGCAGCAGCAGTCCCAGCAGCAGTCAGGTTTCCTGGTGAGCAGCTCTGGACCACTGCACAAGCAACAGAAGTGTCAAAGGAGATTAGGTCCAGGGGGAACTGTAAAGATGACAGAGTTTTATGCTGCAGTTTAATTAGCAACAATTAAAACTGAAAGATGAACTAGCACAGAACTGGAAGCAGATGTTTAAAAACAGGAGGATCAAGGGAAAAAAGAAGAAAAAAAAAGTTTTTCCTAAATGTTTAGCAAGAATTTGAGTGAAATAGATGGAAATAAACTAACAAATAAAAAATTACTTTTTTTTTTGTTTGTTTCCTCCTTGATTAAATATCTTTCCTCCTCTCAGATGTTTTGGCTCTAGTTCTATACAATTTCCAGCTGTTCACAACCTGAAAGAGATTTGTGGAGGGAGAGGATGAGCGACAAAATCTCAATTCTTAATGAAAGCTTTTGTATTATCATTAGTTATTATAAAGGATTTTTTTTTTTTTTTTTTAAATGGTGGGCTTTTTGGGTTTTTTTATGAAGAGGATTCTTTTTCAGGTCACCTTTAAAACTTTCTAGAAGTTAGTGTGTCTTATATATATCTTACAGCTCTTTGAAACTGCTTTGTGACAAGAAAAGGAACTGAGCTCTTTTAATAATGGCATGTTATTAAAATACTAATGATTTTGCTGTTTAAAAGTGAGCTTTAATGATTATAACACTCCTCTTTGATCAGGAGAAAATGGTGACTAATCTGAGACAGAGGAGAAAAAAAAAAAAGAAATTTTAAGACTCCAAGATCTCTCCCAAGCCTTGTGACTGCTATAAAAGCTCAGAGACAAGACAGTAAAAAAAGAGAATAAAAAAGGCAGCAGACAATAAGTGCAGATGTTATATTTTTATCCTGAAAGACTCTCCTGTCTAAATAACAATGAAGCAAATAAAGAAAAATATATACTGGGTTGACCTCCCTTGTTTTTTGAATTCCTGTTCTCTTCCTCTACTGCTAGAAACTTGATTTCCTCATTGGTAACAAATTCCTCGACTTTCTCTCTCTTTTCCTTTTCTAAGTAATCACTCAAAATCCAATTGCCATTTATTGCACTGTCAGGGCATTCTGCCAGGTCAGGTTGAAGACTTTTATTCTTTCTCTCTGCCTACCTGAGCCACCCCTGGGGCACCACACTGTCTCCAGCTACCATCAAGAACAAGCAAGAAGCAAAAAGCCATGTCCTTCCACAGCCCAGACACAGGGACCCCTCACTACTCAGGCTAAACATGCAAAATTATTCAAATCAATGCATTTCTAATGGGAAAAAAATGAAGGAAAAAAAAAAAAAAAAGAAAGAAAAAAGGTGAAAAAAAGTAGGGGTTTAAAATAAAGAGACTTGTAATACTGTCACCAAGGTGCCACACAGCACCCTGGGTGACAGCTCTTTACTCTGCAAGTCAAGTAGGTTTTGTTACCCATCCCTTTATCTTACATCATGCTGAACTCAAGGCAAATAAAATGTAAATACAGACACTATTCATCATGGCTAGTATATTTATGTGATTATCATTTGTTTGGGTTTTAAAAGATATAGGTACAGAAAAGAAGAATTGCATTACTTTCAGTAAAGTTGGTTCAGAAAGGTCCTGCCAACCCCTCATCAGGTCACTTGCTGTTATTGTAGGATTCCTAATACAGGGTTGCAGCGTTAGCCTCAGGCTCCATCTAGTCAGATGTTACATCAAAGGCTTTACCCATGCAAAAATTTCTCTTAGCTTTTTTCCTGAGATCCCACCATGCAGGATATCTCTTACTGGCTTACAAGGCTCCCCATGCTGCCAAACAGGTTGAATTCTCAGCCCAAAACTCATTCTATTCAGATCTTCACAGGGAGGAGGAAAAAAAGCAGAAAGAATAAAAAGAAGGAAATCCCTTTGACCTCCTAAGGGTTGTTTTCCATCCTCTGACATGTTTTTTCCATGCCCCAGGCACTGTCTCTGTGTGTAGCTCTCCATCTCTGATGTGTAAACCCTTCCCACTCCCTCAGCTCTTTAGTGTGAACTGCTCAGTGGACCTTCCATTCCATTTCAGCACATCCAAACCAGCGAACTTCTCAGGGGGATAATCATACACAGCTTAATGAAGAATCTATGCAATGGCAAGCTGCTCCAGATGATGACCAGGTTCAAGAGATCAACCTCCAACTTCTTATGCCCACCAGAAGTATTTCAGAAATGGAGACAATTAGAAAGAAAAGCTTCAAAAGGCAGAAAAAAAAAAGAAAACAAAACAGTTTCTTGGGATTTTCTCTGCAATATAGTTCTTATACAGACGGCTGCACTTCAAAATGCCATCCTGCCTCTTGCTTATTTTCTGAAATTTTTGACTGAAGCAAATTTTCCCACTGTGCTTCAAGAACTTGGTTTATAATAACACCACCACCACCACCTTGATTTTAGCCACAGAAAAATCTGTGTTTAGAATCCTTCGAGTCAAAGAGAAAGTTCACGGAATAATATTATCCCCCTCCCCCTCCTAATACATTTCTGATATGAGGAAGGGGAAAACTTAAGCTCTTAATTCTTCCCTTGTTTCCTCTTTATTCCCTTTGAGACTAAAAACGTAACAGAATCATTATTTTATTTTGCTGTTGTGCAGTTGTTGGTAGTTTCCTGACTTATTAACATTGTCACATTATGGTACGTAACACCATAACACATTAATAGATGCTGTGCTTCTAACATCCTCATATCACAGTCTCTTCCTGTATGCATTTACAAATGTTGTGTGAAAGAGAGAAGCAGATCTTGTGGTGGGCTTTCTGGGGTTTTTTGTCTCTTTAATTTCTACAACACAGCAGAAGGAAAAGCCAATTAAAAGATCTATTCAAATATTTACATGACACACAGTGTTGCAGTATTAAAGTGTGAGCTTGTTCCTTTTACAAATCTCTTTAGCAGTGAGTCTTTTCTCCCCATTGCTAAATGGTAGCTACAGGTCCTGATTTCAATCGCTTCAGCCTCTAATTGGGCATCCTCTCCAATTCTTCTCTCCCTTCTCTCCCCCCACCCCCCGAATGCCATGGCCTTATAGTGATTCACGTAGGAGGCATCACACCCAATTCCTCACTCCCAGAACTTCTCTACACTCTGCTCCATGCATCCTCCCACAGGCCAGCTTGGCTCTGCCCATCCTCTTCGTAATCTCACCCTACGCACCCTTCCTCTACGCATCTCCTCAGGTTTGGAAGAGTTTTGGAAGAGGGTGCTAGATCCATGCCCTCTGCATTTCATATGTTCTCCTTAAAATTCTGGGGTTTTTTTCCCAACAAGCCTACGAAATATAGTAGAAAATTATGCTCAGCATCCCAAATAGCAGCAGAGGCATCATTACAAGTCAAACATTACTGGAATTGTGAGCAGTCCTGACCCAACAGCCCTACCTGCATTTCCCACTCTTCCCCATTTCCTGGTGTTCCCAAACAAACTGGAAAACATGTCCACGGAGAAATGAGACCCTCTGATATTCCCATTATGCCATGTATAGCAGATGTCAAAGCAGTATGATCAGGTCTGAAGATTTCAAGTGCTCCTGTTGGGGGGAACTGTAGTATCTCCCTACTCCAAAGCAATTTTCCTTTGTAAAATGTCACTATACATTCTCTGTTGCCATTGCTGAGCGGTGGAAGCCAACAATTTACCTTCAACACTGGAGTTAATCAAGTGTATGTATTTACAGTATAAATATGTAAATGTGCACACTTAGCAGTGCATTCTGCAATATTAATTCCTAGTGCTCCTGAATGCATCTAAATGTCAGATAATTTAACATTTTATGCTCCTTATTAAACACAAGGAGTTACTGAGACATAAAAACAGACCCCAAACAAATGCCTTGTCTAGTGACATTTAGCTGGTTGGTGGCAGAGATGAGAGACAACTGATCCATTGTCTTGTGAGCTTTACATGTATCACCTTCCCTATCATATATGTACAGCGACCTAAGTCTCACAACAGGTGAGCTGACTGCCAAACCAACTGTGATCCTTTCAAAAGTCGATCCCCAGGAGTACAGCAGACCTACCCTGAAGACCTTAGCCAGAGATAAAATCATTCTAACTGGGCTCGTATTTGTTTTGTGTGACAAAACTCAGCAGTATCATCTGTTTTACACCAATTTCAAGGACCAGGAGGAGCGATGCTTCTGTTTCTTGAACACTGAAAAAAGAAGTCCCCTATTGACATCTATCAGAACTGTGACCTGCAGACATTCAGAGCCAAACATCTTACTTCAAAGCAGGCAGATAGTATATTACTGTGAAACAATTTAGTCTCCCTCTGTTTCTGATTGCCAGTTTATTTCCTACCAGCATTGCTCCAGCTTTCTCTTCAGTACAGCTTTTCACTGACAAGTCGGGTCTCTGAAAGACTCACAGTGACCAGGGGACACACCACCGCCCCCCTGGCAGCAGGGTACCTAACACAGGTCTGGTACTTACACTGCTACTCTTAACTGAAAAGTAGCTGAGGTAACATAGGAGTATTAGTACTGCAAAACTGGGTAAATTTTTACTTTGTGGTTTGGGGTGTGTGTGTGGAATTTTTCAGGTGGGCATCCATTAGACACAGTCTGGAATAACCAAAAGGTTCTGACAGATAAAAGGGCTATAATTCTAAACCAAGGTAACAAACGTAGATCAGACATGTAACAAACTTGCTTGCTCAAACAGTTTTTGAACAGCAGAATTTTTCATCTCTCAATTTCAAGTTCAGTTTCAGAAAAGTGACAGAAGTTCATGAAACAAGCTTAGTAGTCAAGTTCATAAGCTCACAGAAGAATCACAGAATCACAGAATCATAGAATTGTAGGGGTTGGAAGGGACCTCAAGAGATCATCGGGTCCGACCCCCTGCCAAAGCAGCTCCCTAGGACATTTCACTCAGATAGGCATCCAGACGGGTCTTGAATATCTCCAGAGAAGGAGACTCCACCACCTCCCTGGGCAGCCTGTCCCAGGGCTCCCTCACCCTCACTGGGGAAAAGTTCTTCCCCATCTTGGTAGCCCTTCTTTGGACTCTTTCCAGGAGATCCCTGTCCTTTTTATAACAGGGAGCCCAGAACTGGACACAATACTCCAGGTGGGGCCACACTCCTCCAGATGCACCCCAGGATCCCATTGGCTCTCTTAGCCACCGAGGCACACTGCTGGCTCATGGCCAACCTGTCATCCACCAGGACCCCCAGGTCCTTCTCCACTGAGCTCTTCTCCAGCAGGTCATCCCCCAGCCTGTCCTGATAGAAACGGTTGTTCCTTCCCAGGTGCAAGACTCTACACTTGCTTTTGTTGAACCTCATCTGGTTTCTCCCTGCCCAGCTCTCCAGCCTGTCCAGGTCTCGCTGAATCACCACTGACCATCTAACAAAACTCACAGCACCAAGATGCAAATTTAATCACACCCAAAATATATTCCCAATAGCAGTGAGGGGGGAACTGTTTGGAATTCAGACCTTTTCAACCAGTGCTTTAGTTGTTCTGCTGATAAATGCAGAATTTCTGGTTCATGAAACAACTAAATGGGTAACAGCACCAATGTGAGCATGGGAAACTGGCAGGGCTTGACCCTGTGCTACTACAGGAAGTTTATCACAGATATAAAGGCTTGTGATCGAGCTCTGAATTCCTTAGCATAGGGAATGGTCTTCTCTGTGCTGGTGTACCATCAGCTTTTAGGAGATCGCTGGAGCCAATGAACATAGGATGACAGCAATGCATGCAACAGCAGCAAATGCCTGGCAATGTAATCACATTTAATACCTCGATAGGCAATTCGTACAGGAGATAAAACCTCCTAGAACAGCCTGGGCTTAATGCTTAAACACAAACCCCCCCCAGAAATGGGATTTATAGTTATGGGCCTACAGTGTATACACATAACTGCCTTAGGAAGCTACTGCACACACACCTTCACACAACTCATTCAGTGTTCAACTTGAAACATTTGTTTAGTGTGGATGTTTTTGAGGCTCTTTAAATAAAATAAAACCAGCAGTAACATGCTAATACTTTGTCAGAGACATGGAAATACATCTCAACTGCTATCAGCATGAAAGAGTAAAAAGAGGGGAGGGGAGGGGAGGGGAGGGGAGGGGAGAGGAGGGGAGAGGAGGGGAGAGGAGGGGAGGGGAGGGGAGAAGGGGAGGCGAGGGGAGGGGAGAAGGGGAGAAGGGGAGGCGAGGGAAGGGGAGAAGGGGAAGGGAAAGAGAAGAAAAGGAAAAGGAAAAGGAAAAGGAAAAGGAAAAGGAAAAGGAAAAGGAAAAGGAAAAGGAAAAGGAAAAGGAGAGAAGAGAGAAGAGAAGAGAAGAGAAGAGAGAAGAGAGAAGAGAGAAGAGAGAGAAGAGAAGAGAAGAGAAGAGAAGAGAAGAGAAGAGGAGAAGAGAAAAAGAAGAGAAAAGAAGAGAAAAGAAGAGAAAAGAATTGGACAAAACATTTTTAAGCTGCCAGAATGGTTTTTTATTGCCTGTTTGAATTCTGTACCAAAACCCAGTCAGAAACCAGCACAAATAATTTATAAGTTGGGGCTTCTCAGTTAAAATGTGTATTAAAAGCCTTTTAACGGAACAACACACAACAGATAATTAATTAAACTGCTAACAAAGGTAAAGGAACAACTGCTGAAATGCAAAATGTATTCTGAGATTTTCCACCCAGTGTTTCCATCAGGAAATAAATAGGTATTGTCATATGAAGAATCACACTATGAAATATCATCATCAGTTCTAGCCTTTCCTGCAGGCCAGCACTTAAATCTACACTCAAATAGACACTATCGCTCTCTTAGGTGGCACTGAAAAAAAGCAGCTCTCTGAATAGGAAGGGGTTGTAGCTAGCAGATAACAAATGAAGGAAAACCAGTCTCTGTTCCCCGTTCCACCCCTCCTCACAGAATCAAAGGGCTGGATACAATTCTTACATCCCTGACAGATAAGATTAGCTAATGACAAGCTCTGGGTTCATCTAGTAAATCCAGCAAAGAATATACAAGCAAACACACAGGAAAAAGGCTGCTGTTGGCAAATTTGCAACCTTTGAGTTCTTTCAGATCAGAACTTGCAGAAAATCAATTTATACATGAATTTTTATTTTTCTTTTAAAACGACTCTGCAGTCAGATCAAGTCAAGCTTGCCATCTGCTGCAGATAGAAATACAGCTATAGTCAAGAATTACATTATAAAACTTCTTTGTAAACTTTACATGCAAGCTGTTCTTGTCAGAACTAAAGTCATTGTGATAACGCACCCTAACATTCAATCAGGCTTTAAATAAAGAGTGACAAAAGTCCACATATGGATGACAAGCTGTTCTACAGTAAATATTTTTGTATTTATTGAGAAGGGGCTTATGGCAGTTTAGGACATATTTCACCAGGCATTTCAGACTCAACCACTTACAGACTAATAATGCCAAGATAAAATCCCTGTTCTAAAACCCTCACCAAAATTTAGCCTCTAAATTAACTTGATCCTATTCCTATTGAGTTATGTTTTTACTTCATTATTTCATGAAAACTTTTTCCAGCTGGTGGCTGTTACAGACTGGAAGACTTTTAATACTCTCTATTTTAAGCAAGGCTTTCTTCCTAAGGGACTCTGAGTGTATCCATGGAAAAGAAAACACCATCACAGTATAATTTTACAATTATAGCTGAACCCTTAAAGCAGAGTGAAAATTCTTCCACTTTTTAAACGGGATTAGAAGTTTTAAAGCCAGTCCTGATATTCCTGAAATGGTGGGGGGATACAGTATAAAAACCCTTGTAAAGCTCCTTTTCCACATATTCTAGTTAGAAACACAATTTGCAGAAAAACAGAGGGGGAAAAATGCATTACAACAAGTAGGGATAAAATTATTCTTTCATTTCCAATTCCATCATGTGCTACAAGCACATGTTGTAATTAATATGATCAACTAATTGTTACAAGTTCATTACTTTTTACTGTTTCTTTACAGCAAATATGCCAGCAACTCACATTGGCAATGAAAAAATAGCTTTTAAAACACCTGAATGAAACAGACACAGTGTCTGCCATCACCAGCAGGCACACATCACATAAAATAAACCCGAATGCAGATAAATAACCTTACCCTGACGTTGGATCAAGAGCTATGGCCTTAGGGTTACTGAGATCCAGCTCGATGAGGGTCACGCACACTGACCCGTTCTGGCTGCAGACGAAGATCCTGTCACTGACATGATCCACAAAGTAGAAATTCCCAGTGATCCAGTCGATTGCTATTTGCTGTACATCTGCCAGGAGAACAAGGGGAAAAAAATGCTCAGAAGTGTAATTGTGACACAAGTAAGTGGCCTGCTAGCTGCTTCACCAAGCAGATGTTCTGCCCAGTTAAAGAGCTCAAGCTGTTTTTACATGTACTGTATGATATAGAATAAGGAATCCAAGTCTTGGTTGAAGCAATTTTTTCCCTTTTAAGTACATAAGTCTGATTGCAACTTCAAGAGCATGAAAGATACATTTGGTTTTTTTACTTCAAGGGCATCAAAGATACATTTATTCATATTTCTTTTAGATATTTTAAACCTTGTCCTCGTGATTTTTTTAACTGCATACTTAGAAACATCACTGAATGATGGTGCATCTGCAAAAGAGGGGTCCAGAACAGTGATGGCAGCAGGTCGCAGCCTCTGAAGCCACTCGAGTCCTGAAACTGGTGGTGTAGGATGTCTGTTACACCATGGGGATGCTATGTTTAAAGGGGACTAAACCCAGGTATCAAATATTTTAGAGAAATTCAGAGTAACTGTGTGTAGATATGATGTCTAAAACCACTGGAGGAAAGAGCAGATGTTCCTGTGTGTGCATTTGTTTTCATTTAGATTACATTTTTTTTGTAGCTCTGAGGAATCCAGATGCTGCCAGAGTTCTGATCCAACTGCCACAGCAAGTAGCATCTAAATAACCACATGATACTTGTATAGAGAAGTTTCTTGACTATGATGCCAGGAGGTTTCCTCCTCAGGACGCTAAGGGAACTTCACAACTACCCAACACAACTGTTTTGAGCCAGTTAGTTCCTTTTTCTTGTGGGATCCTGGAACCACTTTTTGAAAATGTCTTATAAATCCTGCATTTTCTTGTACATTGCCCTAGTTGCCCATACACAGTCTTACTCTTCTGGTAAGCAAAAGTGCAAAGAACATAACTTCAGCTAAGATTTCTTCATGTCCTACTCTCATTGACAGTACTGTCTTGGTGCCACCCTGAAAGATTCAGTTACTTATTCTTAAATGAGTAACTCAATAACAGTATTTCCTTTTAAAAAGTTCTAATATTAAATAATAATATTGTAATAATTTAAAATGTAGTATTAATTATATTACAATGGTTTCAAAATTCCCATAAAATAATCTGCAACTCTCTCATGCTGGCAGAAGCCAGATGTGATAAACTATCATTTCACACAGTAGGACTTTTTTGGGTTTTTTTTTTAATTCTTATTTTCAATTTTCTCTGTTTCTATCACCCTTCATGAGTTGAATTTTTAGGGTTTTTTTTTTCTCCACTCAAGAAGAACCTGTTGCTGCCATCACACACAAGCTGCACTGGAGAATACAAAGTAAACCTGATTCAGAAAGGAAATGCAGTTATTAAGCTTCTGACAATAACTGAGAGCTGCTGAGTCCTGCATTTGCTAAATACTGAAAACAGACATAGAGACTCAAGTGCTGTCCTTCCAAGTGCAGGTAACATAAACAAGATTTACTCAATGAAACTTCAGGAACAGCTTCCAGCTCTATTCCATCTCAGCCATCCCATTACACAGTTCACTGCTGTCTCTTCTATCTCAGGGTTTTTTTTCCCCTTCCTTTTAATTGACACATGTCTCTTCCCTTCTGATAGCTCCTGTTACAAAGATAGGCTGTTCCAGAATAAAGAAATGCTCCATTTAGTCCGGTATCCAACCTCAGAAGAGGCCGATGTCAGGAGCACAATGAGGCATGTGTGAGATAAGAGATATTTTAGACAGCAGAGAGCAAAAGGATTTCTTTTTTGATTTGTTCAAAACAAAATATAGAACGTGTTGTTTTTTTTAAATATCAGACAAACTCTGTCCCTCTGGAAATCAGCAATAGTTTAAGTGCTTTCAAAGCATCTGCCTTCCACTGGATCCATCCAAGTTGGATTCATGGAATTAAAGGTTTATGGCTCACCGATTCAATGAGTCTTGAAAGTTGGAAACAGGCTTGCATGTAATGGAAGAGATTCTGAAAACATTATTTATAAAAAATTAAAGTTACTAAAGGGATTATTTTTTAAAGATCTGTAGAAATAAAACTTGTAATTAAATTCCTGCTATGAGAGCTCTGGAAGATTGCTGTACATTGGGAAGTGGATGAACAGGAATAGGCTTAAGCAGGAGCCTGCTGGAGGAGGGTCCTGTTTTCTTCTTAATGTGTGGGCAAAGTACTTATTTTTACATAACTGTGACATACACCTGAAAGGCATGACACCCCCAGATTGTTACGTCTGTTAACATAATGATACTCTGTTATAAAATGCTGTATGTCATTTTTTCCTCAGTTATTCATTAATATATCACAAGAAATGGCACCAAACAAGATCTTTTAATATGGAAAACAAGGATAGTTCATTGAACGTCATATTAGGGACAACCATTAGCATCAACTAATTCAAACTGAGGTTGCTCAGCAATCCAGGAAAAGTGAGACATCCAGAAGCTATCACCTTTATGTCAAAAACTTCAAAAAGCATTGCTAGCTTTTAACATAGAATCACAGAATGCTTTGGGTTGGAAGGCACCTTAAAGATCATCTAGTTCCAACCCACCTGCCATGGGCAGGGACACTGTCACTAGGCCAGGCTGCCCAAAGCCCCATCTAACCTGGCCTTAAACACCTCCAGGGATGGGGCTTCCAACCCTCTCTGGGCAACCTCTTCCAGTGCCTCGTCACCTTCATAGTAAAGACTTTCCTGCCTAATGCCTAATCTAACTCTGCCCTCTTTCAGCATTACCCCTTGTCCTATTCAAGCACTCCCTGGTGACCAGTCCCTCTCCCACTTTCCTGTAGGACCCCTTTAAGTATTTGGTAGGCTGTAATTAGGTCAACCTCTTCTCCAGACTGAAGATGCTCCAGCCTCATCTTCATGGCCACCTCTGGACTCACTCCAACAGCTCCATGTCTTTCCTGTACTGGGTACCCCAGAGCTGGACACAGTACTGCAGGTGGGTCTCACCAGAGCAGAGCAGAGGGGCAGAATCACCTCCCTCGACCTGCTGGCCACGCTGTTCTTGATGCAGTCAGGACATGGTTGGCCTTTTAAGCTGCTAGTGTACTGCCAGCTCATGGTGAGCTTGTCATCAATCAGTACTTCCAAGTCCTTCTCCTCAGGGCTGCTCTCCATCCATTCTCTACCCAGCCTGCAGCTGTGCTTGGGATTGTGCTGACCCACATGCAGGACCTTGCACTCAGCCTTGTTGAACTTCACGCAGTTTACATGGACTCATCTCTTCAAGCCTTTCAAGGTCACTCTGGATGGCATCCCTTCCCTCCAGCATGTCAACCTCACCACAGTGCCTGGTCTTGTTGGCAAAGTTGTTGAGGAGGCACTCGATCCCAGCGTCCATGTCAATTTACCCGATTTCCCATCCCCAGAGCATCGTCTTCAGGAAAGGCATGGAGATACCAGCACCACAGGCTGTTTAAGAGACTTAGGCTCATAGGCTCATTTCAAGCACATTCCCTGTAAAGCTGTTCATCACAAAGCATCCTCTGCTTAGAGACATAATCACAGAGTTTCCAGAAAAGAAAGGCACATTAATTAACCTTTTTTCTTCAAAAGTCTATTTTCTGAAACAGAACCGAGATCTCCCACTACACAGAGAACACTTGTCTCAAAAACAGACCTTCTGGGGCAGTACATCACTGTAGCCCAGTATTAATTAACCTGGACACTCAACACACAGTAACATTTGTATTTAACAGCCACAAACACGTTCTGAGTTGTAGATACCATTGATCTGGTTTGGGTTTTCTCTTTTCTGTACGATGCCCTCTGCAGCGAATTAGACACAGACGATTCCTCTTTATAAAGAAGTTTATAAAGAATTGTCCAAGTCCACTCCCTCATAATATATATTCTACAAGAAAAAAACCACTTAGCTAGCAGATAACAGTTTTTATGAATCAAACTTTTAATCTCTATGGTTTCGCTGGCAGCTATGAGCTAAGCTGCTTTGAAGGGCTCTCCAGTTATCACACGAGTCGAATGCACTGTATAGCACAGAGATAAGGGTTTGGTCATACTGGGGTCTTTTAAAATATATATCCTTATACTCTAGAAGTGATTGAATTAATTTCATGCCTATTTCCGGATTCATATATTAAAACCCAGTATGTACAGATGCTGCTAGTCCACTCACATCTTTAAGGCAATTAATCTCTTTTTTCTATCATTCACACAGTTTCAGAAGGCTCCAGAAAGAAATGCCTCTCCCTGCAAACACAAGTATTTATTCTGAGCAATCTTGTATATACTTTTGAGGGTTTTTTCCTATTTTAATAACAGTTTCCTTGGAGCATTTCTGCCAAATGTGATCATCTTCCTTTTATTGCTTTCTTAAAACCAGGATTTCCTCTTAAGGACTGCATAAAGAATAGTTAAGACATCAGATAGTCTAAATTCTACTCTATTTAATGACATTACATAGACCACGGGCACTAACACAAGAGTGGCTAGAAGAACACTTTTTCTATTTTAAACACACAAATATTATTATAGCTTTAGAGGAAACAGCAGTTTCATATGAGAGTGGCTAAAACTTCAAAGGATACTGGAAGTGTGTGTGTGTATATGTCGTAAGTCCAAAATATAGTTTATGAATACCACAGCCATATTGAACAGTTGTCTTCCTTCACTTTAATTTCCAAACCTATGTATGCATTACTAATTTCAATTTCAATCAAGACTTGCACAAGAAGACTTCAGTTAACAGAAGAGAGAGAAAAGCAGCTCCATGTCCTTGCCTTTATACCACTGTTCAACACATGCATTGCCTAATAAATCAGCATTAAGCTAAGTGATTTCTTTTTTCCAGATGTTGAAGAAAGACTAGAACCAGAAAAATTAGTAAGTGTTCTCCATGCATTCATTTCAGTAAAAGTGGCCCTTGTTTTAATGATCTAAGTTAAAGTACTCAGTGGAACATACTGCAGATAGAGTCTTTTTAGAAACTTCTGACTGAAGTTGTATTTTGGATGAAATAGAATTTAAATTAAAACCACTCAGTGTACTCTCCTTATGATTCTGGTTAATAATAAAAGAGATGGACACTCCCCCTCTTTTTAAGGGTAAAAACTTCTACTGACGTATTTACTTACCATTTTCCTTGTTTAGAAGATGCCTGCGATGAGGAGTGCCTACAGGAACTTGTAAATCTACCATGACTGAAGGTGCAACAATTCCAATGACAGTTACTATAGGAAATCACAACCATGATTCATTATTTCTCTTTGGGTATGGTTTTTGACCTTTTTTTTTTTTTTTTAAACAGAGCACTCAATGCATATATTTGAAAAGGCTTAAAATTAATCTTTTTTTTAATCACAAAATACTTTTTTTGCAAAAGCTGATCTTAATAGAATTATTTTGATTTCCACAGAAAGCTTTAAAATAAAATATAAAAAACCCACCACAGATTTTTTTCCATAACATATCTTATCTCTTCTGAATGATTATAACACCCAGACTTCCACACAGTAAGTATTCTGGGCTTGCTTGGTGGAGATGAGAGAATGGAAGGTGGTTTGAGAAGGGGTGGTTTGAGAAAGGGTGCCTCCCCATGGACTCAGCCTACTGCACCAAACCACTGAGTACTTATTTTATAGAAGTCTCTCCACCTCACAGAGAGCAGCTGAGCCATGTCATACGTAGTCAGGTCTGCTCAGAGTCACCCGCTTAATTTATCCTATTATACAAGCGGGGTAGTTCTGAGGATTGTGCAACAGTTGTTTGGATGGTTGGCCATATGCTAGGGGAATAAATACTTCAGAGAAGCAAGAGATGATCTCTGTAATAAACTTTCAGGAGCTTAACATTTCTGTAGTGAGCATCCTAACACATGGAAGGTGTCAGCACAGTCCCTAACGGTAGTGCAATATCGGAGTGCAACGGTGGTACTGCGCAAGTGACTCCTGCCAGGAAGAGCCACCTTTTGGTCCCTCTGTCCCCAAAGCCAGGACAACAGGACTGTGGATCTTCTAGGCATGTTCACACCTGCTTACTCTACAACCTGTTACGTCAGTAACTTTGCCTCTGGGGCTTGCTTTCAAGAGCTTGTATTATTATAAAATAAGAGTTTGCTTCACTGAATTTTGATTAAGGAAGCATCTCCTGCTTCCTGCTGCATCAAAAGTGATGAGAAGGAAAGAAACCTTAAAAAAAAACAAAAACCAAAAAGGTTTATCTGGAAGCCAAAATCATGAAAAATGAAAAATAAGTAAAACTGGGACAACTTCTTTGAGACATTTTGTCTTTCCCTATGTTTTCTCAATCTTCAGAGTGCCTCTCTTTCCACATAAATGCATTTTGCTTCTCCCCAACTAGAAAGCTGCTTTAATTTTTTGACTGAAAGCTGTGATTTTAGGAGGTGAGGCTTTGTGAATTGTGTATGAGAGGTAAATAATAAAAGTGCTAGGCATGGACAAACCTGTTTAGTTTAATTTGCTATCTACTTAGAAAAACAAAACAAAACAAAAGAGATAAAATTACGTACTTGTAATGGACCCAACAAATTTCATTCCAAAGAAGAATAAGCAGCTTGGGGGCAGGCTTTTTGCCTCCACCTAAGTAAAAAATAGCATTTGAACAACCAGACAAACAGAAGCAAGCCTTTCTTTCTTCAAAATAGCCAGTAGTGGCAAGACCAGGTAAATGGTAAATTAAATGACAGGCTGTGAAATCCTGCAGAAGCACTGGCTTTGCTGTGCCTCTCTTCTGAGAGTAATGTTCCTAAATTAGCAGCCCAGACAATCTTACACTGACACCATGGCTTGGGAAAGGTAAGCTGGCACAGATTTTTCTGTGCCACTTCTACTGACAGCAATTTGGTGTAATTCTGTCTGCAATGTCGTTTACAACATATGATTTTTATTTAAAATGTCAACATTCAATAAGTTGGCACATTGGTTTCTGTACTTTTAACAGCTATGTCCTGAGTGATTATTGCATATGTTTAAGAATGAAAAATCAAATGAAAAATACCCATCTATCTTTTCCAAATGACTCATCTTTAAATACCTAATCCCTTTGAATTAAATCACCCTTCTCAGATACCGTTTGTGAAGAGTATAATGCAAAACCTAAATCATACTTAATTTAAACAAGCACTTTAAAGCATCCAGGCTTCAAGTTCCTCAAAAGAAAAGAAAGCTTTTCCTCTTGTTTGCTGAGTAACATGATTTAAATTTCAATAAATTGGGTTACTGTCAAAAATACAGATGGTATTCTTCCAACCCTATAGGGTATGAAAAGATACCACCTTAAAAACCTATCAACGTGAACATGTAGACAACAGCAGTTTCCCCAAGCAGAGGAGTTTTCAAAAAAATATGAGCCTAATCTAAATATTGTGAATACTTAATGAAAGCATGCTGATTGCTCATGGAGACACCTAGACCCTCACAGATGTTGCCTATCCAGCCAGGGATTCGTGCATTCAGCTTCCAACCAGGTACATAAGAGAACACATGTTTAGGCACTTACTGTGTATGGGCATTTCTCTTTCTGTATAAAATTGGGCTTTTATCCTTCTACTGGATGCAACCTGCTTACCAAGAAGAGAAGATCCAACACCTGAAAATTCACATGATTGAGTGGTTTCTAAAATTAGCAGTTCCACACCTTTCAAAGGGCTCCATGAAGACCATGACACAGTCCGGCCTAGCGATACCTGTCAGTCCTCACACCCGTGAATTAACATCTGAGCACTGAGGGTAAGGTACAGTCGTAGAAGCCAGTTTTGGGGCCTCTAGAGCAGTACAGCAGTTTGCTGCTCAGCTTGAAACACAGTCCTAGCCCACCCCTGCCCTGCTCTAGACACACCTTGCCTTGCAATAGCTTTGTTGCACACTTCCATTTCTACAGCAACTGACATTTTCGTGTCTTTATGGCTCAGTTTCTTAAAGCACTACGAGGCACGTTACTTCAGATGGAAGCCAGGCAACAGAGTGTTATTATAACAGGCACGTTATAGCACACTGGCTGAGGTAGAACATTGAGCAGCTACTGAGAGAAATGCAGGTTTATGGGTAAACTTCTTTCTCCCATTGGGAACGCAGGATCTACAGGTCAATAATAGCAAAAAAAAAAAAAAAAAAAAAAACCAAACAAAAATCACATCTTACTCTTCTAACAAATCCCTTTGTTCATAGAGGATTCAGAGGAAAGGTGATGATGGCAGACCTTATGTATGCAGTGGTCCATGCCTTTGCCAGGAATTTCAGAGTAGCAAAATCTTGTCCTATTTTTAAAAGAATATTCTTTTCCTTTACTCATGTTATAGAATGATTCTACCACAAAATGCATCAAATTTCTGCTGTGAGCTAAATGAGTGAAGTTTTCTGTTGCTGGGTCTTGAGTCTCAGAGTTGCCAATGAATGAAACAAGAAAGGAGAAAGTGTAAAGCAATGAAATAAGGGCCTCATGAACAGAATCACAGAATCATGGAATCATAAAATTATATGATCATTTATGTTGGAAAAGACCTTTAAGACCATCAAGTCCAACCATTAACCTAGCACTGTCAAGTCCAACCACTAAACCATGTCCCTAAGCAGCACATCTACACGTCTTCTCAATACCTCCAGAGATGGTGACTACCCTACCTCCCTGGGTATCCTGTTCCAGTGTTTGACAACATTCTCAGTCAATAAATCTTTCCTAATATCCAATCTAAACCTCCCCTGGCACAACCTGAGGCCATTTCTTGTTCTCTTATCACTTGATACCTGGGGGAAGAGACCAACACCCACATTCCTTTCTTGTAGTTGTAGAGATCATCTAGTCCAACCATCCCCCTACTACCTATATTATTTATTAAACCATGCCCCTAAGTACCTCATCCAACCTTGCCTTGAACACCCCAAGGGATGGGCAGTGACCACCATCTCCCTGGGCAACCCTTTCCAGTGCTCAAGCACTCTTTCTGAGAAGAAATTTCTCCTAGTGCTTTCTGACCTGAACTTCCCCTGGCACAACTTGCAGCCATTCCCTCTTGTCCTATTGCTAGTTATCTGTGAGAAGAGGCTGACCCTCAGCTCACCATAACCTCCTTTCAGGTAGTTGTAGAGAGCGATAAGGTCTCCCCTGAGCCTCCTTCATACTAAAAAACTCCAGTTCCCTCAGCAGCTCTTCTCATAAGAATTGTGTTCCAGAGCCTTCACTATCTTTGTTGCCCTTCTTTGGATATGCTCCAGCACCTCAATATCTTTCTTGTAGTGAGGGGCCCAAAACTGAACACAGCTCTCTAGGTGTAGCCTCACCAGTGCAACACCCCTAGGTCCATTTTGGCCAGTCAGCTTTCCAGCCACTCACCCCAAGCCTTAATAGTGTTGCATCAGGTTGCTGTGACACAAGTGCAGGAGCTGGCACTCAGCCTTGTTGAACCTCATACTGTTGATCCAGCCTGTGCAGCAAATTACATAGAGCCTTCCTATCTTCAAGCCGACAAACACCCCTGGCCAAGTTGATTTTGTCTGCACACTTGCAGAGGATCCTCTCATCCACATCATTGATAAAGACATTAAAGAGAACATGCCTCTGTACTGACCCCTAGGGGACACCAGTTGTGACCAGACACCAACTGGATTTCACAGAATCACAGAATGGCATGGGTTAGAAGGGACCCCAAGGATCAGAGAGCTCCAACCCCCCTGACACAGGCAGGGCCACCAACCTCCAGGCCTGGAGCTACACAAGGTTGCCCAGGACCCCAGCCAACCTGGCCTTGAAAACCCCCAGGGATGGCGCATCCACCCCCTCTCTGGGCAGCCTGTTCCAGCCCCTCACCACTATCTCTGTGAAAAACTTCCCCCTAATATCTAATCTGAACCTTCCCTCCTTTAGCTTTAATCCATTCCCCTTGTCCTGCCATTATCTATCCTTTTAAAAAGTTGATTCTCCTCCTGTTTCTCTGCTCCCTTCAGGTACTGGAAGGCTGCAATGAGGTCCCCCCGCAGCCTTCTCTTCTCTAGGCTGAACAAGTCCATTCATCACAACTATTGGGGCCTGGCCATCCAGCCAGTTCTTAACACAGAGAAGCATCCACGCCTTAACCATCCTATTTCTCCAAGAATAGTGTGAGAAATGGTCTCAAAAGCTTTACTAAAGTCTAGGCAGACGACATCTATAGCCTTTCTCTCTATTTTAATCCTGTGTTAACATTTTAATAAGGAGTGAGTTTTCTGACATCAATCTCATGTCAGAAACAAGAATAGTTGAAAGCCATCAAGTTTCTAATTTCTGCATTGCTGAGTTTCAAACACACTGCCCAGTCATTGTAAACTTGTAATGGGGTCCCAGTAGCCTGTGTACACGCTAAACAATAAAGACAGATTTATAGAGGTACACAGCTATAACAGTCTCTCTTTTTTTTTAACTGCACATTCAAAAGCTTCTTATAAATCTGCCCAGACTGTAAATCAAGCCCAGTTATTTACTTCTAAGCAGTTAAGTCATCCAGTGTTAAAATTAAAGCGTAATTCAGCCGCAGTAGGCATCCCATCAAGCATGTGGACTAAGAGAAGTGCTGTGGGGAAAACGACGTGGCTACATTAGGCTGGAACACTCGCCTCCTTTAACCACTTTCCATCAAAGGCAAAAGTCTGCCCCCTTCCACTTTGGTAGGACTGCCTACCGCGTGTGTTATGAACTTCATAAAGCATCGCCACACAAAAATAAGGTCACATAAATATTTTTCCATAAAGATGCTAAGCAGTAGATTACTACAAGGTTAAAGATAGGTCAATAAAATACGGAGTTACTTTTGCAATACAAAGTAGTTAAGGAAAATTACATCAGGAGAAAGCTGGAACAGTTTAATGCCAGAGGTAGGTAACGGCGCTGTGAGGAAAGGTTTTGGGGGGAACTGAAGAAGTAAATTATTTTTGTCAACACTTAAACAGAGGGCCAGGGAACAAAGGAAATTCATCTTGCACATGTTTTGTAGAAGGTGACGTTTGTCAGACAATGCTGGTTCACAGGATCTGGAGTGTGCTGTAGTTTCATGCAGGTAAGAGAAGATCATAATTTTGCAGGCTAACTTCATTTTGAGCAATATATGATCTAGACAATATGAATATGCAGTACATGTCAAGGACTAGTGCTATAGATCAATCTGTTTCTTTTCCCCCAAAGGGCATTTTGCATTCAATTTTAATCAGAAGGTAATACTGACCGTAGAGTATTTCATTCTGATATATAGTTCTATTCATATTAGGCATAGATGTCTTTATCTTCATTTCAAACATATTAGGGGGAAAGGACAAGACCTTACACTTTTGAGGAGGAAAGAAAAAAAAAAAGCTGAAGAAATATTATTACAGAACTTGTTTATAGTATAATTAAAATCTGTATATGGATTACAACTTAAATCCAGCTTGAGAATTACGGCTCAGAGAATGCTAGAAAAAATTAAAATATCTTCAATGATATAGAATACAAGCTGCACAAATCTATACCTTACAGTACTTCATAATATCAATGAAACAAAAATATTTCATGCACCCTACTAGTTGAGATAGCCTCTTTTTTAGTGTTGCTAAAATAGAAAAATAAATTGCTTCTTATATTAAACTATTTTCTTCATCTTTTTCCCTTCTTTTAAAATTGAAATTCCTCAGTAACAATCATATCCATGGAGAACTACTGCTACAGCCCAGAAGAATCCCTGTCACCACCTGATGCATTCAGCATGCTTGTACTTCTGCAAAACACTCCACACATGCATGGCACCCACTAAAGTCACTCACCTCCAGTCACAGCGTGATCAAACCAAACAAAAAAAAACCCTTTCATGTCTATGGATGCTGCCTGCCAACTGACTGTAACAAACCACAGAATCAAAGAATCACAGAATCACAAGCAGTTTGGGCTGGAAGAGACCTCAAATCTCACCTAGTCCCACCCCCTGCCATGAGCAGGGACACCCTCCACTAGCCCAGGGTACCCAAAGCCCCATTCAACCTGGCCTTGAACCCTGCCAGGGATCCAGGGGCAGCCACAGTTTCTCTGGGCATCCTGTGCCAGGGCCTCACCACCCTCATGGGGGAAGGATTTCTGCCTAATACTTAATCTCTATCTCTCCTCCTTCAGCTTAAGGCCATTACCTCTTGTCCTACCCTAAAAATCCCTGTAATGCATACTCATACTCATTATCTCACCCTCTTTGCTTCCTAGCTATCCTTTGGTTTTTATTATATTTTTTTCCATCCATTTATTACATCTTTTCAATATTAAATAGCAATTCTTTGAGAAGGCGGCTGATGTTTATTATATTTTACCAGACCAGACAACTGCCTAAACTTAAAATACAGGCATTTTTTATGCACTTAGTAAACAAACAAACATATATTTTCTTGCTAACAGTAATAAATAAATTTAAAAAAATCCAACCAACCAACCAAAATAAACCCACAACAAAACAAACCATGTTTAGAGCTATACATTAATTATTTTTCTATTATTTTTGGACAAGAATCAGGACATTGAGATTTTTTTCTTTATTTATTTCTACCATCATTACTACAGTGGTGGGATCCATGTATTGGTCTACCTAAGAATTGTATTAAAATGGAATCCCACCACAGATTCCATTAAAAAAGTCTCGAAAACCACTCAAAGAGCTGTCGCTTCCAGTAACAGGGCTCAAACTCAACGCTCTCATATTTGCAGAACTTGAACTTTGCTTTCAGAAAGCTTCCAGCCCTTTCCAAAACTAGACACTTTAGAAAGATATGAGGCCATAATCCCACCTCTTCTCAACTACGGAAGTCTTGTGTACTTTGTGCTAACTAATTCTACCTTGTGTATCCCCTATCATTTTAGCATTTCAGTTTTTAAACCTCACAGCATCCCTATGCCATATTGAAATACTGTTATTCTCATTTTACATTTAGAGGGGAAAAGACAAGATTACTTGCTAAATGTCATCCTGTCAGTCTCAGGAAAAACAGTGGTCTCTTGACTACCCTCATATTGCCTTGCTTCCGAAATAACTCCTCCTTTGATGTAAACAGTAAAAAGTTGTCCCAACTCTTGCAAAGAAATGCAGAGACACATGAATATGCATTGCATTCCTCCTCCAGGTCCCATCTGCAAAGCATGCTCCTCTCTTACTGGGAGTGATGGGTTTTTGCCTACCATGCTGAACTACTCCTGCAACGAGTGATACCATTGGCAAGAAGGAAGATGCCCAGTGTTAATGCTCTCAGTGGTTGAGAGCGGAACAGGAGCACCGGATGCTGCCCAGGCTCGGCCCTCACCTCTCCCAGCATTCCTCCAGCCAGCAGCCAGCTCTGCCTTGCACTAGGCTCTCCAGACACCCTGACGGTTCAGGCAGAAGTGTGTACCAACTACTTTCAGAGTAGCTATCATAGAATCATAGAATGGTCTGGGTTGGAAGGGACCCCAAGGATCATAATGCTCCAACCCCTTGCCACAGGCAGGGCCACCAACCTCAGGCCTGGATCTGCACAAGGTTGCCCAGGGCCCCATCCAACCTGGCCTTGAACACCCCCAGGGACAGGATATCCACCATCTCTCTGGGCAGCCTGTTCCAGCACCTCACCACTATCTCTGTAAAAAACTTCCCCCTAATATCTAATCTTCAACTATTTTTTTCCTCAGTCTCCTTTATGAAAGAATAATTGTCTGTCCAAGCACGTTTACAAAAGGAAAAAAAAAAATTAAAAAAAAAAAACCTCAAACTGCAACCTTTCATTTTCACAGATACAGAACAAGGATCACAGTGCATTCACAGACTGTTATAGAATAAGTTTTCCTGATACCATCTTACCTGAGCTGCCTTTTCCCAGTGGGTTTGTTTGTGAAGCTAATGCAGTGGTTACAGCTATGTAAAACAAATCTGAATGTTGCAACCAGTTGAACGGACTCAATGACTAAGCAATATATCTTCCAAAGTGTCATAAAAGGAAAATAGGCATTTTCAGTATATTCATAACTAGAAAAGCAACAGCACTAATCCTTTCAAAAATATTACATTTATCTCTCTATATTACTTAAATATATATAGGACATTTATAGAGAGATATATATCATAGACTCATAGAATGGCATGGGTTGAAAGGGACCCCAAGGATCAGAGAGTTCCAACCACCCTGCCACAGGCAGGGACACCAACCTCCAGGCCTGGAGCTACACAAGGTTGCCCAGGGCCCCATCCAACCTGGCCTTGAACACCCCCAGGGACGGGGCATCCACCGCCTCTCTGGGCAGCCTGTCATATCAATCATATACTTAAGGTAAAGATCACGTACAGCATGCAAACAAGTCCAAAAATGCCAAAAAGAGCAAGAGTCTCTGCAAACTGTGGCAGGTACCCCCCCACCCCATGCTCCTCAATCAGCTCATTATTTTTGCTTATACAGTGTGACAGAGATTTTACACAATTACACAGCCAAAGACTATCCAGACTTTATCATCAGCTTGAGAACTGTCACGGTGAATGCCTAACCCAACACACTGAACTGCAGCTGTGCTGTGACATGTTGAGAAAACGCAGGGCTTCAGCCTTGCTCAAACACACCAACCCTTTTCATATTCTCTCCTTCTCATTTAATTACTTACAATGATTAAAACGCTGTTTTCCAGAACTAAGAAACTTATATAGCTTAAGTCTGGCTTTAGCAAAAGTGATTTACTCTGCTTAAAAGATTTGTTACATGTAATTTTTCAATTTCAGAAGAAGTGCTTCACTAAAACCACCATTAAAAATTGTAAAGCCAACCCATGATTTTATTTTATTCAACTTGACTGACAAATAGTGAGAAGGATAGGATTTGTTCTTTTCCTTTATTTCATAAAACTGACACGATCTGTAAGGTTTTCAGCATTTCGGGTCCTATTTCCAAGCTGAAGTCAAAAGGAAGTTTTAAATCAAATTCCTTTCATTCTAAGTAGAAATCTACTGTGCAAGTTTTGTGGATTGAGAAGAGAAAAATATTCCTATGAGCTGTAAATCGTAGTTGTTGAGCTAGGCACTGCTTCTGCCAATCAAAGGAGTTAAAAACTGAAAAAAAGAAATCATATACTAAAAAAAAAATCATATATTAAACCCCCAAACCAGATGGCATTTTTAATTTGTCATGTCCACTGCAGTGCAAATAATTATCATGTTTTTATCCACTTTTGCAAGCATGAAATTCCTCTTTCTGTACAAGCTGAGGAAAGAGCCACCCATTATTTCATTCTAGGTCATGCAGACTCATTGGTGGGTCTCCACCAAAGATTATAGTTACACACAGAATGACCCAGGCTGTAATGAATACTGAGAGCCAACTAGGCCAGAGCCTAAAGATACAGAGCTTCTATCATCTGTTAAAAAGCAGAGACAGAGGTACTGCAAATGTTTGTTAACAGACAAGTAGCTTCTGATGTCAGTTTTGCTTATATTGATGCCATTTCTTATTTATTTATAATAAGCATGATCTTTATTCATCTTTTACCTAGGAGCAGCACAAGGCATTAGACAAAAATACGTGCTGCAAACCACAATGAGCAGAGGCCACTGGCTAGACCCCAACTCGTAACACTTGTGGGTTTACTCGAGCACTCTTCTCTTCACAGCAGATATGTATGGAGTTGGGTTTTCCTTAATGCTGCTTCCCCAGAGTGTTTTATGTTACCATGCACCTGACACAGGAGGGGAAATTGGTAGTACACGAATGAAACCCTTGCTAATGTTGACAGTGGTTGTGCCAATGCCCTGAGTCACTTCACTAACGTGCTGCAGAACCTGTCCTGTCTGCAGCAGGTACAGCACAGGGACAGCAAAAACTTCTCAGGCTCCTTCCTGGAATCATTCCGTGTCCTTACAGTTTTACCTATCAGATAAATCTCTGTCTGGGATGGAACTTGGTCTGTAATTGCTCAAGTGCTCCATGACCAACTCACTATTTTTATATCAAAACATGATACCAGTTATGATGTTGGATGTAAAAAAACCAGTATTTTGGGTTAACAGCTTTTCTCCTTCTTTTCTATAAAGACTAAAGTACTTTTGAAGAAGCCACATAAGGATCTTTTTTTCATTTTATTGCCATGTTGGTGCAACTTGCATTCTATGATCCGTGTCTAAGAGAAGTCCCTAGGAGGCAGAGGAACTAATTTTAACATGATCCACAGTACATTATGCAAAAAGAAAGGTTTCTGACTTCTTCAGTTGACTTTAGTGGGGTTTTTTGCATGAAGTCTGAATGAAGTATTTGCATTAATATATTAATATCTGGAAGTAAGTGGCAAATTTGCTGTCAATTATCCTAATTGAAGAAAACTTGATTAGCATTGTGTGTGACATGAATATACAAAGAAGTAACTTCACTTAGGAAGAAACCCAGTAGCTATGGATTTAAAATGGGAAATAAAATCTGAAGAAGTAGAAACAAGAACAAAAAAAAGACCATACATATATATACTTATTTGATGGTATCTAATTCTAGAATATTAATAAGCTGTTTCATTGCCACTGAAGATACTTTCTAAGAGCATGCACCTAAAGCCTCGAGTTTGTAACCAACTTTACTGAAATGGGCAGATTACAACCCTATGTCTCCTATATATCTTGTCCATATATTTCACTAATAGAAGAAAGGCAGAAGACAGGCTTCAATGAATATCTGAGGACACTTCAAGGGCCTGAAAACTCTGGCACAAAGAGCAGAGGACTTTTAAAAATCATGGCATCAGAAGAGGATGCAAGTTTTAGTTGTGAAAGGGAACACTATTCTGTTGCTTCACCTGTAGCATGTGGTGAATAAAAAAACATTCTGGTTTCAGCAGACAGCAAAAAAACCCGACTTCACCAACTCTGGAATCAGAGGAAGGAGGGAGAAGCTTTCCTGATGTCAGAGAAGGCTGTGCAATGCAAATGCCTGCATCTCTTGGGACATTTCCCCATTATGGAAGCCCACAGTGGACTTAACAGAAGCAGAACAAGTTCAGTTCTTTTGTAAATCATATTACAGTTTCAGTGGCTACCACGTAAAAAAAAAAAAAAAGTGTAAATGAATGTCAAAGGCTTATAGGAAAACGTGTCTAATTCCATAAAACATGCATTATTTAATCCCACCTTTCAGAAAAAAAATACATTACTTGTGGGGGTTTGCACTGATATTTCTTAATTTTCATATGCAAGAATGCATTTGTAAAATATTCAGTACAAAACTGTGCATTTTGTATTTGCAGTAACCTAGTTATCTATAATTACATCTTTACAGCCCCCCCAATTATTTTAGCCTATCTATCTTCAAAACCTTGTTAACAAAATACGAATGTCCCTGTTTTACAAGAGGTATAAGGATTGGGTTTGACAGAGGGGAGGAGCCCCACAACATTACACTGGATGAAGACAAGTTGACAACATTACTGGTACTATTATAAAGCATCTATTTTTTATTTACAAAATCCTCCTGCTACTCTGGGAAATGGCTTGCCTGCTCTTGGATTTCCTCCCTGGTGCAAAAGCTTTTCCATCAAGGAGGGGGTAGGATGTAAGGAAGACACACAAAAGATACAGTCATGTCCCACTGATGGACAATAACCAAGCTTATTAAGATAAAAGTCAGGTAGAAAGTTGGCAAACCAAGGAAAAGGGAATCTGGCAATGCAGCACTGAGAATGAGGGCACGAAGAGATGTGGGCTTTGCAGGCAGCCTTCAGTGCACTGTCCCAGGCAGAGCCCAAGAGTTTAAAAGAAGGGAAAGAAACAAAAAAAGGCAATAAAAATTTTCCACTGAGCAATGCCAGTGAGAAAAAAGGTTTGATTTTCTGTGCTCAGTCTGAGAGTTACCTGCTCAGGGCACGACTACTATGAAGTATCTAAAAGGAAAATAGATGGCACACCAGCTTTCTAAGAACAGAAGCGGTGTTCTGACTGGTGTCAATGAAAGATCAGTTGGGGAAGCTGGATAAGTAACAAAGCTTGAAGAATCACAGTATTATATCTTTGAATAACTAAAACTTGCACCCTTGGAAATTAACAAGCAGTTACTGAATAACTCTTGTGTTCAAAAAGGGTTAAGTACAGTTACCCTACCTTTGGAGGGAAACGCCACCAATTCATAGCATCTGCCACGGAATCCTGTGCCTCCAAACCACATAATGCAATGTTACCAGGACACTGTTCAAGTTGATAGCACAATCTTCAAGTGAAGTTAAATGGACTGCACCCAAAAGATGCATGAAATCCAGACAGACCCTTCACAGCTACCATTTAGAACACCACCTAAGATACTAAATGCCCACTTAGGATCTCTGATATAGAGATTGTATCTTAGTTTTTCTGCCAACATCATCAAGCACTGGGGCATATGATGCTATTCATACCAAGAAAAAAGTTAATGCATTTGCAATACTCACCATGGTGAAAGGATAAGATTCAACTGATGATGTTTGTTGGAACAGAAAGTTTGAACAAAAAGATAGGAACAGCACTTATTCTTGTAGCAAACCTGACGATCATCAAAAAGGCTGTGATTAACCAATGATCAGAAAAGACTGAGAAGCTAAAGGCAGGAGCGTACTCATAACAAGTTTGAGTCTCAAGAAGAGTCTTGTCATTTCAGGGGGCAGAAAAAATGTAAAAAGGTTTTTTAAAAGAGGGCAACGATCAGACAGGATTTTTTCCTGCACCAAATAAAAGTCCACAACACATCAGAAAATCACCTCATGAAGGCTGTATAAAATACTGGATCAAAAGTTCTGTTAAGTCAAGGTACACCAGAATAAGGAATGAATGTATGGATAGATGCAAAGATGATGCAAAGAAAACATAGAAAATGTTTAGAAAGGAAAGACGTCCAATTAAAGATACGGAGTTTGAACGGGGACTTCAGGTTAAGGCCATTCCCACTTGTCCTATCACTCCATGCCCTTGTAGACAGTCCTACAGTTTTCCTGTGACCCCTTCAGGTACTGGAAGGCTGCAATAAAGTCTCCCTGGAGGCTTCTCTTCTCCAGGCTGAACAAGCCCAATTCTTTCAGCCTGTCTTCATAGGAGAGCTGTTCCAGCCCTCTGAAAGTCTATGTGGGGTCCTCTGGACTCACTCCAACAGCTCCATGTCCTTCTTGTCCTGAGGAACCCAGAGCTGGACCCAGTACTTCAGGAGGACTTTCTGGAGGTATAAAGACACCATGAGGTGGCAAACCTAAAGAGAAGCATGCCAGGATTTGCATGGGTGTCATAAAGACAAGAAAAACCTAAAACAAGAATCATCCAAGCAGAAAATGCCATGCTTTGAAGCAGCATCTCAGAAGAGATTTTGTTATATTCTGCAGAATAGTGGCTACAACACAGGCTGTGCTGCCTGGTGCTTGGCTGGAAGGTGCCTGGTACTTGTAATGATGAAGACACAAATTACCTATCAAAATGAAGAGATTCTGTTATCCAGACGATGCTGCTCTTTGCTGTCCCCTCCAACACACAAAAGCATTAGAGTAAGATTGCACATCATGGCTTTGGAAGGGCCAAAAATTGTGAGCCATTTTCCACCTTCACGCCATTAAAAATGATTGTGGCTCATTTGGTCCTAGAGGTGCCACTTCACACAAATGATTGTTTCTGAACCTTGTGCTGTACTAACTGGAAGTGGACCCTGAGCTAGTAGAAAGTGTGGAGGAGAATGCCCGTTATGGGCAGCGCTCGCACAAGCCTGCTGTATGTGAGAATCTGCCCTGAAAGCACATTTGGCTCCAACACAGTCTGTGGAAATCTTTCTAAAAGGAAACCTTTCAGCTTCTTTTCCAACGGTTTCTTGTCTTAAAAAGACAAAGAACTGAAACAACAATGCCTGTCCCTGGCTAAGACAAGAACACCTGTGCTGATATCACCAAGCCTACAAAAATCAATCATTATCTGAAAAGGCAAGCTTCTTGTGAAGGACTGTGTCCCTCAACAGATGTTTGCCTCAAAGGATGTTTGCACCAATGGACCAACAGATGTCTGTGCCAAGGGATGTTTACACCAATGGATCAATGGTTGTCTGTGCCAATGGATGTTTGTACCAGAGGACATCTGCCTCAACATTGCTGAACTACTGCACTTCCTGCTATTACTGCTATCTTGAATGACTTGCAATCTTGATGGAGCATTTGTTTGACCACAAAACCACAAATTTCCTGATCTCATCTTGGCGAGGAGCAATGCACCTCAATGAAAGAGCCATGACAACCAGCATCAAACAGAATTCCCCACCTGACATGCAGTCGATTCGGACTGATGAGACACCGTAGCTCTGTGCTGGCAGCTACTGGACCTTTACTTTCCTTTTTTTCCCCCCTATCTTTCTCTCTCACTTTCTTGCACCTCTGTCAATTTTGATGTAACTATTAAACTTTTTTTTTCTTTTTTTAATTGCATCTGACCTTGTTTGTGTCTTAATCTCACTCTGGGAATAACAACAAATCTCCCTAGACCAGACCATTCTGGGTCAGGACCCTTGCCCAACAAAACCTGCCCATGACATCGATGCAGACCAAGTTTAGACTCTTTTCAAAACAATCTGGTTGGATCCATCTGGGATCAAATGAAGTCACTGTGGACTGTCTCTTGAGGGAGAATGCTGGATACTAAATAACTGTAATTTCTTTTCGTCTGTGAATCCAAAGCTTATGCTCACTACCTAGAGCTGGTACTGTATGACCTATCATGAAAAAGAAGCAATTGTCCCTGCTTTCCTAAATGTAGTCTTTAGTCTTAAAATACAATCTACATTCTTTATTCCTAACCGCAGAACTTACTTGCCTTCACTAGAACAAACACTTTAAGTCCACTTCAAGCAGTCCCGATCACTTTGTATGACTGAATTTTCTGCCACTTACCGTGGCACATGCAGGGAAGATGTTTTCTTCACTAACAAAAAAGAACACATTAGAAGACTGGGATAAAAAAGAAAATAAAATGAAAATAATCAAAATTCCACGAAAATTGCTATGTTCACTTTTTTTCCTGTCACTTTGAGGAATATCTTCTTTCTGGTTATGCATAAATAAATATATTTTAAAAACCAAAAGGTTTCCTATGAAGAACAGACCTTCTGTTTTCATGTGAATAACTCCATGGACATGCCTATTTGGCTTCAGCTGCCCAAGAATGCAATTGCACTTGATAAAGCTCAGGCTGAAATTCTTGTCAAAGAGTTAAAATATATTAATTTGCCTCATTAGACATAGAGCTACATGACAAAGAGAAACAGCAGAAGTTACCTGATGGGTAACAGAAGGTGGAGGAAAGAAAAGGAAGAATTTAAAACTCAATTTTTCAGTAGCCACCAAATGACCTGCAAATGTGTGTGGGTATTTATATAATACATACAGCAACACCAGCCTCCTGCCATGTTCTTGCAGGCATAAGTCCAAGTATGTGTCTGGAAGAGAGGATAGTAATCAGGTGGATAATTTCTGCATTGATTGCTGGGGAAAAATAAATTTTAAAAATAATAAAATTAAAAAAAAAAAAAAAGAGATCTGCAGAAGATTTCTGGCTGAACCTTTGGAAGTTATTATTCCCATAATACGTTGTCCAAGCTGTCTCATCCCTCCCATGTCCCAGTGAAGCAGTCTTTTGAGACCGTTCACTGCACAAATGTGAGCAGGAGGAGGATAAAAGCGGCTTCCACACTACTGGTCCCTCTGAGAAGGCATCCTCAAGCCATGGCAATCGCTGCTGCTCTGCTGCAGCAGCCTAAGAAGAGCATCTCTGGATGTGTGTGTCTGGGAAAAGCATCACCACAGCTATAGCTGCTAGGCTTTGTCAGTCAGAGCTCCAAGCCTGTCTCCAAGCAATGGTTCTCTAAGTCTCCAGGCAGTATTTCTCAAATCAAAATTAAAAAACAGAAGTTGAAACAAGCAGTCAGTTAGTGTCCATGGGAATTTCTATTCTTCATTTAAACAAGATTGAATGATTACAGTGAAGCTTCAGAAAAATCCTAGAAACCACAGGCTGATGTGCACCAGCACTATGAAAAATGATTAGCTCATTAATTCCAGGCACCGTATTCATTTCAAACCCATCACATAGCCTTAATTTCACAAACAGACGCAGTAATGCAGATCCAAACACCACAGAGATTGGCAATTCTCTTCTCATGCAGAGAACAGAGGGAGAGGAAGACAGAGGAGGACTGGTAGAGAACTATAAAACGTAGCACTAAGGCCCACGCTGATGATGAAGGTAAGAGACAGGACAGACACACGTAGAGTTCAGCACAAACCCAGTTTTGCTAAGGACTGTGGTAATTTGACTCTTCTGACTAAAAGGAAAATACCAATAACTATAATCTGGTAGTGCCTCTAGGATTTTTAGGGTTCTTAGATAGCTAAAGTATGACATGCCCTCTAAAATACATTAAAAGAAGTGTCAATTCAAAAAGAAGGGTTGTTTTTTCTTTTAAAATATATATATCCACTTTATATCTAGGATAAAGGACTCCTTTAAAAGTAGAACAGCCACAATGATTTGTAAAAAAACCAAACAAACCCGAAACCTTTCTTTTTCCTTTTTTTTTTTTTTTTCTATTTGAGTAAATATATAACTAGGAAAGCAGGTTAACTTCTTACTCTGCAGAAATGGCCACACTGTACAACAACTATCCCAACAGCCTGAATCCCAATCTTTATGAAGAATGTATCTCTCTGACATGTACCTTTACGTGTTATGATCAAATCTGTGATTTGAATATTCCTGAACTGGCCAGTCGGAGAGTCTGAGATCCATTCACAGCTACTCCTTGGTGCCTAAAAGGATGTTTCAAAATCCCTGGTCCAATGATAAACAGTGGAGGCTTCCGTTCCGAATTTTGGGAGACCTGTTATTAACACCAGCATTACTCTCCTCAGTGCTGTGGATTATAAGCTGATCTGTGGACATCTCTTCCGTAAAAGATGAAGGAAATTGCATTTCTATTGACTGCATGCTATTTCCCAGCCTGTTCACTTGAGAATGTGTAACTGGGTGAACACCTCTTTCAAAAGATAACAGTGTTCCACAAATTGAAAAGCTGATTGGGAAATAATGCTGTAATGACAAAGACTAATTCAGCATGATGACTTCAGGTTTGGGGTTTTGTTGTTGTTGTGTTTTGGGGTTTTTTTTAAATTGTAAAAGGGGCAGCAACTTCTTTCCAGTAAGGCAGGAAATACTTTGCTATTTTCAAGAACTAACATACCTATAGTAATTGACAGCAATTTCATCACAAATACTGTCCCAGTATCAAAGAATAACTTTCAAGCTTCACACAGGACTCCTTTGCCAGAGGAAAGGAGGCATTTTACATTTCTTCTTTTGTTGTGCTGCCATTTCTGTAACCTCCACACACTATACTTTGTAGAAGTGCACATATTTAAAAACTTTGCATAGATATAAATAGTGCAACTTATACTGAATATATATATATATATATATATATGTAGGAGTGAGAGAAACATAAAGTGTTTCAGTACGAGTCACAATGCTTAATGCCTTATGACTATTTTCAATAGGAAGTCCCAAAATACTTCTGGAGGTTCCTGCACCCATTTGCAAAGACAGACACCACTGTTTTGTTAAAACACTGCCAAATACTTACTGTGAAGATACTGCGCAATGTTTATTATCCACTCATCTGTTAATGTCCCAGCTTTTGCTATCTTGGTACACTTCAGTTGACTTGAAAGATCTCTTGACTCAATCCAACAGGTTGTGTCCTCTTTGTAACTATAGTCCAGTGTCAAAATCACAGATCCTTTTGCAGGAGCTTGGGCTGACACTTTGCTTCCATTAAGGTATAATAACTCAATTGCTTCGGTGCTTGCAATCAGAAGAAGAGGAGGTCTATCAGCAGGCTCTAAAAACAAAGTAAAGATAACTTAAAGGGTTAACAGACTCCATACCATATTTATCTTTTCAATTTTAATGTAGTTGTTAATGTTCTTACCTGCATGTTTTAGGAGACATAATAAATCGGTTTTGTTTTTATTTTCATAACTATCATATATTCCAAATTACTAGTCTATTTTATCCTGCTGTTCTAATGGTTCACATCATTAAAGAAAATTAATTACCCTAGCCCCACAGCTTCTGTTCAATTCCAAGTATCATTATTGCAACATTTTTCATGCCTAAGTCATAAAATGAAGCACAAGTTATGCAAATTATTCCTATCCAGATTACTGGCATTTCTAAAAGAATGAAGGCCAGGAAAAACACAGAACTTCTGAGTGCCCATGAAACAGGAAGGTTCTTGTCAGATTTGAGTCTGTAAAATAACACAAAAACTGAGGAGTGCACATTGCTAAGGGAAAATAAACCCCAGCCCACCAAAACCCTGGCACAATGACACTGGCTACATCACACCAACAGTGGGCCTAACTTTATGCATCATGAAGAGGGAAGCACTCTGCAATGGAGGGAACATGAAGCTTCCACTGTGTTACCATAATGGTACCATCAGCAGACAAACAAGAAATATGAAGGAGCATCTCACACAAGATATTGCACAGAACTGCAAGTGCTGTGACAGTCACCACGATCCCTCTTGCCTGGAAATCCTGCCAGTGATCTATGAAAACACTTGAGCAATGTGTGATGGAGGAGACTGCAAGAAACCATCTCTGCAGACCCCCCTTCTCCACCAGAATCCAGCCACACAAAACTGCAACACATCTCACTAGCATGGAAAATGTATCTTAAAATACAGAAAGCTCCAGTTCCAGTTCCAAATTTGAGAAGTTACATTATCCACACAGAGGAACAAGCAACTCTCACTGAGACAGAACACTGGTAGCAATATGATGTGTGCTAATTGGCCTAAAAGCACTGCCAGGGCTGGTTTGAAACTGTGCAGCTGGCTCAGTCATCATCAGATGAGGGGTCTGTTTCAGTTTTGAGATTGAGTGATATCTTGTTCTAGATCTAGACTGGTACTTTAAACTGGAATAAGATCCCAGTCAATCCAAAACTGTCAGGGGGATATCTGTATCTAAACCATATGCCAGTAGTGTGTCTTCTTTTTACAATGTTCAACAGTAACATTACCTTTCTTTAATTTATAATGATGAAGAACTGTTTACATAAATTATTAAAAGCCATCAGACATGTATGTGTTTAAGACAAATGATAAAGAAAACTGCTTTCCAAAAAAAACCAACCCTTCCTATTAGATGTTGTTGAGCATTCGGAGTCCTGCTTCAACTGAGCCTGAGCTGATTCAGGACCTTATGAGAAGATTCCCTGAAAGAGAAATATATGGTAACCCTAAAAATTGCTCCAGGCTTAACTGGAATAACAGTCATGTCTAATTTTGCAATGGGGTATGCTCATGTGAATCACTGGATCAAAAGTTGTTCTTTGCCACACTGTCAACTCCACTACATCTCTGTCTGTCCCATTTGTTAAATTAAATAATGTTCTTGAGTGGGCAAATTTCTGGATTTGCATGTAAAAATAATTACCCTAAACCACAGAAATTCACACTGCAGTTGCAAGCATCTGTGAAAAATATTTGTCTTGCCATGTCAAGAGCTCTCACCCCAATGTAATCTGCTTGTATTCAAAGAAATAAATCAATATTTGAATGCTGCATTGAAATGTAGCACTTTCAATCAACGTTCTACCTAATAAAGTTTTCAAAATTTTACTAAGCAATTCCAGCTGTCTAAATGGAAGGAAATAAAATTGCATAAATAAAAGGATTTGACAAATAATATTTCATCAGTAAGTCTGATTAAAGAAGAAAATGCATAGGGTGCTCAATGGTCTCACAGAAATCCACAGAAGCAGGCATATTCTGCTCTTTGGTACTATCTGCTTTTAGTTACACATCGCTTTAGTGGTGTTTTTTTGATGTAAAGAAGTTCTTTGCTAGAATGGATCAGCAGTATTCTTTCTGAAGTGGATTTCATGTATTCTTTTCCTATTGTTTCTGATGCCATAATGTATATTCTACCTTGTAACATACTTTTTACCTCCCTGGTAAATCCCACACTGCTACCTGCAAAACCACACCTCTGTAGTATTACCTCCAGAACTTACAGACTGTCCTCATCTGTCTCAGGTTTGCTTCCACCAATCCAGCAGTCACATCACTGCATAAGAACTCCTTAACAATTTCAGGTGGTGTTTAACAACTGAAGGGATAGAACTGATTTGTGAAAAGACTTGTTGCAGTATAGGCCACAAGTGAAGCTCCTACTCTTGTTTCTTCCAAAAGAGAAGGCAGGGGGTTCTTGATAAGCAATTTTATTTAGCCTGGTAGGATCATTCATGATCAAGAGGTGGCTGGTGTATGTAAATCTCTCTTCTCCCCCATTCTTCCAGACTCCTGCTACCCATCAAAAGAAGAGAGGAAGACTTACAGTATCAATCACTCACCCCTCAGAGTTTCCAGACCTGTAGGAAAGATGTGCTTGCACCTGCATCTGGGAAGCTTGGGGTTTTTTAAGTCTAACAGCTCTGTGCCCTGCTGCTCCCTTCCCACAAAATAATACTGCTACCTAATTCCGGATTCAATCACTCCTTTCCCAACCAACAGCAGTGTGAAAAATCATTTCCTATTAGTTTTGCTCTTTGTGTTAAGTAAGATATTTCCTCTCTCTGCAGTCTCTAAAGCCTTCAAGAGGCAGTGGCTACGCAGGAGCTGTTTGCGGGTCCAAAGCCAGCATCGCTGTTCAGTGGTCCGAGGTGGCAATAGAGAACCATATCCTCTCTTGTGCTGTTGTGACCTGACCTACTGAAGACTTCAATGAGGATTTAATACCTCACTAAACTCCAGAGAAAGGCTGTATTTTAGTATTAATATCTAAGACATAAGGGATTTCTGAAAAAAGAATTAGCGTCAAACCTCCTGAGCAACAGTTGTAATCAAACCTGGCTGCAGACAAAGGAATCGTAAAGACTCGTGGCACTGCTAAGAGGTTCTGCTCAGCAGGCACTATTAAACATTAAAAATACATCTGCATTCTGGCAGAACTTATCCAGAAACTAGATTACTGAGCTTGAAATTATATTTTTCAAGCAGCCCATACATGAAATAATTCAATGTATTGCATCAGTTAATCATGCTTTTTCACAGCAGGGTAGGTAACCTGCTTATTTCAGTGTTGCTTAGATAAAGGCTGAATTCATAATTACTTATTTTAAAAAGAGTAAAATGATTTTAATGATATAACTATAAAAAAAATCCTACAAAAATAAAGATTTTAAGAACCAAAACATTTTTCTGTATTGTATCATGCAGGTGAAAAACAACAAAAAAAAATGATGAAGAAAAACATCATGTCTACTCTCTCACAAAAACTGCTTGTCTTCTTCTCAGGAACAGAATCTCCAAAGCCTAAAAGTTTAGTGGACAGATCTAGGATGAGTTATAGTGTGAGCTGACAGCAGCTTTTCAAATAACTGGACATCATGTGCATTATTTTTTCATAAGTTTTCTTTTCTTTCTTTTTCTTTTTTTTTTTTTTTTCCATTTTATAGGAAAGATAAGAAGTGAATAGCTCTCTAATCCAGGAAAGTTTTATGATTCATCCCTCTTGACTAAAATGAAAGCATCTTCCTTTGAATTACGTTTAAGATAGAGTAGTGGAAAAGATGAAAGACTTGCATTTCCCCCTCCCTGATCTTGTCTAAAATACAGATCAATAAGTGATGTCACAACAAATCAGAGACTAGGGTGTTTTGCTCTGCCACAGTCCTACTTCTCCTCTGGAAGAAAAGCTAAAGAAATGCCAGCAATTATTTTTGTTTTCCCCACTACAATGATATGAAAAAGGATAAAAAAGAGAATTCAGTGTTTACAAGCAGCTTAAAAAACCTTCTCCTGAAGTACGCATTGTAAATTATAAGTACTTTGCTCTTAGCAATACCTGTATTGTACAGAAGTCTGCAAAATGTTTAGTAGTGTTGAATAAAATGCAGTCCAATTCCATTCTGAAATTCATCTTCAATGTTTATCCACAATACGCCCCACAAACAGGCTGCTTTATTTCTAAACCCACAGAACTTAGTTCTGTGAGGTTTCCCAAGAAAACCGTGTCCTGAAATCAATTTAAGAATGATGTTTTACTAAAGATCAGAAAAAACTTTTTTCTTTAATCATTATCAGTTCATCCTGCTTTATCTACATGACAATTGTTTCTTATCACATGGCAATTCGCTTTAGATAGGTTATGACCATGAAAAAAAATAAAATATCAGGACTTTTTGGAAGAAAGATGAGGGAGTTTTGCGGGTTTTTTTTTCCCCTGAGCTAAAGATTTTCAATTCTGTCCTTTTGTTTCCTTAAATATTCTTTTCATGAAATACAGGCCTTGCAATGCAGCCCTACAAGCCCAGTAAACAAAAAAGTTCTGAAACTCTGTTCAGCAAAGCTACATTTTGTTTCTTTTCACCTCAGAAGAAGTCATTAAGTGCTTCTCTAGTCATAAAAGAACCCATGGTTAAAAAATATAGTGAGCCCCCAGCTGTTTTGATACCTATTTTAACATCCTTCCCAAAGGTACCGTGCAGCTAAAAGTTTCTGGCTCCAAAGTTATTTAAATGAGCTGAAGAAGAAAATGCAGAATTTAATGAGGGATAAACCTCAGCACCTTCACAGTCAAGGATCTGGTTGCCTGAGGGCTAGGGAAGAAAAGCAGTTCCTGTGAACTTCTTTGCTTGTTGTAGCACACGGGTCCTGTAAAGATGGTTGTGCGGGGTGGGTTCCAAGGCTGTGCGTGATGGTCATCTCCAGCGACCACCCGCACCCATCTCCTACACCGAGACAGGGCCCCCACAGACCCCTGCCCAAAACCAGGGCCCTCCTGCGCAGGCCTTTCTCGTAAGTGGGACCTCCAGCACCTCTACTCCCTCTCTGCTGGTAAATATTCAGCAACCTCCCGCTCAATTTAGAGACACCTAAGGTGTGGCAAAGGGCTGATAGTTCGGTGTTGTATGCTGGGCCAAATCTAGGCCCTTGGCATGGATATTGATTTGTATTCTTAGCTGGTCTGCTGTTATTAACACTGAAAGTTTTACATAATGCCCAACCCACCATAAACCTCTACTGCTGCTGCTTATCTTTTACACAGTGAGCAGAATATTCCTCAGCTCATTTTCTTTATCTTCTTGATAACTACTTTTGTCAAAGGTAGACAAAGCAGATAGCTCACTTTTTCCTTCCTTTTTCTCTTCAAGCTTTTTAAGGAAAAAATAAAATGTTAATTTTTCTAAGTGCTCTTTGGGGTTTTTTTCCTCAGACATATTTTTTGTCTTGTTTTTTTGGTATCTCTTCTACCGATCCACAGCTTCCTGGCCTGGTGCCCCTCACTGGATGTCATAACCCATCTGAAGAATTCCCAATAAGAAACAGGATTATTTTATATATCTTGGAAGCAATAATCCTTATACACGCCAGGATAATAATCCTCTCACCCTGTGCACCAGGATGACATGGACTCATATTTGACTCGTGATCCATTACACATAACAGATACTTCTCACCAGCCCACTTGTGCAGGGCCATGCTTTGCTTCTGTCCCTGCTTGAACCTTACCCTGCGTGGCCAAAACTTGTGAAAAGCAGCTTGCATGGTCAGTGAACTACAAAAGTACCACTAAAGGTGCAGGAAAGCGACCTGCTGGTACATGGAAGCTTCATTATTTCCACACTGTAAGCCAGACGTGGTGAAGCAACGTGAAGTCTTAGAAGCCATTGCAGAGCTTTGCAATAAAAGCATCTTCATTACTCTGCCAGGCATATTTTTGACCTCTGTGGCCTCTGAATCAATATTCATCATGTTGATAATTTAATCTACCATTAATTCAAGGAATAGTTGTGTTTACACACACACACACACACACAAAAAAACAACCCTCCCCCAAAAACGCCCAAAAAACCAAGCCCAAACCCCAAACCAATGCAATGAGTAACAGTTATTTCTTTGCAAAACCATGATCTTGGTTTGTCTGTCTGGCAGTGATTTCTCTGATTAATGGGCAGTGAATGATTCCTTTATAAAAATAATAGAAAAGCTACTGTAAAATAAACATGGTGATATATTAAGAAATACAGAGAGGTAGTTCTTGTCTATAAATCGGATGCAATTCATCATGACCACCAAGACATTAATAGCTCACTACAACACTCAGTTGTTACAGTCTGATGGATCTAGGAAGGGAAACTCAAAGCTCATCTCAAGCCCAGTACTGGCACCAAGAGGATTTCCTGACCTAGAATTGCATTATTGATTTTCATGTAGTGGAGGAAGAAGAATATTAAAATATTTTTACTTTCTGTCACTTCCTTATCTCATAATACTTTCTTGAATTTTTTTTTTTTTTTTTTTTAAATTGCTCAGTTATGTGGATCAATACAAAACAAAACTTGGTACAAGCAGTAAAAAACCCTCTAACTCTTCCTGGTGCTCATCAGTACATTCAACAATGTGCTTTATGTGAGGAAGAAAACCAAGCAGATCTTCCTATTTTCTGATGGCAGAATAACTTCAAAAAGGAAGATTCAAAAATTACAGAACAAACACGGAGTGCTGAATCACTGTGGGTGTTGAACAATTGCTCAAGGAACTTCTGGGTTTTCTTAATATAAAAGCATTGTTAATTTGATATGCTGAGTAACAAAATACTGTAACAATATTGTTTCATTAAACACAACTCACTAATTTCCTCCAATACCCAATTCCCTATCACTAATGAAAACATGCACTAAGCAACAAAAAGCCCAGCGTAAATATGTGTATCATGAAATTCACCTCCTGGGATATTGCAAGGACAAAGCAATCTCATGTCTTTTTTTATCCTAAGGGTACAATTACTTCATGATCATTTCCTCTGTCTTCTCACTATCTATGTTTTCTTCACAGAGTACACAGCCTATTTTCCTTGTGTGAAGAAAATCTTTGATTTATTTATGAAGAGGGAAACTGGGAACTGTTCTAATCTTGGCTGAATTGAGTATTTCACTTTAATTAATAATACCCATATAATAACTTATAATATTTCCCTTGGAGTATTGCCATCATATGTAAAAAGTTTTTCTGGGGTTCCTGTGTGGCTCTTTGTAGCAGACTGCAGAAAAGTCCATCTCTTCTGTGTGCATTTCTGTCTTTTCATACGTACCCTCTAGATAAAAGCAAAACACAAAATACTTTGATTAAGGTAAAAAGATATTAAAACTTACCATTTTTGGCCTTGCAGGATTTGTTATCTGTCTGAAGAACATAACCCTCCACACAGCTGCAAGTGTACGATCCGTCTGTATTTATGCACATCTGGCTACAGCTTCCATACACATTGCACTCATTCAAATCTAAAGGGACATTAACAACATCTTGTTTAAGGGTTGGGGGAAAAACAAACAAACAAACAAACAAAAACCAAAAAAACCCAACAACAACAAAAAAACCCCAGAATTCTAAGTCATTAAGTCATTACAGTACAATACTTTAGTTTTCCCCCTTCTCAAGCCATGATCTGTCATGGCAGTTGGAATTTCTCCAGGAACCAAACAGAAGGCTAGGAGTTCTCAAGTTTAATAGCTATTAATTTTGAAAGATAAACCCTTCATTTTTTCAAGCAGCACTGAATGCCTATTTCATGTGAAGGAGACATTTGGGTTCTTGTTAGTATTACATCACTAGTTATCAGGGCTGATGAATGAAGCAACATTTCAAGAGAGGAAATAATTGATTATCCTTCTCAATCTATTTATGCTGGCAATGTCTTATAGTTCCTTAAATGAACTGTCACAACTTCTACATTAAACCATCATCCACTACGTCAAAAACTATGTATTTCTCTAATAAATATAAAGAACAATTTTCCCTACTAGGTTATATAGGCATACTACCATAAAATCAAGATATGCTATTTAACAGCAGTGGAGAGTTTATCTAATAAATTGACATTTAAAAAAAAAAACAAACAACTTGCTTTTGAAATTACTCCCTCAGATATATTTTTAATCACAAAACATGACAAGCATAGAGCAAAAGAACTTATAATAAATTATGTTTATGAAGAATCCAGCTTCACACTATTACTGGGAGAGAGGAGTGAGCACATACATATGGCAACAGAACTCCCATATGATTATGAAAAGAGAAAGAATAACACACAAACTAAATACCTGAATACCAAATTAAGAAGTCATTTATTTCAAAATTAGAATAGAACACCAATTTCAGCCTACAATTAATTACACTGGAGTAACGTTCCCAGCTAAGCTGTATGATCTGGGACCGTTCATGTATTAAATTCTAATCTAGATGCAACTTTATGGGCATGAGGTGAATCACCTCAAGTTTTACAGGGTCTCCTGGTCATCAGGTCTGGAGAGTGGTTTGTACAACTGAGATAGAAGTTCATCTGAGCAGGGCAAGCTCCCCACCTCCTCCAGTCTTGCCATGGATGCTCTGCTCCCAGTAATGTAAGAACCGCCGCTTCTGGGGCACAGAAGCACCAAGGAGTCAGCTGGGAGACCCCAGCTCTATTTTGGAGTGAGACTCTCCCACTGCCGTCTCTACCACACAAGCTCATTCCTGGAGGAAGGCCTCTGACGGGTGGGTGAGGAAGGCGCTGTACACATCAGCCCGCCGTAGGCCCGCTCACCACCGCGCTGCACCTGACATCCCTCAGGTCACCCTTAGGAAACCTGGGTGTCAGCTTTCCAAGGTATTTCTTGTTTACCTGTGCAGCTTCTTCCATCGCTGCTGGTTTCGTATCCATCTCCGCAGTAACACCTGGTGCCATTCCTGGTGATGGCACATTTGTACTGGCAATTCCTCTGTTGGCATTTGGGTAGTAATTCTGTGAATTATATTAATAAAAGCAAAATATCACCAAATGTTTTTATTATTCCTGAACTGCATACTCTAGAAACTCTTAAATATATATGTCTCAGGAAGAGAGCAGCACCACAATTTATGTTAAGTGGTTTTGGAAATATAACACATGCATTGCAAAATGCTTCCTTTGAAAATTGCATTTCAGCAAGTTAATAAATAGGAATCATCATTTTATTTCTATCAAAAATTGCTTACAAGTTTATTATCGGGGTGTATTGTTGCTCTGCTTAGACATCATTTTGGCACAACAGTAATTTTTAGTCAAACTAATGATTTTGGGAGGGGGAGACACGACCTAAATGACACCCAAGTTAGAACAGCTGGATTATAGTTCTAAAAAACAGCCCAGGTTATGAGAAAGGTTTCGACATCTATGTCTTTCCTGGTCTTCATATCAATTGATTTTCTATCTTTTTAAAGCTTGTTTTGATTTACTGATGCACCTGTAACCTTCACAGCAATCAATGGGAATACATTCTGGCTCAGTAATTTAAGGTTGGCCACGTAATGCTTGATAAACAGTGGACATTATGTATGTCATTACTACTAAAGTCCTTCTTAGAACCTATTGCTTAAATACATCCCATCAGCACAGGACATGATGTCAACAACCAGAAGAAACAGTGTAGATTTATACACTGCAATGTTTTCCAACAGGAAACAGCATGAAAACAAACAAAACAACCCTCAAAATTCTCAACCCCAAGCTGTAGGACAAGTACCAATAAAAAAAAAAATAAAAACACAACGTATTTTAATAGACCACAGTTTTCCCTTGAGGAAAATAAGAAAACCACTGAGGAAAACACCTTAAAGAGTTGGGGTGAAGATATTTTTCAAACTTATATAGACATGGGTCAGAAAATAACTACAAATGGAGAAAAAAGGGTCTGTTACAGGGCTGGTTTTATGTAACTGAGTACACCCTAACGAAGAAGAGAAATCTGTATTTTCCTGTGTGGGCAGTTTTAATCCTTCTGATCATTATTCATCAAGTTCTACCTGGGAGTACGGTGAAAATGAATATGAAGAAGAGTCTGCATCAGCATCTGAGCCCTGGGGCCTCAATTCTGGAACGGTGTCAAGATAAAGCTGAAATTTTGGGGGCAAAGCAGATGTGTCTGGCATCCGAAGCGGCTGCTTACTATAATGCAACTGTTCTAAAGCCAAAGAGGCTTTGTACAGTTATCGCAGGGCATTCCCTGGAATTCAGTAATCCATGCAATCTACAGACTGACTAGAGGCTGATAAACCATCAAACACCTAAATCTGCTCGTTTTTCGACTGGTTTGTGGGTTATTTCTCTGCCTTTTCTGCCTTTGTGAATAGGAAGATAAGGCATTTTTTGGCCGTAGCTTGCTTTATGGGTTTCTTGTCCTTAGTCTAGTCCTTAAATCTATTAGAGCTTTTGAGAACAAGTCCCACGCAGAATTCCAACCAGGGAATTTCCCCAAAGTTAACCTAAAATGGGGCTGTACACTGGGGTGTGGAGCTGGAACCAAGGCTCATGAGGTGGTATCTGTTTATTTAGTATTTCTACCTGAACATAATCGACATATACATTTCATTTTCTAAGCAAACATGGATCAGCCATCCTTTACAACCAATAATTTCCTTCCTCAAATATTTGTCTGATGCTATACAGCCAGGAGCTTTTACTGGATGATAACTATTTGATTCACAAACAGGACTTGGCTTGTTTGCACTCTTTCCATGATGGATACGGACAGACCAGCAGCTTAAACCAGAATCAGAGGACCCACACACAGCCCATAAAGGCTGCTGGAGAACAGCAACAAAATATCAGCAAGTAAGATCCATTAAGGGAAAATTAATAGAAAAACAGTCTGTGTGCTCATATTTTGCACAAAAAACTTTCATTTCCTTGATTTTAAATCATTGCAGTACCATGTGGGTGGCTTTTAGCAACAAAAAAAGGATGAATTTTCCTTCTAGCAAGTGTAATTGAAGTCCTGTGGATAGACCATTTCTGCCAAAAATACTTCTTGTCACACATCTCAACCCTCGTTCTTTCAGCACTTTCAGATTCTTCACACTGTCTCTCACAACTTCGTTGGTGCCCTCATCCCATCTGCTACGCTTTTGGAAAATGCTTCTCTTGGGTCATATTCTAGTAAGATTTTCTCCTCTTACTCAAGTCCTTACATGCACTTTGTTGTGGATATTCAACAACTGATAAATTCATTTCAGATTTGTTTTGCCCAATACATGTTTCATGGTCCATTGTCAATAATGAAATGTAAGACTGGACCAGTGAGAAACCCAAAATTTTCTTTCTCAAAATTGTATCTGTATCCAAAAGAACCAAATGATCACTTGCCTTGAGTTTTACACTGAAGCTACTTTCACCAGTTTCTGTGGAAAGGAGATGCCTGGCCTGGCAGCCAGACAGGAATTCTTCAAACAAGTTAAGCCTTTCCCACAAATCCATTTAGGATTTGGAGGTCCACTGTTGACCACCATATGTTTCTGACTTCAAACTAATATTCCACACACACCCCCTGCCAAATTATCCATCAAGATTATTACAACTGCAATTTGCCTCCATTCACAGCTCCAGCAAAGAGCTTTTGTATTGCTTGTGTGAGAGGCACTTTTGTGTCCAGAACATTTTTGTTCCATTGCTAAACTTTTAAACCTGCCAGGGGAACCCACGAATGGGAAAGCACAAAAGAACAGAACAATGTTGAAGTTTAGTAAATTAGAATAGAACAGAAAAAAGAACAGTTGTGATTCTGGGGTGGATTTAAGAACTTTTTGGTGAAAATATGTTTGGAGACAGGCCTCAAATTTATCAGCAGATAGGCAGACATAACACTGATAAGGAAAAGAGAGAGAACAGAGAAGCTTCAAGAAAAGCCATTTTTTAAAGCTTTAAATTGACATGATGAGGTTTGCAGCTAAAGCCTACTAAGATGAAGCGTTCTGTCATTAGCACCATTTCTCCTTTTGTGGATGACAACAAGATCAAATCAGCCACTTGTCTGCCAATTTTCTCCTTTTCAAGATCAGAACAGAACAGTTGGAAGGCACCTGCAAGGACCATCTAGCCCAACTGCCCTACCAGTTCAGGGCTGACTGAAAGTTGAAGCTTGTTATTAAGGGCCCTTCATAAACAGAAAAAAAAAAGTATTAGGATTTTCTTTATTTTGAGTATCTGATCCTGAATACCTTAGGAAGAAAACAAGTGTTTGCTTCTGGAAATGTCTGAAGTATTGAAGGGCATGCTGTGGAAGACAGTGTATACATTTATGGTTTGGTTAAATTTGTAACAGGCTTCTTGGGAAGAGGTGAGGAGGCAAAAGGAAATAATGAAACAGCAAACACTGGTATTTCTAGCGCTCCAGAGAGGAAATTTAATGAGATAAAAGCAAGGGACCCTCATTTCTTGTCCTTCCTAGCTTTCTTTCGGATCAGAGTAACATTCTACACCCACTTTGGTCTGCCTTTCTCAACAGGAATTGGTTTACAAAATACACAGGCAGTGAAGAATGTGCATCGCTGAACTTTCCACTTTCATCACAGCTACAGAAACCTCTGAATTTGTCAAAACATGGTATTTCTGCTGCAAGATTTAAAGGAAGAAGCTGCACTGAGGGAAAGCACCAGGAGAAAGCTTTACAGTCTGCAAGCAAACCCACAGTTCAAGCCATGGAGCTGCAGCGCAAGCTGTGAGATTTGCAGAAATACAGGGCAGCAGAAGGAGCTGTGAGTGCCTTTCAGATTATCTATTTTCTCCAAGTCCAGAGAGTACTGACAATTTGTCCAGCTCTGATTTAGGTCATTTTGTTCAGTGTTTTCTTTCTTCCACAGGAGACTTGAAGGGCAGCTTCTTTTCTTTTTTTTTTTCCCCTAAATCCCCATGAATGAGCCTCTCTAAAGCTGTGCTCCAGCTCTACCACAAAAGCCACCCCGCTTTCTCAAAGAAACCCATGTCAATCTTATGCTTCCAAACTTTCATATTCCTCTAACTCCCTGGTATCAAGTCCCTTAAGGAAAGCAGTCAAGCAGGAAAGATGCTGCCGATCTCATCTCACCTAAAGTGCCATTCCCTTGGCAATGGCTTGGAGGAGCTGTAAAGCGTCTTGGACAAACTGTTCCCACAGGACTTTGTAGTAATAAAATCCTGGCTTCATCTATGAAGTCCTGTGTTCAAGGAAATATAGTTCACCCAAAGTTCACAGTTCAACCAAGATGAATGATACAAAGAACCACCACCTCTTGAATGGCTTGTGCAGGAAAGGATTAACTAGTTGATCTGACTTTTTGTCAGTTCCTCCTGAGCTGACACGAGACTCACAGTAGGATCACACCAGGTTCTCAATATCAGTAGATATTCTGGCTGTTTCTGCTAATGAGAAAAGCAGTCCTGCTTGCAGTTTCTTAATGCTGGAAACTTTTTTTTGGCTCTTGGGGATTGCTGAGCAATAGAGTGGATTTATGAAGATACCTGTCAGCTTTGCCTTTCCTGAGAGGATGAAGGAGGACTAGATTTCCACCCAGCCAAATGCATTTAGATGCCATTATTTCTCAGCCATTTGGATGCTAATAATGCCTTTTGGCTATAGTGGATTCCCCATTATGTTTCAGAAGTACGTAAGCAATACGCCCTTTTTGCAAGGACAGTATATGCTGGAGAGAACAGACAACCTCACTCTGTAAATTAATGTTACCAGTCACATGGTGTTAACAATCATCAGTGATACAGAGCTGGAGTAAAGAAAACAAATTTGCTAAAGTTTAATAGTTCAAAGTGCAAGAGAATATGCTTAGGGAATAAGAGCAGAGCTTCTGGTCTCAGTTTGGGATTGCACAATCGGCACTAGTGAAGGATCCTTTGCCATGAGTTCCTCTGGGAATGACTATGAGCTACCAGTGCTGTGCCGCCTGGGAAAAAAGGGAATGCATCACTGAGAGCACTGGGATAAGTGTTTCCCACAGAGAAAGTGTTGATAGCGATGCTCCCCAGTCCTTTTCTTCCAGGATGCAGCTGTCTGTGGCTGCACCCACCCCAATGAGTATCTAGAGGATAAACTCAGATTTGAGCAGGATCAGAGAACGGCCCCAGGGATTAGCTGGGGAACGGAGAGCTGCAATCTGAGGGGAGACGGCAAGTTTTTAGGCTGATTAGTGCTGGGAGATGAAAACAACGAGGAATTATGACTGTCATCTATGAATATATCAGAGGATCAACAGCGGGGAGAGACAATTTAAGCTAAAGGGCTATTGGCAGAAATACAAATGGGTATAAATTGCCCATTAATAAATTCTGGCTGAAAATGAGAAGGTTCCTAGCTATTACCGTAATCAGGTTCTGGAACTCCTCTCAGAATGGGAACAGCAGGGACAGAGAATAAATAAAAGCTTTTGACACAGATCACGATAGATTCACAAGAAGACAGCATATGGAAAGGCCCCTGGAACACCAGAAACTGTGTTCATGACCCAGGAGGTTCCTTCTACTACTATATTCCTCAAGGAACCCACTGTCTTAATGCTAAACCATCATTTTTCATTAAGAAAACTAAGATTAATCCTTCCTTCCTTGTCTCTGGAACATACCCAAAGGAAAACTTAAGAGGAGCTTGTTACTGAACTACTCTTCTAATTGTATGCCATACATATTCGTATTTCCCTTAAATATTCACATTCTTTTTGGCAGCTTTGTGTTTCATGAATTTACTTGATCTTATCACTTTGTTATTCATTTAGTTTTTGTCATTCAATATTCATACACTTATGTCTAGACTATTCTTATCACACAGATGCTGTAAAGCCTTATTTTTCTTCTCTAGTTCATTATCTGAGTTTTGAAGTATAATTCTTTCTCAGATTAGGCTCTTTAATGTAACCTAGCCCAAGTTTTTTGTTTGTTTGTTATTGTTGATGTTATACATGCAATATAAAGCTCTAGAGTTTCCTTCTCTGACAGAAAAGGGTAGCTTGATTGATAGAATTCAATTGTTGATTGAAATAATGCAGCAGGGTTTTATCTTAGGCTTGTTGGTCATTTTATTAGTTTTGAGTATGGTACCAATAAAAAAAAAAAAAAAAAAAAAAAAATATAACTGTCTTTGTTACACACCTCAGCCCATAACTCCCTTACAGGAGATAAACCACTGAAAAAGAGATATGGCAATCAGAGATCAGAGTCACAACCTTAAACTCCCACTGCGGGTGACCTCAGTCACATGGAAGATACAGCAGATGTGTCCCACTGCAGTCAAATAGCTGGGAGAGAAGGGGAATGGCCCTTTTGGCTAAATGAGAGATTCCTGTTTGCCCTTAGACAAGGGCACAGCTGAACGTTTCCTCCACCTGTTCTGTTTCCCATGGCTGGTGCAGGTAAGCTGCAGCCTCTGTGTCTGGGTACCAGCCGAGTCACTGCTGCTTCCCGACTCATGGCCAGGAGCCTTTGGGAAAATGCACAACTGAAGCTGGTTTTTACTGATCTCTAAAATAAACCATCCAGTTAGGAAAAAAAAAAAAAAAATAGCTAAACCTTAGATGCAGTTAAGACTGACATTTACTGTCAGGGTCTGCGAGCCCCCCTCCAGCTGCCAAGCCCCAGAGGTCCATCAAGCCATACAGGATTTCTGTATAACACACAGACAGGGTAACAGCAACAAGGATGACAACGGAAAATCCTGTATCCTAAACTGCCTCTAGCGAGTTAAAACAACCTCTAAGTCCTGGGCCTAACTGCAATCCTTTCCCTTCATAGAGCTCAGATGTCTAAGCCCAGACTGCTGGTAAGTAACTCCATTTGCTTAAACTCCAGAGTGGGAAATTCTTCCCTAAGGCTAGGGTGTTGCAGTGATATATGCAGGACATAAGCAAAGAAATGCTGCTTGAGGATGGTGTTTTGTCCTGGGTACCAGGCTGCTTCTGAATTTCCTTCCATAAAACATTTACCAGATGACCATACTGCTGGTTTGGGGTTTTTTTTTGCAGATGACACCAAGCTGGAGGGAAGTATCAATCTGCCAGAGGGTAGGAAGGCCTTCCAGAGGGACCTGGACAGGTTGGATCGATGGACAGAGGCCAGTGGGATGAAGTTCAACATGGCAAAGTGCTGGGTCCTGCACTTTGGTCACAACAACCCCAGGCAGCGCTACAGGCTTGGGGCAGGGTGACTGGAAAGCTGTACAGAGGAAAAGGACCTGGGGGTGTTGGTTGACACTAGCCTCAACGTGAGCCAGCAGTGTGCCCCGGTGGCCAAGAAGGCCAACGACATCCTGGCTTGTATCAGAAATAGAGTGGCCAGCAGGACTAGGGAAGTGATCATCCCCTGTACTCTGCCCTGGTGAGGCTGCACCTCGAATACCATGTTGAAGTTTGGGCCCCTCGCTACAGGAAAGACATCGAAGCCCTGGAGCGTGACCAGAGAAAGGCAACAAAGCTGGTGAAGGGTTTGGAACACAAGTCTTATGAGGAGCAGCTGAGGGAACTGGGATTGTTTAATCTGGAGAAGAGGATACTCAGGGAAGACATTATTGCTCTCTACAACTACCTGAAAGGAGGTTGTGGTGAGCTGGGTGTCAGCCTCTTCTCGCAGGTAACTAGCGATAGGACAAGAGGGAATGGCTGCAAGTGGCACCCAGGAAGGTTCAGGTTAGAAATGAGAGAAATTTTTTTCTCAGAAAGAGCAGCTGGGCATTGGAACAGGTTGCCCAGGGAGGTGGTGGAGTCACCGTCCCTTGGGGTGTTTAAGGAAAGGTTGGATGAGGTACTTAAGGACATGGTTTAGTAAGTAATATGGGTGGTAGGGGGACAGTTGGACTAGATGATCTTGGAGGTCTTTTCCAGCCTTAATGACTCTGTGATTCTAATTCCGTGTATTTCCACCCTTTACTATTAGTGTCACCATCAGGCAAGAGTCACACTCTAATGTACTCTAAACTCCCTTTTTCTGGCAGTACTGATCCGACAAGACATGGGGACTGGTACATCCTCTGGGTAACAGTTGACAGGGTGTGAGGTGGGAATACCCCTGAGACTGAAGGCACACCAGAGTAATCCTGGGTCCCGCCTTCTGAGCAAGTGCTACAAGGACCAAGCTGTCTTGTAAAGGCTGAGCATCAGCTTCTTGTCATATTAATTACCATTTGTAAAAAAAAAGGTTGACCTAATTATAGAGTATCAGAGCCCATCCCCATCAGTAGGAGCCTCCACACTAAGAAACTTTGGTCTGTCACACCAAGTGATGCAGACATTTTTCTGTGAAAGAGGGAAGACTCCAGCTCTAGGTAAGCCCTTCCCAGGATGGTAGCATGTGGACTGTACTTCCTAAGCTCTACCTGATGTGTCTCAACCCTCCATTGGATTTTTTTTACACTTCACTGTCTATGTGTCGGCAATCAGTTGCTGAACAACTTAATATATTATTTTAAATAGTCATTACAATGTATTTGTCTATTTTATGACTACAAGAAAATTACACCTCTTGTTTAATGCACTTGTCAGTCTGCTCAAAACCTGAAATGGCTTGCTGTGATTATTGTTCAGTGGAAATGGGAACGTCTTGCTGAGTAAGTTCAGGCTGGTTTTGATTAACAAGGTATAATTTTTAAAAGACAGATTTTTTTTTTTTAATTTTTTAAATTGTAATTTCCAACATAACAAAGTCAGCAATAAGAAGGATTGTTGCAGGAAGAACAACCCTTAAATAAGCAAACGGAATCTCCTGAATGCATACTTCAGTCAGCGCTCCTTTTCAGATCTGAGCATATCCATCTTCAAAACATTACCTAAGAGTATCTCCCTACCATGCTCACAGAGAAATTTCTTTTTTCAAGGATGTACTATTGAAATCTCTTCCTGCCTAAATCTTGACCTACAATATTTGGCTGAGCTTCAAAACAATTTGTTTTATGTGGTGTTCTTCAACCACAGCATCACAAAACACTTGAAAAGATGAGATCAGCAGGTAGCAGGCATGTAGTAAAATATTAGCTTCACCCCTGGAAATGGATCATTATCTTGACCTTTTGCTGTTTTAGTTACACCCTGGCTGCCATACACAAGCGTAAGCACAAGCTAAAGAGATGTTCACGTGGGAAAATCTAAACTGGGTAAGTGATTTCATGACTGAAGGGAGTTGCTTACCTGGGTATTGATCTGGATACAAGACAGAGATTTAAGAGATAGATATCCTTCATGTGAGAAGAACACACGTTTGTTTAGGCTTATATAAACTAGCTATTTGGTTTATTATACCTCACAAAATACCTATATTTAAGGATTTTCACACTATTGAATGCATTCTGAAGCAGGTTCACTGAGGTACAGAGAATCATCATTAAATTAACTGTGTCTAATGAGATCTGAAGCCTGACAATAGTAAACATTTTCCTTAATAATCGAGAAGTGAAAGTAGTGACTAATAAAGTGTGTGAATGGTGACAAAAGACTGGCAGAATGGATAAACTGCAGGTGGGACCAGCAGTCAACAGGAGCAGATCTTCTGGGCTTATTAGCAGGCTGGAGCTGGTCATACAGAACTCTTTTACAGAGTTAGCTCACGGTTTCTCAGCCTTATAAGTAAATTGCATTTCAGTGCCTGAGGAATGCTTGGAGAGGAAAAAAAAAAAAAAAAAAAAGTAATTTGGTGGCAGGGGCAGAGCAGGCTGTGGTGTGAAAAAAGTTCAGCAATATTTTTCGGAGGTAAGGGATGCTAGGCAGCTACTCAAGGGCAGCTCTGGAAATCTAACACAGTTGAGGAGTCCCTGACGAGGCAGATCCCCTTCTCCTAGGTTGTTCTTTCACTAAGACCTGACTTGAACTGTTTTACAATCCAGAGGTATGAATCCTATACCTCTCCCACCAAGTCCTTCTGGGATTTCCATCTGACTTTTTCACTGTGAGGGTGGTTGAACGCAAGAGCAGGTCGCCAAAAAGAGGTTGTGGAATGTCCATCCTTGATCATATTCAAAACCCAGACGGGCATGTTGCTGGGCAACTTGATTGATCTATGTGACCTTGCTTTCAACAGAGAGTTCATCAGCTAGATGGTCTCCAGAGGTCCCTGCCAACCCCCATCATGGCATCAGTGGATCCTACAGGTAAAGTACATGCCTTCCTTGCCAAGTCCTCCTACCATGACCTCATCATGCAGCAGCTCGAAACACACAATAAGGAAGAGGAGCAATTAAACACCATCTGTGGAGGGCAGGTAGCAATGGGAAGAGAATAAGGTCAAGATGGAGAGATTGGGAAAGAGCTTTCTCTGCCTCTCCCTTTCCTGCTGGCAAGACAGTGGTGAGAAGGCAGATAGGGCAGTGATTGCTCCCCATGGAAGCTGCTATCACCTCCCTCTCCCACATCTCTTCTAACCCCTAACTTCCCTCCAGCAGTGACAGCTGCACAGAGTTGGCAGGACACAGGAGGCTGTTCATCCTTGCACAGTAAATCTCCATTTCTTCAGGCAAAGCGTACAGCATGTCACCTTCGAGACTTTTGCACGAGTCAGCTATCTACTTAGGCAATAAATAGAGCCAGCTCTTGGATCTTAATTCATGAAAAAGCCAAGTCACACACCAGGGAATAGGCAATGTATGCCATGCTCACCAAATGAAGGGAAAAGGGATTTAAATTCCGTAACTGACAGTCACTCAAAGGTAAACTCCCAAACGATACTGTGCTTTGCTACTGTGCAAGTGCTGTTGAAAGACCCTGTGGATGTGGAAGGTAGTGAGGCTCAGCAGGGGGAAATAACACTGACAGGGCTGATGGGGAACAGTCACACAGCCCTCACGTTGGTATTTTGGCCAAGGGGAAATAACACTAAGCTGCACCAGGGCAGGGTCAGATCAGATGTTAGGGAAAAGTTCTTCCCTGAGAGGTGTGGGGATGTGGAACAGGCTGCCTAGGGAGGGGGTTGAGTCACCTGCCCTGGATGTGTTTAAAAAAAGGTAGATGAGGTGCTCAGGGATATGGTTTAGCACAGGACAGGAACGGTTGGAGTCGATCTTAAAAGTCTTTCCAACCTTGTGATTCTGTGATTGTGAGGTCAAGCAAATTATTACAGAGATTTCCTTGTGAAAAAGTTATGCATTTTACAAGAGGTAATACATCAGCTTTCTCTTTGATGAAACAACATCTTCCCCTTCAGCTTCTTAAATATCACTTAGGCCATCAAGTATTTCAGTGACCTTGGTCACTCTTGTATTTATATACCCCGCCTTATTTCACATTCTGCTGCTGGTATTGTTTAATGTGCTCACACATACCCCTGCTGAATCGCTGCAGCACTGATTTCTCAATAATGCTTCACACTTTGGGCTTTTTTTGGTTGTAAAAATATATATGCTTGTGCACATGTACCTGCCTGTCAGCAACTTCAAACATTTACTGAACGGATTTTAAGAATTCCATTCAGAAGTAATATTTTTAACCCTTTTTTTTTAATACAACCTCCACCTAAGAACTCCTGAGTGAGCCTCAGAGTGCTCTGGGAACATAAATTCATAATCAGAATCATACAGTGTTCTGTTGTAATAATTACCATGACATAATTACTGTAAGTTCACCAGTGATGCACACTCCTGTATATGATTCCTGGATAGCAAGGACTTCTAAATGGAAGAAGTGTGACAGTTAATGAAGTTATTTACATGTTTGTATGAATTTGTTGTACAGTCTCCTGTAAGAATTATGAAAAATCCTATTTGTTAAAAGAAGCTTTAGTACCAGGTCCCACTAAGTATCTTCATGCTTTTTTTTTTTTTGCCCAGAAAGCAGTTCTGATGAGTCTCTGATAAGCTAAGGGAAATATTATTTATTGAGAAGCAATGTCTAAGAATGAAGATTTCTCATTAGGCTCTAAACTAAAATTTCTAACAGCTTATGAATGAAGACTCAGGGCTGACACTGTTGTCACCAAATTAATGCCTGTTGCCATTTTACATTAATCAGAGTTTTACAATAAAATAGAGCAGGATATTACTCTGAAGGTTTTTTTAACTGATGTTTTAATTCCTTTGAAATGACGGCAGGCCCCACACACCAGTGACCTTTCTCCCTGCTTTGTGACCCCAAGACAGCAGCGACACCACAACACCCCAACATGTCCCAGGAAGAAGTGACCTCTGCAGTGGCTCTGAACAATCTGGTGTAAAGAGATGCACTTTCAAAGGCCCAAGGCTGATTTAGATCCAGCGACCAAGGGAAGACATTGGAAAGCACAAATCCCTCTCTCATACTTCACTAACAGCAACTGCTGCTACGTGCTACAGCCACAGATCCAGATCACAAGAGTTCTCCATTAACCAACCTCAGTCAATTTTCTTGTACAAAATGCTTCAGCTGAAATTCTTGATACTGCAATTTCAGTACAGCTACCTATATCTAATGAAATCAATACAGAACCATTCTGTCAGTCCTGGAGGCTGCTGGGCTTGGGCCTTACACCATCTCTGAAGGCATTAGCATTTCAACCACTCAGCAAGTTCAAAAAAAGTTGGGTTTTTTTGATGTTTTCTACAACATGGGAGCCACATACAAGGTCAGTGTAAGTCACACAAATCTTCCTAGTTTTTGATTGCCTCATCTTTGCCCACATTGCGGAAAGAACAGTATTAATGCTCACGAATGCCTACCGATTCCCCCCAAATCAGGCAAATCAGCATCTTCTCAGCCTTTCAGCCACGTTTTGATCACCTGTGATGAAGGCAGTGGTAGACTAGTTGCTCTATTACTTTACGGGGACACGATTTACAAAAGTGTAACCTATGGGGGAACTGTGATGTGTCTTACAGACTGTATTATATATATTTATGCTGTGGGGCATTTAGTTTGATTGTTCCGTTGGGTACTCAGCTTAAGAAAAAAGATTAAATACCCATTAAGTAGTACATTTTAAGAAGAATTACTTTTCCAGTTACATAACTACAGTGTACTGGCTTCTGAGTGACCACCTTTCATTACTAAATAAACTTTGTGGAAATGACATGTCTTGCAAGTCACCAGCATACGTGAGAAAAAAAAAACTCAGCAGCTATTTTGTTTTGGTTTGTTCTTCCCAAACATAAGTCAGAAATGTTAAAAATACCCCTGTTCAGGACTGATAATATCCCAAGTTGTTCTGCATACCTTTGAACAGTGGAGCCCAAGAGCTCTGGTGTTAGGTATCACAGACATATGGCCCCTTTGTGTTGTATCACACACTAGGTCTGTCTCCATAAGAGGAGATATTCTGCTCCCAACTCATTCTCCTTTCACCATAAATTGCTACTCAGTCCTTCCTTAGATTGCAAATCAGAATCAAAATACTTTAAAAATATTGAGTATTAATTTTAATAATAATTAAAAATAATATTTTTCCTCTTTTAAAAATATTAAGCCTCAATAAAAGTAAAATCAGTGAGGCTGTTACAGACACAAACTGCTGTGAGATGGTGTTTCCAAGCGCTCCCTTGGAGTAGCACTCCCAGAAGACCCAGAAATTGGGAGAAGGTGCATGCAAGGAGTAAAGAGGCGATTAGTTGGCACTTTGAGTCATTACTGGAAGAAAGCAGGATGCTGGTGTTGGCAGACTGACTCTGACACGAGCAAAGCAGGATCCAAAGGCCATTTCACAGGCGCTTTAATAATGTTGGGGAATATTGTGCACGGTCACTCTGTGGAGTGTGCAGAAGCTCTGGGGCCATCTGACAACATAAACCAAAGAATTTATGCATTTTCATACATTCATATGTTTTCATCCAATGGCCTGGAACATTCTGTTGATAATGTCTGTTGTTCCTCAAGCAGATACAGCCTGGCAGCTGCAGTGCCATGTTCCCCTGATGTGGCACACCAATATGTCTCAATCCTCTTCTGGAACCAGAGTTTGCAGAGATAGATGAATTTAGTCTCCACCTGCACTGTGCTGCCTCAACTAGTGCTGCAGATTTAATGGTACGACAGACCTGGGTAGGGTGTGGGAGGGAGTTTTAAAACATTCCAGAGTGGCCAAAAGATTATTACTTTTCTCTTCCTGGTACTGGAGGAGGGGATAAAAAAATCTAGCATCTTTATTTACTCTGCTCAGTTCTCAGTTATGTGAAAAAACATAATTAAATCATTTTGAAATCATAAAAGACACCTATAATAGCTTTTTCCAACGTCCAATTTCATGCCTCTTCATGGAAGTAGTACCTCAGAAATTGCTTCTCTTCATGAATACAACTTCACTTGACAGATAAAATCCTCAAAAAATTGCCAAGCAGAAACCTCAGGCTCACAAGGCAGTGCCTTCCTGGAAACTCAGCCAAGGACTTGGAATCAATTACATAAAGGGACTGAATAACAACGGATCCCAGAGAACCAAACGTGTGATTCAATAACTGGACTTTTTTTACGTGCACAACAAAACCCAGCAAAGGATAAGAGAAAGGAATTTAAGCAAGGAGAGAATTAAAACCTGATAGCAAAGGGAAAAAAAAATATATATACAGGAGAAATCAAATTCTTATTCTGTTGTTTTGTTGTGTTTTGTTTTGTTTTTTTCTGGAAGACAGACATATATCATAGATTCATAGAATCATAGGGGTTGGAAGGGACCTCAAGAGATCATGAGAGTCCAAACCCCCTGCCAAAGCATCTGAACTGTGGGCAGGGGCTAAAATAATTGACACAAGCAGCTAAGGATGTCCAGTCCCAAGCGGTATGGGATTGCAAGCTGTCTTCTGGAGCGTATTTGCCCCAATAGAGGGGCACAATTGACAACAAATTCCACATACAGTTGTATGTTGCCACTGGTATCTGAAAGACTCAGCACTGCCAGTTCTCTAAATGCTGTTGCAAGTGGTTTTCCTAACAGCTCACTTGCCGGAGTGTCAGGAATCCACGTCTCGTCTCACACATCTATGGTAGTGTGCTGATGCAGCTGGAAAATATGAACCTTCAAATCCCAGAGCCGATCGCTGTGATTCAAACCTACTCTCCTGACGTCTGGGAAGAGACAGGAACTTTTCTGGAAGAACTCAGTGTACAGGGAGCACCAGCTGAAATCACGATGGGCAGTAACACTGAAAAGTGTGGTAACATTTGCTGCCATTTTACCATGACTCATCTTTCCTTTCCTTCTGTTTTACCCAACCAGTGAGACTTTAGCCTTTGGCAATGTGAAATTGAGTCAGTGATGCTGAGTTTGAAAGCAACAGAAGCACAAGAATTGCTTTTCATTCATTGCTTTATCTAGCTGTAAGTCAGGGACCTCCCTGTGCAGCAGCTCCACTGCCCAAAGCTGTGCATCCTTCTTGCCCAACATTCGACTATGGGACTGGTTATAGGGCAGATGGTGACAGGACAATGGGGAATGGCTTTAAACCAAAGGAGGGCAGATTTAGATGGGAGATTAGGAAGAAGACCTTCCTGTGAGTGGGGAGGGAAGTCCTGGCACAGGGTTCCCAGAGAAGCTGGGGCTGCCCCTGGATCCCTGGCAGGGTTCAAGGCCAGGCTGGATGGGGCTTTGGGCACCCTGGGCTACTGGAGGGTGTCCCTGCCTGTTGCAGGAGGCAAGGGACTAGATGAGCTTTGAGGTCCCTTCCCAGGCAAACCAGCCTGGGATTCTGTGATTCTGTTATCACAGCCACAAATAATAAATAGGAAAGCTTAATTTTTTTCTGAGTATTTTCCACAGGACAATGACATCTGGGTGGGGTTTGGGTGGGGGGTTTTGTTGTTGTTGTTCTTTTTTTTTTTTTCTTCATTCTGCACTCCTTGGATGTTGTTTCAGTACTTCATTTTTAAAGCACTTCAAGCCTGTAGAGCCCAAATCAAACCCTTCTTTTGGCCCTTCCTGTAAATCAGACAACAGGTAAGTAGCACATTCTCATGATGAATCTTTTCAGACACAGGTAGAGCCTTTTATACCTAGGTAACAGTTGTATTTTTGGGTTGTTCTATGTACCCCTGCATGCATAGGAAAATAAAAATGCAGTTTTTCACAAGAGATGCCACTGTCATCTTTCATTAGTGGGGACAGTGTAAGCAATTGTCTTCCTTGTATCCTGCCCCTTCAGCTTCATTCTCCAGGGCATAAGCAGAAAAAGCTGATAAATAAGTTAATAAAATGATGCAAAGATGCTCAATGCCAATTTCAGGATGCCAGAGCCTGAGATTATATTAGAGGAACAGCCACAAAGGATAACACTGAAAATGAACAACTGAGCTGATGCGCTCTGGAGGTTAAACTGTCCCACAAAGATCAGCTCCTGAGAATAAATAGGAATTGCCATGGTATTTACACAAGGGCTTCATGTATTCCTTCAACGTTTGACAACTACGGTCTGGCACATCAGAAGTTAACCTGGCTCTTCCCTGGCTTCTGAAGGAAAGATAAAGCAAAAGGGAAGAAAAAAAGGCATCTGCTTCTTTTTTCTCTGCTTTTCTAAAGCTTCTGGTATTTTTAGGGTGGTTTTTTTGTTGTGGTTTTTTTTTTTTAGAGAACAGTTCAGCTCTGCCAAGTGCTTGGCTTAAACCAACGGGTATCACGGCAGGTTTGGTGGGGATCGCTGCTGCTCTCAAATTCTGTTTTGATACATCCTCTCCCCACAGTACAGCAGAATCCCTGTATCTCTCAGTGTAGCTTTTCACTACTTCTTCAAGTAGCAACACAGGAGACCGATGTAACTCCAGTTGCTCTTGGCTCATCCCAAGTTTGGCAGAGAACTGACTCTTTTCTCATTCTCTGGCTACATAGGGCTCAGTAAGCAGAGTCACCTACATCCAAAATGGGAAGTTAATATATAAATGTGTCACCTTACTTTATATTTGTTGTTATTTTTTTGCAGCTCAGCATCACAAGAATGGATTTTTGCAAATTGTTCAGTATAACATTAACTTTATCACGGTACTTTTCTCTCTCCATTGTATAAAAGTTGCACTGATAGTTAATGGTTCTAAATAACTATTTATACAAATTGTTAATATAAAGATACTATTAAAATACTGTGAATTATGTATACAGTCTAATTATGTTCTACACATGAAGTCCAGAATAAATACTGTGTAATATATAGTTATCAGTATTTTTTTGAGGATCTGAGTCACAAGGTTCTCCTATCTAATACTATCACCAAAAGTTAAACATCAGAAGATAAACACTTTAGCAACTGGGAAAAAGAAGAATAGGATTCATTTATTTCTCTGTAAATGCTTCTTACAGGAGACTGTTTCAAGCTCCCTGTAAATGCTGCATGTCCTTTGGAGATGTTCATAAGGAGTAATATGGTTAATTTAGAGTCATATGATAAGATGGAGTAATCAAGTCTGGTTTTTTAAATTGGACAGAACGTCTCATAACTGATTTATTTTCTATGGTGTCCCTCAGATTGAAGAAGTAGTAACAAACCTTCCTCCTGAACTGTGTCTGTTTGCTGGTAGGTTACTAGTTATATGGTCAAAGAAATCTACAGCAGCTTTTATCCCTGCTGAGAGTAACACAAATCTACTCATGGAAGAGCTCTCTGAAGGTAGGAAGCCCTTCACAACTGTGGAACATCTTCAGCTGGGATTAGATGTCCTTTTTCCTTGACTTAGTAGTGGAACTTCTTAGAGGATGCTCAGACTTCAAAGAGACTTTTTCTGCACTGAGATAAGTACTCCCATAATTTCTAGAAAATTCAATTATGCTAGGAGTTTGAACAGCAATTACAAGAAATTCACAGTTACAGAATTTTTGCTTTTTTCCCCCTGAAAAGTCATACTAAAATAAAAATGGGATACAAGCATCCTGCATACAGCATCTTTGTATTATTATTGAGGGACTGAAAAATTGTACTGCTTTCATACTGGTGATAGCTACAGCCTTACTCACACATGTGAAGAGAAAACCAAAAATGTATTTATAAAACATCAGTGAAGCAAGCTTGGTACATTACACATGGCTCTTAATTACCTCCTCGCTACTCCCTGTTACCAGGCTGAGGGGAAAAGTGGAACACTCAAAGTTAAAGATGAGATTAGAGTAGTGGAGTGAAAAAAACAAATAAATCCTTTATTTATTTAGTAACTTTTAATACAAGCCATTAAGTACATGAATTTCAGTGCAATCTGTACAGTAAGAAATCTGAATAGATGATTACTGTGAAAATAAAAAGGCAATTAAAGTGGGAATGATTTAAAAGAGTTGCAAGATAATTCAATTTTTCATGAAGAAAACAGAAACTGAAAATTAAATCAGGAAAGCATTTTCAGCAGTAGCTGAATTTAAGTGTGTACAGCTCACCTTCACTTTTTCTAACAACCAGGATATAATAATTCTATTTGAATACAGAAAAAACCCCACCTTGCTTTATTCTGTAAAGCCTATCAGCACAAACTATTTTTTTCCTCATTTCCATTTTTTTTTTCTGTTCCACAAGTCTGAGATCCCTTGATATTATATAGGAAGTATCTGAGTTGATTTGTCCATCATTGCTGCCAGGTAACTGAAGGGGATGGTCTATGTCAAGGGCAAAGCAGCATTTCTGTGCTTTCCTTCTTTTCCTACTCACGATTTCTGCTGCACATTTGTGTCTCTTGGATTCCTTTGCTTTTGGTTGCTTTTGGCTGTGGGTCAAATTTTCCCTCATCTCCCCATGGCAGCTGCTGAAGACATATCTGTAACTGCTTTATTATGGCTTTATCATATCCATATATTCACATTAGCTAGTATGATGATGGAATATTATAGGACATATCTAATGTTATGTATAAGGTCTATAACATGCTAAATATTATATAGCATATTGTGTGTGTATATATATATATATATTTATTATATTGATCTTTTAGAACATTAGCTGGATCTCTTTTTCTGCAGGTGTTAAAACAGACCAGCCTTGCTTTCAGCAAAGGATTGGAGATGGAATCTAAAAACTTAGAAATAAAACTTCTTGCACTCAGCAACAATCTGCCAGCTGCCCAAGAAGATACAACAAAAACTTATGGACCTAAATGATGGTTTTGAGTGATTTTTTTTGAAAATAATTCTTCTTTACTAAGTCCTTTACTTGAGCTAAAGTTCCTAAATTAAATAGTTGAGCACTGAGCATTTTTTAACTCCAGCTGCTAGAAGGAATTGACTTGATGGGAACCATCACCATATGTCAAGAAAACATTTAATTTGTGTATCTAAATCTGAATTTAAGTGATTAATTTAGCTCCCATGTCTACAAACAAAGAAAAAAGAAGAAAAAAAAAAAAACCAAGCTCTGCTGAGGCAGAAAAACAAAATGCCTGTTTGTTCAGTGTTATTCTTTTGCAGCCCTATCAACTTGCGACGGTGCTTGGGTTGAACAGCTTCTGAAATTCCTGGCTAGGGGAGGGTTTTTTCTCCTGCTTCCCTGTTTCAGAGTCTAGTCCTTGAAGTGAGCAAGCCTTGCACTGGTTTTGGTATCTCCCAAATTTTTAATTCTGCTGCATGCTCCCCGTTCTCTGTCTTCCCAGTGCTCTACCAAGACTTGTTCATCCTGAACACACTCAACAGTTCACCCAAAAGCACCATTTTCTCCTTCTCCCAGCTTCACTGCCCTCAGCCCAGCACACAGAATAAAGGACACAAGGCACAAAAGGCTTTTCTTCCCCACTGCCTCTAACAGACACGGTGTTTCCAACCACAAAAAATAATATGCAATACTTCCACAGCTACAAAAAATAATCCTCCTGTCGCACAGAGAGGTCTCAGGAGGCCAGAGGGTATTGTTTTGCAGCACTTTCCCCTCTCGCTCCCACTAATGAGGTTGTAGACCAAGTCAGAATATGTAATTCATTATTGAAAGCTCCTCACTGTTACCTGACTATACTGTACTGCTAATTGAAGCCATTTAATATACATTAATCCTATATTGCATTCTTTTGTTTCATATTTTAACGACTACTGTGAGGGAACTTCTTTACCTCCAGCTGTACCTGCTGCCAGCCTCCTCTAGCAGTGATGGAGACCAACCCCCAGGTGACCACCAAGGGTTCCATCCTGCCACCACCTGCAAACACACAGCATTTACACCATCTACAACGTTTCATAGTGAAGAGGAGCCAGTAACTCCCAGTTTCACAGTCCTTCCACACATCTCTCCATGACTTAAAAGGAGAAGGCAACGCCAACAGCTTCCAGTGCTTACACTTCAGCTCATAAGTGGCTTTGATTTCCCTGGTGTAGTGTTACTAACTGTTGTATGCATCTTTCTATTAATTTGAGGGGAAAAAAATATACTGTGGATGGCAACAAAAATATTTCTGGTCTCCTACTCCAATTGGGTGCTAGCTTGCTTTTTCAGCTCAGTCGTGTTTCCCTTCCCTAAACTGACCCTTCCTCCCTGTTCTTCCCACAGTTGGCTACATCCAAGCACATACTATTTTCAGAAACCTATGGTAACACACACAAATTTTAAGAGAATAGAGTAAATCACGAGATGAATCAGCATAAAGGAGACAGCAACAGAGGGTGCTTTGGTTGCTTTTTCTCTTTCCAGAATTACCTTCATTATGGCATAGCACGGCTTTTATACTTGTAATAACACTTAAAGTATCAGGGAAAAAAATCCTCCACCTCTGTATAGCATCAAGCTGCAGTCTAATGACCCCCAGTTACAAAATGATGCCATTTACTTAATCCTATACTATACTACACACTGTAAAGTAAGAACCATGGTAGAACATATGGTGTGGTTGTACTGTGTGAAAACAGCAGTTTAAACACAGTTTAATTATGTGAACATTTGAATATACATAAATTCATCCATACATATGCAAGGCAGAGTTTCAGATCTCCTTTCCCAGCCTCCCATTTGCCTGATGCAATGTGCACTGTACACTGAAACCTTCAGCCAGATCCCAACCCAAACAAGCAGCCAGCATGTGTCCCAGCCGTCACAACCAGTTTCAAGTTGTGTCCTTTAAGTAGCTGATGAATGGACATTATTATAAAGATGTCTATAAGACAGGTCTATCAGAGGAGCCCCGAACAAAATAAAGACTTCAAATACCATTAAAATTAATGAATTAGGTCAAGTCAGGTAATTCATCACCTAACTGAATTGGAATCCAATCTGTGGCATCCTTTAAAAAAGACACATTCAAATGAGGCAGTGTGCACAGGGAAGTTCACAGAGAAGATAATCATAATTTAAATGAGAAAATGCCTGCATGGTTTTAGCAAAGTCTGACAGGGATTCTGTGCAAAAGCAGCATGGTAAGCAAAAGCAAATTCCCACAAATTAATTTGACCTTGATGAAAGGCACATATTTTTATCAATCAGACTTAACAAATATTGACTCTAGGCATTAACCAAAGACATACATAAACATTCAGGATGTTAAAACAGTTGTCAAGTTCATTTTCCTTCTGAAATCACAGCTTGCTGATAAAGATCTAGCTGAACTTAACCTCTTTGAAAAAAAAAACACCAAAAAACCTTTTCATTGCTTCATAAAGCAGGAGTCAGATGGATTAGTTGTCTCTGCCTATCAGCTGCTAAAAAAGATGTGTCACTCAGGCAGAGTGAAATCTAGAGCCCAAGGGGTGGCTAGGACAGACATCCGAATGAGACCTGGCATAAGTACAGCCACAATGGGCCCCAAGTCCCAGCCAGGAGGCTGGGGCAGAACAGCAAGGGCATCCCATTTGCTTGTGACTTGTATTTATCACAGAGGGTTTATTTCCACAGGAAGGCCAGTAAGGTAGCAGAGCACTTCAGGGCTCCAGGTTCCTGAGGAGAGGGCTTTCCTAGGAAAGGAGCAATGCACAGGAACTGTTTAATTTTGAAAATTACATAAGGTGAAAAGATGCTTTAATGGCCTTACTCGTTTTTAGTGGACTACCGACTGCGCTTTCCCCAAAGGGAAGAATGGCTTGTGTTAAACAGAGCTGTCTTCTTTCAGCTGAATGAAGAACCCACCACCCCTTTGAGAACAAGATCTCCAATACATTTCTTGAGTGAAGCCTGCCTGCTGGCACTCACTGAGAAGCTGAGAGATCCACACTGCAAAGCAGGGCAGGATCTCCAAGCAAACGCCAGGCGTCCCTGCGGGAAAGGCTCCCCGCTTGTGAGCTGTTGAACTTCTCTCTCCTCCAAGATCAAAACCTTCTCTGAACTGTCAGATTCCCTGCAAGAAGGGAAGAGCAGGGACCATAGCAGCAGTCAGGCTTCAGCCAAGCGTTTGCAAACCTTCAGTAAGGTGAGTTCAAGATGAGATTTGAGGAGGACTCAAAGGCTTTATTGTGTACCACAGAATTCAGACATCTATTTTGTGTCATATCCAGCCTTCACTGAAGAAACACCTTGAGGCATTTCATGACTATGTTGACATTTCAATTATGCTGCATTTAAACAGGTCTGGTTGTGCTGAGTCTTATTTCTTGCTAAAATATTTCCAATTCTAAATATAGAGTCAGAAAAGTTATTTACTAAGTCAAATTCTGACAGGGAACATACCAAGGAAGCAGCAAAGCAGAAAGTCACAGTATTTGCCTCCCCTTTTTGTAAATTCTGTCTCTCTGCCTCTTTTCAGCTGCTGCACGACTGGAGGCTGTGCACAGAGCGCTGCCACCGCAGACACAGAGCTCTGTAAGGGATCCTCAAAGTGGGTTTGGTGGGAGGGAAGGCAAAAAGGAGGTTTCTTTTCTCTGCAGCCTCCTAGAACTGGCTGTACAATGAGCTGGCGATCAGCCGACGCGCTGGCGTGGCCAAAAAAAGGGGCAGGCCAAGGTAAGAAACCCGTGAACAGCCTGGAAATGAAGGGCTGTAAGTAACTCAGAGCCAACCACGTACACCACTCCTTTTTCCTCAAATGTCCTCGAATTTTATAGGAAGCAATAGTAGCAAAGAACTGGAAGATAAAAACTGCTTCCATAATTTAGCAGCCTCTCTGTAATGACTGACTTCTCCACAAGCCATGAAAATGTCAAAGCCTTTGCTAGCAGAGTTTGCTAGAGCCCTGTGAAACAGCCCCGGCGCAGCAAGCCCAAAGGAACCTGCAAGTTCCAAGAACATGTGACAGTTTCGTAATCAGAAGAAAGAAGAGAAATGAAGTTTCATTTCACAGATGTCCCCCCCCCCCTTCTGCCTCTCCGTGGCTAAAGAAACCAAAAGGCAGCCGACCCCAAACTCTCTGGGTATAAAGGTTCACATTAACATTTTTGCCAGCTCAGGCTGCTCATCTCTGTTTCTTCAGCTGTTCTGCAAGTGATAAACATTAATAGACCCTGAGTATTTTCCTACACGTATATTTAAGATTTGTAGTAACTGCTGTTTATCCAAAGAAGGCAATGGCTTTGAATCCTGTCGAAAAAATATCCCATAATACCAGTGAAGTTTTTACTGGATCTGGTTTTATGAGAAAGAATAAAACAAGTGTGCAGAGCTATCTGGGAATATATACCGCTCACTTTTTTAATATGCCTGGAAGTATTTGAGGGAACGTGAAGGTGATCTCTTGAGAACATATCCAATACCCACTGTTACCCTTAAAAACCCATGCTGAAACATCATTGCCAAAAATAGCCTCCTAAAGGTGACACTTGGAGGAAAGATGTCACAAGTCGCAGCAGGAGCTGCACGAGTATGCACGCTGTATTTACAGTGCTGCTGCAATTTGCATGTCTATTTGATGTATTCCTTTTCCTATTTGATATTCCTTTTCCCATTTTACAGGTTGTGGGTTTTTTGTTTGTTTGGAGAATATTTTTTAGGCACATGCAGATATTCACAGGGAATGAAAAACAGATCTACAAAGCCGTGATTTTGATCGAAAAAAAGGAATCTGGAAACCAAAGAGCAAGAGACCAATGTGTTATACCACAAGGAAAGTAATAATAACAACAACAACAACAACAACAACAAGGTGGTGAAGAAATAATCCAACCAAAAATATCATTTTATAAATGCAGCAAAAATATAACCCCTCCCCACGCAGCACCATATGATGCAGGTAGCAAACAGATGTCAGCACATCAACTCGTGCATCAGGCTTTCCCCTGTATGTATGTTTTACAGGTTGACAAGATGTAGAATTATTCACATGTATCATCATGCACACTGTCCTTGGGGAAACTGTGGAAATGATCTCTCACCAGCTGCCTGCCTTCCCCCAAACCATTCATGCACCAACTAGAAAAGGGGAGATTTAGGTTGAGTATTAGGAAAAAAACCTTCAATGTGAGGGTGGTAGATCACTGGAACAGGTTGCCCAGAGAGGCAGTGGAGGGTCCATCCTTGGAAATATTCAAGGTCAGGCTTGATGGGGCTCTGAGTGACCTGATCTAATGAAGATGTCCCTGCTCACTGCAGGGGGTTGGACTAGATGGCCTTCCAACCTAGAGGTCCCTTCCAACCTCACACATTCTATGATTCTATGACTGAAGCAGAGGAGACAGTGAAAGTGGACCAGAACAAATCCTTTTAAAAATACCCAGGAGGCAGTGTGTTCTCAGTCTGGGCTGGTTATCTCAGCACGGGCAATGCCCATCTCTAACCTGGCTTGCAGAGCCATGCAGAGCATGGCAGCTCATCACAGCACCCAAACGTGCCCAGAGAAATGTGTAGGACAGGTGTCAGCTCCTGGGAGCTTCTTCTGGCACACTGGTACTAGTTTATCAGTGAGTAGCAGCTTGGAAACTTTACTCAAAGTCTCAACCCCCAGACAAGCCCTCCTGCAGACAGGCTTTTCATTACAAGGACTGTATCTGGTCAACTTGGGCATTTGTTTGTACAGCTCTGAGCCTGGTTCAGATTTCCAAGTGTCACATCCAGCCATTGATAAAAAACCAAAATCCTATGGAATATTTACATATAAAATAATCATTATTATGCAGGTGGCTTAAAAGTTGCTGTGGGACCTAAAAATGATGCTAATTTTAGGTCATATTACCAACTGCAGTGAATAGCTGTTTTTATTTAATATTGTATTTCACATCCATTTGCTCTACTTGTCACTGCAGTTGGCGATTCGACTACAGGACACAGTCAAGCTGCAAGATTTTAGCTATAGGTGTAAGAAATATTTCCATGGATTTACTATAATGCTTTGGACTCGTAACACTTATTACTATAAAATATGGGGGAGAAAAAAACCAAAACCAAATGTGATTCATTAAATTAATTAAGAAAGGAGTGGTGTAAATGAAGTGATGCCAACATATCCCATCCCTACGCTTTTTGTAGGGAAGGAAATCTTATTTTTAAAAGCTTTTAGTACAGCCAAGGAAAAATTGTATTTTATAAAGTCTGAAGAAAACACTGAAGAAACAGAACTACCAGCTTTCCTTGAAAGACAATTAATAACACACAACTGTGGTCCTCCCTAGAAGCACCCCCCAAATACAAAGTTGTGTTGGGTTTGTTTTAGATAATGGGAACTTTTCTTAAAATTGTCACACGTAGCAGGGTTTTTGTTCTGCACTGATTTAAGTTTAGTGAAGTTAATATAGGCTAGATTTTGGAAAAAAAAAAAAAATGGCAAGCTAAGACTGAAGTAGTAGATGGTTGGTATAATAATGAAATGTATGGAGTATTCTGAGGGGATCCAAAGACCACTGGGATGAAGGGAGAAACATCCCGCTGACTGAACGAATCAATGCATCTTCATACTCTGCTGATATGCTATGGCATTAAAATTATGTCTGTTCACTCTGAGGTTAGGTATCAACTGTTTATGTGCATTATATACCTGGGGGTGTGATGCTGTTACTCTCAGTCCAAAAAAATACATATATATATATATATATATACACACATACAGGAGGAGAGTACCACTTCCCCTTCATGGGTTTACTGAAGGACGGGTAGGGGACATGCAAGGTTTGGGTTTGCACCATTTTTAGCAAAAAGGCACATATTCCTACAGTTCTTCTGTCTTGCTAGAGTTGTTCTTGTCCCTAGTAAGCATAGCAAGTTGGCATGATAGCTACACAGGCATGGCAACTGGGACTGTTATGAAATACATCTCATCTGCCCTGTGTTACGGTGCTGTTCTGACCAACCTCTGCTGGCCTCCAGGACCCACTCTAACACACATTTAGAGAAACTGCTAATCAGTCTAATAACACTGGCTCCTTGGAGTAAGGATGAAACGGAAAGGAAAGGCGATTTCCTTGTTACAACGAGGCACAATGTCAAGCAGAGCTGTGCCAAAATTCAGACTGTATCTTTTAAAGGCAAAACCAGATCTTTATTTCAATACAAATGAGAACAAAACCAGGATTATGCTCTGATGTAAGGACTACAAGACTCCCAATTAAAATTATACCAGCAAAACCCAGCAACGTGTCAACCAGTAAGAAACCCAATTGTTCTGTAGACCCCAGCTGCCTACCAGGCTTTGCTATCACAAAAATACAACTACATCCAAAACTATTTCCAAAAACTCGTATGGAGAACTTTTAAGGGACCGGTATTATTTTTACTGACTTTTCACAATGTATAATGCTCTCTGAAGTGCCTTTATTACTTCATTCAGGGTTTTAATAAATTGAGAGACCATCCAGGATCAGAGATTTACTTTCTTTCAAGCAGTACCTCCAAAAACCCTTCCAACGTTCAGAAGTTCAAACCAAATGCTGACTATCACAGTGTGCTCTTCCTGACCTGAATATTTCAAATTCAGAGTTTCCTAATGAAAATCTCCCATCAAACACCTTTTTTTTTTTTTTTTTAAATTGACAATGGTCTGCTCTTGAGAACAAAGAGAGCGACACCTTGAGAATAAGAAATGTGTACCTGCAACCTTCCATATTTTACTGGCTACAAAAGTTCTCTGACTTCATGCTTTCTCCATACAAAAATAAATGACAGAGAAAGCTGTGCCATTAAAATCACATGAGAATCAAGACTGCACTAAGAGCCCATTATTGCTGCTAATGAGGCTGATACCGCTGCGCCGAGTTGCTCTTTTGCTACTGCTGCTCCACCATTCAGGCAGCCGGATGAACTCGGATCTGCATTGTCAAACATCAAGAAGGCAGCACAAGAAGGTCACAAAGTCTGTGTAGCACTAGACACGTTGGTAAAGTCAGAAGAAAGATTGTTTAGAAAAAAGTGTCTATGCAAATTCCTTTCTTTAAAAATATATCTATATATATCTATATCTAGCACAGGAAACTTCTGCTATTAAAAAAAGAAAAGGACCATTCCTGTGCTCCACCCAGGTAGCTGCAGCTTATTACAACTTCTCACAACCATTGTGATGGAACAGGAGGATGACTTAAAGGAGCTTTCAGAGCAAAGTGCTGCTGCCTCCCATGAGCAACCTGAGCACATGCATCCACCTCCATTTGTGCAGGCTCCCACTCAGCATAGAGTCATGCACTTTAAAATATGACAATCATAACTTCACGTTTTGAGATGGCACCATTTGTTACAGGATGGTTGTCTGCTCTGTATTTTATCTTCTACATATGAAATATTTATGGACACTTGAAAATGTTTTGGGGAAAAAAAAATCAAAAAACTCCCTATCAACTTTCTATATAGAGGAGCTCACATAAAACATTTCTTCCCAGCAGCACCAACGTGTTAGGGCTTGGTGTCAGAAGGCAGGACTCAACAGAAACAGTAAATGTTCAACTCTGCTCATAAACAGCATACACAAGGAGAATTAACCAAAGGAGAAAGGCTGCCTTACACTCACTAATCCTGTTTTCCTTGGAATTGGGCAAGAAGCACAACAGTCCAAGTATCGTGTGTCAGGCATGTCAATGAGCTAATATAATGGACCACTGGAACACATGGACTATTAAAACATGAATTTTTATACGTAAAACATGATTCAGAACTGAAAAAAAAGTAAATCCAGAACTGTATGAAGTCCACATATAAGATACTGATGTCTCTCAGGCATTCAACAATCATTTCACCTTTGGTTGTACCTTCCAGAATTACACGTGCTGCGATTGGTAAGCCAGTACTTGCTAGCTATATTACCACTTGATTCCATATGTAACTGATTTAAGTTCAGAAGAGATTATTTAATTTTCCAAAGATGGAGACAGAAAATATGAGAGGTGAATACTGACATAAATCTGCAGAAAAGCAATGGAAGATTTGAGAAAAAAAAAGTAGAACACCAAAAATCCCAAGTTAAGAGAGACCAGGTAAGATGACAATTACAGCTGAAAAATAAAAACCTAATGCATTTTCATGATCTCCCATCTCTTACAAGAATGACTACATCCTCAGATAAAATCTTTTTTTTTTACTTTAATGAAATGACATTCAAAAAGCCCTTCAAGAACAACTGGCAGCAGCTGCAATATTCTTCTTTACCTTTTTAAAAGAGAGAGAAGATGACCTGATTGAAAAATGCTGGTCAGCAACAATAGCTTTGTCCCATCTTTTTTCTCCTTCCCTTGAAGGAGCGAAGTGCTCCCTGGCTGAGAAAAGATTGGGCAGAAAGCATGTTCTCCTAATCACCAGCAGGTAACAGGCCCCAGCTGAGCTCTACCAGGCAACAAGCTTGCTATTTTCTTTCAAAGAAAGGGAGGTAGACCTGATTTAGAGAATTTAGAAGTTAGATGCTTTCCCCACCACCCCGCCTCCTCCTTGTGAATAGAAAAGGCTGTAAGATTGGCTGACTAATGCTGCAGAAGCTCTTTGTGGCCATGCTGGTGAATCTGGTACCTTTTCTGTGGGAAGGAAACACGTGTGGCTGTCCACGGGTTCCTCTACAAGGGGCTTGCACTCCTAATTCTACAACAAGTATTAATAAACCTGTATTATGATCTGTTTAAAGCTGCTTGTAACGAACCAGGGAAGTGTTTCAGAAAAGGTGAGAGATACAGTTCAATCTTTATTTTAAGTAATAAGATCTGCAAAGGAAAAAAAAAAAAGGGGGGGGAGAAAAGCCAATAGCATAATTTTGGGCTGATTTCCCTTTACCCTGACAAGGAATGACACGTAACACAGAGCCCGGGGTTAATCTGGATGTCATAATTTAATGACTGGAGCCTGTCAGTCAGAGAGGAGATGTGTTAACAGAATCAAATCAGGTACAAGGGGGGATTAGAATTCCTTTCTCTGCATGGGACTACAGTGGCCAAAGGCGATTGTTGGGAATATTAAAACTAAAGGTGCTGATAACACAGCTTAGCATGTTTAGGAGCTGGTGCACAAACACGATAATCATTTCCTCACCGAGCCCAGAATCAATACAGCACGTTACTTCCAACTGCCCAACTGAGCATTTTCAATGTCACCAAGGAAAGTTCTGTCTCAAATCCCAGGGTCTTAATCTCCTGCCAGTGCGTCTCCCGCTCGTTTCCCTCTGCGACACTTTTTGCCTTTGGACAAAGACACTTTGTGTCTTTGGACATCCTGCTCCTCTTGGGCTGCACAGTTCTTCCAGTTTTGCCTGCCCTGGTGTGTCCTCTCTGTCCTCACGTGCTCTGAACACCAGAGGGACCAGCAGAGTCCATTATCTCCTAGGTGCTCCATCAAAAAAAATAGGGAGAAAATAGTCCTGAAGTCTTTCTATTCCTAATTAAACACTTCCCCCACTCCCCTTTCTTTCATATTTCCAATGTAATACTAAAAAAATTAAATAAATCTGTGTCCAGTTTTTATCTCCTCTCTCTCTCCAGCACTGTAATTCAGTAATTCTCTCATAATTTTTTCTTACAGATTTGTTTTCTTTAACTCTCAGTGCTTTGTAGCTACTAACACAACTTCTGTGTCTTCTTGCTATTTTTGACTTTCTGAGTCTTTTATTCTCAAGTCTTCTTGACTAACAGATTTTGTGAGGTTTTTAATGGTTTCTATTATGCTTTTTCATTATATTTTTTAAAAAACTGAATATACTGTTGTTGACAAATCTATAATTCACAGTTTTGTGCATCCCAAAGCAAACAGTACCGAAATCCATGTCAAACAAATAAAAGCATTAATAACTACAGAATTAATCTAACTTCAGTTCTGATTTGAACTTAACCAAAGAAGAAGTAATGTGGTAAAGAATCCCACAGAAGTGTTACATGAACAAAATCTACTTAAGACTAAGAAATAACAAAATGAGAGATTAAAACCACAAGAGAGACTGAGTGGAAAACCCCACTATTTATGTAATGAAAAGCAAGTAGAGGTAACAGACAAGAATGAATGATATCAGACTTTGTGAGGTCTAAGTCAGAAAGCACATGAAGAGATGGAAAGGCCTAGAAGTTTCCTGAATGATGGACTTAGAATAGAAAGGCATGGAAGAACGTGGTTTTACGCCGCAACATTCTGTTCAGTATCATCAAATACATTCTGACACCCATCAGGATGCCCTTTCCTTTAACATCTGCTTTTTCATGATAAAATTTTGTGGGCAATAACTTCACCCCCCCTTCTTTTTTTCCCTGCTCCAACCCAGTCTTCATCTATTTCAACATTTTGCTTCTAGGTAAAGGTGATCCCTCTAAAAGGTGCTCAACAAATTCCTAGGCCAACTGACCAGAGTCTTTCAGTTCAGTGATAGTCACCGTTTCACCTACTAAATGTTGGATATTACTTTATGGGTAACTCTACTTGATTACACAAAGTCTACTCATAAAATATTTCTTCTTGATAAAAGCAATTTTTTTTTCATATTGAAATGATGTGATTCTATTGAAACTCCAAGTCCTGGGTGCTAAATGTTTACAAAGGGAGTTGTGGTACCTGGGCATGAGTAAGGTACAGATGCTCGTTACCTACACCCAACACCCTGACTGAAGAACTGCCCTCACTCATATTGCATCTTTAAAGAAGAAAAAAACCAACAACCCCCCTCACCTCTTCCATGCTTTGATTCAGTATTTCTTTGCTAACACTAATCATAGAATCATAGAATTGTAGGGGTTGGAAGGGACCTCCAGAGATCATCGGGTCCAACCCCCTGTCAAAGCAGCTCCTTAGGACATTTCACTCAGACAGGCGTCCAGACGGGTCTTGAATATCTCCAGAGAAGGAGACTCCACACCCCCTGGGCAGCCTGTCCCAGGGCTCCCTCACACTCACTGGGGAAAAGTTCTTCCCCGTGTTGGTGTGGAACTTCCTGTGCTCCAACTTGCAGCCATTGCCCCTTGTCCTGTCCCCACAGACCACTGAAAAGGGGCTGGCTGATTCCCCCTGCATCCCCTGCTTAAGATAATTATAAACATTAATTAGGTCCCCCCTGAGTCTTCTCTTCTCAAGGCTGAACAGTCCCAACCTACTCAGCCTTTGCTCGTAGGGGAGATGCTCTAGGCCCTTAATCATCCTCGTAGCCCTTCTTTGGACTCTCTCCAGGAGATCCTTGTCCTTTTTATACCAAGGCGCCCAGAACTGGACACAATACTCCAGGTGGGGCCTGACCAGGGCAGAGTAGAGCGGGAGGATCACCTCCTTTGACCTGCTGGCCACACTCCTCCGGATGCACCCCAGGATCCCATTGGCTCTCAGCCACCGAGGCACACTGCTGGCTCATGGCCACCCTGTCATCCACCAGGACCCCCAGGTCCTTCTCCACTGAGCTCTTCTCCAGAGAAGAGCTCAGTGGAGAAATGCAACAATTTATTCCTTAACTGCAGGGTAAGAGGAAAAAAATAATAATTTTAACACCACCAACTACAACTAACAAGTTTCAAGATTAACATTTCCTTTTAAAAATTAGATATAACCTCTGGTAAAAGTCTTTAAGAGTACTGGAGAACTGTAAGAAATTCTATTCATGTAACCACATCGTTTACCTATTGTAGAATTTTTGTTCCCTTACATGTGAGTTATGTCCTGAGTTATGTCTGTGAGCAGCAAGAAAAATACAGAAAAAAAACCAAACAAAACATACAGAAAAATCAATGTGAAGAAAAACAGTACTTGCCACAATAATGTAAGTTTTCATATCCAGGTTTGCATACAGATTTGGTATGTGTGCATCTAGTAAAAAAGCTTATAAATCAGAGAAAATGTCAAAGTAACTTGAATATATTTGTCCAGCTTGCTTAATAAAGTCAAACTAGGAGCAGCACTGCCCCACTGCCCCCAGTTAAACATATAAGCCCTCTGCAGAAGGAGAATAAACTTATTGGAGTGTGGAGGCCCATTCCCACAGCCAATAGCTAAGGCAGAAAAGAAGAGATGGCTATCATTACCTCACTTATTTGTCACCGCTCTCTGTGCTACCAATCAAATCCGTGAGCGTTGCTCATCTGCTTCAGAGCAAAGCCAGCTCTGAGAACGAGAGCATCTTACCCCACTGGAGCCTCCTCACCTCTGTGTGTCTGCCCATGGCAATGTATTCAAAACCAATCCTGTCCAAATTAAACTCGCTCTCTGCATATGTAATAAACTGATGCATGTATGCTGGTTCACACGCTCACTATCCTTTGATCTTCCAAATTTTCCTTTAGCCTGTCCTTTGCTGGCTCTAAATATTATCTCATATCACATTGTAGGAGATATCCAATACAACAAAATAGTAATTGTTATTAAAAATATAACAGTGGTCTTCGCATACAACTAGAAATAAAGAGAGAGACTGTTCTTTGGGGAGATCTAACACACAGTTTGAGTTTTAGGGTGAAAACTACTGTTTCAGTAACTCTTCAGCATCTTATCATGCAAATTTATTGTTAAATCACTGTTATTGAACTAAATCAGCCACAACTCCATACAACTGAGTTTTTAAATCAGAAGCATAAAAAATACGATTTTACAGCCAGCAGCCTCCCTCTCTTTGGAAGTTTGCAGGCTCCTGGGCTTTTCCTGGAGCACCAGAGATTTTGAAGGTTCTGCTCTGCAAACTGTCTTGAGAGGCAGGCTCCTGCATTTTCCAAAAGAGCTGTAATTTCGACATTACATGACGAGATTAAGACTGCAAAATGGTTTTTGTTCTCCATCAGAACACCCCGCTTCCATGGTTGGAATGGAAAAATGGCATCCATCACCTAGGTGTTGCTGGAATATTGTTACAGCCCTAAAAAAAATGAGATGCTGGAGAAGCTTGTGGAAAACATGTGGAAAGAAGAGGCTGAGAGAGAGGCGGATTAGGACTGAGAGGAAAAGAGATTAGAGGACAGAAAGGGCAAATTGAATAGTGATAAAAAAATGCAGCTGGCTAAGGACACGTTTCATATACACATGTAATAGCTGTGTACCCTATGGTGTACTGATACTTGCCCAAGTGGCTCTTGATGACACCAGTACATCATAAAAAGCATTGAGAATTCTCACAGGACTCTCCATTCCTAGACTTTTCAGGTTTGGGACAGTAGAAATGCTCTGTATGACAGCTTTTTTCCTCTGGGAGCTGTGCAGAAGGAAAACCTTGAGAGAGCAGCAAATTGGCACGGACAGGAGCTGGTGCTGAGCCCACCTGCAAAGCTACAGAAGTTGCATAATGCAAATGAAACTAGAAACCACAATTCCTGCCGAGTGGCTCTTTTCTGTATCTTGGTGATGACTGTCACTCATCTTGATGAGAACTGTTATGCTCCTCGTTGCAAGCTGTTATTGTTTTTTCCCTGTGTATTTCAGGCATGCTGAGTGCCAAGTCTTTTACTGTTGAGCTCCCGTTCTCAGGATCTTATTCTAGTTTTATATTCTTCTGCCCATTCCATTGTTTCTCCATTTATGCAACTGGCTCTAGCCTAGACTCATGCCCTGGTTGCAGATTTTTAACAACTTACTTATTTTTGATTAGGTGTCTTTTATACAGAGTAAGGTTTCTTCAAGTACAAGCATTCGTATTTCACACTTGATACACGAAAGCCTGGATCAAATAAAAATACCTGCCCTACCAAAGAAGTGGCAGGTAACTCTATGTCGACCATATCAATATAGGGCTACCTTCTACAAGGTAACATAAGTTGTTCAAAATGTGTGCTTTGACCCAGGGGAGAAGGAAAGCAGTTCCTTTCAAGCCTAATTTTGAAACACTATCAAAAAATAGAGAAGGATAATACTGGGACATATATTCCCAGATGATTTAATTCTGTTTCTACAATTTGAAGGACTTGGAAATTGTAGAAAGCTTGTAGGATTTGAGAGCAGTAAATTGAAATTTTGTCTACTGCACAATCACCAACATTCTGCTTACACATCAGTTCTAGGAGCAGTCATTGAGGGAGCGGACCAGGACCTGCTGTCAGTGTGTCTGCAGGAATCCCATGTAAGGGTTTGCAGGGTCATGCTCAAAGTCTTGTTCCAAGCAAAAGGGACCACCCCATATTTATGGAACAAAAAAATTATTTTTAGCCTGATTTTTGTTTATAGAATAAAATTCCACTACTCCAAATTATATAATTAACACAGAAAAGCCTCAATAATAACAGAGCACTTTAAAGCTAAGCCAGGTCTTTTCACTATAAAGTATTTTGCTTATATTTTTCCTTCTGGTAAAATATCTTCCCTGCTGGTGTCACTAGAATAATTATCTTCCATTAAGACGAATGTCTTTTGCTATGAGATGCTATTTTGGCTTGAGATTCAATAATAAACAAAATGTGGGATATGCTGATGACGTGGTTTGAAGGGCCTTGCACTGAGGCCTCCGGTACTGCGGTGGTTTGTGAAGGAACCTCACCAGGAGAAAATACGTTTTCCTACAGGAGAATACTGTAACAGCTTATCTATGTTTCTCTACATTTTAGTTTGTACTTGGACACCAATAAACACTATCAAAAATTAATTCTGTAGAGTAAATATTTTAAAGCGTGTGATGTTGCTACCCTGTAGCTACTCACCATAAATATAACCTTATTATACAAATTATTATTTTTTTGCCAGTAAATGAAGGCAGAATCCCCTGTAACTGCAATTTATCCCTTTTCTGGGTGATGCATGAGTAGCTCAATTTCTCTCACTGGCCCACACTGAAAAAAATAGTAGAGATGTGCCTCCATTAAAAAAAGCAGCAGGTATCTTTTCTTGACTGCACTGAAAGCAGGTGGGGGGCAGATTTAACATGTAATCAGATTGCACTTTTACACGCCTGGATTTCAGAACAAACCCTCTTTTTAAGTTGGTACTATCTGCTGATGCATAATCGATCTACCAAAACAGACATATTAAAGGGTTAATTAACAAAGGGGATGTTAATGAAATACAAGTATTCTGGTTGCTCAGTGCTAAAGAGAATTACTTTCAGACTGTTTTTGGATCATGCTTGACAGCATTACATAGAACCAAGCTAGAGTTTAAAGTTGCCCTGCCGCTTGCCTGGGTGTCTGAATCCAGCTTAATTAGTAGCTTACATTCAGTGAGAAAATGTAGTTCCTTATCCTCATCTTATTTACATTTCTTGAAATGTCACTTACATTAGCAATTCCTTTCTGGTTTTGGTGTTCGGACTCTGGGAATGGAGAACTTTGGGCAAAGCCCCAAATGGTTACTGCTAAAAATGAACGTGTGGAAAAGGATGAAACACAACCAGAAGAAAAGTTAGCAGGAGAAGAGACAAGGCGCATAATTCCCCTCTGATCTCCTTTCTTCCCATTCCCACACAAAAAACCAACCCACTGTGTCATGACAAGAAATGATAACAAAGAAAAGGCTACTCGTTACACCAGAGTAAAGCTGGGCCAAACGGGCAAATGTACAGCATTTCAGTGTAACTTCACTGTACTGAAGAGGGCTGCCTAGTGACACTCTTTAGGAAGGTCTTCTCTTATATTAAAAAAACCCACAAATGGTTTCCCCTAAGGACTATAGAAATGTATATATCAACTTTTTTATTTCCCTTTGGCCCACAGTAAAGAGCAGGCTGAAGAAATCAGACTTTAGAGCGGAACTACTCAGCAACTCCACTTTTCCAACTGCTAAATGTCTTCCCCATATTTTACAATCTGAAAGAGGAGGATTTTTTTTTTTTAATACCATTAATGGTTACTTCATTTTCAAAGGGAAATGGTGGAAGGCTCATCAAAATTATACTACAGGGAGTAATCTTGATCTAAAAGAGGGATGACCAGAAGATATGAATATTTCATCTCTAATTCCTTAGATTCATTGATAAATACCTCTGTGAGTTGATCACAGTAATTGTTAAAAGAGTGCTTTATAACTTAGAATTAGACTGCTCAGTATCACTCTGCTCGTAATATAGTAAGCAAAAATTCTTTACCCTTAGATCAAAACCTAGAAATTGGTTTACTAATAGCAAATAGGGAGAACTACAGGATTACACCCTACCTGTTCAACATGGGTCATTACCACTCTGAGTGTTCCAGTGAATAAATACTTACCTCTCTTCTGGTTCTTATAGATTACTGGATGGGAAAAAAAAAAAAAAAAGAGTATTTGACCAATTTAATTTGTTAATTGAGTATTCATTTTGTGTTTTGTCCAACTCTGTGGAAGATATAGTAAATCAAAATTCATACTGGAGTTCCACCGAGTGTGCCTGATTGATAATACTGGCTAATTAAATTTTAAAATGTATGCATAGTAATTCTCCATTTTTATTTTGGCACTGCAAAATTCCATCCAGCTTCAAATAATAAAGAATACAAACATTAAAATATAGCCCTCTCTGCTGCTCAGTATACATCTGGAGTTTCAAAGCACAGGACCTACTTCTAAAAATAAAAAGGCACGTTATGAACTCACTTGGAATGTGAAAGACAACCTCAAAAAAGCCAGACTTTTCTGAACCTATAGAGATCAAAGTTGTGGTTTACTTAGGGAAAACAGCTATTTGAATTTTCTTAGATCGACATACCTATCATCATAAATTAAAAGCCTAACAAACAGACCTGGTTTAATTTACAGTATATACTAACAGTTTCTTTCCCCTATGTCGTTCACTAGGAAATTTGATGTACAGTTTTCACTGGCAATTAAAGATGAATGCTGCCTGGAATGATCTAAGTAAAATTAAAACATTTTGTGAAATTGCCCTCCAAAATCTGTTCCTATGTGATTTTTACTCTACCTTTGTGTATCATACAATTTGGCAAATCCTACTAATCTGTCCTTAGAATATGTGCATAGGTGTTAGAATGATATATTTCCCTATTGATAAATTATACATTGTCTTACAGGTATGAGGGTCCTTACACACAGAGGAGTTCAGTGAAGATGCCCATATCTGTCCTGCTCTACTCACCACAATCCCTTCCATTTTGCAGCCACTTTCCTAGCTCTGACTGCACAAATCCCTCTCAGGTATAAATAAAACACTGACTCTTCCAAAAGCTTGTGCATATTCGGCATCAGCCTGATCCTGCACCGTTTTCAAGGAAAACAAACCAACAAAGAGACAAGGAACTCTTGGGTTCAGAACCAGGACTCCCACTGGTGCCGTACATATGTCCAACCACCAGCATATTCCAAATCCAGGATTACATTACTCACATGAGTGCCTGACACATTTGACAGCAGTTGAGGAAAAAAAAGGAGTTGCAGGGTGAGCAGGAGAAGGATTTTTCTTTAGAATATTCTGTTCCCTGAATTAGCTTTACAGTTCAAAAGAAAGACAGTTCCTGTGCAATTGGAATTCCCTCCTCAAAGAACAACCTGCAAAGCAGAGATGTTTTCAAAACTGACTTAGACCACTTCATTCAATAAACTGCTACTTCTGGACTCAAGAAAAAAAGCTTTTTATAACCAATTTTTAGATTAGATATTAGGGGGAAGTTTTTTACAGAGAGAGTGGTGAGGTGCTGGAACAGGCTGCCCAGAGAGGTGGTGGATGCCCCGTCCCTGGAGGTGTTCAAGGCCAGGTTGGATGGGGTGTCTTGATCCAGGCCTGGAGGTAGGTGGCCCTGCCTGTGGCAGGGGGTTGGAGCTCTGTGATCCTTGAGGTCCCTTCTAACCCAGATCATTCTATGATTCTATGAACCAATAATAAAACTGGGCCATTTCACAACGCTGCATTAATAAGATTTGAATTTGATGGGTGAATTTTGCTGACCTCACCATAAACCTTGTACATTACACAGATGCCATCAACAGCACTCTTTGTAAAAATAATGTGCTTGTTGAAGAAAGCAAGCAATGTGGATACCCTGGCAGTTATTAGTACATCAGTGTTTTCTTAGACTACACTTCAATTTTTGACTAAGTAGAAATCAAGCCACTGATAATAACCACCATTCATTCTCAAAGGATTTTTTACATCACAAACCCAGTGAACTTACACTGCTATCAATTACACACTCCAGGTATAGGCCACTAGATAATCTGAAATTTACAGCCTTCAAAAGCAATTAGTAAGTGGAAAATTGAAATTAATATTAACTTTGTATTTCTCCATCTGATAAACTATAGCTAACTGTAGGGAGATTTTCATTATTGCTAAGAATCTCAAAGAATATAGCCAAATATATGGCTGTTTGTCAAAACAGCTGTCAGCTACTGCTTACTTTATTGGAAACACTCAGATCTCCCCTGTGTCAGTCCCTGAATTAGACAGCAGTAATAAGTTATGATAGCAATCCTTCTGAGGGCTGCTAAAACCCACTCCTTTATGAGTGACACCGAGTACAGATAAGGCAAATGGAGGAGGAGGATTTTCATTCTGGCTCCACTGGGGCCTTCCACAAATCCTCCCCAACCTCAGGGATGACACCAGTGCTGGGCATGAGGCTTGATCTCACTCTTCAAATTCCATCTATCAGGTGGATAGATGGGAAGGAGTGGTATCATGTCTTTAAGCACAAAGTTGTAGTTTCTTCAGTTGTAAAGAAGAGATTTGATACAGATGTCTTCCAAAACTGCCCTTTTTACAATCACTGATTATACTATTAGGAGCCAAGATGATGGCCATACTGTTATGGAAGAGAAAGTATATTATGTTTCAAAAGAAATGAAAAATTTTCATAAAACTAGGCAAAAAATGGTGATACAGACACAACGTGACTCTAGAAAATGCTGATCTTCCCAAAGCAGAGGACACATAGATCCAGTTTCTCCATCAGCCCTATTTCTTGTACTTCTCCCAAGCACTGACTCCTGGCAGAGTCTGGATCCTTGGCCAGATGGACCTTGGCAGAGAAGTTCTTTTGGGGCCAGAATTACAAGAAAAAGTTTCATCTTTTGTCTTCCAATCCCCTTTACATTTACCTTTCTCCGTTACAGTACATAAAGCTATTGAATTAGCCAATAAAGGTCAGGTATTAAAGCTATTATTTCTGCACTTCTGAAGTTACACTTGAGAATAGCAGGCTTGGAAGAAGTTCTGTTTGATTCTTAGGGGAGAGAAGGCTTATTTATAAAAAGTAACAGATGTAGCTAGATGAAAAGAAGCCAACCATACCAGCTTAAAAAAAGAGAGAGTAATACTACATTCAGCAAAAATGGGATGGATACTTGCAATATGTGAACTTTTCAACTGAAGAAATGCATTTATTCATAAGTAAACTGAATTATTTTGAAAAAAAAAATAATAAAAAATCCTAAAATCACAGAGTCATTTGCACAGGATTTTTCAGAGAATCTCAAACATGGAAGGCTTCTCTAGTTTTATCAATAAATATGCCTTTCTCTTGTTCTTCTATTATAATTCTTACATTCATTAAATGAGCTTCAGATGTCACAATTCATATTTGAAAATGGTTATTCTGCCCCAAATAATTTGCACTAGCCGGCCAAGTTGGTGCGTACAATTCCCTAAGGTGCCCTTACAATGTATGTAGAGAAGGATTTAGGCTGAACTCAAACGATGGGGAAGACAACAGCATGACACCTGAATGACAAACGGTCGCTGCTCCTGCTCTCTGTGCCAGTTTACAGCCTGATTTGAAAACATAGTTCTTTTTTGCAGAGGGGTATAGCGCTACCATTGCACGGTAGTACATTTTCTAACAAGAGCACCGTGGCTTATAAACCTGAACAAATGAGGTATATTTTAATTCTTTCATCTAAAAGCAATTCTCCCGGGTGGCTTATAAAGACCAAGATAACTTATATTTGTGTGACAGGGCAGCAGAGAGAAAGTGTGGTGTTTTATTGATGATCTGAAAAAGTCATCAGCAAGCTGCAATCTGTATTCTAACAAACACGCTCCTCCGTGCAGTCACCATCCCTTGAAATATCTCATCACCCCATCAACATTATCCTAACTTTGCTTTCTTGAATTCTCCCACAGATTCCTACTCCGTAGAGCTCAATGGGCCCTAATCTAACACAGTCGCTGCTAATAATCCCATCAGTAACACAGGCCTAACTCACAGCAGCAGCACCACAGACTGTGCTAGTGGAAGTGCTAAGAACTAAACCAGAATGATGATTATTAACATAGGTATGTGTTTCGGATCAGCAGACTGCTCTTTATGCTTATCTCCTTACAGGAATAAGTAAGTGTGTTCTCAGAAAGACTGAATAGAAGCCAAAAGGGACATAAACATAAATACATAAATAGCTGTGGGTTGCAATTAGTAGGAACGTAGCAGCTACATCACTTGGTTCTTAATAAGCAAAAGGATGTCATGTAGCAGTGTAAAAGAAGGCAATGTGAACTGCAGGACCACAGTGTTGAGAAAAATCCTTCTTCCATTGCTTATTCCAGGATGCTCAAGCGTGGCAAATCCTACTTGTGCTGTCTTCAATTAAAGTAAAAATCCATTTCTATACATTAAAAACCAGTGTGCCTTTCCGCAGTAGTTTGGTTTTTTTCTTCCTAGTGAAACAGAAGAACTTCAAGGATACATCAAACACAAACAGCCTAAAGCTTCACAGGGTAGTAATGTCACTGTAAGTCTCCAGTTTCCCACTGAGCTTTGGTCCTGTGTGAGTACTAACGATAACGCTTCTCAGAAGTAAAGAAACAACACAAACCTTGGCTGAAGCCATTAGTGCCCCGAGCCTCCCTGATCGGAAGGGTCCCAAGGATAGTATTAGCATAAAGTTTACAGTTCTGGGTACAGCAATTACTGAGAATTTAGTATTTCCCCCCCCCCCCCCATATTTACAATTTAGAATTGATCTGGGTGCTGGAGGTTATTTTTATCTAGTAAAAACAAAATGACAGGTACAGTATCAACTTCCACCCCCAAGGGAATCATCCCTTCGGTAGAGAACCCCAGGCCCATCCATTTTCTGTAACAGCTGAATGGGAATGACTACTTAAAGTAATAGGTTTTTAAATGTTTTCTGTGATAAAGCAGCAGTACTCCAGCACTACACTGGGGTTGTGTTTTGTTTTTTTCATTGTGATTCTGTTAGGTAACAGGTAGGCAGCGATAATTCAGCATTTAATTCCGTTTACACATAGATCCTAACGTAGGCTTGCAACTCCTTTGTGTAATTCAGGACTCTGGAACTGTCACATTCAGTGGATCCTGCTAAAGCCTTGTATTATGGTTTGCAAATGCAAAGCAGTTGTTAAGTTTCCCATCCCTAGGGAAAGTGCATGCATTGCAGATTTAGAGTGTTCTGTCTGCAGGCGAGAGCCAGCCAGAAGTTCTGTGCATCAGCTTTTCTCTTGGCCAAGGAAAAAGTGACCTTGTTCATGTCCTTCTTAGCAGGTTTGAAAGACATGGGAGATACTGCATGAGAAGTCAGTAGTGACAGAGCTGAGGAAGTGGTTATATTATCCTTTTGGGCTGTAATGCTAACGTGCTCTGTAAGACTGGAAATGTATGCCTCACTATCTTTCTCTATGCTTTTTTTCATATTTTTTCACATCTCCCTTCTCTCTTCTGCCATTCCTCTGAGGCAGGCTGCTGCTATCACCTCGCCATGGGACCAGGTGGCACTGACACCTAGGAGAAAGCAGCAGCAGAAGCACTGATAAAGGATGTGGGAGCCACACAGATAACTATGTGTGGTGCTTAAAAGGAGGAGCAGCAAAACAACTGGCATCCAGCCCCTCTGTGTCTGTTCACAGGTGCAGCAAGTATCCGTGAAACTAAACTGCACTGTGGGAATACAGAGGGGGTAGTTTAAAAATAATCTGTCAATAAACAGAAAGTCTATGCAGACTTCAATTTGCTTCTCTGCCCTGGTTGCACTGTTCTGCTGGGCAGGCTTTTCCCTGGTGCTGAACTAATGTATATTCATACACACATATACATACGCGTAGGTGTATGTATAAAAATACACCGTGTATCTTACACCGATCTCTACTGGATGCAGAGTCAGCTTTGTCTGCATCCACGTGTTGAGGTCAGCCTCCCATGCCTGAGTCCCACAGAGATGCTCTTGTCCTTTCTAATGATACAGCTATCGGAGCAAATGTTGTGTGTCTCATGATCTTCAAAATCAGAAGGCATGTATAAAGATATGCAAGAGAAAGAAATGCTGGGACTTGACATGACATCTTTTCAGAGCAAAGCCATCAGACATTCAGTTTTGTTCATGTATAATTCAGAGTGGGAACTCAACCTGAAAGAAACACATTGTGTGTGCAGTTATGAACTCACAATAATGAAGAATTTAAGAATAATGCTAAAAAAATAAAGAAATAAAAAAGAAGAGCATTCCTCTTCAAGACATAGCTACATTTTTCAAGTGTTTTTCCACTTGAACGATCAGTTTGCAACTTTTGAAGCTTTTGGCCTATTTCAACCAAACTGAAGGCTGGGAGTTTTAAAGGTATTAAATCTTGACAAGATTTGTAAAAATCAGTAACTTGGTGAGATACTTATTTCCCTGCCTCTGCTAACAGGGAAGCTGTGCAAAACCTCCCTTCCTGCTTCATCCCAGTGAGCTTGGCGATCACCTCGCACACTCTGCCTTGCCAAGGAGCACAGGGACAGCACAGAGGAGGTCCAGCTCACAGGGCTGCCCGCCTGGGGAGAACATTGAGTGGACCATGAGGGACTTTGGGGACCATGGCAAGAAGCAGGCAGGGAGCTGGGGAGATGACCTGGAGACACAGACTGTGCTGAGAAGGAAAGCTTGGGATAGCACAGGAAGGGGAAAGCTACCCGTGTGGGTTTCAGGGAAGATTGCAGCAAACTGGCATTTTGGGGGGATGGATGAAGATGTAAGTTATTATTCCATTTTTTTATATAACTTATGCTCATGAAACAACTCTTTTTCTCTAGGTCCATGGTGAATAAGGATCCATTCATTTCCTGACTCACTGCTTTCTTGGTCTTCGCACCATTTCCAACAGCCACAACCCTTCCCAGGAGCACGCTGCATTCTCGCTGTGCTTCTGTGAATTTCACAGCAGCAGCTCTTCTGCCTGCCTCCTGCCCTGAATCCCTCCAATCCTCCTACACACTTTGATTCACATCATACATTCCTTTCTCTCTGGTTTTCAGAGTCCTAGCCCCAGATCCTCCCTGCAACACCTACGCCAGGTGTTTTCCTACCTACTACAAAACGCAGGCATCTGATTTTCCTGCTTCATCCCTCCGTATTATTTTTTTTCCCTTCTGGAGCATGAAAGACAGAACTAATGTGGTGTCCTCGGTCTCCTTGTCTAACAGCACTTAATAACCTCATCCTGGACTTTGCCAGTCACCAAACTTCTTGAATAGCCTGAAGCTGGTTTTCAGCTGCTTTTACAAACGTCTTGAGGTGTTAAAGTGAATACAATTTCCTTCAGCTCGAATGGCTTGGAAACAGTTATTTCTCTTCTATCCCAAAAGGCAAATGTGGATTTGATGCCTCTGACGGCTGTCTTTGTTCAGGGATCCGTATGTCTCTACTTGTAGACTGTTGTGGCACGATAAAATCCTAAGAAGCATTAAAAATATTAGCTGCATTTCAACTGACAGCACATATGTCTCCGTATTAACTATGAGTACATAAAGAAAATCAGCTTGTTTTGTGAACAGACTCTGCTGCAATTGTAGTAATAGATCTGGTGCTATTAAAGAGTGACAGTTTGTTGTGTTTCCATTACAACTGTCAAGTTTCAGAACTGTACAGACCTTACACGATTGCCTCCAGTAGCAATGCCATGCCTACGATGTGCATGAGAAGCGGAGCAGAAAGATTAACTGCAAATCAAACTGAACCAACTACACAGGTGAGGAAAAGTTTGTGGAAGGGTAATGGCTCTGTGCTTCTGTGGAAGATACAAGCTGTGAAGGGGAAAGTCTGTTTTCTGATTCCAAGATGAGATCAGGGATGTCAGAGATTTAACTGCAGTCCTGCAATACCTGCTCACGCAAGCTATTAACTTGCAGAAACTCCAGTGGGATGCTGGGAGGCTCGATTAGTGTTTGTAAAATGTCTGAAAGCAAGATGCTAAGATTTAGCCTTGATATTATGAAAATTAGTGAGAATTATGCAAAATCCTGGTTTTCAGCTATTCCTAATTTCTTCTACAGATTTTCTTTTACGTCAAGAGTTACAATCGCTTCTTGTTTGTGATAGCCTACTATCCATTTACCATCTCCCTTCTTACAAAATCTCCTTAGCAAATGGTTCTTGTTTTCCCTATTAAAAATGTTAATTCCTATTTCTCTCATGTTGTATTGCACAAATCCAAACCCAATTAAAAGAAAAAAAGATAATTGTGTTGACAGATTGTTATCAATATTTTCCAAGGGGAAAAAAAAAAGAAAACAGACTTAGACATGACTACAAGTGCAAATACTGTTTACAATTAAAATGCAAATTCTAGGCCTTTAAGATGAAGCTCAGTACATGAATTCTGCACCACGTAAGCCGGTCAAAACCAGTTATCACATATCGTTCATCACTTCATATAAACAGATGAGAAGAGATCTGGTAGGCAAGCCTTTCTCTCTCAGATGTATTCAGTGTTCTTTTGAGATCTGACACCCATCAGGAAGCCCTACACAAACTTACTGTACTGCTAAGGATGATGTATAGCATGCTACGAACATTGTTGTTTCATATGGTGAGGTCTTGTTAGAATTCTGATGTATTAAGACAAAGTACAGTCACCTCCTAAACTTAGCTGTGGTAATACATAAAACCTGTCTTGGTGGCCATCTAGCTTCAGCATTGCCATCTGTAAGAAACAGCATCTTTTGTCTCCAAGGAGCTTTGCGTAACACAGCACCTTCCCCCAGAGCTGGCAATCTCTGATCGATCCCCTGCCTCCAAAACCACAATAAGGAAAGACACCTCAAACATCCATCACTAAACAAAACCACTTTCTCCTCACTCCACCAATTAAAACAATGTGCTAACTCTTGTTTAATTCTTCTGATTTCACAGTCGGAGGCATTTCGGGGGCTTAAGCAATGTGGAACATGTAGTTTTACTGCTGTGACTCTGCAGTGGTTTCCCATTTGATAATTAATTTTTAATTAACTCACAGAGCCTTCTATGTAGGGAATTCCTCTTATGGCAGCTAAACCTACAGAATGTAGCATTTTGGCCACTTTGCCTGTTTGAATTGTACTTTCATGATGGTTTAAACACCTCAGAGCAAGAAGGTGAAAGAGCAGAGTGACAAACTCTCTATAACAAGATACTACATATGTGCTAATGGCATCGCCCAGCCAAATTTCCTACTCCAATTACATCCATCTACGATATTCCATAAATAAATCTCCCTCTGCTGCACCCAGGACAATTACAGGTTTCAGCCTCATTGCACACTGGGCAGCAGAATGCAGATCAGCAGAGATGGGAACGGAATCGAGGAAGAGTGAATCTTATTCCTAACAGGGATGTTATGTAGACACTGAACGTGGGCCCAGCTCTTTCTCTAACTGATATACAGGCTCCCACCTTACCCACAGAAGCTCTGACTGGAAGAGGTTATGGAAAAGAAGAGAAATACAGCAGCAGTCAAGGTGTTGCTTACATCTATTAGTATGTTAATCAAGGGATGCGATAATAAGCTTTTCGGTTTGTTTGAATTTAGCAATCAGGCTGCTACAGCTTATGTATGAGCATATATTTAGCAAAATTAGCAAACAAAGTTAGCAATCAAGTAGCTGTGAGAGAGCATCCCGTGCATCCAACCAGGCACAGAGGTTTATAGGCAAAGATCAGGACGGTCTCTGGGTTTGTCTGCAATGCAGCAGAATGGCTGCTGCAGGAGGAGAAGCACTCAGCACCCAAATCTGCAGCGGCCAGCTGATCAAAGGGATGGCTAATTGACAGGGAAGTCATCTGGGTAATTATGATTTGGTTGCTCAGATCTTACACAGTTTTAGTTAAATAAATCTCTGCCTTGACAGATGGACAGTAGTCCAGTATCTCTTAAGGCTGAAAGGGTTGTATCTGAACATCTAATTGGGGGTTACAGGAGTGAGGAAATAATGTTCCCATTGTAGCTCTCAGTTACACGATGCAAGCATTAAGTGCCTGGTACCTCCAATACAGAGCAGGGTCAAGATTCATTTTTCACATGGATGAACTATTATTGGATGAACTATTGAGCAATATTTCCCAAATCCCATAATTTGATGAAAATGAGTTTGACTCTACTATTAGTAGCATTTAAAGTAGCTGACGAAAAAGCCTTACTGCCAAAGTAAAGCAGGAAATAAAGATATTGATATATGATTAGTTGTAACAAAGAAGATAAAGGTTACAGTCAGTGGATCTTGCAGTCAGAGGGTAAAATTGGACAGAGCTGAATATTTTCATTGCTAACTTGGAAAACAGTCTCTTACACACTGACTACTGAACCTGTACAGTCAACTTGGACAAACACGTTACCACAGTTAGGTAGTATTTTTTTCAAAAATGAAAGGGAATTGTGAATAAGTATCCTCCATCTGATGTTTATTAGCCTGAACGCAGCTAAGGGTGGAAAGACTGGAGGGGTATTTTTTTGTTCACTGGTTGGTAAAATGAAGGGATTTCTCTTGAATGTAGAGAAAGCAAGTGGACCTTTGCTGACTTTACCAGAAGAGAAAGAGCTATGTTCTAACTATTTCACCTCATCCAGACAGCGTTACTCTGTCAGAGCTCCTTTGAAAAGCCTTGGCAGCACACCCTTAAAATTCACCAAAGGTCCCCTTTGCCCTCCCAGTTGCTTTCACTGAGAGTAACAACTACTGTTGTGCAGGTTTTGACCCACCCTGACTTGCAACACTTGGGGGAAATACCAAACGTTTCTCCCTAAAAGCTTTTGAAGTCTCAATTTCCATCACTTTTGATGCTACAATAAATAATGCAGTAGCAGACAGCCTTATGAAAAGATGCTATGAAACATGAAGAGCAAAATAAAACCCCAACCCACCAACCGATCCAAAAACCACCTTACTCACAGTGGGATTTTGATCCATTGAGTAAGTATCCAGATTTGAATCGAACACATTAAATATAGCAGGCTCCTAAGTAACCTAATTTTCTAGCCAACAGCAGAGGGAACCCAACTGCACAAAGCAGTAGGAACTGGTTGCAAGTTCTACATTCAACAAACGTGAGGAGAAGAGCTTGGTTTAGGAGAAACTGTATAGGAAACATGATTACCCACTCTCTTCCTTCTTCCCTTCATCAGACAACTATATGCATTAAAGAATAAAATTTATCAACAAGCTCTCTATACATACATATCCCATTATTTTATCCTCTGAGGAATGTTTTCTATGTGTTTGTTAAAAGAAATCTGTGAGGTTAGATTGTGGTCTTTCTCAGATGCAGCAGATCTGACTGCTGTGTTTCTACAAGGCCATGCAGCTAATACAGCTTTAATTTAAGGCCACAGCAAACTAAGTAAATCTCATTATTATCTGTTAACAATAATCTTTTATTTACTTGGATTTGACACTAATTATAGTGGAGCTTTCATAGTGATAAGTATCTTCTGATATATTTATCAAGGACAAAATAACAAATACTGTAATAAGACAGTGACTTTTAGGTCAAAATCTATTAATTTACATTGATATAAATCAAGATGAATTCTTTGAATTTATATCATAATACAGGGGGAAAAAAAGGATTTCGTTTTATGCTTTATGTTTTGATGCTGTGCCTCCTGAATGAAGTTAATTCAGACTCCATTGTACATGTCAAAGTCTTCTACGTGCCAATTTACATTCTTTAATACAAAACTAAGCATTTCCACATACATCTCCAAACCAAAACATTTCCATGGAACAATAAGGAAATCAAGATCCTCATTGTTTGTTACTGAAATGCTTCAAAATGCCTTTTGAAAATGGAATTGTTAAGTGCAGTTTATAGATATGAAACAAAAATAGCTCATGCAGTTGTATGCCACACTCAGATTTTTAACTGGATGTGCTCATAACAACCCAGCACTGTTCAATCCCCTGCCAGAGCTCTCCTCACCAGATGTTCACCAGGCATGTCCTGGTTGCAGCTGGGATAGAGTTAATTTTCTCCGTAGGAGCTGTTTTTGGGGCTGTTTGGGATTTGTGCTGGAGACGGTGTGGATAATACAGCGATGTTTTTGCTATAGAGAGATGGTTTAGCTGCTGCTGAGCAATGCTTACACAGCATTGCTCACAGCCTCCTCTGCTTCTCACACTGTCCTGCCAGTGGGGTGCCTGGGGGGGACATAAGGTGTTGGGAGGGGACACAGCTGGGACAGTTGTCCCCAGTGACCAGCCTGTCATGCTCATAAGTGGCTGGGGGGAGATTTGGACCAGGAGTGGGCAGTGGTCAGAGTGATGGCATTTGACATCCCAAGTCCCTGCTACATGTGATGGAGCCCTGCTTTCCTGGGGCTGTCTGAACACCTGCCTGCAATAGGAAGAGAGAATGTTTGTGTACACAGCTTTTGCTTTATTTACTAAACTGTCTTTATCTCAATATGGGAGTTTTCTTACTTTCCCTTTTCTAATTCTCTCCCCCATCCTACTGGGAGGAGTGAGTCCCAGCAGCTGTGTGGTGCTTAGCTGTTGGCTGGGGTTAAACCACAACAGATACACAAGCAGGCAGCGTTTGGAGAGACACCTTCCATAGGGAAGAGTCTGATCCTTGATAATATAAGAGGTGTTTTAATTTCTTACATCTGGCAGCTTCTATCACAGATGAAACCTAAGCCTCTGGAGTGAGATTTGCACTTGAAATACTGGGTCTGGGTGCTCAGACCAGAGAACCAGCACCAGGATATGATGTCTGCACTAAAATTGAACCGATCTCATTACAAAGAGTTGTTTTTCATCATCATTCCTATCAGTACTTTGAACATTTGCTGAAGACAGGGGAAAGGAGACATGCTGCTCCTGCCGACTCTATGTTCAAAGCAGCTCAAGGTGCAGGAAGCCACTGCTCCCTGCTCCAAACCCAAGACTTTTAGGTGGTTTCATCTGATGCCCTTCGAGGAGAATTTCCAGCAGGTGCAGAGGATAGCTGAGGGCAGGCAGGCAGCAGCGAACAGGCAGCAGATGGGCAGGTCGGTGGGAAGGTAACCCCAGGCTATTGGTAGACAGCCAGGGCATAGAGGGCAGTTCTGTGTAATCAGCAAGTGGATCAAACAGCAGAAAGACTTCACCTCTTGGGTCACCACAAGTCAATAATCACACCTGTTGGGTTTTGTGAATGTCTTTTTTTTTAAAGACATTTTAAAAGCATGGCCAGCCCTTCCTCCTCACTTCAGTGCATGGGTTTAAACTGACACCACACAACCTGAAGGCTGTACAGTCAGGAATGGCCTTTTCAGAAATCTAGATCTTATTTTAGTTGGGATACATCAGTATCATTTTAATCCCCATTGGAAATAAAGATGTGCTTATTGTACATAGGAAAGTATTGCTAAAGACTGTGTAGTCACTGCAGCCTTAACGGCCCATGAAACATGAGTTGAAGACAAGGAAAGCAATGAAAGGAGGTCAAGAAAACACACTGGTAACAACCCCTTACCCAATGCCACTTGAGAGGTGTACAGTGCAAAATCCTCATGATGTGGGCCCCTAAAGTTCAGGGGTTTAAAATTCATTAAAACAGGGATGTTTTGTTTACAATGAAAATCATGCAAATGCAATAAAAAAGCAAATTTACCTGAGGCACTTCAAATCCCAGGTACTGGTTGTTTTGTGGGTGGGTTTTTTTTTTCCCTATAGCACAGCGTGAGATAATTTTCACTGGCTTAAAGCTCAGCATGCTAAGGAAAAGCATGTCCCAAGATAGCACTGGATGACATTGTACTACAGCTCCCATCTCATGTCACATTTTCTTTTTCTGCAGAAATACATTTTCTATTCCCAGTTTCACCAATAATTAAATCTAGTTTGCCTTACTTCTTTATTTATTTTGTTTTCCTACTGATACTTTGGAAAACTGGATAGCACACATCAATGGCACATGAATTCCAATAGGAAGTATCCAATCTGCATTTCTATCAAAACAGCAAAGACAAGACCAAGACCAGCAATTTAACACCTCCTCCTGCTCCCAACCTTCTTTTCCTCTCCTGCTGCCCTCACAGACCTTTCCAGAGCACGGCTGAAATTAGCCTATCTGCATACACAACACTGACAGACATACTCCGAGGTTCTTCTAATTTGATTTTTATCAACTCAACAGGGAAAACGTGGATCTACACTGCATCTCATTAGGGACCAACCAATTACACTTAATTGAACTCTGAAGCAGAGATGGATAAATAATTAACAAATTACTAGATTATTTAAGATCCAATTTTTACTCATAAGAAGATTGTCTTTTTGTTGTTTTTTATTTTTTTGCAAATGTTTGTATTATTGCCTTTAGAAATACCCTGTGAACTGTTTCTGTAAATAATTCTTGTTCTGTAGTTTCTAGTTTTGGAAAGGATCCTCTGGGGCATTTGTTATTCAGCACTTACAGGCTGAAATAATTTTCTGAAACTGTAGAACACATATTATGTTTCTGTCATGTATTTGGACGGTTGCAATAACTATAATTATTTTCTGATGTGAATATTAAATTCCCACATCTAAAACATGTTATTTTTTCAATAGTATTTTAAAACATAAGTTTCTAGAAGCATTCTTATCACTAAAACCACTAGTCATTCTGAATTTACCAAAAAAAACCCCAGGTTGATGTAATGGACTGAAGTTACGTGTGTAACAGCGGCTCACAATCTTTCTGCACTATCATGGGAGACTAAGATATGAAATAGATATATCATTGCATTCGCTGGGGGTTGCTTCTGTTCTGGTACTCTTCCAGCCTCAGGGGCAAGAGAGTCAAACATGGGTCTCAGATCTGGAGTCTGAATGAAAGTAAAAAGGGAAAAATCTCAATACATAGGGAACCAGAGCTGGGATCGGCAGGGAGGAGCAAGGCACTGTGTTAAGAACAGAAAAAGATAAGGAACTGACAAGGAAGGAAAGCAAGCATCCTCTGCTAACAATGTATAGAATACTTAATGGTTTTGTTCCAGGACCTAAACAGCTCTCTACGTGAATAAAACATGAGCCTTTCTGTTTCAGACATTATTCTTCCTAGGTTTAATATTTTTCACAAGCCTTTAGTCTGTCTAGAAATCAAGGGAAATAAGAGGGAAGTAGAAGTGTGGATATGTAGGCATGCATAGGTTGGTTACAGAATATGCACATATATACATTCAGGAGCTTTCAACTTGGAAAGCAAGAACTTTTAATAAATGGATTGAACTCATACTTAATTAATCCATATTTAATTATTAAAACATCAAAACTATAGCTAAAAAATAGCTGCCTGGAGACTATACTTCTTTCCAAAATTTATAATTACAAATTCTACAATATTGACTTCATACTGCTAAAAAAACCCTATTTATCTCCTAACAGAACATGTTAGGAATATTGGTAGATAACTGAAATTGCCCAACACTGGCCACTTCAGGAAAATGTTCACGTATGCAGTCCCTGTTAAAGAAACGTGGAGGCATAAGTATTTTTCATAGGGGAAAACCACACAGAAATAAAAAGATATACTAACAGATCAAAGGAAAAAAAACAGTTAAAGCCTTCTGAAGAACAAACTGTGGTAAGAAAAGAAAGCCTCAGCCTTTTTTCCTGATTTGTGTAGCTAAAATTAGGGGGTGGACTGTGGTAAATATACATTAAGAATGAAGTTCAACAATTCTTTTGGCTTATCAACATTCCAAAATAACTATCTCTTGTTTTAAATCATTCTCTAATTTCTTAGAGCAATCCTTTGTCTGCAGCCTATTTATAGTGGAGTTAAATACTCAATAATCCAAAAGTGAGCTGCTTGGATTATAAACTTCCTAAGTTCTGCTTCTTGAGTGGATGATAGGTCTTAGAATTAGCTCTCTGTGTGAATTCATTAAAAATACTGGTAAGAAGCCAGTAAGCTCCTTTTTGTGGAACCAGGTAGCTGAAACAATTTGAGATTTTCTAAAAACTCTGGCAACCATCACTTTTCAGCTTGATAGGATATGCACAGGTCATCTGGGAACAGGAGTTTCACTGAATATTATTTTGTGACCATTTTTCTATTAATGAGAGAGAAGTTGAAAGACCGGTGAAGCGGAGAAAGCAAGCTGGAAATATACCTGGGTACAGTCAAAGAGGTTCTGGAAACTCCGTCCTTCAAACAGACAAACAAAAAACTAAGAAGAAAAGCTCCTGGGTTGAGTGTCAGAGAGTTGCAGACATCATCTGTTGCAATTCCCAGCTGAGGGAAAAGAGCTTTGGATGTTCTTTGTGACAAAACAGGATTGTGTAAAAAATAATGAACCAAACCCTACTTACATCATCTTTTTTTTTTTTTTTTTTTTCTTCCTAACTTAAACGTATTCCAAAAATCTGCATTTTGTTAACTGATTCTAAGAAAAAGGATGCACAGAGTTCTGTTTCCCAGGAAGGTAGTTAGGAACTGTTCCTCCTGAACAGAGGATTCAGAGGAGGCCACAAAGATGATTAGAGGGCTGGAGCAGCTCCCCTATGAGGAGAGGCTGAGGGAGCTGGGCTTGTTCAGCCTAGAGAAGAGAAGGCTGCAGGGGGACCTCATTGCAGCCTCCCAGTCCCTGAAGGGAGCAGAGAAACAGGAGGGGAATCAACTCTTTAAAAGGGTAGACAAGGGCAGGACAAGGGGGAATGGATTAAAACTAAAGGAAGGAAGGTTTAGATTAGATATTAAGGGGTTGTTCTTTACAGAGAGAGTGGTGAGGGGCTGGAACAGACTACCCAGAGAGGGGGTGGGTGCCCCGTCCCTGGAGGTGTTCAAGGCCAGGTTGGATGGGGGCCCTGGGCAACCTTGTGTAGCTCTAGGCCTGAGGTTGGTGGCCCTGCCTGTGGCAGGGGGTTGGAGTTCTGTGATCCTTGGGGTCCCTTCCAACCCAGACCATTCTATGATTCTATGATCCATGATGGAACAAAGAGTGTAGGTAATTTCATATATCAATGACATCTCAGAAAATGAAAAATAAGATTTAAAACAAAGGCTGGACACATAAAAATGAATTAAAACAGCATCAGAAAGGTTTCTAGAAAACAGCTGAAGGATGTCTTGCTTTTGGAGATCAAACATCTGTGAAAGTAACAACAAGACTGTCTAGACAGATTATGAAATCCATTTGTCTTGCAATGGTAAGAGAAATCAGGATGAGGTCACTAATAATGGCATTACTACTCACAAAAAATATTTTTCATGGTAGAAAAGAAGGTAGAGAAGTTAAAGCTAACCTGCAATTTCTTAATAGAAAAAACAAAACCAAAACAAAATTTAAAAACCCAAACAAACCGCAACAGTGAGGACTTCAGCACCAGAGAGTGGACTGTCAAGACTGCAGAGCGGTTATTTGGTAATGTTTGGGATATTGACAGGAAAAAAGCCCAACACAGTCTTCAGCAACCACCCAATGGTGCTGAACAACTTAGGATTTGTACCAGCCAGGTGACTTTGTTGTCCCACTTTAGTGTCTGTTCTTTTACAAGGTTTCTTTCCAGCCATTTCTCAGTGATGAGTAAGGCACAGTTGAAAGCTAAAAGGAGATATAAAGAAGAGTCTCTCTCCAAGCTGATAGAGGACCTTGGGAGACTTGCCATGTTGGCATAACAGATTAACTGCTTCTAGGATAAACCAGAAATGACCCATTTTATAGCTCCTATGAAACTAGCAGTGATAACCAGAGGAAGAAATATCTACCAGGGAGAGGAAAACAAGCTGTTTGCAATAGTCCCAAAAATATTCTGATGTCTAAAATGTCCATGGGACAGAGGATTCTCACCTGTTCCATGACATTCCTGAACAACAATGAGCAATTTGTAAAATAAGGAAAACAAAAAGTACTTAAAAACACTTAGGAGAGTAGCTCATATACATAATACCACGTTGGCTCACAAAATCCATCAACTCAGTGTCCTGTCAGAAAATTGCCAAAAGCAAATGCTTAGGGAAATACACCACCAGGAAGACATGAGCATGAGTTATGTTCCCAGCTACTAACAGCCAGTGGCCACCAAACATCTCAAACTGCTGGCTGTATCAGCTACACTAGCTACTGATCAGTATTACCACCAGGAATGTGATTGATCCCTTTTCTGCACCTACTTTGTTGTTTGGCGTTTTTTGTTCGTTTGCAGGGTTGTTTGGTTTTTTTTTTTTTTCTTTTAAATTGTAGGGATAATTTAATTATGCCCTGAAATTAAAAGTTGTGAAGAGAATGGTCACAAACCCCAACGTACTGCAAGTGTTAGGAAGCCCAGTTATGCTGTCGACCAAGTAACAAACCTAAACCAACACTAGTTGAAAGTCACCTTCCTGTAGTGAGAAAAAAAGGCAACAGCACTTGGAGACACGAGCCTGGAAGTGTTGTTTACCTCTGGACCTCTGTTTTTCTTTGCTTACTGCAAAGTAATAGCAATGTTAGTAATGCAATTATGTACAGGAATAGTAGATATTTGCTGAAACTTAATAGTTATCAGATCAGACATGCTGAGATGGCCTGGGGGAGTATTAGTTCTTGCGGATCTGGAGAAGAAATGCTTTACCCATCATTGCCTGCTGAACGTTTTAACTGGCAAAAAATGATAAAGAAATAAAACACTGCTGCAAACTTTAAGGGTTATTAAGTATTGAGACAGAAGAAATCAGAAGAAGGTGGTGCTTCCCTTCAATTGGGTAAGCCCATTTTTAAGACACTTTCTAGTTTGGGACAGCACTTGGATTGTTTAATAAAGATAAACTTAACTGGTCCAACCAAAAACTCAAAAGGGAAAAACACTGAAGTAAATATTTCTGTGAAGTTCTGCCTGAGCATTTAGTAAAGAAGGAAGAACCTTTCTAGGCCATTTGGTCATTCATTGAAGGTACCAGACTTTTTTGCAACTTTCCACCCAGCTCAAAAAAAAAACAACCCACAAACCAAACCATCCAACTTCATGTAGGATCAACATGTACAAAGGGATCAGTCAGTACATGCTGATCTTAATAACTGCATGTATCCAAATACTTCTTACCTATACTTATGGTACCACAGTGCTTAATTTTTATTTTGTATGTGTGGTATGTTCATATACATGTTAATCAGCATCAAAGTTTCTTGTATTATTAACTGATCTGCATAATTTCTTAATTTGTTTTATTTCCTGACCAACCTTTAAAATAAACTTTCAGGGTTATACTGCAACTTGTTTATATCAGCATTCCCACCCTTCGATCCACTTAGGTCAGGCAGGAGAACTTCTAATTAACTATGTCTCTCAAGCATCTTAATTGCTTTGCTTGAATTTCTGCAAAGTTAAAAATCTCAACAGAGTCAACACTATTTTAAAGGGTTCTTATCCACTTGTTCCCTAGATGCAATAGAAAGTTCCACCCTTTTTTGCACACCATATAAAACAAAAGTTTTGGCATCTGGAAGTGGATCTGAAGGAGGAGGACAGATTGCTTGCAAAGAAAGCCAAGGCCTCTTGAAATTTCAAGTCAAGGCCTTTGAACTTGGCCATATTTAAAAGACTAATGGTGGTGACAGCGTATGACCTGCCTCATCAGTTTGTTTGTTCTATTAGGCAATGGATCATTTTCTGTTGCATGCTAAAACCTTTGAAATGTATGAAAGATGTGTGAATAACTCTGCAGAAAGCCAGCCTACATTCTGAACGTAAGCTGTGAGTGAGAATTTCCTCTCAATAAATGAAAATGCAGATAATGTAGCACTGTCTATGGCAAGACACTGAGGTACAGAGTGCTAAGGACAACACCCTTTAGGGAAAAAAAGGAAAATGCCAATTTACTGTTTTATTGCTTAAGATAAAACATAGTTTATGTGTGCAGAAAATAACTGTATTTTTAAATTTGCAGTTTTGGGTTTGTAACAAAATCTGCCATAAAACAAAGCTATTGCCACAATTGTAATTCCCAAAGGAGTATAAAGCAAAGCAGGAGTGATATTTTTTATCACTGCCCAGTTAGCACAGCTTCTGTAGACCTCTGTTAGTGAAAGACAAAGTCAACTGGACTACATCTTTCAGCTAAGATCATATTATCACTTCTTAAATCTCACCCACTGATTATAAACTTCCACTGGTGCTGTTCTCTGTCCTCCCATGTGGTGTGCAGGCAGGGTGAGATCCTGAACCACATCTAAACACCGTGTACAGTGCCAGGTGAGGCTGTGGGTAGAGAAGCTGTAAGGAGTTGTATAGATTCCTAACGCTAGGAAAGCTCACCTTCAAGGTGTTTTCTATGTGCTTAGTAACACCAACTGTTTATTACAATAACTTTCACAAGTTATTCAGCAAGATTGCTGAATAAATGATGAAATTTTCTCCCAAAAAAGGCCATACTTGTTAATTTTAGATAATAAAGAGCAAGGGCTGAACGCACTGAAATTCCCAGCGCTACCAGGACAATGAGCAATATCTCACCTGCCATGATGAAAAGGTCAATTAAGAAAGGCTGGGATCTTAAAATAAGACAGGGAAAGGTGTAGTGTATTTGAAAGGCAAATAAAAGAAGAAATGAAAAATTAATAAAAAATAAAGCTGATGGGAATTTCTTACTAGTAAACACAATACTGTTTTCCCTTGGAGGACACAGTGGACCCTGGTGGAACTTGAAGCCAGTGAGCACTTGCAATGCATATTTAATTCAGTGGGCAAAGTCCTAACTGTTGGAAGCATGAAGTTCAGATGATACATGTTCCATCAGCAGAAAGGAAACAAAATGCTTAACCCCATACACATCTACTCCCACAGTTTAGCTGAATCTGGCCTATAATATGTATTTAATACAGCAATGCTCTCAAGAGAGTTCTGGTGACTAAACACTACTTTGTAACGGAGATCACATTTCATTTCTATTGTGCACTCCTGAAAAATTATGTGCCTCTCTTACACAACATAAAGGTCAAATCATTAGCCTGGGAAATTTCTGCATTCAGAGTTAGAGAGAAGAGCTGTCTGAAGCTTTCTTATTCAATGTCCGCTCAAAGACTTGGTTGGGCTATCTCAGGTATCTTCACTGGTAATATGAGTCAAACAACACTCTAGAAATGCAGTCTATTTGATTCTTGTTTTGTTTGCTGTGAAGTCTTAGGTTAAGCATAGTTTCTCTCTTCCAGCACTATGAACATGTCTCTCTCTGTTGCTTCTACTGAAAGATTATCTATGTATGATGATGTTAATGTCAAGGTTAATTACATGTAGGGTCACTGATTACTTGCACCTTTTTCTGAAGAATCATACAATTCTGACCTACCAAGAACCTTTCCACTCTTTATTTCCACCAAATCATCTCAGCAAGAGAAAAGAGAAACAATTCTGGATGAACCAATTCTGTCAATTCTTGAAAATATTACATCACCCAAAGTGATGCATGTGGCACATCAGATGAATGGAAGCATATATCAATTGTGTGATTTATGATGCATGTGAGTATTGTATTGTGACATAAAATTGATGGAACAATAAAATGTAATAGGTGCAGTCACAATAGAACAGTATTTTTGTTAAATGCTTTGAGGAGTACCACAGAGCAAAATATTTCACATATTTTAATATTTACCCAAAAAATCGAGCATGTGGGGAAAAGATACACAGAGAAAGTTGTTCCCACTTGAGTTTATGTTGTGACATATTTAGGTGTGGCTTCCTTCACTATACATGCTTTGACTATTGCAGAGTGCAGCCAGAAGGGCTATCAACATAAGAAATCATCATTCTTTATCTCCCAACATCAGAAAAAACCAAGTCATTCTAACAGATTGTACCAGCACCTGGTATTCAATTATTTTTAAGGTGCATTCCTTCTTAGGAAAAGAAATAGCATGTATATATTTAAATGGGGACATTGAATCTCACATAAATCATGTAGTATCACAAATATAAAAGTGTTTTGACAAATAAATGAGGTACACACACTCATCTGTGAATGAAGGAACATCAGTATCCCATGGAGACTAGGTACAGATCAGGAGTGACAGAGCACTTCAGATCCTTGTAGTAAGTGATTCCTGTAATAACAACGTATCTCCCAAACAAACTACAGCCCTTGCATAGCGCTGGCACGCCTGAGAAAGGATCTGTGGGACAATTACACCTATGTGCCAAAACAGCTCAAGAGTGGGCACTCGAGAGCATGTAAAAGCTTGGGTTTAGTCCTTGCACCACCCAATGGTGTATGGATTCTCTGCCAGCCTACAGAACGTATACAGCATGCATGCATAAAAGTTTGGCATTTAATGAAGTGGGTTCAAGCTCCATTCTTAGATAACTTTAATAAAGAGGAAACCTTGGCGTATGAGAACCTACACTGCAAAAATAGTTCAGGGTTTCTTCACTGCCATTAAGACAAAGAAACAAAACCAGCATTTCAGCAGAATTTGTTTTAATCTGGTGTCTGAAAAATATCTGACTTAAGAATTATGTAAAATCTGGTGAAGATCTTTCATGATCAAAAGCAAAGGAAATAAAAGGGCACAACACTACTGTAGAAATGCCTCATCAATTATCTTTGTACTATAAACTGTGCATTGCATTCATTAGCAAAGAATCCCAGAATGGTTTCAGTGGGAAGGGACCTCAAAGCCCATCCAGTCCCACCTCTGTCACAGGCAGGGACACCTTCCCCTAGCCCAGGGTGCCAAAAGCCCCATCCAACCTGGCCTCAAATCCTGCCATTTTCCCTAATGCTTTAAAACCCTATTCTAGAATTCCCACAGTCATCCATAGAGATAAATAAATGACTAAAAAAGAAGGAAAGAAGAAAAAACAAAACAAAAAACCCAACAACAGCAAAACCCCAACCCAACCAAAACAAAACAAACACAAAAAACCCCAAACCCTGCTCTACATTCCTTCCTAGCTCCTGCTTTGACACAGAGCTTTTATTTTTCTTTAGCTTCCTTAGGACTGGTGACTCAGCTCCTGCACTGTCATTTCCATCAGTGAGGTTGACGCTCACGCTGGGGTTGATACTCAAGCTGGCATTGATACACTTCAGCAACAGCTCAAAAAGCAAAGGAGACAATACTCTTGGCTTTTAGAGGAAACTTCTCAGAGCTGAAAAAAAGTTGCAAGGTCTTGTCTTTGGCCTCTCTGTCTCAGTATTTTAAATACATAGATTGCTAAGTTTCTTTAGAGTGTGGGGAAGATGAATGAAGCCAACTAATCACTCAAGCTTAGAAATTCGATGCAACACAAGATAGCATCTGTATATCTATATAAATAGATATATTTACAGGATGATTTTAGACCTCTGCTATAGCTTGACTATTGTTTTATTTCCAGAATTTGTTTTCTTCTGTATCTTGATTATATAATCTGTGCATTCCCTTAATCCCGCTGTGTAATTTGGAACATTATAATTTCCTTTGAACTGACTTCTCCCAACCGTTTAATGTCATTAGCAAACTTCAGCACCTCCCTGTATTGCTCTCTTTTGGAATAAAATGCAGGGAAGTTTTAAGACAGCATTATCTGAAGACACCACTTTGGTCACTCTCTTGCCTCAGAAGACCCATCTGCCATCAATACCTTCATCCACTGAAGTCCTTCCCAGTTCTACTCTTGATACATTCACTAATTAATTTTTTTTTTCATTATATTTTACAAATCTTTCAAAAGCTCAGATTGGGAAAATACTTTTACATAAATATTCCTGCCTATGATCAGCTTTGTGATGACCAGCTCATCCACCTCTTTCCTATGTGCTGTTTTCTAGCTTGTTAACAAGCGTTCCATCTAAGCCACTCAGCAATTAACGTAGATACACACTCAGCAAAGATGGGCTCCTGCTTGACTGAGTAAGAAGGAAGAATCTATAATTGCTAAAATTACAGTCCCTGTGCTCTAGTTTGGGATAAAATACACAACAATATTATAATAAGATTTAGAACAACTACCAAGTTCAGCACTAATTCTGTAAACAACACTGTCATTGCAGGAAACACTGAAAAGAGAGCACAGCATAAATTGATGCATAAAATTACTACCATGTGTAGAGCTTCTCTGAGTGGGAACCAGAAGGACAAGACAACCTGCAAGGGCTGTGCTGATGCCCAGGAGGGGTTGGCTCACCTCAGCTGGCTCTAACCCACATCTCCCCAGCAAACTGAGCCTGTCTTCTACATGGGAGCAAAGGGGTACTTGAAAGGCACCCTGGGAGGATCCTGCCCTTACACACTCCTTTCTTTCACACGGTTGCAGAGCAGCTTCACAGGCAAACAACGTGCAGTGTGCATTGATACTCCTTCCCGGTTTAAGATGAATTGACTGACTCCTGATGTTGACTTTTATGTTTGAATGTAACTTACCACACAATATAAATCACTGCCACTATGTAAAATCGTTGATCTGGTGGTCAAGCACATTTAAAATTCTTTATTATCCCATTTAAAAGAAAATGTCACCAACCTGAAGAATTTTACTTTAGTGGATGTTGATTTTAATTTTTTTTTTTTTTTTTTTTCAAACAAGGTAGAAAACACTGTGGTTTATCTGCTGGGATTTTAACAGCTGAGATCTTAAATGCCAAGCATTGTATTTACAATGGAAATGCTTCCACATGTTTAACTGTTGCATTGTTAGCTGTGCTGATATGATAAAAGCAACTCCATATATCCTGTGATTTTCCCTGATTGCTTCTGCCACTTAGTCTTGTAAAAGCTGATGCGGGGGGGCACATTGTGCTCTCCTGGTCTCTAAATGGCAACATGAATTGTGGTCATTAGAGCATTCATGACCTGTGTACACAATAAGGTACCAGTGTTAGCACAGGCTGAAGGTTCCTCTGGGACATGGGTAATTGCCCCGACTAGTATGTATCAAACTTTCTCTGCTGCGTGGGTTTATCAGTTTCAAAGACAGGGGATCTTTTCACTTTGAGGTTTAGGAATGATATATAGTGGAGTTATACTCTATTTTCTTTCTAGAAATGAGATTTATTGCTAATCCAAGGATAAAATAAGGATAATAAAAAAAACAAACAAACACCAAAACCAAAAACAACACAACAAACAAAAAAAACCCACAGAAATATATTAGTTAAAATAGGGGCTAGATCTGATCATTCTTAAAAGGAAATTCATATCAAAATAAGTGTCATCACTACGTCTTTATTTATTCATGAATACACATCTGCATGCAGAACCAGGAAGGCTGCATGCAAGTGTAAATGGGGCAAGTGTGACTATACATCCTATTTCTACTTCCCCTGCCAAGTCCCTTGAGCAAACTCAAAAAATGGGAATTAAAAAAAGTCTGTATATTCACAAATATCGATCTATTTATTTTTAGCAGAAACAAGTTTCCCCCAGATATTCTCTTAATTCAAAATTAACAAGGCATTTGGCCAGTGGCATGTCCAGCTCAGTTACTAACAATGACTGTACTTCACGCCCATGGAAGAGGAAGAGCAGGGCACAGATGGGACACTTCCCCCTCAGAAGTCACACTCCAAATATCTTCAGTGGAGTGATTTGCTAAAGAATCTGTATTTGCTATATATTTTTCTTCCATACACTCATCCAGGTTGCCCTGGCACCCATGTAAACTCACACATTTTGCAACATTCTTTGGTGAAGAATTCCACAGGCTTCTTATCCAGTGTGTTGAAGAAACACCTTCAACTGAATGACCTGAAACCTGCCACCCAAACCTGCTCGAATGTTCTGAAACCTGAGTGATCCCCACTAATTTTTATTACAGAAGAGATACTAAATAACAATCTCTACCCATATCACCCCTAGAATACTCCAAAATTGACAACCATTTTTGAGAATGAAGAGTCTTAGCTTGCTCCATTATTCCTAAAAGAATGTTGCTCCATAATCCTTGCTCAACAAATCTCCTTGTCCTTCATTAATTTCTCCCCAGTTCTACAAATTATTTCTATTTGGGGCATTATTAATAAAGCTAGCCAATAAAACTTAAGGAAAAAATTAGACAATTATTATCAAAACAGACAGGAAGAAGCTGTGTTTCATTCCCTAACTAGTCTATTTGATACCCACTTTGTTGGAGATTGAACCAGAGATCCCACTTGCCTGAGCTGAAATAAAGTCTTCCTAGGAAAAATCTTGGTTAGAAGATTCCACTCTAAGAAGCCTTAGCTATATGTTAACATAAAAGAGAATTACACTCGAAATCCATATCCATCCTCCAGAAATACACATCTGGGCTCCATTTTTTCACTACAGGATGTCTCAGTAATTTAATGAGAAATCTTTGTCAACAGAGGTTGAGAGCTGCCCACCCAAAATACCTTGCAACATGACGACCCAGCAAACTGTGTTGAGGAAGGGAGAAGTTCACCTTGATCAAAGCAGACAGAGTTTAAGAGTATCTCTTGCTTCCTCATGAACTTATTTAAGGCAAGGGCCCTTCCCCTTATATTATCTCTATCTCAGGATAATACATTCTGAAAGTGTGAATAAAATTCACCATCATGTTCATCCTGTTCAATAAACCTGAAATTTCAATTAAGAAGTCACCAAAACCATTGAGTCCTAGTCTCTTACCACCCTTTATTTTCAAGAAAAAAACCTAAACAAAATAAAAAAAAACCCTATTTTTAAAAATTTTCAAATCAACCCAGAAGACTTAATTGCCTACAACATTTTAGACCTTTACACAAAGCAGCAACACCAGCATTTCTCTTCATGTGCAGGAACATAATGTTTCCACACAATGTACTTTTCAAGGCAGCAGCCAAGTGCAGTATGCAAACAAACACACTCCCACCATCTCTACACCTGGGCACCACATGAAATCTGAAATTCAGAAAGGGAATAAAACTTATTTAGCTCAACTAAGAAGTTCAACATCGAAGCTGGGTTTTGAATAAGGAGTGACAAAGAGCTGATGGGTGGAGTGAGCAGGATGGGCAATAATTGCTTAGCGATGAGTCAACTGAAACAAGAAAATTGAGAAGTATTATCACTAAGAGAGACGTGAAAAATCAAAGCCAACATGCAACAGCCAACAACCTTAATGAGGGAATAGCGTCCACCCTCAGCAAGTGCTGATGATACAAAGCTGGGAGGAGTGGCTGACACGCAGGAACACTGCGCTGCCATCCAGCGAGACCTGGACAGGCTGGAGAGCTGGGCAGGGAGAAACCAGGTGAGGTTTAACAAAAGCAAGTGTAGAGTCTTGCACCTGGGAAGGAACAACCGTTTCTACCAGTACAGGCTGGGGGATGACCTGCTGGAGAAGAGCTCAGTGGAGAAGGACCTGGGGGTCCTGGTAGATGACAGGTTGGCCATGAGCCAGCAGTGTGCCTCGGTGGCTGAGAGCCAATGGGATCCTGGGGTGCATCCGGAGGAGTGTGGCCAGCAGGTCACAGGAGGTGATCCTCCCCCTCTACTCTGCCCTGGTCAGGCCCCACCTGGAGTATTGTGTCCAGTTCTGGGCTCCCTGGTATAAAAAGGACAGGGATCTCCTGGAGAGAGTCCAAAGAAGGGCTACGAGGATGATTAAGGGCCTGGAGCATCTCCCCTATGAGGAAAGGCTGAGTGAGCTGGGACTGTTCAGCCTTGAGAAGACTCGGGGGACCTAATTAATGTTTATTATTATCTTAAGCAGGGGATGCAGGGCGAAATGGCCAGCCCCTTTTCAGTGTCTGTGGGGACAGGACAAGGGGCAATGGCTGCAAGTTGGAGCACAGGAAGTTCCGCACCAACATGTGGAGAAACTTTTTCCCAGTGAGGGTGAGGGAGCCCTGGGACAGGCTGCCCAGGGGGTGTGGAGTCTCCCTCACTGGAGAGATTCAAGACCCGTCTGGACGCCTATCTATCTATGCAGAACGATGTGTCCCACTGCATGGGTCTGGATTTCAATTTTTCACTTTTCCTCTAATTAGCAAACTGACAAGTGCATCTTTATGAGGCAGAAGGTACGTGTATCACTTTTAAGCTGCTTGTACTTTCTCTGTTTCTGTTCTCTTTCTGTTCATTTGCCTCTATCTATTCTACATGTCAAAGCATGCTGTGTGTAAATGAATGCTGGAAATCTCAGAGCTTAGCAGGTGTTCTGTGTTTGTCTGAGAAAGGTATTCCCACCATCTCTGCAGTCAATGAACAGCTTCCTTAGGTCCTGTTTAGTAGATGCTTGAAGACAACTCTCTAAACCACTTAAACTACTCAATTTCCTTCTCGCCTCTTGTGAAGGGAGGAGTATTCCTGCACTAACCTTGTAACCATGAAGGAAGAACAACATTAAGTAGGATCTTAAATTACTGCTCTTCCCCAATAATTTTCAAAATTTAAATGGAAATTTAATTTTTAAATTAAACCAAATATATTTCTAACAGCCTCTTTTACTGCTGGAAGTCTCCAGAGACAAGGAGTGAGACTCCACAACTCACATGTAGAGAGTCCCTGTCCTGCAATGTTTTAAATATCAATGCACAAAACAGGCAAGGATTAAAAATAGGCATTGCATCTATCTTGTCATGGGGGGTGGCACTGAAGGATTAATATTTTTACAATAAACCACAATATTAAAAATAACAATTTGGATGCAAAAATAAGGGAAACAGACACAGTTTAGGTGCTCCACTGGATATAGGGTCAGAGATTTAAATGATGTGGTCTTTGAACACTGCCTGCAAGCCTACCACAGTTCACAGGGCTCTTTCAATAAGGGACTATGATCATGTTGATGTCTGGTCACCCTGCAGTAATCACATATGTTTTTCTACAGGTAGTCTTATAATTATAAAGAGATATTTTTATATATATATATATATATTTATTCTTTCAATTGTGGAACTATTAAGAAGAGTTTATGCTCAATTTTGGAAGCTGTAAAGGAAGAAAAATGGAAACAGCAGATGTCTCTGATTCTCCCTACGCAGGGTTTTCATTTGGTAACGCACAGCTCTTTGTGCAGTCCTTTCAGATCCTCAAAAGATGCTCTGAAATATACTGCTGTTGTTATGGCAAAGGTCACCAGGTGGCACTGTTAAACATTTAAAGATTTATCTGATAAAGACTTTTTTTTTTTTTTTTTTTAAGTTTATGTGCAAGGTTTTAGTTTGTGTTGTTTTTTGGACAGAGAATCTTTGAGAAAGGTCTCTGACAATTAATTAGGAAGTTTTCTGTCCATCTTGATTTGTCTAACTAGAATCAATAAGGGAGAAGGAGTGATCTCCTGAGATCTCTGGTTTAAGTTCTCCAATGTGAGGCAATTGCCCATGTGGGCTGCCTCTGCCTTCTTTGTTTTGAAGACCAATACATGTAGTGTAAAATACACTCCCTACACAAAGAGCTCGAAGCTCCAGTTATGCAGTAACCATACTTCTCATTTGGAAGGAAAACACAAGATTTTGCTATTTTGCACTTGTTAAGAAGGGGAAAAATATTTTTTTTTTTATCTTGGACAGGGGAAGTGTGGTAGAGACCCTCATTCATAAATAAAGATTAACTTCTATTTTTCTCCGTACTTACAAATCTCTCCATCCCCACCCCCTTTTTATTTTTTCTTCCCCCCTTGTAGCATTCAGGGATTCATTTGTAGTAACAGAATAACATACTTGGGAATTCTTGGCAATGCTTTATGCTAATTGGTATTTTATGGTCTAGGAAAAAAAAACCCAACCATACTGATAATCTCTCAATATTACTCTGTTCTCATGGGAAAGTCACCATCTACAAAACAATGAAGATTTCTTATTCCCAAAGATTGGTGGAGTGCCATCAATTTGTTAACCTGAAATCTTTATTTTCAAGCACTGGAAGATATATTGATCAGTGCTCTTTCACAGGAGATGTATATATATATATATCTTATTTGTCTACTTAGATCTAATAGTGGCGGAAGGAGTGGGAACATGTACAAAGTTGCACATCAAATGATAAACAGCATAGTTATGTCTGACATGAATTTTATCACCTGGCTAGATGCTGGAGAGATTTATGAAGACAAGTTCTTAACTGGACCTGAAATGATACATAAAATCTCAGCAGCTGGCCAGTCAGGCAGGGAAAACACCGAGGTATTTCAGATTATGTTTTTGTATTTAGTGATTTTTTTTCTTATGACTTAACATTAAACCAGGATAAATAATACTGGGTTTTTTTAAAAAAAAAACAAACCTTCATCCTATGGAGTATAAAACCATCAGCATGTATAAATTGTTATAATAATATATGACAGCATAGCTTGGGCAAGTCAGCAAAACTGTATTTAGAATTAACAAGTGATTAATTTCATTGGCACCAATCGAAAAGAAAGTCAGCAAATGTGCTACTTTTACAGCACCATAATAATACAGAGAGGACCACATGTTTTAGGTGCTTTGAAATGTCACTTCATTTCCTGAGGCAACAAAATTCCTGATAGGTCACTTTAAGCTCTTTTGCTTTTCCTTATTTATAAAACAGAAATAACAATGATGTCTGACACCTTTTTGCCTGTATTTTGAAACTGTAGTCTAACTATAATCTCATTCTAGGCAATGACAACACCCATCAGAATTTTTCATTAAGGCATTTCATTATCTATAGGGTATCACTGTTTTCCTGAGTTTTGTGGGGAGGAAGACTTAGAGAGTCTTGAATCTTAAATTAGAACTTAAAGCAGAAAGCTTTCTGAAATCTTGGAAAGTACCTTGGCTCTGTTGATGTCTCTAGACTATAAAATTTGTAAATAAAGAACTTTAATACCTTACCTATTCTGAAACTTGCTGCCTCTTATAATAAATCAGATGTGCTTAAAGAAAAAGTATATGTTCTTAATCATAAATTTAAATTTGCTATAATAATTAGTCTACCTTCACCTGGGATGCTATCAAGAATTTGAGGAAGAATGGCAAACTCAAACAACCAAATTATACAGTACATTTGACCACGTGATACAGCTCCAGAAACTAATTAAGAACAACAGAAAACTTCAGTTCTTTTACCTAAAGTCGCTCAGAGGCTCTGCTGTCAGTCTGAAACATTTATGTATTTATTTTCTTAGTACTTAGAGGAAAAATTCTGGAACACAAAACAAAGCTGACCAATAGAAACACATAAATATATTGTGAGGAAAAGAGCAAAGAGTGAAATAGCATTGGGGGGTGTGGGACAAGGCAAATTGCAAGGAAAAAAAGTTTAAAACACTTTTTCACATTAAAAAAGAACTGTTTGGAAAATCAGTAGAGAAACTAGAAAAGGTCTCCCCAGGAGTCACTGCACATGCCATAAGACCATCAGCAAAAATAAATTCTACTTCTAAAATGGTTTTGCCAAGTTGGAATCTGTAAAGTATTTCAAGCAGGAAAGTAAGCAAGCACCATGTCTGGCCCCCAGCCTCAACTCAAGGGATGACTCAGTAGCAGTTTTGGACTGGAGATTTTTATCTGACACTACACACTCCCCAGCAGAGAGTCAAAGCCTTTTTTGGGGGGTTCCATCTACCCAACAGAAAGACTGGAAGTTATCTGAGCAGATACAGGATGAGAAACTACAGAAAACGGGTGCTCATCGCACATCAAGCACATCAGCCACTAGATGTGTTTGCAGTCCCACTGACTGCAATACTCTGGAGGCTTAACACCTGAGGAGCGATTTGCATGCATCTATGTGCCCCAAAGCTTATGGTTATCACAACAGATTGATATGACTCTTGTCATCTGTATGACAATGACAGAAGCACATGTGATTGTTAGGAACTTTTCCAATTATTTCCTTTGTATCTTCCCCTACCTCACTCAACTCAGTTTTAATCAGAAGGAAAAGCTGTTTGCAAAGAGACCAATGGAGAAAACCTGGAGGAAAGGAAAATAAAAAATGAGAAGACTCTCCACGCCACCTTTATGGTATCACTCAGCAAGCCTCACATATAGAGTTGTGAAGACAAAGGTTTAGAAATTGCCTTGAACTTAAAAGGACATCTTAAAGGAAGAAGTCTGCTGCTTTTACAACTTTTTTATGTTTATAGATTAACAAAAGAAACCTTCTTAGGCTTCGAATGAAAGACTGCTAGGAATGATCTAAGGAGGAAGACTCCAAAGGTGACTGAATAGAGAGAGATGCATATTAAATGGCCTTCAGTGGATTGGAGCCTGGAAGCCTTTGAGCTATGAAACATCAGAGTTCATCAGAAAAGAGGCAGAAGATTAGAAATGTGGTAAGAGAAGAGGACGATCCACTTAAATCACAAAACTGAAAGTAAACAAAACAGATTTAGGGTTATTTAAGTGGGGGACATTCACTAGCAAACATGACAACACATGTAATTTCAGTGCTAGCAAGTGGTACTTTAAGAAGCATAGCAAAGAGTTCCACTACAAACAACATGGGCAGGTGCAGTCCTTGTGATGAGACTGATTAACGCAATAATCGCATAGGTGAGGTGCTGGATGAAGGAACAGACCCATCCTATGTATATGTTGGGAAGAGGTCAAAAGAAACACTCAGCATGTTAGGACACCGTGGTAAGGGGTATGAAAATGAAAATTAAAATTAGGAACTGGAACTCGCCCAGGAGGTGTAGGAGATATTAAAGGAACAATAATAGTAACAGGATAGTGACTAATAGTAAAAGAAGTGATTGTGACCGTATATAGTCACAGTGACTACTGCAGTGACGTATGCTTCCAGCGCCTGGAAGTGCATCCAAGACAATGTTAGAGGTATAGAGCACAGGGCAGACTATCTACAATGCAGTCAGGACCAAAGGAGAGCATGTATATACATACAAACATATATATATATATATATATATATAAAAAAATAGGCTTTGTTTAGTCAAATCCACTTTGGAGTTCAATGGTTGAAGAGACTGCAGGGGATATCAGGAGTCTGTTATGCAGACTTGGATTTAACCAACAGTAAACATCATGAGTAAAAGCTAGCAGGAGAGCAGTCATCTGTTTTGGGGTAGTATACATGCCAAGGCAGCACTGGGTAGTGCTGTGGAAATGACTACAACCTCCAGGAAAATCTAGCTCCATTTATAGGTCATTGTATGTATTCCCATACACCATCCCCTCCTACCCATTGAAACCAAGTCCCTTCTGAACATGACAAGAATGCAAGCTGAGGAGAGATTTATGATTTAAGTTCACCAATATGCTTTGCAGCCAACTGTAAAACTTAAAATACAAGGTACTACAAGGTATTTTTCACTGGGAATAAATGGAATATTCACCATGGTTTGGCAGAACAGCCAATAAACTTCACACCAGAATTGCCAGCTGGTTAGGGTCCAGTGGGCACTGCCCAGAAGGGTGAAGGTAACACCTGGCATCACACCTGCTTTGAGACTAGAGATCATGGAATGGAAAAAAACTCTTCTGTAAAATGAACCCAGCACATATACCTTAGGAACAGAATAGTCCTCTTCAAGTAGACAGGCGTAACTCCTATGAGTCGTCTTGGATAGCGCACTTTATCCTGTGCCATTACACCCATAAGTTTCCCTTAGCATGAGATGCAGATTGCAATTCTTCCCATGTAGGAGGCAAATCAGTAGCAATACAGTTTCCATTTCCCTCCTAGAGTCCCAGCTTCACAGAAAAAACTGTTAGAATGTGCAACAGAAAAGACCCTGCAGCTTGTCCTTAAAGAAAAGTACATCTGATATGAGCAAGTGTTGGGGTGGACACAAGAAAAATGGATCATCATTAAAATAGATTCTAATTTTGTGCAGTATGGAATATTAGAGCAGCACATTCCCCATTTGTTCTTGCCTTTGTGCTCAAGGGGTGACTCACAAGGTTAACACTCTTGCACAGGACAGGCAGTGGCTGCCCGTGGGTTTCACTGCGCCACAGCAAACCACACAATTATCCTGGTCATTCAGGGGGCAAAGAGGGGTTAGCCAGGGTGAAATATTGGATCATGAATCCCTTTTTGGAAGCAGACAGTAAGGAAGATTGACAAAATCAGCATCAAGATTCTCTGTTGTTTAACTGCTTTTCTTACAGCACGTTGTCTCTGGGAGACTGAAATGCTTTTACGGGTTATCATGTCACCTTAAATTTTGGTGACTCAAGCATCATAAATGACTTCCCTGAAGTACATAAAAAACCAGCAGGAAGAGTAGAAGTAGCTAGTGAATACCTCTGGATATTCAGCACAATTTAGACTCCATGGAATATAGATTTTTCAGTACAACTTATCCACGGCAATAACATGCTGATATTTACAACAATACACTTGATTATTTCTGAGTATTACGTTAAAAAAGGAATAAAAAAAAAACCCCAGGAAATCTGACAGCAAGAGTGGATGGTGGCTGCTTTTGATGACTTGGCTGCTCTCCACTACCTTCATTACTCAGCTCAACAGGGTGCAAGATCAAGAAAGTCTGCTTCCACCTCTGGGCCAGGGCGGCGTAACTCTAGCAGGGTGCTGTGTTCTCAGGGAAGCATGTGAATTGCAATCACAAATTACAAACCCTTCTTCCACAGAGTATTATTATTCTTCCAGAAGTCGATACTAGGGAGGAGGTGGAGAACGCAGAAGAGGGGACGAAAGCACAGACAAGAGCAGCAACAAAACCAATTTTGTTTAAAAATTGTGTAAAAACAGCCTACTTTCATTTATTGTCTTCTTAACATGCACAGTTGGACTTCTCTCATATTTATGCTCTTTTGCCGACACAAACTTCTTTCCAGTGGCACGGTACATACCTTTGTTGCACTGATTCTAATGTGTAATTTATTTTAGTGAGAATAAGCCTGTGCATTAGACTAAGTCAGAAAACAAATAAAACCAACATAATGAAAGTAATTTCTTTTCTATTTGATTTCCATGCAGAAGATTTAAATGTGTTTTGGGAAAAAGCACAAGGACCGAACAGACACTGTTGTTGAGAAACCATTGAAGGAGATGTGCAGCCACCCCTGAGACCTGTATGCTGAGTCTTACCCCCTCCTACTCATGCCAAGGGCTCCCAGGAGCAGAACAGCATCTTCCACGCCCCACACATCCTATGGCTAGGCACAGGAGCAATGCATCACCCTCCCAAAAAAACCCAAAAAGCATGGGCAGAACATTAGGATTTCATAACTATTTCTTACAAGCACTTCATACCACAGCTCTTCAGTGTGGAAGGTTATGCTTTTATTCCTCTACATCGCTTCAAAGTGCCAAGCACTTGTATTAACACATAAGAAAAATATTCAGGTCAGTGCTGCACAGTAATAATCTTCCATGCAAAAGGATCATAAAGTAATTGCAAGCTATCTAAGAGTCGTCCTCAGACTGAAATGCATCCATGTCTGGGATGGAAAGCTGGGGATTTGTTACAGCAGCCTCAGTTCTAATAGTGATAACTCAGGATAAAATACAAATCAGCATCTAAGGAAAGTCTATACAGACCTCACAGAACTAATACAGTCTAGGTAGTGAACACAGCACACCTCCTGGACTTTGGAATAAAACATCGCAGGAACCATTTGCTACCCTTACCTGAGACATGGAGGTCTAGTTCTGTTTTCAACCCATCCTGGGAGGCAGGAAGAGCAATGCCAGGCCCATTTCCTGGTTATTCCCAAGTCTTTGGCATGACCATTGTTCTCTGTTTCACTCACCTACCAGTGTACAGCATTTTGCCATTGAGGAACACTTGCATTTTGGTGCCCTTTCTCCAACCAAGGGCACTGATACATAGAATCACAGAATATCCTGAGTTGGAAGGAACCCATAAGGATCCTTGAGTCAACTTCTGGCTCAACACAGGGCCAGCCAAATCAGAGACTGAGGGCATCATCCAGATGCTTCTTGAACTCAGCCAAGCTCAGTGCTGTGACCACTTCCCTGGGGAGCCTGTTGTATTGCCCAACCCCCCTCTCAGGACAGAACCTCTTCCTGACATCCAACCTAAACCTCTCCTGTCGCAGCTTCATGCCATTCCCTTGGGTTCTATCACTGGTCACCAAAGAGAAGATGCAAGTTGCACACAGGCTAACTAGATGATACGTGATCCTGTTCAATCCAAACTGCCCTCCATAGCACGAAACACTCTAGATAGCTTTTAGGAACTAAATGGTGAAATGTGGAGTGAATCTGACTCAAGCGTCCACTGTATGAATATGTAAATGTTCCTAGACTAAGTACTTAAGGATCTACATGAGCTCATCAAGACCCCTGACTTCTGCCATAAGATGAAGGAGACAAAGCATAAGCCAGCTCTGAAAATAAGATAAAAGCAGGTAAAAGAAAAGCTGTTAAAAGCAAACATTCTCCTTCCATTCTGTTGTGAATTTTCTGTGTAACAGATCACCTTCCCAACCCACCCTGAGCAAGGAGATGGCCTCAGCAGTGGTGTATTTTGTCCATCTCCCAGCAGTTGCACACATGAACCTGTCCCTGTGCAGGACACAGCAGCTTGACATTTCCAGGCAGCCACCAGATTTGTTTTCGGTCAGGAGGATATTCCCTCAATTGATACACAGATGGAGAAGGCAGTTAACTACCTACAATAATAATCATCCTCCATGACAGTCTTAGAGCTGAATCCAAATCTAAGGTGAGAAGGTGCAGGAGGTTTTAAGGCTTGGAGTCAGTGCCCTGATCATTAGTGAGAACACCAGCACACAGTGTCAGGAAAGCACAGGCTCCCTGTTTCAGCTGGGGATGGACTCCTCTGTTTAAGCCTTTAAGCCCAGACAGAGCTATTAGACAGAACCATTTATTAACACGCCTGCTGCAGTACAGGATACAGCCCAAAGAGAAGCCAGTGTTTCAAACAGCTATTAACCTTGGTGAACAGGTGAATTCTGTAATCATAAAAATGTGTTATCTTGGAGGCTATCAGAGCAGGGAAGGACAGTCTCTCTCCTCTTCTTATCTCCCAAGTGATTCCAATTTAAATGATACAAAATCCCTCGGAAGGGAAAGGTTTTGTTATTTCTTTTTTCTACACAGTCCCAACTGCCCAAAAGAAAGTTTATCACAGAAATGTTTAATCCGTCATCTTATTAATTATCATTATCATAATATTAGTTACAGGTATGAAAGACTGATTAGTTTGGCTTGGGTTTAGCTACACATGCTAATAGACAATTGCCCGGGAAATTAATTTGCAACCTAAGAGGACGTTCTCTGAGGAAGGTTTTCCAGTACTTCCCACTCCCCACCAGCATGGAATGTAATAGTGGGTGAAAACTGTATGAATGCACCAGTGTGACCTTAAACTCTGGTGAAGATTAGAATTTAAACATTTTAGAATGCATCAAAATCCTGATTTCAAATGTTACATCAGTTTTTTCCTACATACTGGAAACTATGGTATAAATATGTTTCCCTACCCCCACAACTAACTCCTCTACTATGTTATTTTTAGTGCATGGGATGCTCTAAAAGGGAAGCAGACTTGTATCTTCTATCTATGGCACCGAATTAGTAGAGGAAAGGTGCAGCAGGTATTTACAGTTAAACAAACAACCATTCATTCTGCTGTAAATAACTACTGAAGTGGTAACAGAAATCTATAAATACACATACATGCAAACCAGTTTGTTGCTTTTAGAACAATTCACAATACAATTTCAGCAGCCCCCAAACTGCAGTTTATAAGATTTTAGGATGAACCTTCAGGCATTTCAGAGGTGTCTAGTTCACCGTGCTCCTGGCCTAGCTGTGTAGCTCTCCAGGTTGAACTGTCTCATCATGTTTGGTCCTTTGCCAGTGGTCACGGCTGCAACCACAGCAGAAAATCAGCTGAACCTAACTAAGATTTATGCTTCATGCAGTTTCACTGCAAAACAAAAGTTTGGATTGTTTTGGGATTTTTTTTTTTTAATTTATTTATCCAAATGGCTGCAATTGCATGAGCAAAGGACAAATCAAGGTCAGAGAATAATGAAATTATAATTCAGTGACAGAATAACAACCAACAAATGAATGCATTGGCAAATCAAGCCCAACAATAGAACATTAGTCAAACAACAACAAAATGATTAATAGATTTAAGTATTCCTGTCAATGATTAAAATACTCTTGTACTTAGGAACATCCTCATTTTCTCTCTGTGAGTAACAACAGCCATGTGGTAATTGCTGTCTTCTTTAAGTCACCAGTGCAGATTTAATGTGCTCAAAGCAAAGCTATCACTGCTTGAAAGCCATGCAAAATGACTGCAACCTATTTTGGCACCTATCAATAAAAAATGGGTTTGTGGTGATATTAAAAGATGAAAACCACTTTCTTTCACTTACTGGCATCTCCTTTTTGAAGTTAACTTTATGACTAAAAAGAGAACAGCCACCTTTTGTCACTGTTGAAAGATGGATGGATTAAAAGGAGCACATATCACTGATGCAAACAGGCTACAGATCTTCATCAATATAAATCCACAAAGCATTTGACTGTACCAGGGAAATATATTCTGAAAATTTAATTCCACAAAGAGATTACTGGAACTTAAAAGTTAAATAGCCATTGATTCTATCACATGAACTATTAAAGGAAGTAGAAAAAAACAAACACTAAAACTATTCCTTTAAAGTATTTTCCTTGTGATTCTTGTTAATTAAATGTACTGTTAGAGATTTCATGTCGCCTGTGCTCTGATTTCATCCTCAGACTGTCTTTTAGTTTGCAAATCAATCAAATTTCATAGAAACTCTTTTGTTTTTTCATCGAGGCACAGTAGGAAACATTTTCTCTACTCTTGTTAGGTTTATTTTTCCATCAGGAGGGCCTGTTCAGTGTTCTGAACAGAGCCGTCATGTTGTTTGTGCTTTATACCACAGTACCGTTCAGGCTCATTGATCCTGACCCCATGGAATAACCAGCTGGTTTTCCCTTACACCCATACATCTGTGTGATGACTGTCTCTGGAGTGACTAGGTATAATTATTACTAGGTAATAATTAATACCTTAGTACCCAGGAGTTCAAGCCACAGACCAAATTCCTTCTATTAAATCGGAGTTTCCCTGTGACAGAGAACATCCAACCCCTGACAAACCCACTATGCAGGGAAACAGGGAGGGAAATAATCACAGAATCACAAGGTTGGAAAAGACCTTTGAGATCATCAAGTCCAACCATTCCCGTCCTATGCTAAACCATGTCCCTAAGTACCTCATCTACCCTTTTTTTAAACACGTCCAGGGATGGTGACTCAACCCCCTCCCTGGGCAGCCTGTCCCAGGCTCTGACAACTCTTTCAGTAAAAAATGTTTTTCTAACATCTAATCTGACCCTGCCCTGGTGCAGTTTTGTGCCATTTCCCCTTGTCCTATCTCCTGTTACTTGGCTGAAGAGACCATCGCCCACCTCTCTACAACCTCCCTTTAGGTAGTTGTAGGTGGTGATAAGGTCTCCCCTCAGCCTCCTCTTCTCCAGGTTAAACACCCCCAGCTCCCTCAGCCTCTCCTCATATGATTTGCCCTTCAGCCCCTTCCCCAGCCTGGTTGCCCTTCGCTGGACTCGCTCCAGGACCTCAATGTCCTTCTTATGGTGAGGAACCCAGAACTGGACACAGCACTTGAGGTGCGGCCTCACCAATGCTGAGTACAGGGGCACAAAACAGCTGACAGCAAATGCAATGGCCAGTAGGAGAGGCAAGGGCTCTGTTCCATATGGCTGATCAGACCTCTCTCTTGCTGCCTTTCCAGAATGCCAATACATCTCTTGATTTTCTTAAGGATATCAAGTACCCATATTTTTTAACAGAAACTTTATTTTCTAAAACTTTTTTGACAAGAAATATGAATGGATATTATGAATTCTAATTAACTCCAAAACAGTAATAAAAGCTTTATCATGCAGCAGTTTGGATTACCGATCTCTTTTTTCCCTGAAAACATCCATCTTTAGATGACTCTCTGAGGAGACTACAGAAGTTTTAGCACTACATTCTAAAAGTAAATTACACTGCAGCTGGTGACACACACCTCTTTAAAAATAGCATTTATGGACTGAGGTAAAAGGAATTGTTAAGCTTCTTTAAAGTGTCACAGCCATTATTCCAGGTAACGTTAGATGTGCTTTCAGAGACTCCTACCAGTCAAACTCAAACACTGGTGTCAATGGTGATTTCCTGCCACTGGCTGGTCCATCCAGAGAAAATGGTAAGAGAACACCCCAGGAAGAGTTCACATGGAGAATTGTTACTCTGTGATTGCTATGCTCTCCCCCTCCCTTGGACATCTTCCTGCCGGGACCCAGAGGTCTCCTGCACCTCAGCACCACTGCAGCCAGAAAGTACTTGATCAACTCTTACCAAAATCATCAAAGGGCTGGAGCACCTCTCCTATGAAGACCGGCTGAGAGAGTTGGGCTTGTTCAGCCTGGAGAAGAGAAGGCTCCGGGGGGACCTTATATAGCAGCCTTCCAGTACCTGAAAGGTGCCTGTAAGAAAGCTGGGGAAGAACTGTTCATGAGGGCCTATAGGAATAGGATGAGGGGTGATAGTTTTAAATGAGAAAAAGGGAGATTCAGTTTGGATATAAGGAAAAAAATTCTTCAATATGAGGGTGGTAGATCACTGGAACAGGTTGTCCAGAGAGCAGGTGGAGGCTCCATCCCTAGAGACATTCAAGGTCAGGCTTGATGGAGCTCTGAGCAACCTGATCTAGTGAAGATGTTCCTGCTTACTGCAGGGGGTTGGACTAGATGGCCTCTGAAGGTCCCTTCCAACCTAACATATTCTGTGATTCTATGAACTCTTATGTTTTCCCAAGTTCTTCAATTATCTCTCCTTTGCGAGTAGCACGGAAGAGTTAAGATGAGCATATTGCAGCTCTGATCCAAATGCAGGGAAACTTCAAATTCTTAAAACACTTCATGGTTTGTGAGATCTTAATTTCCAGTTATTATTTTCAATCTTTATCACAATGAATAAAATTTATTATTATGAAATTCTGGATTGTAATTCTGTAATATATCATCTGACCTTTCCCTAAAGCAAACATCCCTGTGTACAACACGGATTTATTGGAGGTTTCTGCAACTCCCTTCTGAAAAGGCATCAGCATGAGAAAAACAAACCAAACCAACAAACAATAAAACCCCTATATTCTTCATATTTAAAAAGGGCAGAGTTTCTCCGATGCTTTACTAAAAAGCTAATATAAAATTATTTATAAAATACATCTTTGATTTTACAAATATTTACTAACATTTCAGTTGTCTCTATACAGCAGAATTTAAAAACATTTAGACTAATTTTTTTTAATTTTTTTTTAAATTAAAAACTCCCTAGGATGGCGTTAGTTCTCCCACACACACCTTTTTCCCCCCACCAAAAATGTCATTTTTAATACTGAGACACAAGTGCCTTCCTCCACAAAGTCAGCAATAAAATGAGTAAGTGCTCGGGCCGTGCCTCAGACCGGCACCTGTATCCCCACCATCACCTCCACCAGAATCTACTTGCACTGAGACCAGAAATGATCAGGTCTTTAGAAATACATACTTTATAACTGCAGTAGAATCAATAAAATCCTAATTATCAGGTTACTACTAATGCTAAAGTTTGTTCTTATTATAGTTTCCCAAATGCTAGCATCACAAATAAGCAAGCTTTAGTTATGGACACATTTTTGGTATGGCAGGACTTCCCAGAGTGAGAGGCAATGATTTTAAAATTAAAACTACATTTTCTACAACACAGGTCAGTTTAGAACAGAAAATGGTCTCAGTTAAGCCTAAAGCAAGAAATACAATCTCAATACACTAGAATCAACACTTCCAAGCTACTTGCCAGCAGAACGCACAGTGCTGAACATCAGCATTGTCAGCTCCTTAGAAATCTCTGGCATATGTTATGTAGCCCAAATAGACATGTTCTCGTCTACATTAATAATCCTTTCACACAGGGAGGAAAGCTCTTGGGCAGAAATTCAGGATACAACCTGTATTACAGCCCAGTAACTTCTCTGCAAATAACCAGCATGGCATGGGTGAGCGGAGTCTACCTCTCCATGAAGCAAACACCGCTACCAAGAAGGAGAGCTGGGAAGGGAAAGTTTGTAGGTCTGTGACCACCTACTCACCATTGCCCACATTCAGGAACAGGGTAGGACTATGAGAACTCTCCTTCTGGTATGTATACAAGGTGGGAGAGATTAAGCATAGTTGGAAGCTGCTCTTGTTCAGGTCTCTCACATGCAGCAATTACCCAATTAGTCCCAAAAGTGTGTCCCACATGAGGAAGTAATAGCAAGCGAAATGCATTAAAACTTGTGCCAGTGAAGAAGTAGTTACAAAAACCCCCACAAAACCACAACAAACAAAAAAACCCCACCAAAAAAAACCATCTCCCACAAACCCCAATAAGAGAATCAAGCCAAAGAAACAAACAGCATTTTTTAAGTTATTTTTTCAGGTTTTAGGGAGCCTGTGACTTGTTCATCCACACCTCGAAATCAATTTAAAACACCAAATTCCAGAAGATGCAACGATTTACTAAACTGGAACAGCTTTTCCATGCTTCTATCACCAAAACTGACCCAAATATAAGACAACAGTAATTCTCATCATGAAATTAGTTGGTAATAAAATCTCTGTTTGAAGGCAGGTAAATTATTTTGGAAGTCTAGAACTCCCGATCACACTCCTCAAGTCCCTAAAAGCACAGCTGTGCCTTCATTACGGGGAAAAGAAAGATGTGAGAAGCGCTTTCACAGCTGAAGTCAGAAGCAAAGGCCTGCAGATGTGTCTGCTAACAAGAATTGTATTTCACTCACATTAGTTCTTATACAGAAGATGACTGTAACTCCTCCTAACACGAGCCAACAGCAATTTCTACTTTTATTTGCCATCCATATACTGAAGATCCTGCTGGATGGATCCTCTGGTGAACACAGATAATAGTTTTAAGACCAACAGACTGATCTGCAGTTCCTGTGCAGCTCTATGAATTTACATTAGACTCAGTTTCTCTCTCCTGCTGCATGCTGGGAGCTTGCATATGATTTCTGTACATCCTTAGGTGTCTAGCATATGTATCATAAATATCCTTAGGTACGCAGCAAGAGTTCTTTCTGACTTCATGATGAGTCTTCAAAAATCTGAGGGATTCTGCAAATGGCTTCTCCCAGCTGCAAACCCCTTTGGCATCAGGAGGGGAAAATTTCCTGGATGGGAAAATTTCCTGGGCAGGCACAATAGTTTTTGGGTTTTTTAATCAAATGTAATGCATGGATTTTTTTTTTTAGGTATGTAAATCACAAGACTGCAGATCTCTGCACTCATTAGGAACAAACAGTTCTTACGTCCTGCAAGTTTAATAGTTTAGCACTGGAATGATTCATGTCTTTACAACAGTTTCAAGACACTATCAAGAAGCCTGGCACATACAGGTAGGCTTCAAAACAAAAAAAAAATTCAAATAGCTAAAAGCTGGAATTTCTGTGGGGATCGTGTAAGGGCATTTTTCTGTCTTTCATCTAGTTCTTTGTAAACCCAAATGGGACACACATGTAGAAACCAGTAACCTTTCCAGAAGGAGAGGAAGCAAACATGATCCCCATTCTCCTTCATCTGAGCAGTAATCCACATCACGTCACTAAAAGCTATGTTGCTATTTAAAGCATTTTTCCATTAAGCTCAGGAGGGGGAAATTACAGTTTGAAGATCACTGTGTTTTATACTTTCCTCAAATACCAGACATTATGACCAACATGAGATTTGGTTTGGGTTCACACTTTCTTCCCTTCTCTAGAAATCCAAACATCCAGCTCCCACGTTAAGGGCAGGAAGCAAGCCTGGGTTTTCCTGAAAGGCTATTACCATGCTTTGCATTTTTAAACACCATAGGACAGTCAAGTTGACCAGAAAGCAGAAGTGTGGGCCCTGCACTGTGTCCAATTAAATTTCTGAGTAATTCTGATTTGCCTTTTTTTTTTTTTTAAACACAAATTAGGAGTCTCATTGATGGCAGAAAGCAGAACAGTTGCACTTCACAGAAGTCTTTTTAATTACCATGTACGTTAAATGTGAGTTCTCAGGGTGTCTGAGAAGTTTTGGTTTTATGCAACTATACAACTGTGCATGTTTTACATAACAATCTACCAAACAGAATTTATTCCTGTTGTGTTTGATCCTCTTGATGCCACTGCAAAGCCATTAGTTTGAGAATTTAAAACTACGTTCATGGCTTCCCTGTAGAACCAAAAAATTACCAGCACATAAGTGTTTCCTGCCATTCTTCTATCATTCCATTGTCTTTACTTGAACTAAAAAAGATCAGATTTTCTAAAAGAGAACTAAAAGTTTTGCCACCTCAGAATTCAGAACTATTCTTCTTTTTTTTTTTTTTTTTTAAAAAATCTGTAAGACCATGTCCATTTCTCCAACAGTGCCTTGATCCCAGACCAGGATGTTCTACTATAAATATTTGTAAATGGAATATAAAAGATGACATTATATTTGTTTTAGTTTTGTTCAATAATTTACTTTTGCAAGTAAATCAAGATTTAAATGCACATTAAATAAGATGTTTGTTTTTAATAAATGAATTATTAAGAGTCAATAACAAACCATGTAACTGAAGAAATTTTTATGAAAGTGATGATGATGCAACCAGTCCAGCGCACAAGTGAGTAAGTGAGTACTTTGGGACAGTTGCTGAAATCATCTTAGAACAGAACTGAGGCCGCATGTCATGGTGGTACCTTACTATCATATTTAAAGTTAATAAAAAAGATTGAGATTGCTCCTTCAAGTTCCAGAGCTCTACCCTAAAAGTGAAGAAATAAAACCCCAAAACTGCAATGAACAGTTTCTGAATGGACAAAGTGTGTTCCAGACTCCCACAAAATGGGGCAGAGCAGCTAACAGCTCACGACCTTCAACAGAGGACTTTTTGTTTGTTTTCCCCCTCTCTTACATAGTCCCGCTGACAAAAGTACATAGGTCACAGATCCAAGGCTCCTATCACAATATGATCTTTTGAGGCTGAGCAGGCTTTGGCTGGGACCCCATCACCTTTACAGTTGTGTTACAAGCATACCTAACTGACACAAAGAGCTGCCTTTCCTACATGAATCTGGATTTACTTCCAGCAAACTTCTCGCAGATGCCCATCATTAAAAGAGTCAACTAAACAAGTGACAGTTCCTACATCTGATGCATAATTCTGGAAGAGGCTATCAAATATGCAAGACCGTTTGAAAGTAGAAAATATTTTAGAACAAATTGTGCTGAATCGCCTGATGGTAATTAAAGAGTGTATTTGTTTAAGAGACCATGTATAGTTCTCCATGAGCAAGGACTTTGACCTTCTCTAGCAGGGTGAAGAGAGATGTTTGGGGCTTAACTTACTATAAACGAGTCTTTTCTTTAAAAACACGGACACTTTCTCTCTGGCTGATCTGGCTCTGGGATCCTCGCACAAGCGAGGAACCAAGCTGCATCGAGAAGGGGTCAGAAATGTGTCACCACACAACAGATAAACCTATTTTTGGAATCATAATCCAGCCTGCTTTTAATTCATCCTCTTTGTTAATCTTCATCGTTGTCACTTCCTTTGAGAAAATGGGAAGGCTGACAATGGTCCATTATTCTGTTAATCCATCCCATGGTATAAGATATCTTATCTTCCAAACAGCATTTTTAATACTTTGATACATGTAAATGGATTTTAAGAATAACTGGATAGACAAAAATTATTTTAGAAAGATGCCAAATACAGTCTCAGAAAGTTTGATTAACAGAACATGTTCTACCACATAATATCCCACAGAGAGCCACCGATCCAACTACAGCATTATTCAACAGTCACGTACCAGAAAACATTGGTTTCCACAGTGTGGGTCACGGTCACATCCTGAAAATTAAATATGGCTCATCCTTCTCCAGATGGATTCTTCTCTTAGAATTTCTAAATCCTTTTGCATACATAAATGCACCTGCATGCAAGTGATTTACAAAAACCAAGTGCGTGCTTTAGTCTGGATAGGCTTAGCCCAGAAGTCTAAAATAATAGGAATGTTGCCATTAATTCCAGTAGGATTCAGGTCTCACCCTAAATAATACTTTCTCTTTTAACAATTCCTGCACACTGCTAATTTTAACCTTTTTTTTTTAATCAAGTGTCTTCACGCTTGAAGAAGTTGTTAATGAACTTAACTTGAGGAGACAGTATCTGCACAGAGAACAGTAAATTAGGTACCTATTCCTTTGGCATAATATGTTGGGTTTAAAAAGCAAAGTTATCAAAAATTATCAATCTGTCTATTCTGCTATTGGCCTAAAATATAAATTATATCTGATTCACAGGCATTACAAATCTATTACATGTATTTAGTGAACGGTACTAAAGTGATCAGTTTTGGTTTATATCGTCCGCAAATTTTTTGAGCCTCGCCGTTTCAGGTGACTTTCAGCACTGTTCAAATTTCAGGGAATGGGAGTTGGTAGTACATAGTATTAAAGTATGTAGTTTCTCCAGTTCAAAATCTGTAACACCACGATGACAAACTGTAACTTCTGACCATGTTGCGTACTATCTCGCATAGTGGAAAGACAATCGCTGTGCGCAACAACAATAGGAAGATCTATAATGCTCTGAAGTACCAGGACCAACCACCTTAGACACAAAGGGCTGGGGGTGTAACTACCACAAGGAAATGATGAGGAGCCCTACAGACTGATGCACAGCAACAATGCTTTCAATACAGTTGTTTTCACAGGAGAGAAATATTCTTGAGCTATGGAGTCTCCTGGCAAACTCCTTGTATGAGTCAGTGCAGTGGGAACACATTCCTACTCTTCAACGCACGTATTTCCAAACAGAGAGCACCGACTTCAAATTGGTCTGCTTTACTAGCCCTCATATAAAGGGTTATACTGAACCTTTTTATTGACTGGTCTCTGTATTTTCCCAGGTTTTGTTCTTACTTGATTGCTTCCAGCAATGCTTCTTACTTGCCATTTACTGTCTGCACGCTCCCATGGTACCACTTCTTATTTTCTTTCTCCTGCAATCTTTAACTCTTTCCATTTCATCTCACAGCATTTTATTCTGTACGTTTCACAGACAACTCAAATTATAGGCATTACTCCTGTGAGTTAAAGACCATATTAAGCGTTCTTCACACAGGTATTTGGGAAGAAAAGGTGACTGAAATCTCCCAGAGAGGATATAATGAATCCTTTAAATCAGGTTTTGTATGCTTGGTGCATGTTCTTGCCTCTGAGTGGAAGACCAAGAGTTATTTCTCAAAGTGTCAAAGCGAACTTCCTCACGCCGCTGAACATTATCAATCTCACTTAAGACTGCTGGTGACATCTTGACTTGTTTATCATAGTCTAAGAAATGATGGCAACTTTTAATTTTTAAACCACATTTCATGATTCAAAAATGACTTAGACTTTTTGATGATACTGCCTCACGAGCAGTAATTGTGCAATGCAAGAAGTGGGATGCAGTAGGAAATTAAAGCCTGTGTCTCCAAGAAAAATGTCTGAGTTCTCTTTTTCAGCTATAAACTGCATCCTGTGAAAAGGTAGAATAAAGTGCATGCTATATACATATGGCCAGGCAGGCAGATGTTGTGCAGGGGCATATGTATTCCAGGTGGGTCTACACCTACACTAACTCCCAGAATTTACTCAGTTTAGTTAACAATACGCAAATAATCGTTGAGATGGGAACAAGGGAGAGACCAGAATTTATTTTGTGCCCTGAGAATTACAATGAACGTTCCTGGAGCTTCAAGTATTTGCTCTAATAAATGTTTAACTGTTTATTCCACAGAGAAGAGGGCCATGAGAAGCAAAAGCACCTCCCATGCAGAACTAGTTGTAGTTTCTAGAGAAAGAGGTGGAAAGACAAATCCCCTCAGGCAGGGAGGGAAAGAGCTTCAAACCCAGTCTCCTAATTTAGCTGGGCTGAGGTCTCCTGGGGCAGAAAACTCCCAACTGCACTTCCAAGAAGTTTGGTGATGCTAGCTCAGAATTTGTTGGGGTTTTTTTAAATTCTTTTCTGTCTTCAATTTCATAGCACTCCGTAAATTCAGGTTAACTTTACAAATAGCTTTAGGAGAACCAAGGCCATGTTTTTTCAGCACATGTGCCTTTCACTTAATTTTGTTCTCCCACTTCAAACAACAGGTTGCCCACTATTTTAAAACTCTGTTGATAAGGGCAATGAATATGCAAACAGTGTCACTAGAATAAGAAGCCAGGGAAATCCAACAATCATGTGTTTTATTCATGTGCAAGTGCCTCAACTGTGTTTGCCCTCATCAGATATAATTCTACTATTAGATATTGTAAGAAATAGTAATTTATTTTTTCCTACAGATCTAAATTGAAAGGTTCTTGTATACTATAAAGAAAGAAAAATCACTCAAAAGGAAACTGAAAAAAGCATTACTTTTACTACACGAGATTTCAGTAAACAGAGCTGTCCTCCACACCCTGGATACTGGTGACAACAGCTACAGTTAAACCTTGTGCCAACCTTCTCCCTATGCCTCAAGGTTACCAGTGTTTCGTAAGCACTTGGTGTCAGGCTCGAGTTTCTCTGCACTGAAGAGCTGTCTCTGACACCTATATATTGAAAATGCAGTTAAGATATATTCTGTGATGTGAACTAATGAGAGCCAGGCAGCAGTGACAATTCCTGCTTGCAGGGTGAGTTTATGAGTGTCAGGGTTGGGTTTTTTTTTTTCCCATGTGAATATATCTGGATCTCCTGCTACAGAGATTATGCCCACAATATTTATCTTCATAAAAGTACTTTGAAATTTATTCGTACCAAAAATCATCTTACATTTCTTACATAATTCCCTGAAGAGCTTTATTAGCTGTGATGGGGAAAAATAATCAGATAATAATACACACTAATCAACAGAAAGATAATAAAATATTGTGGAATTAAACTGAAAATTGGAGGCTCATAGCAAGAGTTTAAATATTTGTCGTCTTTTCTCAACAAGGAGCGGCCTCAAAAAGCAACAGTGGGCAACAAGAAATACCATTTAACCCCAATCCCTGGAAAGCAGAGCAAAGCCGCCTCAGATCGTCCCATCGCATCCCCCTATGACACAGACTGTAGCTGCTTTCATCAAGGCTGTGTACCTCCAAACATGAGCCTGTTAGCTATCACCATGACTAACTGGCTCTCTTACCCGCCATGATCATCTTTACAGTGTGACATATTAGTATGTCTGCTAAACTCTGTGCGTTTTATTGGGCAACAGGAACATAGAAAAACTGAAAGACTGGAGTTATAATAATTATTCCTGTATCTCATAAGGAAGATTGAAAAGAACTCCATGGTGTGACGATTCAACACTGCGTTTCCAACATCAAACATGTTTTCTGTGACCCTGAAGGATGTATATGTATTTAAAAGACTTGAGCTAAATAGGAAAATTAATCAGCCCTTGTACCCTGGGAGGCCGTAACTGACCAGCACTTGATTTTGCCAGGAAGGAATATTACCCAATGTCTTGTCTCATGAAAATGAATATTGCAACTTGAACTGAAAATATTGATTGGGAGCAGACAAGACATACATCACTCATTCAATGGACAAGATCACAACCTTCTCTAGAAACTATACACTACATAATGATCTGTTATCATACATTATCATCATCTATGGTCAAACATTTAAATTCTGCACTTAATTTGCCACTCAGGAGATGCTGATAACTTAACAATGGTGTTCATTTGTGCATTCTGGCCTAAAACAATCTCTTTAGCAGCAGCCCATAAAAGGTGGGATGAAATCACATCACTCAAACATCTTCCACTGCTCTATCCCCCTGCCAGCCACCTTTAATTTGCTTCGCTGCAATTGGATTTTGTGATAGAAAGTTATTAAATCACCAAGCCCCTGACTTCTTACTCCTGACAGCAGAATAGACTAAATGACCTTGGCTAATTTCAATGAGCCACATCATGCTCTATTAAGGCAAAAAGATGGGAAAGAGAGTAATAGACAAGAAATTGGGTATTTGGATGGTGAAATGAGATAGAGATACAATAAGCCCCCCCCAAAAAAAGGCAAAATAAGCCTTTGCTCAGACAAACGTAGTTATTTACTAGCAGTTCTGTTCCATCTTATTTCAGTGCCTACGCTTTTTTGTTCTTCTTGCCTTTATAACCACAAGTAAAAAAGCTCGATGCAGAATGCAGGGCGGTCACAGAGGGAATAATTTTCAGTGTTACCTGATGGTTTCAGCAGCCCCACCGGTACATCAGGAGCACTGTGAGATTTCCTGAGGGGTTCAAGGGTTCAGTAATTTGATGTGGCATTTCGTCCGCCGCAGCCTTAAAGGATGACTGATTTGAATCTTGTCAGAATAAACCAAACGAGTTTACAGGGATTTCTTCTGCAGGTGTGAGCTGTTTCCAAGAAGAGTCTCATATGAAAAAGGTGGGAATATTTATAATTCTAAAGTATTTTTAAATTTCCTTTCTTGCCTTCCTACCCAAGATCATGAGAAAGAAAAGCAATAAAATAAAGAAGAAATAAAAAGTAAGACTGGGATGTAAACGTAGCTCCACCATTTTCAGTTTTAGAATTTTGCCTCCTTTTTGAAAGGCCTGAAGTTCCCATGTAATTTTGAAATTTTTGTTTTCTCCACTGGTAAATGCTAGTTTAAATTTCCCAATTTCCCATCTGTAGAAGTGTCAGAACAAAACCACGATTCATTAAAAGCAGCATTTCTCTTGGTCTTATGAAAAGAATTCATTGAAAAAGCCTAAACAGAAAAATAATGCTCTGATTATAGGCTGCTACAAACATAACTATTATTTGGACACATCTTCTGTATGTGTATTGTGTTGGGGTTTTTTTAATACTAAATGACCCAGAATTTGCCTTTATATTTTTAATCGACTAGAGATTATGGCTTGGATGATGGCTGACAAAGATCCAAATAATCCAAAGACTTGGCAGATTTCTATGAGATTAGATCAGTAAAACTTTCCATCTTAGTTTTCAAGTAACTTCTGTGATGTCTCCTACATTTTCTCAGTCTTAATTAACTTTAAAATATTTTTGGTTACATCTAGCAAATACATCAAACAAAAATCTGAGGTTACTCTCATAAGATATTTACTCTTCTGAAGGTAATGTGGATTCTCCTGTACACCCAGGCTCGTCTTGTCAACGGTGCTAGGCAGGCAGACAGGCAGATATGAAAGAAATTACTTTATGTATGGTGACTCACCAAATAGCAAGGGGCTTTAATGGATGTTGCAGTCTTCTATTATGATTCATTTCAATATGAGATGGTATAAGCAATCTGAATACCCAGTATTTCAGATGGGAAAAGATACAGTCACATTTTTCATGCAACTCTGACCTCAGTGGGGAGCTGCTGTGATTCAGAGCCAGGAAGAGCAATGTCCTGAGCTCCTCTGAGCTCTGGTCCAGCATCTCCTTCATGTCACGGAGATGGGATACTGGCCAGATTACCGATAGTAGCTGTGACTGGAATGAAAAGTGTCTTCAAAAACCTGCTCCCTCCTTTGCACTCCAGGGCTTTAGTACAGACTTCCTGGGAATCCCTAAGCATTCCTGCTTTCCCTTCCTGAACCACTGGGTTGTCTATCCTCAAACCAAAAAGCACAGAGCATAATCCATGTCAAGGCTGTGACAGACGACTATTTAATGAGATCCCAATGTACTCCATCGCTAATGTGCCCACTGGAAAAGAGTACCTGCGGACTATTAATATTGTTATTATTTTGTCTTGTCAGCTGGGTGGATAAACTTGCTGCAGGATTCCCACTGCACAACCCAACGCAGTCCACAGACATGTAATATATACTGCAGTGCAGTGCAAACTATACTTCAGCTTTAAAGTCAGAGCACCAGCACGTAATTGATGCCTTGACTGGGCTCTTACATGGGCCTCTTATTTCCATGCCAGTTTTGCTTCTCAATAATTGTGCAAGAAAACACTCCATCTTATGATGAACTGGTACAAGCCAAAGATATACAGAGTATTTGCACTAGCAAGTTTTTTTTTTCCAGTATTCTCTCTCTGGAACATTCAGAATTGTAACAAAACTGTTCCTGCAGCTATTAATAATAACTTACCCCTCAAGTTAGTTAAATGAAAAAGGAAAATTCTATATTCTCTAAAAGTCCTAGTTTTCTATCGCTGTAACTCAGACTAAAAACTCTTTTTTGGCATATCAACTTCAATTTTTTGCCATATATGTATATACATAAAGTACTGGTTTATAAAACTGTGCAGATCACCTCTGCAGCCCTATAAAAAAATCTTTTCTAAGATTCATGAGAATGTGCTTGTTATTCTCTAGAAATTATCTTAAGGACATATCTAATCCTTTAGCTACTCAAGGCCAGGTTACTTCATCTAATCCATGATGGATATTTGTCTAAGCTGTTCTTAAAACCAGAAAGAAGAAGAGGGAAAAAATAAACAAATGGGGGGAGGAGAAGGGTATTTTTAACCTTCAAAAGACCACAAATTTAGAGCCTGTAGAATCTAGAACAAGGCACAGACACATGACACCTGCTTTAACTGACCACAGCCAGACCCACCCCCAACCCCATACCAGTGATGGGCCTGGTGAGCTCATCATGGGCTCACATATATGGGACTGGGATGAACCATGGGAAGGAAGGAGTCTCAGTTAAAAATCTCAGCTTGCCATAATTCAGCAACTCCCCTGTGGCAGAAGACTTCTCAGCATGGCTGAGCTTTAAAAGTGTCTGAAAACGCAACTAAAGTTCTTTCCTCAAAAGAAACCTGAAGAACTGTTATAGAAACAAGCTTAATTCTCCAGAGCAGCTCTGGATCAGTCTTCTACCAAAACTACTCCAGGTTGGGTCTAGGTTCAGCATTGGTAAATTTTCTCTGAGACTTATCAAGTCTCCAAATAGTTGATGAACACCAACTACCCCCATTCAGCAATGCCAGATGGCAGTGAAATTATGAAAACTGAAGGTGATTTCAGGAAGCTGAAGAACCCCAGCCTATGCAGTACAGGACAGGTCAGCATATGCTTTGATCCTTTGCTTGTTCAGCCCCTCTAAAGCATTCTTTAGTCAAAAAACAGCAAAGAATCCAAAATGACCAAACAGGTGTCTCATCACTTTTATATGCTACGAGCTTCAGTTTCAGTGAACGACGCACCCCTTTCTCCTCTGAAGGACACTGAAACTCATAATGTGAAACAACCATACATAATAAAACATTTTTTATTTCACATTGCCACAGCCCCTCCTGAATTTATGCATTACATTCACCAGCAAAAATGCATATGTGCCTGAAATAAAAGACGATGACTCGGGAATGTCATTGTATTTACTACTATTTCCTTGAAAATCCACATACATTACCATTTCACACTGCAGATATGGCCATATTTATACTTGCCAGGGGAAGGTGAAGGCCTGAATACATTTCTCAGAGATCAGAATATAACAAATTAACATATGAATGTTAAATTTAGAGAAAGAAATGAGAACAGTTCCAGTTACTGAATACTTACGCTCCATTAGTTTTAGAGCATTCTTAGAAGCTTTCACCCCTGTGGAGTTGTGACCTGTCCGCTGATATGGTCTGTGCCATGGTCACACACCACCTACTTGGTATCATAACTTATTTTCCTGGTGCACAGACCATGACTTACTGACACAGTACTATCTGTGTTCCTAGCCACAGATTATTGTAACACAGTCAGCTCTGTGACCATCTGAGTTGTTTGTAATTAAATATTTAATACTGCTATTATCTTCTTGATCAATATGAGCAATGTTTATCAAAGAGGAGCATACATGGAATGCCATCTTTGTTATCAATACCAAGAAAATGCTAACTATTTGATAGGTTTGTGAAGCAACGCTGCCACTCATGGCCAGACAGATGATCTAAGCACACAAGGTGTATATATATATATTCAGGACTCAGAAAGACAACAGCATGACTCAGCAGTTACCCATGCATTGTTCTGGTAGGTACTGAGAGAATAATTACAACTGCAACGCATTCATACCAAATTTCTCATGCACAGGAATGTATCATAATGCCACACATAGTGGAAGCTGTTAGTATCAAACTGCATAATCACAAGTTAAAAGTAATGTAAAGTTGCTGTTTTCAATATTCTTTGGCTTTGTTGATAAAAATCTGTGCAAGAGTAATTTGACAAACTACCTCTAATAAGCAAGAGAAAATACATAATTGCTGCAAAACCCACTATTAATGAGCAGCTAACCATTTTCTAGAGGAAGTACCAGGAGAAAAATTAAACATCTTAATAAAATACAGTAGAAAGATCTTAATTATCTGTGTGTTCTGTGTGGTTTGGGCCAAATGTTTGTTTAGTATATTTTACTAAATTCCATGCTAATTTATTAGAGCAGGCATTATTTTTTTCCATTGTGAAGTTTTTCCTATTCATAATAAAGAAATGAGTGGGAATCAACATGAACCTTACAATACGGATCAATGCTGTTCTCGGAGAAACACTCATCTGCAACTTCAGAAAGCTTCAGTATGGGCCAAATGCTACTTTGGCCAGCTTAACTTTGGGTGTTTTCTTGGAGGCTGGGACCAAAAATCATATGCTGACACAAGTTTTCATTTTGGGTAATGCCCACTGAAGGAGGACTATACAAAAGTAGAGCCTTCAAGAAATGAAATGATTCCCATCACTGTGAATGAGTTGCCATGTATTTTATGACAGTCAGTATCCCCACCTGGTTATATAAAAATAACTTTTTGTAGTTGTGTGAAGTCAGCAGTATTACATTGATTAATTCCAGCTGGCATTTTTTTCTTATTTTATTTTAATTTTTTTTTTTATATGGCTTATTTTTGGTGTGGGCTTAGATTTTACTCTGACTGTTCTAGAAATCTGTCCACATGAACTTTTAAATTCTAATTTAACTTTCTGAACTATGCTATTAATTGTATCTTTAACTGTAGATTGTCACATTGGATTGAGGAAGAAGCCCCAGGACCTGTCCCTGAGATTCTGGTTTTGAACATATCTGTTGAGGATCATCAACAATCATTTGACTAGCAGTGAAATCTACTGATTGAAAATAACTGACATGTTAATGACCCATGGCATCCATGATTTGGGCTTAATATGGCAGCCTTGTGCCTATGCCCAAGGCAGAGCTTAATAAGCCTTCTGAGTAGCAGAGCTGAGATACTAAAAAACTCGACCTCCACCAATTTCTCTGCAAGATTTCTCATGGCTAGAATTTGGTATCTACACCCTTAAACAGAACAGAAGTACAGGACAAAATCCCCCCAAAAGCAAGTCCTCCACTTAAAATAACACTTGTAGCAAATTGATGTATTTTTCAGTGGTTTTTTGTTTAAACAAAAGTTGTAAGAAAACAATTCTGGCAAACAGCGTGCTCCAACCTTCGCTCCCAAAGAAAGGGCTTCCTTGTCCTTCCTTTGGTATAACTATTTCCATCACACAAGGGTAGTAATCATTAAAGTATGAAAACCTCTGTGGGCTTTTTGCTTGCATTTGTTTCACACAAAACATTTTTTAAATTAACTGGAAACTTGCATTAAAACATCGATCCACCTCTTTTTGTTTTACAGGTATTCCCAAGAAAAAAAAAGAAAGGTCTGATTTTCTTTGAACTCAGGGAGAAGGGGAAAAAAAAAAGCAGAGGACTTCAGGTTAAAGCATTTTTCCTCAGTAAATTTACTTACCCCGGCAATGTACTCCTTCATCATACCCATCAGAACAGTCATAAACACCATTGCAGAGCTGGGACAAGTGAATGCATTTGTTCGTACCGATGCAGGTAACATAATTTGGAGTGCACTTGAAATCTGCTTCCTCAGGACCTAGAAAATACACACAAAATTACTTATAGCTATTTTTATATCTACAATAAGGCAAAAGAAAGTTCTATATTGTATTTCCATTTTAAAGCTAAGGGTAACGCTCAGCCTATTAGTCTATTTTGTGGGTTTTTAGTGCATTATCACTGCTGTATTTAGGAGAACTAAAGTCATCCACAAATGATTAGCACAATTAAAAAGGAAATCAATGGGTCAGAGAGGATTATTTCTCAAAATACAGGGTTTTTTACAGATGCTGAAATTAAGCTTTGCTAACATTAAAAAGTATCATAAAATTTTCAATTGCCTTGTGAACATCGTATCGTTATCAAGAGTCGTATCGAGAGTAATAGGTACCAGTATTTACATTCATTGTTGTGCCATTAGGTAATTATAGATATTTATGAAATTACATATAAATGTTACATATTTATGGCTGCACTGGATCAGAGAAACTGTTCCTCCAGCCCAGGAGGGAGGGAAATTGCTCTGAAACTGCACAGTGCAGGATGGTATGGGGGATAAGGACACTGTGATTGCTCCCTTTGGGACACCATCCCGGCTTGCAGTCACTCTGTGTCCCCTTATCTCTCAAGTGTTAACTACAGGGATTTTTGAGGAAGTTCAGACATTTTTGAGGATCTCTTTTGTTTATCTCTTAGAAAGGCCTCTGTTAAAAAAAAAAAAAAGCCAACAAACATAATTTCACATGATAAAGACTTTGAGATTTTAAACACACTGCAAAGAACATTTAGAGGTCTGAAGGGTTTAGCTCATTTAGAGGATGAATCATAATTTATACTCAGTATATGATTAGCTCCACAGAGACTGAAGGTCTGGAAATTTTTCAGGAAACAACTTAAAGCTCCTTGATTGCGTTGTGTTGGAGCCTTGGGTCTGTGCTAAACTCTGACAGCTTGTAACAGTCCTCAAGGGAAATATACCCTAGGATGCACTGTGCTCAAGTGCAATACGCTTTCACCTTCTTCCAGGCACTAACTGCAAGACAAAGGACAGAAATCACAGGCAGTAGCTGAAAGCTCCCTTGTAAGTGGGAAAATCTCAGCTTTGGCAGATCTTGTCTCTTGAATTCAGCTGGACAAAGCAAAAGAGAGCTCTGGGGGGACTGTACCAATTTAAAACAAATACAGGTAGTCATTAGCACAGCCTGATGACTAAAAACTCTTAACTTCAAAAACTTGTCCCAACTAAAAACCTTAAAAATTAAAAACCCAATTAAAAATTCCCACTGTTATGGTACATGTCAGGAAGCCATCCACCAAAAAATAACCAGTTTCCTGCAGTTTACAATGAAATTGCCTGTAGAAGGTATTCTTTTACATCACTGCCATTAGCACAGGGCACGTGCTGCCCTTCCTGAGCAGAGCACGTGCCCCTAAAACTCACACATCCCCTAGGCAGAAAGGCATGGTGTCCAGCATCCTGCTTCCCTCCCCTGAGCCTTCCAGCTTCCCACCTTGCACCCATGGAGCAACACCACTTATATCCTTGCTGTACTGCTGATTGACAGAAGCACAGCACGCAGGGACTAGGGATAAAAAGGCAGTGTACATGGGAGGAATGTACTCTTGTCTGAAGCGACGTGTTTCCAGGATGAACAAACCCCACATGTTTTACCAGAGCCATTTGCCACAGACAGTTTTTCAAGAAAGCCTCATTCCTGAGCTAAGGATAGGGGGTCAAAATGCCCTTTGAACTCAAAGAGAAGAAATAACTTCTCAGTATGCTCTAGGTTACGTAAGTGCTTCACAAACATAGAAGCATTAAAACATTTCACAAAGAATAGGGTTATTTCTGTATTTTCCAGTAAAATATGGAAGGAAATTAACAACAGACTTGAGAGACAATGAAACCTTACCCTAGCTGTTAAGATTTGAATGCCACAGTTATGAGAATGAGAGAGGTGTGACCTCCTAGTGCTGGTAAGAATTCCAGAGGTGGGAGCAATGCTCTGGGCCCTTTCCACACAGCATGCACATCAGCTGGGTTTTTTCCCTTTACTTTCACTTGGGCTTTGGGCTTTTTACCCTCATATTGTTACCTTTTGAGGTAAGACACTGCATCCCATGAAGCATCCCATGCCCAAAAGTACATAAAGCTCACTACAGTACCTAAAACCTCTGGCAGTACCCAGCTTTCCTCCAGGATCAGTTTAACTCTGCAGAGCTTTCAAAGAATGCAAATAAAGCAGGTTAGGATCACCAAGCTCTCAATGTCAGGTACATCAGGACTTGTGGACACCTAGCAATAAACAAACTAATCTTCTGATTTACCATTTATATTTTGCTTATTCATTGTGTTAGACCAACTGTGAGTAGAGCCTGAGGTGTAAAAAAAGACCTTTTTTTTCTAAAATAGAAAATATTCATTAAAAAGACTTAGATTTGTGAAGCATGTAAATGACAGTACTCACATTACTTACACATAAGCCCAAGATTGCTAGAGAGCTTTCATCATTCACACCTTATAAAACAGAAAGCAGATCCAAGACTGAGAACACGTAAGAATATACATTCATCTTTTAAATTTCACAAGTGAAAAGAATGACTCTCTTAATAACATTAAAATCTCAGTAGGACTAGGATGATATGCTCCTGGCTGAAGTTTTTGGGATTTATGTTTGATACGATGCTTCCTGCTTTTAAAATGCAAAATTCTTTCAGGACACAAAGATTTTTAAATATATTTTCTAACTAAAAAGATGAGAAAGGAGAAGCTTCCTCACCTAGATATATTTCTTTGGGAATCCTATACAAGGGCAAACAGAAATATCCTGCAACAACTATTGTGCTGGTTTGTTTTCTAGAGAAATGTCATGCACCATGTGTGAAAGCACATGGGTTAAGATGAGAAGAGATCAATTTATTCATGTGGTTAAGATGAACTCATATGTCCTTTCTGTTTCCTTACTGCAAGGAAACCTGATTTACAAATTAAGAACTTCAGTCCTAAAAAGCCTGGTCTCTAAAAGGCAACAGGTCTCAATCACTTAATAACCTCGGTGGAAGAAGACAGCATGCCCCAGGGCCGGCCTGCCCATGGCTCCTACCACCACCTTCAATGGATGAAAAATGGAACCAAACGAGGCAGCACTTTGCATCATCTCTGAAGCAGCACATGCTTTTTCTTTCTGAATCCAACCCAGCTGCTGCACTTTCTGAAATGTCTAATGCAAATAAAGATGAGTAGCTTTTTATCTTGTTTATTCCTCTTCCCTCTCCCTTTAACAGCCAGCCACCACTCCTGGCACCGTTACCAATCGAACTTTGAGAAAAGGAATTTAAAGGTGTTCTTCTGCAAAATAATCTCAGTGTCTTTTACATCACTACAAGAAGAATGCTAAAGAATATAAAAGGATGGATGGTGTCTTTTCTTCCCTTCAAAAGACACAGTAATTCCTAGCCTTGCCAGTTGATGGAAAAATAGTCAAAACTACTGGCTGCAATTACAGTAATATACCATCTTGACGTCTGAAACACTCACAGCAAGGCACTGCTATGGCAAAGAGGATGGAAGCAGCATCACTCATGCAGTGCTGTGTAGTCTAACATACTCCGGCTCAGGACACAGAGTATCTGACCCTGACCCTCTCCTTGGTGTAACTGCCTCTAAACAGATGGCTGAATGCAACATGGGGAAAAAAAGCTGACCTGCAGAAAGGTCATACGGGGACATGGGGGACCCAGAGGGGTGGCAGCCAGGGACATAGAATCATAGAAACATAGAATTGTAGGGGTTGGAAGGGACCTCGAGAGATCATCGGGTCCAACCCCCCGTCAAAGCAGCTCCTTAGGACATTTCACTCAGATAGGCGTCCAGACGGGGCTGGAATATCTCCAGTGAGGGAGACTCCACACCCCCTGGGCAGCCTATTCCAGTGCTCTGATGGGTGGGTCATCCCACCCCAACCGGCAGGCGGCCAGGACAATTCAGCCTGGAACATCAGGCACCTCCATGGTGATGAGCCATGATTTCTGCCCATGCTGAGGTCAGGATCAGGCTGATGGGGATACTGAGGTTAGACACAGCCTGGGATGGTGATGGGGCCGGGCCACTGCTTTTTTCCCAATCCTCCAGAAGGCAGGCTGTGTCCAAGAGCAGACCAGCTGAAAACAGAACAGCTATTTCATTCCAGACCCAGAGTTCTTCAGCTGTTGAGCTGATGAGGATGGCTGTTTCTGATGTGGGCACACTTTACAGATATCACTGTGTCAAGGCTCCCTTCACTTTCCCAGTCTGTGAGAAAGCAAAGGAGAAAACTGCAGCTTGCTTTGGCAATACCTGTGCAGTGTACAGTGAATCTACCTGAAGTCCTGTCAACAAAAGTGCCTGTATTTCAGCAGGCACTGAGAATAGTTTAGAGAATCCTTGTGATATCCTCCAGCAGGAGGTAACGGGATCGATCAAACAAAACCTCTGGATTCCCACCACAGAAGCATCATGAGAAAGCACTAACGGCTGCTGTCAGCATTAGCAAAGACATTTTACCATGCACTTCTGAAATGGTACCAATCTTGAATTTGTGCTTCACCAAAACTCCACCTGTCTCACCTCAAGCTCATGATACACTGGATCCTTAACTACCAAATGCAACTCAGAAACTACAAGCTTATTACTTCCACTAGCCTTTGTTACCGTAAGCAAAGTGCTTATTCGAAAATGTTATGGATTAATGTTATTTCATTACATACATATCCTTCTAGAAGCATCTCCCCCTAATATAATGTGACCTAAGGTGCAACCTTCTGTGCTAAGTATACTGAGATACAAAATATGAATAAAAGGCAGTTGTAGAGACTGTAGAGATAGCTAGACAAAGGAGATACACTAGGGTGCTCAGCAGAAATTCAAGGTCCAGAAAAAGTTACTAGAGTCAAACACCCACACACACACACTTCTTTCCAATTCGTTCAGAGATGCTCACATTTAACAACTGTTACCAAAAAAGCAGCAAAGCTGCTACTTCTGAGTTTATGTTTTCGCCTTTGTCTTTCTCGGCTAAGATTTTACCAAGTGCTTTTTCTTTCAACACCTCAGGTAAGCAGTTAGATTTTAAATAAGAGATGAGGCAGCCAAATGTGCTACATCCCTTTAACATCGCTACATCCGATTTACTTGAAGAGTTTTTAGCAGCTCTAATCCTGGGCTGTCCTCAGTCACCAGAAACAATTATACCAAACTGTGGGATGCCTTCAAAATTACTATTTGTGTTGTACATCATAGAATCATAGAATTGTAGGGGTTGGAAGGGACCTCGAGAGATCATCGGCTCCAACCCCCCTGCCAAAGCAGCTCCCCAGCTCATATTGCACAGACAGGCGTCCAGATGGGTCTGGAATCTCTCCAGAGAAGGAGACTCCACACCCCCTGGGCAGCCTGTCCCAGGGCTCCCTCACACTCACTGGGTAAAAGTTCTTCCCCATGTTGGTGTGGAACTTCCTGTGCTCCAACTTGCAGCCACTGCCCCTTGTCCTGTCTCCACAGACACTGAAAAGGGGCTGGCCAATTCCCCCTGCATCCCATGCTTAAGATAATAAACATTAATTAGGTCCCCCCTGAGTCTTCTTTTCTTAAGAAAAGAACAGTCCCAGCTTACTCAGCCTTTCCTCATAGGGGAGATGCTCCAGGCCCTTAATCATCTTCGTAGCCCTTCTCTGGACTCTCTCCAGAAGATCCCTGGCTTTTTTATCCCAGGGAGCCCAGAACTGGACACAATACTCCAGGTGGGGCCTGACCAGAACAGAGTAGAGGTGGCTTACAGATCCATCCTGCTCTCGTGTCCCCATGGGGTGAAGCTTCTCCAGAGGGAGCAGTTACCGTGAAGAAAAAATTATTCGACTGGTTCAATGGCCTTTGAATTCAACTCTTTGTATGTGGAGGTGGAACTCTGGAAAAGGTATTTTGTGCCTTTCCAGGTGCAAAAGCACCAACACACGGTGAATGGAATCTGACCCAAAGTCAGAGTTGATTAATTTTGATTAAATTAAGAGAGTTATCAAAATATGGGGCATACTGTTCTGACTGCAGCACACATTCTACAGAAGTTCTGGTAGCCTAGTTGTCTTTGTAGTATTACTAAAACAAGTTGATTAATTACTTTAATTAAGCTGAAACAGCCCAAAGTTTAAGAAAAAGTAACCCACACAACTTTTAGGATCTCTCTGGACAAATCTGAGTTTAAATTAAAATACCCCACTGTTGCTCAATACAGTATGTGCTTGCCAAACACACACACAAGATTCTGAGACCTGTTTCTCCCTGTTAATTCGCCTCTGTAGCACTACTGGAGTCCTACTCTGGACTCAGAGCACAGTATAGGATATTAGATTTAGGATTTAAAACCACAGAATTGATTTTTAAAATAGTATTTATTCTATAACATACCTCTTCAGAACAAGAAACAACCTGCCACGTGAAGGCAAAGTAAAACAACGTACATGACAGTTTTAAAAGTGTGAGAAGTCAACCTCAGAAGTGCTGGGGTTTTTTTTAATTTAACTTTAGTCCAGTTCATCATCAGTAACCAGGGATTTTAAAGGCTCTCATCTTTTCTAAAACTTGAAAATGCAACACCTTAAAGTAATGTAACAGGATACACTAGACCTTAAAGATACTTAATGTTTAGGGCTAAATTATAGCCATTAGAATTTCCTTTTTGTGGGAAATTTAGAGATTAATGGGAAAAAGAGACCATGTTTCCATGATTAATTCTTTGGAAACTTCCAAGAGGTTGCATACTGCATAGTAATTTCTGTAGTTACAGGTTAATGCCTAATGTGCAATATAAACAGACATGGTATCCCATGGTATCATAACTGCTTTTAGAAGTATCTACTACACAGACTAGATGCATGCTTTTAATATCAGAATATTGAAACACTGGGATAAATTTATGGAAATTACTTATGATCTTTACTCTTTGGTATCTTATATATATGCAAAGAAGAAATTTCATATTTAATAAGGATTTATGGATCATAGGTAACCCCTTATGCATTGCTACTTTTATCCATATGCTTTATTCAACCACATAGACTGATAATGAATATAAATTTGAAGTCACCTTCAATTAAATCAGCTATTCAGCTGTCCATGAAAAAAGGAGAGTAACAAACACTTCTGGCAGGATGTAGACAACCGAAAAGAAGAAGAAAGAAGGCCAAGTATTGTGCTGTTTGCAGCAGAAAAATAGCATATTGTCACAAAAATACTATTTTACAAGGAAGAATACAACCTGCAGCAGACAATAGGCTTGTGAGTGTGCAAATGAATGAATACACCTATAGCATGTCCTCATAACTTATGACTGAATGCAAGGGATGAGCTAAAGACTGTAAAAAGCAATACTGAAATCAACTGAAACAGAAGAAAAAATTAAGAACTTTAGAAATCAAAAGATGGCTTTGAGTCATCTCAGCTTGAAAATCAGTCATCTGTGCTGATCACAGCCCGTAAGCATTCAGTGCCAAGTACCTCATCGCTCCTCTCTATACACAGAGAAGCGTGGACACTATCAGACCTCCAGTATCCACCTCCCTTTTCAAGGACAGGCTTTGGCTCATTGTGCTTTGTACAAGGAGAAGAAACACAGCTATCCAAGCTGAAGTTCCCCAAATCCAAGTCAAGAATTAGCACTGATCTAAGTCTGCGCTTAGAATGCTGCACCCTCAAGTAACTTTGCAGGCAACATGAAGTTGGGAAGGAGTGTCAGTCTGCTTGAGGGTAGGAAGGCACTACCCAGGGATCTGGACAGGCTGGATCCATGGGCTGAGGCCAACAGTAGGAGGTTCAAAGGCTCAGTGCTGGATCCTACACTTGGGCCACAACAACCACAGGCAGTGCTACAGGGAAGTGCTGGAGTCACCACAGAATCACAGAATGGCATGGGTCGGAAGGGACCCCAAGGATCATAGAGCTCCAACCCCCCTAACACAGGCAGGGCCACCAACCTCCAGGCCTGGAGCTACACAAGGTTGCCCAGGGCCCCAGCCAACTTGGCCCTGAACACTTCCACGGATGGGGCACCCACCAACTCTCTGGGCAGCCATCCCTGGAGGTATCTAAATGGCATGCAGATGTGGTGCTTAGGGACATGACTTAGTAGCAGGCCTAGCAGTTTAGGTTTATGGCTGGACTTGGTGATCTTTAAGGTCTTTTCCATCCTAAACAGTTCTATGATTCTATGATATATAGTCAGTGAAAAACTCAAAAAACCCCAACCCAAACAATTGCAATTCCCTTCCAAAGGATGATCTCCAATTTTGTGTGTTACTGCAGACAAAACAGTTCAAAAGGTTATCTACCCGTAAAGCTTAACAAGCCTCACAGCAGCACATGAAACTCCAATTTCTATGCTCCATGACAGGCTTTTAGCCCTGGAACTATTATTATACACAAATGAACTCACAGGTGCAAAACACAGCATATGGATATCGAGTTTATGACGCTCTACGGTCGCCTGCCTTTTCCTCTTTGTGAGTTTTGTAAGTAGGAGAGAAAAGCAAACAGCACAGCCTCTGTATTATTATACACCACCTTTAATTGTTTAAATACTTCTTTTTTGGTTAAAAACATGATCACTGTTTGTATACTACCATATAATGACTCTGTCAGGAGCACTGTTTGAGACGGTTCTGCAGTAATCTTTCCCTTTGGCTATCCTTTTTCCCGATCACTGTTTTCTCTGTGTCAGACACTTGCTCATCTTCACAACAAAGATGTAAATAATTAACAGAGACACAGGACTCATCTTCCCTACTGTAATGTAGCTGATAGCCTCTGGAGAAATACAGGAAAACCATGCTGAAGGTTGTGCAAAGTCTGATGAATAGGAAATAAAGGAGGAAATCTTCCTAAATCCCTCCAAGCACACATAGGCTAGGATGAGGCTGGAGTCAGAATACAGCTCTTTGGGTGATCAGACTGAGGGCAACCACAAGAATTGGGCCAGAATCAGGGTTTAACTAACATCCATCTATATGCTATGAGCTATTAAAGCCATGGAGGCAATTAGAATACTAACTAATATCAGCTCAGGGTAGCAAAATTCACCAGATGCAGTTGGATAGCCTGCATCCAAAAATTACCTCAAATAGAAAATCCCTGTAGCCAAAGGGAGGAATGACCACCTCCTCAGCCCAACCCAATCCAGTGTAACTGCTCTACAATTCTGGAGCAATTTCTCAATGAACAGCTCTGAATTTAAGCATTTCTAGGTTGAATAGCATAACCATGAGATTATTTATTTCTTTTTTAAAGTAAGTTTAAGGGCAGTCAGAGAAATCAATGGCCACAAATGTAACACCAAAGCTTTCCTGCCCACCAAATTTTCTGCAGCCTCTCTAGTTAAAGAAAAAAAGCAAAGAACAAAGGATGGTGGAGGCAAAGAGAAGGGGAGAGGAAAGGAGACTGGAGTTGCCTGCAGTGTTCTAAATTCTTTCCAAAGAGTTCATACACTGTGTCAGAAGATTAATCTAAGACATCAATTACTAAATATATAGCACTTAAAGACTGCCACCCTGCATCGGAATGAGAATTCGTTTAGGGGAGAGGGTAATGCTGACACGTTACTGTGCTTTATAAAACAGCTGACAAGGACCTCAAGCCCAAAAGAGAAATATGTTTTCATGTGATTTTTTTTTCTTCATGCTTGCTTTTTTTCAGATGTCAGGGAAAATGCCTCCACTCGTATCACCAGCAAGGCTGCATCTTCCTGCAATAAGGCAACGGAGTGTACTTTGTATATCACACACTGCCATGCCTATAGAATACATTAAAATAATCTGGTCTTTACTAATGTTAAGGTAAATATCTTACTTAAATCAAAACCTATTATCTCACTGATTCATTAGGTGCTGGCACCTCATCTTTTCTGTACGTATCACCTGACTTTGACTGTCCCAAGCTTAAAACTTACACTTTGTAAAAGACTCTATAAATATATGTACATATATACAGCACTCTCAAAAAACCCATGTATTACCTACTATTGTGTTAAACCAGTAAACAACATTTTCACACTCCCCAATCTATAATACCCTGGAGTTGTGAATGGAAATATCAGAAATGGGTCTCAAATAGTTTTGAAACCTCTGATTTCTTCTTATGTATTCCTACATTCCACCCTTAAACTTTTCATTTTAATCTGTCATAAATGGAAAAGTGTGACCTTGCAAAATTACACAGAATGGAAGAAAAGGCATTCTCTCAAAAAAAGATCAAAAACCCTCTTCCCAGTCAGAAAATACTAACAAAAGTATGTAGCTGAGGAGCAAACAGGTTGGTGTTTGGAAGCAAGTGACATGAAGAACTCAGGAGAGGATAGATGTCTCATGAACTTTCCTTAAAAATCAAGTCTCTCTTTTGTCTTGCAAAGGCATTTTGATTTAAACCAACGATAAATCAATTCTCACCATCATAATCATCCATCACAGCCGCCCTGTGTAATACACTCACACATCAATGAGTTTTAGTGGGTTTATATACTTGCACAATGACCACAGATTCCACTTATGCAATAAAACTTACAGTACAGACAACAGAGAGAGAGAATTTATGTTCTTTGCAATAGCTCTTCAAAATTATAGAAGTTAAAACAACGTTTTGCTAAGTTCTCAAGTGTTGGATGTATCAGAATATAAAGGAAGATCCTTGCAGATTTATATTCCCTAGATATTTTTGGAGAACAGACTCACAAATATTTGTCAATGGAGACTGGAGGAAGAGGAGGAGAGGAAAAAAAGCCCCAGAAAGACTTGCAGTTTTCAGGAAGCAAAAATAATTAATATTCTTTGTACTTGCAGAGACAGAAAAGCTTTGTTAATGGAATTTTTTGTGTGTGTGATTTACTACAACACACTAAGGCAATATTTTATGATCAATGAAGTAAAAAATGAATATTGTCTCCTGTAGATGGTCATTCCTCGTTAGTTAAGAGGAAAGTATTTTTAACTTTGAGATTTTTGCTTAATTACTGTCTTGTGTCAACTGTTGTAATGACTTGATGTCTATTCGCAGTACAGAATGGGCTGCTAATAAGAGTTGCAGTTTGAGAAAAATGATAATGAGGTGAACAAAAGAAGTGCTAATTACTTACACAATTAGAGTATCTAATACCAGCAACATTGTAACAAATCAAGACTTATCTTATAGATATTTACATATCCAAAGGCTGTAAATGTCAGTGGAAAAATGCATGGGGATGTCCTCTATAGAACAATAGAGTGGTGTAAGAGGAGGGCTGGGTACAAGCAGAATGTACCTGAACCTTGTACTAGCTCTATCAGACACCTTAAAATGTATTTAATTGTATTTACACACATCATCCATCTATATACACTCCATTCTATAGTGTTCCAGCTCGGCTCTTCATTGGACTGCAGAAATTAAAATAAAGGAATATTAGGAGTCATTTATTGGATCACATCTATTACAAGCTCTGGAGATTTTGATGGAAATCCCATGGCCCACATCTTTGGAACACACACCACCTCAGAAATGTCTGTGTATCAAGACAAAATTTACTGAGCTCATGTTCACATCAGGACATCTGGAATTCAAACCCAAAAATATTTCTCAAATCCTCAATGATGTGAAATTTCACAGGATTTGATGAGACTTACAACACCAGATGCAAGCCCATTATAAACAAGAAGGGGCTAGAACATAAATGACACCTAACTTCCTAAACAGCAACAAGTGAAGTTTCCATCTAGCTTGCAAGACATTAAGACTTTTTAGTAGATGATGTTAGCATCAACATGATGTTTTATTTATGATTTTGGGGTAGAAATTTACCATTAAAATGCATAACTGTGTTCTATAACCACAAGAAAATTTAGCTTAGAGGGTAAAAAATTTCTAAAGCATTTCACCTGTTTGTTGTTTTTTCTTTTTAAATGTTATTAAATTGGCATTACTTATTCATTTTAAAGATTATCTTATATGTTTAATTCAGCTTTGCTGCAGTAACGTAGAAATACATCTCATGCATTTTTAAACTGAGCTAGGTAGTTTGCAATCATAAAGTTATTCATTTTTATTTTGTACACAGTCACATAAATGTAAATTACATCTAAATAAAATAAATTGTGTGACTTGTTTCTTCTTATGCAGTCATGCTCTGAAATGATGGGAACCAATTTTAATTGTTCTAAGTACAAAATTTAACGCTGTAGAAGATTTAATCAGGTTTGTTGGAATAAATACTATGTCAAAAGGTAAAAATTACAGGACTTTATATTGTATAGACACTGAGGGTCCTATTTGTTTTAGTTTTGGCCTGGAATGCCTTTAATTTCAAACAAAAATTATATATACTGCAGTGTATATCAAAGCAAACACATATCCAACAATACATCCACATCCTCACTTCCCTAGAAACAAATACAGGTGAACCAAAACCCACGCAGACAAAGAGCTGGAACAGCAGGCAGCAAATCCTGTAAACTTACAGGAAATGTTAAATTAGCCTTAGAGATTTCTAAAAGGCTTTGTGCACTGTGATAGGTATTGCAAGTCAGAGAAAATACTAGTTTTGCCTGTTTACAAACTACAAGATAAAATAACCTTCCCTCCCCATCTTTCTTCTCCTTGAATTCATTTGAGAGAGGTGTTATTTAACAGGGTGCAGCTTTGGTTGTATCTTTTTCACAGCACAAAGCCCAAGGTGCCTTCAGATAACAGGGCAGGGAAAGCAGAGAACCCGTATTAGGCACAAACGCAGTATCTCTGGCTAACAAGCCAGGAGGCTCCAGCCCTTACAAAACAGATCTTCCTCTGTTACTGGACAGGCACTAACACAATTCCTAAGAATGATCCAGCTGATTAATTTCCATTCCTTTTGAACTGTGCTGAACTCAAGGCCCAGCCACCTCATCTGCCATTGAATATAAACACCTGGAGACATGATCCCTATTCACTGCTCAGGAAACTCCTGGGAGCTTCTGCTGCTGCCCAGGCAAGACTGCAAAGAGCCAAAGTGCTCATGGTTTAACTGAAGAAATGCTTTGGAGTGTCTGTTTCTGTGTAATTCTCTATAACAATGTTGTCTGAAACAAAAATCAGTAGTTTACTGCTAAAATAATAGCCCAACACACTGGAATTTCCAGGAACCAGTGCTTGGCTTGTAGCAGAATTCTCACCCCAAGAGAAGAGGACAGGGCATTCAAAGACTGGCCAGTCTGAAGAAGCAAGAACAATTTCATGTGAAATACAGAGGAAGAACAGTGGGGGAAAATATTTGTTGCTTGCTCAGTTCTGGTCCCTGAGGAGAGCAACAGAGACATTTCCTCCCTCATCAGTCAATGACACAGTTTTTTCTGAGTGGAACATTCAGACTTTCCACTGGCTATAATATATTTTAAGCTTTCCACATGCCCTAGAAGAGTTGAATCCCTTCAGAGGACTCAAGAGGGAAGGCAGTCCAGAAGTATAGAGACTTTGGTAGAGGCAAAGGGAAGTGAATCATAATACCTGAATGCAAATATCCCCTGAAAACTGAAACACAACCACCCAAAGCATGTCTGGGTTTTTGTCTTTTACCAAACCTGGCAGCATTACTTCTAAAAAGCACTTTAAAAATTAAACTCTAAAATGAGAAAGCAGCTTTTTCTTTTACATAACAAAATATTTAAACATATCAAAACCATTATTAAAATGCTAGGTTCACAATCTATTCAGAATGAAAAAATCCAAAACCTGAAATAACTTCTTGTTATGAAATTGTGTAATAAAATCAAATCATTTCAATGCAAATTTATATAAAGCAGTTATAAACTACGAAGAAAAATGGACCCAGCATGTAATTTGTCTTAGCATCTGTGCACAGTATTTTTAGAGAGGTTTTATGTATCTGTACTAGAAGTTTATGGTGATTAACTAATTAGGTAAAATTAGTGTGTTGGAGAGAGAAACAAAGATATGGCTGTACTTTTAAGTCATAAAAACTTCATTGGAAGTATTTCATCTTTTTCACAACGGGATGGGTAGTGAAGTGATTTCCAGTTAATCACAATGGACTGCTGAGCTGGACTTAAGATAGCTGTTAGGAGCATCTGCCTTTGTGTTGGGCTTTAACTGTCAAGAATCAAGATTAAAAAAACATATTCAGGTAAATACTTGTAATGTTTTCCAACATCAAAACCAAGGATATGTCAAAATGGTTTATAAGAAAGATGTATTTTATGCTGGGCTTATATATAGTATTGAAAACTAGAACATGCTACTCTGTCCAAATAAGAGTGCCTGTCTAGAACATTTTTACTGTCTTCTCTTAGTACATTGAGATTCAACAGTTACAGGAAAATTCAATAAATAAAAACATCATTATCACTGGATCTATATTTAGCAAACAATCTAAAGTTCTTGTACTGATCTATAAAAAAATCCTTCCAGATATAGACAGGAAAAGTATGAAAGTGTCTCTGCACTTTCATGATAATTTAAAAAAAAAAAAATAGAAGAGGAGGAAGAAGAAAATAAAGAAAATACAGTAAGTTTTGAGTAGAAAAATCTTCTGCTTCCCACTGATTTATATGTAGCAGTGAAGACCAAGGGCATTTTGATATGCATTAATTTTCTGGTAAGAGACTAGTAACTTCAACGCTATACTGAGTTTTACATGGGCACAGCATCATGCCCTTCAAGAACAGCCATGACACTAATGATATCAGACTGACTTATATCATATTATACTATAGTGGGGGTGGGGGGAAATAAAATAAAAACCCTTTTATTTATGGTTCCTAAACACTACAAGTGAACTGGTGTTCAGTAATTCTCACTGAGAACAAGCAGTAGCTATAACCCGGATAGGCTTACTGCAGCTTGGAAGAAGAATTGCAATTTAAGTATCTTTTGTGTAGGGACATTTATTGTTCACTTTAAATAAGTAGTGGAAATTTTCCAGGAAAGTGTCAGTATATAAAAGATACTGCTGGGATACTGATATGTTGTGTGTTTTTTGTTGTGTTGTTTTGTTTGGGTTTTTTTAAAGCCTACAATGATGACTAAATAATGACAGAAAGTGTGTATCTGAGATCTACAGAAGGTGCATGGGTGAGTTTGAATGCTGTCAGAATTACTTATACTCTTTACAGTCAGATTATAGAAGTAGTTCATTTACTTGAACATAATCTCAAGAAATTCCTTTTGTGGTTACTGAACCTATCTGCTTTGCTATGGCATTTGCTGAAGCACAAAAGTCACTTTATTCTGAAAGTAGCTCAGAAAGAAAGGATTGCAATATTCACATTTTACCTGAATACATTCCTAAGGACTTTCAGGACGTATATATTTAAAGCATTCCATTTACACACTGCTGCATTGACAATAGTTTGACAATCTCAATAGTTTGCCTTTGTGCTGTGTAGTTCTGGGTTAAGACCTAAAAAGTAGCATAATTGTGGTCCTTTTCTTAGCATCGCTTAGCTTTCATCCAGGATTAACTCCTATTAACCTTGAGCACCTTCCAGTAGAGCAGGATGTGATTTTAGTTATGTTTTTTTTTCAGTGTTCAGTTTCTTACACCTGATCATCTCTTATTTCCTCCCAAAGTAAAACAGTCAATGGTGCCCACAGAAATTCTGCTTTAAAAACCTGCAAAAGTGTAATTTTATTTTTTTTTTTCCTATTCACTACCTTCAAAAGTTCTGGCTCTGGATGCAGAGCACATAAAGCACATGGAGTGAAATTAGGACAACTACGTTCAATATTGAGACTGGAAAAGTCCTCTAAGCTCAGTGAGTGACATTCATTTCACACTTCTGAGCAGCACTACGTAGAAACACTGGAGATAGCTCGAAGCAGAGGTGTTCACAGCACACTACAGCATCACAGTAGAGATGCCAACTCAGGTGTCACAAACAAACTTTTTATGAAATTAAATCAATTTACTGTGATCAGCTCCAGCTTGAATCAACCAGGGCTTTCAGTGCTGCAACTATATGTAGGCTGGTGCTTGCAGCCCTAAAGCAAAGAGGGAACTGAAAATTGCTTCTTATTTCCTAACCAAAGAACTGAACTGGAGGTTAAGAAGGATGGGAACTGCTAAGAGACTGCAGAATTTTTGTTCTCTTTTTCTGTGTTTTACTGGTACATTACCACAGTCGCCTTCCTGAGAGCTCTTCTTTTGCTACCCAAACACATACTCCGCAGCAGTATGCTGTTTGAACGTGCATAATATCTTTGTACAAAGCCTGGAGTTAGCCTAGTTAGTCTTGCTCAAACAAAATAAAAAACCTGTTGGAACCTCACCCTAATGAAACCTGCTTTGTTCTCTGGCTGAAAACAGACCCAAATGAAGAGAGTTTGTTTTACTGTCCATTTGCCCGTTTTGCGTTACAGCTTTTTGATGCCTTTCTAAACCCAAGAAGATCAGTTAAGGAGATCAGTAGCTGGGCTGACTTTTTTATCCCCATTTTGCCGTTTCAAAAATGATGTTTCATTCTTCTGCTACTGAAATTTGTTTCGGTTTTAAAAGAATGTAAGAAATTTCTTTTTTCTTGCTCTTTGACCTAGGCGGCTCGATTAGAGAGCGTCAGTAAACAATGGAGTTGGAGAAGAGTATTTTAAATGTAACTTTTATTCCTGCTCTTTCTGACAGAAGCCTTTTGCTTTTGTCCCATGCAAAAGATGATGGGACAAAAAAAAAAAAAGAGAAGCCCACACTATGAAGAATGGCCCCCAGCATCTGGGCCTCTTAACTACAACACCAAAAGAATGATGTTTCCCTTTCTCTCTATTATCCTGTGGATGCTTTTATGGCCAAAAAAAATTTAGAAAATAAAAAAAAAATTAAAAATGAATTTCCTATTTTGGGGACTTCTCTCCCATCTTTTGTTATTTCTACCTCCTGGTGATCTTTGTTTTTCAAGGTTTTATTTTTTAAAAATACCACTTTTAAGTCTTTCTTGAGTCCTGATTCATTTTCTGCTCTTCAAATTACACTCTTTGACAGTCATTGGTTTTTACCCCAGGACATTTACTTTACACATTAAAAGGAAGGTGTTGAAGCTGAGATCGCAATGTAAAAATATTGGGCCCATTTTTCCTTGCAAATGTATCACTTAATTTTCAGATCTATTCTTTGGACTCTTATTCCTCAATTTTGCTTGTATCAGGCTTGCTTCAAGGTAATTCTCTTTCATCAGAAGAACAGCAACAAGTAAACCTCCCAGCCTGTGAACCAGTATCCAAGTAAATTTCAAGGACCTTCTTTTACAGTTAAACAGAAGTGCTTTTCCCATTGACTTCCATAAAACAACAGTTGTAAGGCTCCTTTGCTTCAGGCAGTGGCTCATGTGAATATTAGTTTTAGAAGTTTCTCCCCCTGACACTGCCTACAGAGGAGAATCCATGAGTGAGCATGGATATTAAAGATAACATTGAAAATTTTTAAAAGAAGTTATTAGTACAAACATATTGTCACAGTCAAAGTAAGACAGGAAGTATGACTCGAGATCAGGGACAATAAGATGTATGAAGAAAACGGGCTTAGGGGAAAATAATCAAGATTTACATTTGCTGTAACATTTTTGTGCACTTCTTTTCTTAAAGACCTACAATGTTTGCTGAGAGGCTTTGACTGATGAGTAAGAAAACAGCTTATTCCTTAATTTAAATGAGTTGAAAAAATAAGGTCTTATTTTTCAAGAACACAAACATTTATTCAATAAAGGATTTTAATGTCTACAAATAGATAGATAGATACTTTATTCACTGCCATGGAGGCACCTTTATATCTAGAAGAATAAACAAAAGGAAGATTTGTAGACCTTCCTAAGAGTTCCTAGACCTCCTCCATACCCTCATTGTATCCCTGGTGTATTTACTGGTGTGAAGACACAAACACCTGTTACCTAGAGCTCTGATTGAAAATCCTCCAAGTTAACTTTTTCAGTTCCCAGTTAAGCTTTCAAAGAAATTGCCAAGGTTTCTGACCAAAGAAGTGCACAGATTTAGGTGCCTAAAAGCAGAAACCGATTTTTTAGGTACTTAAAGTCTGACACATTCCAAGTTTCCAAAAATCCTTTGTTCTCAATGAATTATTCAAAGTCTAAATTTTACATCCACAAAAAAATCAGTTTATCAGACGATTGAAATTCTGTACATCCACACTGCCAGGATTTCAACTGGTTTAACAAGTAGATTTTGAGATAGGCACAGCATTTTGTTCATCATTCAGGTTCTTTTTTTCTGAGGCCTTACATTACTTCATGACTAATTGCTGCACTGAACATCCTCTTTCCTGTTACGCAGCTTGACTTTTACCCAGCACTGGGTAGTGTACAGGGAGCTTTGCTTTCAGAGCGGCTGCGCCGCCGGGGTAATGGAATTCATGCTTGGCCTATTGTGCAGAACTGCCAATTTCGGGCCTGCACGGCTATTTCATAGCATGACTTTTAGTTCACAGCAAATCTCTTCCCTTTCTGAACATGAACTGCAAATTATACAATTAGTGTCCTTTTATAGCTGAAGAAAGAAATCTAAATGTTAACTAAATACATTTTTTCCCCTTGATGTGTGCTCACAATGGCACCTCAGTCTTCTTAGTCCACCAGTCACACGCTATTAATAGTCTTTTTTTCCTTCAGACTTCCCATTTCATCTAGGCTTCTAAACCTCTATTTACCACCAAGATTTCATTTTTCTGAACACTTTTGCATCTTCATTTTCTTCAGCTTCAGATAATCCCTGTGCCACAGCAATTCCAAAGAGACTGTACATTTTACCATTTTTCTCTCGTCTTCTGGAAAAGTAGATTTCCCAACAGATATCTCAGAATCACAGAATCATTAAGGTTGGAAAAGACCTCCAAGATTATCTAAGCCCAACCATCCCCCTAACACATGTATTACTAAACCATGTCCCTAAGTACCTCACCAACATTTCCTTGAACACCCCGAGGGAAGGTGACTCCACCACCTCCCTGGGCAGCCCGTTCCAATGCCCAACCACTCTTTCTGAGATGAAATTTCTCCTCATTTCTAACCTGACCCTCCCCCGGTGCAACTTAATGAACACAAAACAAAACAAAAAAACACCTCCCCCCCAAAAAAAAACCAAAACAAAACCCTCAATAAAAGCAAAGAAGACTTTTATAACAAGACTCATGCCGACTTTTGAATGAGCCCTTTCATCATTTCTAGAGGTTTATGCTTTTTTTTTTTAATTTGTCTTTTTATTGAGAATTTTTATAGGTTTCCTATTGCTAATCTTAACTAGCTGTTTTGATACAGCTTACTTTTTCTTTCCAAATAGAAATAGCATAGAAAAAAAAATGTTTTCCCTTTGCAAAAATGGTCCCCATAATGCTGCCATGTAGTTGAGAGCTCTTGACTGGAGTAGAAGAAATGGGTGAACTTGAATTTTCCCCATCTTTGATGAATAATCTAGCCATTGGACTACACTGTGCTGTCTCATAATGTATCCTTCTCAACAGCATTTAATGACAACTGATACAGTCCATACCTTGTGTCTATTTCAAGACAGCAGCTCCTGTTCACCAACCAAGCCCATATATTGCAGCATATCCCTGAAACTCTTAACATAACAGGGTAACTCCCCATCTTGCACCAGTTCATATTTCTGAGGCTACATCCTCCAAAGTGTCTGTGCTATAGCTCTTACACGACATCACTAAGTAAAATAACTGTGTTTTGCTTTGGTTTTAATGGGCAAGCTGAGACTTCTTCAGCCTGTAGCTTAAATTGTTCAGCATTTCAGATACCATCTGGTTTGTGCTGGACTCAAGCCACAGACAGATAAATACTTACAAGTATTTGCCACATTCCTACTTTGGCTCTGGGGTTTTTGTTTTGTTTTGGGTTTGTTTTTTTTTTTTCCATTTCAAGTCCTTCCTGGTTTATAACTATATTTGCCTTCATTTGCAGAAAATCATCTTCTTTTAACAGACAACTTGACAATTTATTTTATATACCGCATGCGTGTGAACTGAAGAAAACAAGTAATCATTTTCATAAGGGCTTGGAACCTACCTCCCATCGCTTGTCTTATGAACCACGGGTAGTTTCATCGGGTAGGCAACTTCTATACCAAGAAGTGGTGATGCAGCAAGAGTTATTTCAGCCTTGACAGACAACTCCACCCCCCAGCCCGTCATGGACACCTTACGAATCAGTGAAATGAAAAGCAGATTTCAATGGGGATAAATTGATTTTATGGCTGCACTGAACTTGGCAAAACTGCTTCATAAAGAAAGGTGGGTTTCTTCCCTCCAAGTTTTGAAAATGACTTAAACCAAATTTTATTTATTTTTTTCTTCTCTGTCTCCCTCAGGGTTTTATGGAAGGATAGTTCTCCCTATCAAAGACTGTTTGAAAGTTGGAGGCACAGATGCATGTATGCACTCACCGAGCTGGAAACCAAATACCTTCATTCTGGTTAAGCCTTCTAAGAGCTTCCCCGCTGAAAGCTGTAGGCAGTTAACCCCCTTCTCCCTCCTGTATGTATCTTGCAGGCATTGTGACTACTGTTTTATTTTACAGAACCAAAACGCTGTAGTGCAGTGGTGCAGGGAAGTCAGAGCAATCTCAGGCAGCCCTTAAGCATGGCCAAGCTTGGTCATGTTCATCCTGTAACGCAACAGCACGCTGCATGTTGAAGAAACAGATTATCACTACTGATTTGAGTTAAGTGTCTCCTCTTCAGCCAAGCATGCCATCCTTCAAACCCCGCATCTTTGTTCTGGTGGCACCGCTGGAACCATCAGTTCAATCCTTTAGATGAGATGTTTTAAGCCAGACTGCGTGTTTGAAGGCTGCATTGTCACAAGCAGCTGCGTTAATTAAAGTAGAAATCAAAATGCTTTTATAGTTATCGATGCTTTGAAGGAATTGAAGCTTTTACAAGCTGCTTTTCTAGAGCTGTTATCTCCCTTTTTCACCTAGCTCTCCCCGTGCCTTCTCGTAAGTGGTTTTTTCCCTTGACCTAAGGTGATTTACAACTTATCTACATTCAACAACTGGGAAGACTGCTTGAGTGGTTTGACATCTGTTTCCATACAGCTAGAGATCTCTCCGTCACCCCTGATCTGTGGACAGTTGTTGACATGCAGAGAGACCCAAATGATTGTCAGATCTGACTGTAATAGGTCTTTTGTAGAGCTTCAGTGAGCTGCTCAACAGAGATAGAATCTCAGGAGAACAAGTCCCTCTGTGCATATGAGCTCACTGACATTTATTCTTTAGACCAGCGTAACAGGATTTGACCCTGTTTCTGTGCTTAACACAAAAACAACCTTAAAAGAAATGGCAAAGGGAAAAATATTTGCCTCTCTCCATCCTAAAACCTACAGTCTCACCAATGAGCAAAGATAAAGAAAAGTAAACTAAAAAATCCACAAATTAAGTATTTAAATTACATGACACTTAAAAACTTTTTCTTAAATATAAATTGTCCAGAAAAATTCTTCCAGAACTATGAGATTTAAATCTGGTTTTGTTCATTACACTAATTTTATCAAAATCTCTCTCCATCTTCTATGAAGTAAGTGAAATGTTAATTCTTGCAAACCACAAGTGTAAGTGAAAGCTGGGGTATCACATTGGCCGTCAGGACACAGAGCAAACCTTCTCCATCCTGGTATGTAGGCAGATAACCAGGTGGGCAGATTGGTAGGCAGGTACGTAGGCAGATGGGATGTTTTGCTTATTTGTTGCATTATCTGAACTTGTGTCAGAAAACCTGATTTTAAGGTGCCCACAGAGTGACTAGAGAAGGATACCCATCACTGATTTCTCTCTTTCTGCATTAGATGAAGCAGAAAGCATGCAAAAAATACCATTGTACTGTGACAAACACTTCAAAAGAAAAAGGAAAATGCCAGTAAAAAGATACAAAACGTGTAAAACCATTTTAAGAGGATGACAAACAGCAAGAACAGGAAGGATAAAGAAGAATAATTACATTTATAACAGGAGAAAAAAAAAGTCTTTGAGAGCACCGGGTTTGATACATCTTTCAGGGGATACATCTTCAAGAGCAACACCTGCTTTTTTGTCACTGACCCTTTAATGAAGTGCTACCATATTTTAGGAAATGAATGAAAACCAAGACATTGAGCAGAAAGCACTCCTCATATATTTGTAACTCACTTTCTTTTTCATCCTTTTGTATAGACCTACCTGATCTGGGTACTTGGAAGTAGACAAAACATTACCTCTGCTTGCTCAGATTAAAGGTAACCAGGTGACAAAAGTCACTAGGCTGGGGGGGAAAAAAAGGGATAAAACTGAAAATCAGATGAAACATCAAAAAAACCCATAGTGGTAGCAAGTAGAAGACACAGCAACAATATACAGAAAAAAGACTGCACAAGAATCTGATGCAGGTATCTAGGGGTTCACCAACTAGATGATGACATGCTTGTTGGTAACACTCTTTCCAAGACAGATGCAAAAGCATGAAGCTCCACATGCAGCTCTCAGAGATATCACTACACAAAAAAGAACACACAACATGTATTGGGGATGACACTGACTATTCACACCAAATAAGCCCTTTCCCATGGGAGCTCAGGTGTAATAGAAGCACAGGCCCGATGGCCATCAGAGAGTAACATCCAGGCTGGGAAGCCTGTGCACACTATCTATGCAGAATGAATTCTACATATTCAGAACTACCTACAAACACTTGGATATGGCAAATTCCCAGTTTAAAGTGACATAATTACCAGACAGATCGCTTGCAAACAGACATGGAAGATGCAGACAGGAGCTGAACACCAGCAGAAACACAGCTCAGTTCCCTTTAAATGATCCTACTAATTATATAGTCTGTCAATGCAACTAACAAGTAGATACTCTGTCAAAATCTTTATGTAACATAACTCCTCTCTACTAACTTCACACACAAAATAAGAATGATTTGTGAGGTTTAATACAACTATGATCTTCACAGTTGCCATCTGCTTCAAATGAAAAGTATGCTGTACACTTTAATTCCTCCAGAAAAATGTATACATACACAGATATACACAAGTCAGCAAGAAAAAATAATGGGAAAATGTGAAAGCTTGATTTAAATAGTCTTCAAACAAGGTTGAGATAGAGATCGCAACATCAATTTCATTCCTGAGTTCCAGGCAGAGATGTCAATACTAATACATCCTTCTCCTTTTCCTGAAATATATATTTAGCTCCATTTAACATAACCAATGAGGCTTTAATTTGAGAAACATCAGATCAGGGTTTCAAGGGTACGTTGATGGTGAGAGAGCGTGTAAATTATTGAATTCAAGTAATCGAATATACAGGAAAAGCAAAAAACACATGCAAGATCATGCATAATTGACTACATACCAGGAGCATGCACAATACATTGTTTGGAAATTTGTTTATTAGACCCATAATTGATTCTTTTTCTCCTATTTGGAGCTATTAATGTTCTCTAACCTTTCTGCAAGGCAACTGATGTTCTTTATTTCGGTTTTTCAAGTATGATGCTAAAAGGCCAATACAGCTGACATCTATATAATTATATGGAGATTGCGTGGCTATATTAGTTAATATTGTTATTTATTTTAGCAACATAAATCAAGAGTAAGTTCATAGAAATCAAAGCAATTACAGGGCTGTAAAATAGATGCAGGCATAGGTGACCTACCCCATTAGAATAAAGGTTCGTTATGGCTGCTTTTCAGGTAGAAAGCATTGATTGACAATGGGGAGACTATTTCCCAGGAAGAAAGTATCCTAGAAATACAGTTTCTTGCCAGCCATTTGACTATTTATATATATACACACACACATATATTTTTTTATATATATAGTGATGCTATACAGTTGGTTTCTGAATTCCAGTGACATTCCTTCCCTGCTTTGCTCTCTTTTCAACCAAACCAGCTGTGAACATAATTTCACAGATGTACATGTGTAATTTCCTTTGCACAATTTTGTAAATAAGAGTTATGTTTTTATTAATGTTAAATGAAAGGCCCCAGGACTGGGGAAAAAAAAAAAAAAAAAAAAACCACCAAAACAATTAATGGATTTTCTTGCAACTTGAACTGGCAAGTAACTCTTTGCACTATTTCCTTTGGTCTAATTGCTGGCATATAATGACATTCTTACTTAAACTTCATATCAAATCAAGGTTATTTGTAGTTCTAATTAAACCTGCAGCCTTTGACTACCAGCTGGGTGGAAGGAAGACTGTACTGCTGGATGAATTGTCTTTCAGACTTCTGTGTGCTGTTTGTCATTCGTTCTGTAAGTCCACAACAGGGAGAAGCGATCCAACATTAACCTTGAGTTTGAGACTGAAGAAAGATTCTGTATGCTACTACTCAGATAAGCATGAGGAGATGAAAGAAAAAGAAAACATATGCACCCTCCTTGCATCCCTGTTTCCATTATTTCCTCCTAGGTTTTGTAAAACCTATTACATATGAAAATCACAAAACATCATTCACTTGAGGAGCTATGAAAATCTGCTCCATTTCAACGTGGTGTCTTTCTATTTAAACAAACACATGAGGAGGACAGAGTTTTGTGAGAATAGAAAGAACCAGTCTTGAAATACTGCTAATATTTAATCAATAAAGTTTGTTCAGAGGGCTAAATGATCTGCTTTGTTCAGTTAACAAGTACACATCCCTGAGCTGAACTGAAGCATTCATGTACAGACACCCTGGTTGTGAGGGAGAATCGGCGCTGTCTGCGCAAAGTGGGCAGAAAACTGATACAGGGAAAACCAAGTCTGTAAAGATGAATTCTCATCCTAACCAGAGAAAGACATGTCAGCTCCCAGACAGGTGAAGTGAGGCCACTGCCAGCACAAGGGTGGAGATGGTAGGGCATTTAGGGTGGGATCACAGCAGTGTCACATTGGATAAGCTAAAATCTGTCCTGTGCTTGTGCACGTGACACTGGCTCTGTTCTTCACAGCTTCAGGACAGAGTGCAGCCAGAGTATTGTAGAAATGGGCACATGTGAAGCCTGGGAGAACCAACACTGAATCAGCTGATGGTCTTTGGGGACAATTTGGTGAACACTTCCAATTTGAGGCATCAGTGACTTATGCAGAAGTCAAACATTAAAAATATATATTTTTTTATATTTCTTAATTTTTTTAGCTGAATTAATGTGATACTAAGCAAAAGTAGTGAGGTGAAATTTTCTGATGGTATTTTATGGTGCATGTTAATTTTAAATCTGTACTCTCATATATTTTAATTTTTAATGACCCTTAGTTTAAATTAACTCTAGACTACTGAATTCTAAGCAACTTCTCTGCAGACTCTCCAGAAAGCAACAGGTACCTCAAACCTGGATCCATGTACACACTGACACAAGATTCATCAAAGCCTTACCTCTCTCTTAATTCCCTAGCCCAAAGTGCAGACACCAAGATAGGAAGCTTTTTCTCACATTGGTACCTGTCAAAAAACTACCCTAAAACAGAAACCTGGGAGACTGTGCTGCATTTTGATCTGATTTCAAAACAAGATGTTTTTCTGTCCTACAGGCAAATTACTTCAGAACATGGTGATGCAAATGTGCCATTGTTTCAGTCTGATAAATTCTGTGCTTTCAGCTACTTCTTCTGCTTTTACAATTAAAATACTTTAGCTTTAGTCTTTAGCTTCTGCTGCTTTTGTTAATTCTCCTTTGCTCACTACATTTATTTTTCAGATTTGGCCTGGTTTGGCCATCTACTCTTAGATTTTAATTTTTTTTTTTCCCCACCTACTTTCATTAGTTATCTGCTGGTTTCTTCAATGCACAAGCAAGCAGGTGTTCTCCCCATAGCTCCTGGTTACTTCTTATTTTTCTTCTTTTATCTTCCAATGGCATTTTTTAACCCAAGTCATTGCACTAGCTCACCCAACTCAGCTTAAACATCATAAATGAAAATATTTCAGGTATGATACTGCCCAATTATAAGGCCATCTTAAAGATGTTCCATCTCAAAGGAACTTCCACTGCTGGTTTCTTCTGAGTTGACAAAACAGGGAGTTGTTGATATGCTCCACAGCTTGAACACAGGCTTAATCTAATAGTGATATAAATTGCTAGACTGTTTGTTACACAGGTGCAGGAGAAAAATGCTATGCATAGTTTCAATTTGATGTATCATTTAATTGAATAATATTTTAAACTAGCTTGAAATGGAAAAATCTTCAAAGAGCAGAGTAGGGCCTTATATATAGATCTTTACTTTTACAGAAAATCTTTTATTACATGATATAGGGTGAATAAAGAAAAACTAATAAAAAATTATGTCTAAAAGAAATGCTATATATCTGATATGTCAGTATTCATCCCTCCTGTTACTGCTTTTTTCCCTACAGCATCAGTCTGAATAGCATTTGGTTTCCAGAAGTGTTTGCAGAAAGAAAACTTTTGCATCTTTTCAGTGTTTTCGAAAGAAATTATTTGTTCAACAACTTTGCAATGCTCTTTATCTCCCCTCCATTTGGAAAACACAGAATTTCACAGGAATTAAAATTCTATTCACAGCTCATTACTTTGCAGACTAACAGCTTTAATTGGTCAAATAATTATTTGCTATGAAAAAAGTTCAGCCAATTATCTTGAAGTATGCTGTTGGTGGAGAAGGAGAATTATTTGTGGAGAGGACGCAGCTGCAGAACACATTCCAAGATATCATAAAATAATGTGACTGTCTGGATAAGCTGAGGGACTTTTCCTTATTTATTTATTTTTATTTTGGTTAAAGGGAATCATAGAATCATCGAATTGTAGGGGTTGGAAGGGACCTCCAGAGATCATCGGGTCCAACCCCCTGCCAAAGCAGCTCCCTAGGACATTTCACTCAGACAGGCATCCAGACGGGTCTTGAATCTCTCCAGAGAAGGAGACTCCACACCCCCTGGGCAGCCTGTCCCAGGGCTCCCTCACCCTCACTGGGAAAAAGTTTTTCCGCATGTTGGTGTGGAACTTCCTGTGCTCCAACTTGCAGCCATTGCCCCTTGTCCTGTCTCCACAGACACTGAAAAGGGGCTGGCTGATTCCCCCTGCATCCCCTGCTTAAGATAGTTATAAACATTAATTAGGTCCCCCCTGAGTCTTCTCTTCTCAAGGCTGAACAGTCCCAATTTTCTCAGCCTTTCCTCATAGGGGAGATGCTCCAGGCCCTTAATCATCCTCGTAGCCCTTCTTTGGACTCTCTCCAGGAGATCCCTGTCCTTTTTATAACAGGGAGCCCAGCACTGGACACAACACTCTAGGTGGGGCCTGACCAGGGCAGAGTAGAGGGGGAGGATCACCTCCTTTGACCTGCTGGCCACACTCCTCCGGATGCAAACCACACTCCTCCGGATGCAGGAAAGAACCCTTCCACCAGCTCTCCCTTTAATCCAACCCCCTCAATAACTTTTAGATGAAGCAAAAAGCATCCCGTGTGGGAATCTGTCCCTTCTCATAAGAAATTCCATTAGGGCAGCTGCAGCTCTATGTGAAAGGCAGAGCATGGTGGAAAAGGTATGAGGAAAGGTCCATTTGATCAGCATGTCCTGCAGTGCTAACCAGCTTTAATTACACTGCAGCTCTGGTAACGGTACACAAGACAACAAAGACCCTCTCAGCAGTTGGCTACAACCAAAATTTGATTTCTTTAGAACAGGTTCTCTCTATACTGGAGAACATGACCTTATCACTGCAGCTTTGTTTACTTCTCCTATTGATTTAGATCCAGAAGATAGAACTTATTTCAGTGAAAAACTTCTGAACAATATAAAGGCAGTGTTCATCCTCCTTGGTGCAATCTTCTTAAAAACTCATAAAGCTTTTTCATTACAATCATGCCTTCAAAATATTATTTATTTCCTGAGACGTGCCCCACAGCGCTTCTGTCTCCCTTCATGAGACATGCAGAACAGGGAAGTGAAGTTTTGAAGAGACATACACAAGTTCTCAACTTTGAAAATATTAAGATCTTGTCAAAGAATAATAGGGGAGAAACCAATCAGAGCAGTATATAATAATTTAGAAAGACAATTTGCCAATCATTTGCTCTACTCTGAGCTTTGGTGGGGAAGTTCTCCCAAATGACAACAATTTGACTGGCAAATTGTAGAGCTGCAAAAGCTCATCTTTGGCATCTCCATTAAAAGGCTTTCAGCTATTCCTTAGCTTGCTGAATGTAGTTTTATTTTGTTTACTTGTTTGGATGTAATTGCATGCAATTTGTAATTGTGCCTTCCCCTATAATTACATGTGCCACTTTTTGTAGTGAGAAAATGATGCAGCAACCACCAAAGCATGGCAGCATAAAGACATACATGGCAAAAAAGTATTGTTTTTCACTACTACAGGTGTTTTTCATGTCTATAGATATCATGTAAAAGAATGAAGACCAGATGATTTCAGTTCTGCATGAAAATTCAGTTTTCAACTGAAATCCAGGCATGCATTAAAATTATTTTCATCTTATTGATCACAGTGCAATAAATGCTTTGCTAAATTAAATCCCTTTCATTGTTTTAAATCCTTTTGGGCTTTTTTTGGTGGTTTTGGTTTCTTTCAGCCAACTGTACAGACTCCCAACACTATAATTAACTGAAACAGCAATATTTTACAAACTTCACTATGGTGCCCAATGATCCATGAGCGTGACATAGTGCAACATTTCACACGCTGCATTTCATTAATTTCTAAAATTAGGTTTAAAATGCAGGATTCTTTCAGTCATAAATGGATGCTTTGTATAACCTCTTCAGATACACACTGGCATTGTATAAATGCATTGCTTATACAGAAAAGGGGACAAGGAATATAGCAGACTTGTACAGAAAGGGAAAGTGATGCCAATACAGTTCACTGAAATGAAAATCTAATCCAGAATGTAACAAGTCAAAGTGGAAACAATTCAGAATCCAAACCTGAACTGAGTATGAATATTTCAACTGTGTATATGACACAATGAGAAAGCAGAGAGGAAATTCTCATTGTCTTTCTCCCTGCTGATCGAGAGATGAAGAGGAGACAGCACCCTGTGCGAGTCAGCTCATGCTGGCTGTTACTCTGTCATTAAAAGACTTGGTTCTTAAGCTTTAACCACGCCTTCAGGCTTTTTCTCCTTAGTTTCTTTTTCCTTCCCACAAATCTGAGCCCTAACAGTGGAATAGAATTCACAAGCAAGAGTTAAGCCCTTCAGTCTCTCGATCATACAAAATGTAACATTCCCAAAGGACCTTCTGAACACGGAGCACACCGAGCAAAAAGGCACAAGAAAATATCAGCCATGTATTGAATGTGTTTTTAATTAGAAACTAAGACTGACACACAACTGGATCCCCTAGTCCATAGCCTGCAGGGTAGGCACAGGTACGGAGCCTTTAGAAAGAGAAGTGCTCAGGCTGCTAAGATGTTATAGCTGAGAAGGGTGGCAGGAACAACACGAATTCTGGCACCTCAAGCACTAAGTCAAGTGCCCCTGAAGTTTTCACCACCTCTCACTTTTGGACTAGATCTGCCAAGCTTAGACGAGAGTCTGTCCTTAAATTCTCTAGATAAGTTAGGTTTAGGATGCACAGAAAAAAGCAAGACTGACAGATGTTCCCATTGAAAGAAGTCCAGAACAATTCAAGAGTCTTCACTTTGAATGAGGGCGATGGGATCACACACAGAGGTAACCTACTGATGGAATGATGAACTTTGCTTTAGTTCCAAAAAAGGCAGTGTTTCTCCTAGTGCTTCAAATACATGCCACCCAAACCTTTGACCCACAGATGGGAATTTACTGCCAAAAAGCATGGAAAAAAGTGCATTGCACCAGTTTACCAAAATATTATTGCTGTACTGCTGGAATACTAGCAAAGTATTTGGCTTCACTTAGGTTCACAAAACCTTTGGATTCCTTTAGGTTAAGAAAAGCAGAGGAAAATGCAAAACATCTCAAGCAACTGACCACTATGAAAACATCTTAGTTCCCTAGATAAAGGGCTGCAACACCAGCAAAACTAACACTGCATAAACCCTACTAACTAGCCATGCTCTGTGTACTGCAGCCTGAACCGTCATCCCTGGCAAAAGATCATCTGCCTGTGGCGTCTCTGTGCACTGAGAAAACAGGAGTGACAAAGCTGGGGAAGAGTGTTACAGTTCTGCATGCAAATCGCTGGTCACGTTCACATGATGACAGTTAAATTAGAGTTTATCAGTCAAGTCACAGTCACTAGCTCTGTGCATGTGGGGATATGCATGTGTAGGTAAAATGCACTCCATTTCCCAAGTCCAATGCACATGGGGTTAAGCTATCATAGAATCATAGAATCATAGAATTGTAGGGGTTGGAAGGGACCTCCAGAGATCATCGGGTCCAACCCCCTGCCAAAGCAGCTCCCTAGGACATATCACTCAGATAGGCATCCAGACCCCAGAGAAGGAGATTGCACACCCCCTGGGCAGCCTGTCCCAGGGCTCTGTCACCCTCACTGTCAAAAAGTTTTTCCGCATGTTGGTGGGGAACTTCCTGTGCTCCAACTTGCAGCCATTGCCCCTTGTCCTATCTCCACAGACACTGAAAAGGGGCTGGCTGATTCCCCCTGCATCCCCTGCTTAAGATAATAATAAACATTAATTAGGTCCCCCCTGAGTCTTCTCTTCTCAAGGCTGAACAGTCCCAGCTCACTCAGCCTTTCCTCATAGGGGAGATGCTCCAGGCCCTTAATCATCTTTGTAGCCCTTCTTTGGACTCTCTCCAGGAGATCCCTGTCCTTTTTATACCAAGGCGCCCAGAACTGGACACAACACTCCAGGTGGGGCCTGACCAGGGCAGAGTAGAGGGGGAGGATCACCTCCTGTGACCTGCTGGCCACACTCCTCCGGATGCACCCCAGGATCCCATTGGCTCTCTTAGCCACCGAGGCACACTGCTGGCTCATGGCCAACCTGTCATCCACATCTTACTTTGAAGCACATGGAATATTCATCTGATCTTTGCTGATCACTCAACAAGCAGTAACTTCCTCAACTGTTGCAAATCTGTATTCTGACCAGTCCGCCCAACAGACAGCCTATTATCCTCATTTTACAGAGAAAATAACTGAGACTTTATAGTAAAATAGCAAAACAGAGACAGATAAACTTGTTTCTTCATTTCTAATCTGCCCTTGCTTTTCCTCAAGAAATTCCTTCCAGATATAGCCAGTTTTCAGCACTCTTCCATACTTTGCCTTTTGCAATCTTTTAAAATTGCAATAGTTGCAATTGATGTGTACGTAGATCTTTTGTACAAAATAAAAATATTAAGAATAACTTTATTCTGATACAGCATGCTAGGTACTGGAGAAGCTTCACTGATGTGACTGTTTTCTGATTTTCCAATTTTATTCACACATTTTAGTCCTCCTAACCACAATTCTTTTTCGGGGCAGATTTTTGTAATGCTATGCTCAACCTCTTCCTAAATCCATCAGGAGCTGGAAACACACAGAACAGGTAAATATAAAAATACAAATGAATTTGTAGCTGATGGAAGTCCAGCAGTCTCTTTATGCTTTCCATTGGCCAGTTGTTTCTGGCAGCCAGCAGGGTGGAGAGGAAGGAAGAATGAAAAAGGAAAGTCACATTCAAATATGCCTTCAAAAATTTCCCTCAAAGCACAATCTCAATCTATTTCTCCATCAGCATTCTGACTGACCTCCTAGGAACAAATCTATTTCTTACTGCTCCATCATCAAATGGGAATGAAAAGCAGAATGAAAACAATAGAAGCAAAGGACAATGAACATTTCTCAGGCAGGCAGGAGAGGAGAACGGATGTTTTCTGATAATCTGTTCTGCTCCATCCCCCTTCCCACCCTGTCCTTTTACAGTGCAACAACACCTGTTTGTGAACTGGGCACAGCTACAATTGCAGTATTTACACTCTGTAATTCAGGTAGTAATTTACTGATGAGCTGGTTTAAGCACTAAGTTGTGGGAGACAGGATGCCGAGACAGGCTTCTGTAATGCAGCAGGTGGCAAATGCCAGCCATGGCTTTTGGCCATGCTTGCCCCTAGTTTGATGCACTTCTCACTGGACATGGCTCAAAGCCCCTCATGGTAGTTACCACTTGTGAGGCTCTTGGTGCTGACTGGGGATTGCTTCTTCAGGAACAGCCATGGTGTGATTAGTAACTATACCTCTGCACACAGCTACTACTGGGTAACACCAGGTATTAAAGTGAGAGCTATCTGCTTCATTATATTCAAAATTTAGTTTGCCACTAATGAAAAGCAAAAAGCAGAAGCTAAGGGTTACAAACAGTGACTCTTACCCCAGCAGCAGCTGCTTCCCATGAGAACCCACCAGACATTTGCACAGGGCCTCAGTGTAACAACAGCCAGCCAGGGGCCTCGCTGCCAGAGAGGCCTGGAGCAGCCTCACCGCCTGCGCAAGAGGCTGCACAGCAAAAGGCCATCTGGAGAACTGCACAGGCAAGGCCTGTAGTTCCACAACAGTGAGGGACCCTATGGCACCACATAAACCCCTTTAACAGTGTGCATTGTTATTGCTGTCTGTATTACTGTCAGAATACTGGTAATTCCATAGAGGCCTTTTCACCAGGGTACCTGTACAACAGAAACACTCCCCTCCTCCTTAGCTTGTGTTATCACAGTTTAAATATTTCTAAGTCACACTTGACCACCCTCTTCATTCTGTACTTTCTCCTCAAACTGAGTAACTAGTCACCTACATTCTAAAACATGACATTACAACACAAAACCAATCATATATGAAAGTACAGTTCCAAGGTATCCAGTTTTTATCTCATTTACTAGCAGATAATCTGGTAAACCTATTACCAAAAGAAACCTATAAGCCTTTGATGAATTCACTTGTTACCACACGGTATCCTGACTTTGAGATCAGTATTGAGAAGCTCTAGTTACATTCACAATAGGGTCAGTTAAGCACACATAAATCTCAGCTTTCTAACTCAACCAACATCAACTGTGGTGTCTCTATGAAACCATTCTTGGGTAAACTGTGGTTTTTGCAGCTATCACATTCAGTGATCAAAGCAAGACTGGTGTGTCACTTCTACACAAACACACACCTCCTGGGATGAGATACCTCAGCTCTAAGATGCAGCAGATTTCCATAATCTATTAAAGATGCTTATGAAAAAGTAAGCTTGAAGCAGCAAGAGCTTGTGGTTTATCCAGGAGAGTTTCCTCCAACAACAGTTGTAAGCCTAACAGTGGAAAACAGGGTTTCAAGCACTGGATGTATCCTTCATCTAAACTCAGCAATTCTTTAGAAGGCTTATTATGTCAAAATAAAAGTTTTAGTATCATTTATATCCTTCTGAGAAATATATTACCTTATATATCAAGAAAACTAATTAGAACCAAGAACATTGTTTTTCTGTTCTTTCCAAATTGTACACAACCTTTTTATTGGCACAGTGAATTGTCCCTGGTTGAAAGTGATGATTCCTTCAGAGCTGAACACTTAAATCTTTATTTAACAGTGGAGCAAGCCCTGAAGAAACAATATTCCCATGTGTAAAAGTAGTGTATTTTTCAAAATACAGCCTCTCTGCAGAAACAGATTTCAATTACAGTTCTTAACATTTAAAATACAGTGACCTCATTGACTAATTTTCCCATCTAGTTTCCACCTATGGAATATACAACAATTTCAATATAAATGCAGCTGGCCATAACCAACAAAAACAATATTTACTTGAGAAATCAAATGCTACATTGTAAATCACTGCATAAATAGACTTTCTACACTTACAAATGTCACTAGGTCCAACCATGCCATAGCAATGACAAGTTACCATGGAAACTAATGTATAAATTATGTTTTAGAATAATTAAAGTGTTCATTTACTTCAGCACTACAGTGCTTATTAGAGCTATGTAGAAAATAAACCATCTTGCACAAAAACATCTACCATCTCAGAATTGACTCCTGAACCCCACGGAACTTAGAAGGAATGCATCTCTCTGTCAATGAAATCCTTGATAGTTTATCTAACAACACTTGTCCTCTCTGAAAGGAAGTGTAATCTGTGCATTGTATCTCCACCAGGCACCAAACTAAACATAGGAATCAGAAGCTGTGTTCTCAGACATATTTCTCAGAGAGACAAGGAGACAAGGAAGACTAGAAGAAAAGACCATCATTTTGGATGCTCTAAATATTTGCAATGGAAAACATTTCTGAAGTGGATGTAAATCCAGATACATCTTCCTGACCTTCTGTACCTTTGCAGAATGCAGCAATGTAACTCATCGTTTTCCTTCACATGTTAACACAGTGATAAGCAAATGAAGGGGAAAAAAAAAATCCCAGCATCTTAGTCCCAAAAGATCAAATCCTTTGTTCTGCAGAGCATGTCAGTGTATCTGCAGAGGGATCTGTGAAAGGGATGGAGTTAATTGCTTTGTGAGTCCAAAGCACTGTTAATAGAAATTTCTTCTGAATAAATAATGTGGAAATAGGAGTATTAAATAGTTCATGATTTTCTAATTTACCTTAATTTGCACTCATTTGGAATTGCCAGAGCAGAATGTGTTCTGCTTCTTAGCTAACTGAGGAAAGCCTTCCCTCACCTCAGGGGTATGTGGGAGGTGAGGGGCCAGAACATGTGAGCTCCTGAACTCCAGCAGGAAAGCCACGTTGATGTGACTGTGTGCATGGGCATGCTGCATCCCTCAGCTTTCTGTTGGCAGGGACTCAAGAGATCAGGCATTCACAAAGATGTGAACAAGGGGTTCCCACAGCTCAAAAGTGTCAACCTCAGCCTGATGGATCCCCAGATCCACATGGGCTTTGACGTCTCCCCTCACACCTTGTCTTGGGGAAAGTGGTACAAGGCAAGATTATGTGGTACTGACTCCCAAAACCACTTGACACAGGATTTGATTCCCCATTATCTTGGATATTGTCATAGCTCATCTTGCAAATGACAAACGTCTTCCATGCCTGCCCCTTCTCCTCACCACTTTGTCTAACACACACACACACAAAAAGTTTACATTCAAATTGGAAGGTTCTACATATAATAAAAGTAGTAATTAAAAATATTGCATAAAAAAGGGAAAAGGGGAAGAGGCAAAGAGACAGAAAATTACAAAGGAAAGAAAAAGAAAAGGGAAAAAAGAAAAAAATAAGGATTTTTTTAAAAATAAAGTAAAATAAAACAAAATAAAACAAAATAAAATGGACCCCCAAGTTTACCTCTTAATTAACCTTTAAAGGCTCCACAGGCAGCTGGGAAACTCAAGCCTAACACCCCTGGTCCTGATCTGGGACAGCAAAGTTGCAGAAGTTCTCAGTCCTTCCACAGACCTTTCCTATGTGAGTGGTGCTTTCACCTGTTGTTGCCACCTGGACATGCTCTGTTGTTTTTTTCTCTTTGTTTCCATCACAGAAGCCTCCACACAGTGCCACTGCAGCAACATTATGACAAAAAAACCCTGCCTCCCCCAATTTTTTACTCACATTTACTCACTCCTCCAGCACATTTAGCTAAGTGAAGTTGGCAGAATATCAGTTGGAATACAGAGTTAGCATTTTTTTCTGGTTTTAATGTGGTTTGCTTCATTTTGTTTTGAATAAAGAATGTGTGTCCAGTGAGGGCCTGAAGCTCAGGACTGCTTGGTTCTCCTCCCATCTCTCACAATGTGAACTCAGGACAAAACACTGGGTTTGCTAACTTTTGCTTTTTTGTTAAAATTACTTACATGATTATAATAGGAGTCTTCTATGGCGTAATTAATTATGTGCACAGAACATTTGACCTCCCACACATAACGGTGCTATATAAGCATTATTTAACCTTGAGTTCATTATTACTATTAAGTCTTACCATTCATACTAAGTCATCATCTAAACATTAATCATTCAGAAGGTCAGAAACATTATTAATAACAAATCTCATTTTGGCTTTATTACACTACTTACACAGCAAAAAATGAGGAGGAGACAGAGAAAAATCTTTTCTCATTCCCTTTTCTTGCCATTCCAGAGAGCTCTGTGTTGGGAGAGATGCTTTTTCAGAACATATTTCAGTTACAGAGAATCACCATTTGACACTAATCTGTTACTTCTCAGTGATGGGAACTTATTTGAGAACAACAATGTATCAAAAGATCTTCTTTTAACTTAAACTGAGTAAATTTCTAGCAGTATTAAAAGAAAATATCAAATTTTGCTATTCAAAATTGTGCTAATCCACTAGTGAAAATGAACTTTGAAAATTAGCTGCTAGACAATGATGGAAAATGTTGTTTAAAGGAAAGCCTAGCAGGACTTTCTTCTTCCCAGTGTCTCCTAGTGTTGCATTTCAAAGAATCACAGAACGTTAAGAGTTTGAAGGGAACTCGAAAGATCATCTAGTTCAACCCCCCTGTCAGAGCAGGGTCACCCAGACTAAATCACACAGCAATACGTCCTGGTGGGTTTCAATGTGTCCAGAGAAGGAGACTCCACACCCACCAGGGCAGCCTGTCCCAGGGCTCTGTCACCCTCACAGGGAAATGTTTCTCCTTACATTCACATGGAACTTCCTCTGCTCCAGCTTGCACCTGCTGGCCCTTGTCCTATCACTGGCATCCCTGAGAAGAGCCTGGCTCCATCCTCCTGACTCTCACCCTTTACCTATTTATAGACATTAATAAGGTCACCCCTCAATCTCCTCCAAGCTAAAGAGGCCCAGCTCCCTCAGCCTGTCCTCATAAGGAAGTACCCCTCGTAAGAGAGTGTTTCACTTGCTTAATCAACTTGGTGGCCCTGCACTGGACTCTTTCAAGGAGTTCTATGCCCTTCTTGAGCTGAGAGGCCCAGAACTGGACACAGTATTTTTGAATTTTCTGAGTTTTCTCCCCCCAGTTTACTCTGAAGACTTCATTAAGAGATGGATTGAGATTTTCTACATTAGTTAAAATTGTTTCACTACATTGCCCAATTTAATCACAAAGGCTAAATATGTATAGAACAATTCTTCAGAAACAAGTTAGTTTCATAATGTGACCTTAGTAAAACTACAGATTAAAAAAAATTCCTAAGGGAATGTTTCCTACTGCCCTTCATATAAATAAACAATCACAACCATCAAAAAAAACCCCATGTTTGTAGACGAGTCTTACAGTACCAGCTCAAGCACAGACAACTGGTTTAGTTTTCATCTTAAAATGAAATTATCATCTTGGTCACTATGGCTTCAAAGACAAAAACCCAACAAAAAACTGTTCAGGCATTGCTATGCTAAATACTGCCGTTCACCTGACCTTAAATATACCCCTATGCCTGTATTACAAAATCTCTCCTGGCCTCATTTTCAGCATTTTGTGTCTCCAACAACAGAACTGAGTCTAACCCAGATCAGAAGTTCTGAGGGTCTTCAAGAGAAGAGGTATCTTCATGCCCCACTCAGCAGAGTGCAGTGCAGTAAAACACTGAGCCATTTGAGAGCCGCGTAGATCTGCTGCTGCTACGGGACATGGCTTTGTGGTGGCCTTGGCAGTTCTGGGTTAAAGGGTTGGACATGATGATATTAAAGGTCTTTTCCAACCTAAACAATTCTACATTAGTTTGGTTGACCTTGGCTCTCTCCTGCAGAAATGCATTGTGCCTATGTAAACATATATAGATACGCCTCCATCCCTCTTAAGAAATTCTATACCTCTAAGCACTACAAGAAAACACTTTGAACACCATTTGTTTTCCTTCCTAGGAGTAATGAACCACCTATATATGACTGGTCATACTCACATCCCTTGAAGTATTACTGGTAGGGGCAGTACTACAGCAATTAGTATGTTTCTAGTATCTCCCAAAACAGAAGTTGGTATAGATACAAAATGAGACATCTCATCTTAAAAACAGGTGGATATTGTATCAGAAACAGTGCAGGCATACAAGAGAATTTATAGGATGTGTTGAGAAACAGAACGGTGTTTAAGTACATTTCTACACTATACCAGCCAATTGAAAATGCAAGAATCTTCTGGAAAATAATATAAGCTGTGTCCATATCATAACCTTTATTGCTAGTGTCTCTTACCTATGTATTTTAAAGTAGCTATATTGTCATGAGACAAGACAGAGAGCCATCCTGTGAATTAGAGATTCCTTAAAAGATAAAAAGGATATGGTTGAATTTCTGTTTTTTCCATAATAGAGATGTGAGTTATTTCAAGGATCAGTGCCTAGATTGGTGATATTCAACTTATAAGTAAATCATGTGGCAAGTTGGAACGTTTGTACATAAGTTTGATTGAAAAGGCACAGGCAATATAAGTATCTGGTGATAAAATTACAGGTACAGAAATAACCCTACCTAGCACAATATCAGGCCCCAGATAATACATTGCCACACATAACATGACATCTGGTGTCACATCAGACAGTTCTCTAAAATGTCAGCTTAGTGATCAGTAATACTCAAAAAAGCAAAGAGAAAACATAAAGAATATTTCAAAACCACCACTGTCTATATTCATGACGTACCACGTCTGGAATTGGCCAGGCAATCCTAAATATCTTACCTCAAGGAGGACTTAAAACAGAGCTATGGAAAAGTAAATTATGGAAAAGTAAAAAACAAAACAAAAGAAAAAAATTAAGATACACTGCACAGAAATTTCTAAATAAATACATAAACCCAACCTGTAATTATAGGGTTGGGTTTTTTTTCCTGATAAAGAAACAGGAAAAGACCAATACATGTAAAATAATGAATCATATGTTGATGTTAAATATATTGCATCATGTGCTTTATACACACACATAACACAAAGAAGGATAAATCTAAAAAGAAAGAATCTTTTAAACCCAGCCTTTAAATCCAGTTTTGCAAGACACTGTTGTAGGGTTTGATAGAAGTCAGTGGGTTCAAAAGCAGGTCAGGAACAGAGTCTCTCATTGCCTATCAGTTATGATGGCACAGATGAGAATTCCAGCTAAGAAGTGCCCTTCTCTTCTCCTGAAGTCATCAAGTAAAACCCATGAGGTATCCCAAGGTTGGGTAAAGTCTCCATTTGTCCTGTTTCTTTACTATTTCTCTAGTATCCACTTTCTAAAAGACTAAATTGAATTGTTTGGATGTTTGGTCATGGGATCAGCTTGTTTTCCTGCTTCTAGACTATGCTTCTGAATTCTTAAGCCTACATATTATTAGCGTATACCTAACCTAACTGAGCTTTGATTTAGCTACTATTTTACTTCATTTATTATTGCATAAGAGTGATCTTACATAACTGAAAGATGTTGAAAGAGTTTCTTACAAACCTATTTCCCAATTCAAATATTTTCTCCCCTTCCCCCTTTTTTTTTTTTCTAATTTTTCATTCTCATAGCTTTCAAAAAAAAAAATTACTTAAACTCCATGTGACAGAAGCCATGTGCTCCTTACCCTACTCTCAAAAATTTCTATCTATGCAAAGGTGGGGTTTGAAAGCATCCCACGTGAGGTCAGCAGTGAGAAAACATTTAAGCCAGTGTGAACTTACTCATGCAGAACTATTAGCTAACGGAGAGCTGGAAATCTGCAGAAAATTTGCTGTACTGCAAGGACTGAAAGACAACTTAATGGCAAAGGTCAAGGACTGAAATCAACAGAGAGAGATTCTGCCTGAGACACTGGACTGCATTATCCAGTATTTTGCTCTGAAATGACTCACCCAGCAAACTACAGTCCTGCCATTCAAGACAGACATCAGTCAATACACCAGGATTGCAGTCCCATGGCAGCTACAAATATCTGCTCCTGAGCTTCTGCTACAACCTGGGCTTGGCTGTCCTCCTCCTGCATGCCAACACCAGCACCCCCACAACCCAAGCCTGCCCGGAGAGCCTGAGTGTGCAAACACTAACCCGAGTGATGGAAAACCTGGAGAGCCTGCAGACAGAGCAGCTCCCAGCATGGCTCATTGAGCAGATGAACAGATTTTAAGTGACAGCAAAGAAGGAAACAACAGAAACACTGCTGCTAGAGGAACCATATGCAAATAGTCTGCTTCATTCCATCTCTTATCATCATTATTATTATTCAGTGCAGAGCAAGAGCCTATACTTTTATGCTATTTCCATAAAAAGAGTCTCTACTAAAGTAGAGTAAAGTGTCATTTTTCTCATCTTTTTCAATTATTACCTTTGCTCTAGAAAGATATTTTTCTAGATATTTAAAATTTTTTAGTCACACACAGAAACAAATACTCCCAGTAGTTCAAGGAGATCCTAATAGATGAGCATTAGCAACATATTCAACCACATAGAGCTAACTGAATTGGTCAGTGAGAATCATCCCAGCTATTTGTGTGGTGGCATTAAGAGGGCATAGGACAACCAAAAGAACATGTTTATTAAGGCATCATGTCAGGTTTTGTAGCATCAGTATCATTAGCAGAGAGCAGCTTCTTAAGGAACATGCCAGCTGTCAGGCAGCTAAATGCAATGCAACAGCTAAATAGATGTAAGACTGTTGGTCCTCATGCATGTCATCTTTGATACCTTTTTGTGAGATGAGATTCAGACTCAGGCAGCAAGTTGAGCTCGAGCTAGAGAGCTCCATCCTGAACTGAAAGAGATGATGTGCGGTTTTTTCCATCCAAAATCATGACAAGCCATGGGATACCACAGTTAGCAGCAAGATCCTAAATGCATTCACTTAATAGTTATTGTTAAACAGAAAGGCACAACCATGGGATGACAATTAAAGCCTTGCAAGGCTGTGGCCATACTCTACCCCAGCAGTTTTAGTATTTCATCTACATTGAGACAAATAAAATGTATCCTGAAAATGTGTCCTGAACCGACTACTGGCAGGTTGAAAGGTCTTGTTTCAAACTTTACCTCCTAGGTTTCAAGAACTGTAATGTGCATAATAAGGTGGTATCTGGCAGGAGTTTACAGCACTCCACCTCTCCTAGCAACTGACTCAGGGCACTCAAACACAGTGTTTTAGGTGGTTTTCAGCACAGTTCTTACCAACACAGTGTTTTGGGAAGTCCTTCTTCTCCTTCCCCTCTTCACCCCAAATATCAAACTGTCAGATCCCTGCAGAGTGTTTTGGCTTGACAACACCGATGAGCTCTAGATACAATGCCTGCTGTTCTCCTGCACCCTGTCGTACCAGAGACCAGATGTTTCTCTGCTTCTCTTCTGACACGTTTGTACACTGTGCAGCACTGAGGCAGCAAACCTAGCTGCTCCCCTGTTTTGCACCAATTAGTCTGTCAGTCACAAGTGCAATGTATTTAATCAAATTCAAACAAGAATGCTTCAAAAGGGGATGCAGTTCTTTCAACAATAATCATCTCTTGAAGCATCACATTTCACTAAAAGAGATTTGGATCTTTTCTGCCAGTGCACTAGGCTTCCAGATTTCCTCTCGCATCTGCTCAGAGCTGGAAATCCTGTATCTCCTGAATTTTATTCCACTTCTCCAAAGGGAATTTATGCAATAATTTAATTAAGGCTTCCTTTTGTTCAGCTAGCCAGCCTGGGGCAGAGGATTACAGGGATCCCAGGCCCAGGCAGGACAAGGAAGTGTTCATGTTTAAGCTGCACTTATAATTAATGACACCACAGTGATGGGGAAAGGAAAAAAATTAATATAGGGACCACATGAATTCACAAGGTACTCTCTGTATGCTTTTCAATCTTTTTTAGTAAGAATGGCGGAAAATTGAAAAATACTTCTGCTTTCAACAAGGTATTTGCTCAATACCAGTAAGAGACAAAGTTAATTGAGCCTGAGGCTTAGCTACGAGGAGGTCCTTGGTGTTTCAGATGTTCGACAGAGTCTCCTATTAAGACAGAACATCTGGCCACTCAGAAAGCTGCCACAAATATAAAATTTATAGCATTCCTCATATTCCTGATCATAGCAGAAGGAAAAACTTGTCTTAGATTATCTTCAGCAATTTCCTCCTCACCACAAAACCAGATCATGCACCAAAAGCACACCGGTCTGTAAAAACAATATATATTATCACTATGTTAAGCATATGGGCACTTAAAGACATTTAACCCTATTTGCTTCAGGCTTACCTGAAATTGTAGTCTGGGGCTTACTAATGTTCTTGTTTTATTACCCTGTCTATTCTCAAGAATGTCAGAACCTATCTAGCCTGATAGAGTAATGCACACCAAACAATAATATAATTAAATATATATATATCTCAAAAGCATGACTATCTTGAGGATGTGCACAACACACAGGGCACATACCTGAACACAGATTTACAACACCCATTTAAGTATATAAAGAGTGAGTGAACTCTATTCATTTTTATGAGCTCCCACAAGTAGCAGGAGAGAAGGAAGGCTGAAAAACTAGTCAGACTTAGACCTCTTTTAATTCTACACCAAAACTTAACACAAGGTAATATTTTTTTAAAAAGAAAAAATATTTGAGAACCATTCTCCATTTCACCTCTTCTACTTGTAGAACTCTGAATCTAGTTTTACCAGGGCACTTACCATAAACTGAAGTAGAAAAAAATAAAAAAATAAAAAAAAAACCCCACAAAAAACCAAAACACCCACATTTTTTAATTGAAGTATTTTATCTCTTTTTTGAATTCGGAAATGAATATACATAGACGGCTTCCTCAAGGAAGAACAACTGTAATGGCTTCTTTTCATTTGCATTATGGAATGCTGACAAAATTTCAGCCTTCTCTGTCCTATTTCATTATCATTCCTCAGTTTTTTAACAACATATGCTTTGTCAGCAATCCTCATTTATAGCATATTGCTCTATTCTCTACAACTGTTCTATCTTCCTAAAAATAAAATTGGGAACTTGTCTTACATAACTCTGGCATGGGGCTTGTTCTGTCTAGCTTCTATTCTTTCTCACCTTCCAAAAAGCCACTTACTGTCATTTCTGTCTTGAAGCTTCTTGAAATAACATAAACCAGTAGGCTATATATTGCTTTTTCCTGAAAAATGCTGATTCCTTAGCTTGAGAGAGGTTTTCCTTCCTCTTACAGGCAGCACTCACACCACCATCATTTACCCTCTCTCCAATTTGTGCATGGAGTTTTCTAATCTGTGTTTAGCTACTAGTAATTTCCATTTCTTTACTATTAAGACAGAAATCTTCTAAGAGGGAGTTGCATATTTACCCCTACTACAGTGCAGCAAAAATCCAGCTGCCATAAATTTTGGGTTGTTTTGATGGACAGTGGTTCAGCTGGCCTCACAAACACACCAATCACCACCAGGATGACAACCCTGCAGTGTAAAACGGGAAGGATCCCTGCAGTGAGACTGTTTGGTCAGCTCGGTAACTAATGCTAAAAAAGGGGTTTGAATTTTCCACTATGCAGAAATTCAGCCAGAACCACACACCTATGGTGTCAGCCTGTATCTGCTTGAAAGGAAAGTATCTTTTGCCCTTCAATTTTCTATCAAATTACTATTCCCCATCCAAAACAAATCAGGTGTTAATTTTCGCTTCAACTATTTGGACAAATCAAGATCTTTCAGTTCCTCCCAGTTTTCCATTACAGAAGAAACATACAGACTTGTCAGCTTTCATGGCAGGAAGTCTTCTATGGATACTGTTTAAATTGTGAACACATGCTTTGAAGAGTGGAGAGAGTTGGTAACTTTCTGACAGCCTTATAAACAAACAAAATTTAGAGGTTACATTTTTCCATTCCTACCTAACACTAAGAATTCCTATTTAATCCATTTCCATCAAAATAACAGTGCATTGTGTCTCTCCAAAATGGAGTTAGTTTTCCCTCTTGGTGCTGTGCTTTGTGCTGGCAGACAGCAAGGAGTTGGTAACACAGGGTGGTTTGGGTCCAGCACCAAGGCTGTCTCTCCAACATTTCCCCTCACCAGCTGGCTGGGCAAGACCTTGGGAGGGGACACAGCCAGGACAGCCAACCCACAGTGCCCAAAGGGATTTCACCCACCATATGATACCTGCTCAGCAGTAAGAGCTGAGAGAAAGGAGCAGGAAGGGGGAAGGTGCATTTGTCATCTATGACGTCTGTCTTCCGGAGTGGCCACTACCCATACTGAAGCCCTGCTTCCCGGGAAGCGGCCGGACATCGCCTACTGATGGGAAGTAGAGAATAAATCTTTTGTTTTCCTTTGCTTCCTCACCCAGCCTTTGGTTTTGCTTTCTTCAACTGCCTTTCTCCTGACCCACAAGTTTTTTCCATCTTATTTTCTCCTGCTGCAGAGGGGAGTGATGGAACAGCTTGGTGAGCACCTGGTGTCCAGCCAAGATCAACTCACCACAAACCACCTGCAAGAGTAATGACTTCCAAGGTAGGATCTTCCTTTCTGAGCACGGACTTTTTGCATGTCCATGCTCAGAAGAAATTCTGACCACTCTAATCAGCCCATACCATCTTATACCAAATCCCCCACCCCTGTGTAATCCAAAAATTTCATAAATCATTTTGCATTTATTACATGTTGACAAAAAGTGTTGAAAAAAGCAGAAAAAAGAACCTAAAAACATATCTTAGTGGTGCCATAACTGATTTTTTAAAAATCTGCTTTCAAATATACCAGTTGCTTATTTTAATCTCCTGCAGCATGTTGGTTTGCTGTTCTTAAGGTACCACATGCTACAGATAGTTTTTCAAGGCACATGACTAATGGCAACATCTTTGATTTATCAATCAAGCTTGTAATCTCATCAAAACCAATACTAAGGTAGCTTGACAGAATCTATTTTCCCTCAGTCAATGCTGTTAGGCATTAATTATCTTCCTTAATTTTTTATTAAGCAAACCTCATATTAATTGCTGCATTATTTTTCTGCAGATCAATACCAGACTAACAGGCCAGCAAGCACCAGGACTGTTCCATTACTCTTTTTAAACAGTGGCACAGCGTTATCCATCTACCTCACATCTGTACCTACCCCAGATGAGATGCTTTAGTTATTACAAAGAACATTTCTATACAAATAATGAAAAATACCATTACTGAAGTAGCTTTAATTTGAGGGGCTGGTATTATATTGTAGAATACATTTTCAAGAAGCCTGGCCACCTAAATCCATAAATATTAAGAGCTTAAATCAAACTTCGCAGCATTTATGGGTACCTGGAGCTCCTCTTCCAGAGCTGGCGCAAAAATGAAGTGTGAAAATGGTTCATGGTCAAGACCCATCAGGGTAAGACTGTGTTCAGCTCTTTCACTTGTCAGGCTCATCACGTAGGTGAGCTCTGTTATTTCTAGAAAAAGAGAAAAGGGGAAAAAAGAAAAGTTCTACACCCTGCCTACTACTGCCTACCCTGCTGACACAACATTCCCCAGGGGAGATCCTGGTCCATATCCTCCTCCAGCTGAAGAGATTTTAATCCCTATTTCACTTCTCCTTGGAGGGTTCCCAACTGTTATGCTGTCGAGTATTATGCAACTCCATCTGTTTCTGCAAGCACATTTTATATGTATTACAGACGTACTCACTGAGCTACAAAGAGGGAAACAGTAAATCTGACTCTACACAGTGTGTGGAGGGAAGAGCTAGATCCAGGGCTCTGTGTCTACCACTGTTCAGTATTTCAGTGGTGTGCCCTAGTCAGTGAGCTACTGGTTGTGTAGAGTCTTTTAATGAGCAACATAGCCAATTAATTTAAGAACACAGAATACAGCGTCGTATATTGCCAAAAAATATTACACAGCAGATAGCAACAGAAAGCTATTGATTCAAAACATTCAGAAGGAAATGTTTACTAATCTGTTTGTATAGCTATATTCTCATATATAGAGAGAGATTTCCATATTCATGTATACACACACAAACACACATATTTATGTATTCACAAATAAAGACTGCAGTGAAATAAAAATTGACATCCCTACAGAACACAAAGTGCATGTGAAGTTCTGAAACAAATGAAATGTCATCTCCTTTTCCTTCTACTTCTGGACTTCATACTATGCTGTGCCATGTAGAGTAAGCACCCAAGCATCTTAATATACACAACATAGTTGACACATCTAGATAAATGAATCAAAAGTATGAAGGAAAGGTGAACCTTTGAAGATGTCAAGATGGAACATTCTGACACTATCAAAACAAAATGAGAAGCTTATGTAAACCTATTGTAACTGCAGACAGGAGTGATTCACCTGGGAGCTCATAAAAGTTTTAGACTTCAAGAAAAGTTCATATTCTGGTCAAAAACACTGCATAAAAATTGGTTTATCTGCTTTACCATTCATCTCAATATAAATTCTTCTCCAATACTTCTTTCTGAGAGGTAAATCATCTACAAACAATACAGTATTTCAAATCAGTGCAAATTACTTCTTTTCCCCAAAATGTTGTTATTTTCAGTGACACAACTGCCATCACTTACTAGCTAATATTTCAAGATTTAGAATATTGCTTGCTTATGATATTCAACTACATGGTGCCCAGCAGATTTCCTTTCTCTTTACAAAGCTTTTGAAGCAGCAGTGCTAGTAAACCAGAGTAAACAAAACCCACAGGAGCAGTTTCTGTTAACTGCTTTCTTAACTTCAGCACTAAAAGTAACCATATTCTTAGTTACTGCTAATCTGTGCCTAAACTTTTTATTATTTTCTTTATTGATAGTTTACTGAAAGCAGTAGAAAAAGTATATAATAACCCTCCACCATATCAAATGCCACCCTGCTGATACCAGGAACATAGCATCTTCAAAACATTCTTGTCTTCCACCTCTGTCTCAGAAAATCTCAAAGAAACATAGGTGAGTTGGAGGCCTCCCTGAGAGGTCAACAGAACTCTGTTTATTTTCTAAGACATGTTCTACAGTCTGTAAACAGGGACATTTCCTACATGTCTCCAGCCCTTTAATTCACCCTACATAACAATAAAGATCACAGAATCGTAGGGGTTGGAAGGGACCTCAAGATGTTACCATTTAAGTGAATATGCAGCACAGAAGCAACTTCAACATGCATGAATTCTCTTCTACATCAGTGTGCCCTATGCAGTGTTGAAATGCTAAATGTTTACCCATTTCACTCACCACTATAACAAATATACATAAATAATTCATAACATAAGATCACAGTATCAAGATTCTCCACAAAAATCTCTGGTTAACTAGGGTTTTTTTCTATTAATTCTTAATGCACAATGAAATGGCTGGTTTGTCAGAGTGCTTTGCTGGAATACAGCAATGATCTAAATAAAGTAGAAGCAATGTCCTGTAGCAGAAATAGGATGATTTTCCCAAGTCATCATGAAGATGGCAGGCTATTTTTGAATGATTCAATACCATAGACAAATACTTCCTAAGTTTTCAAGACACTCCATCTTACCAAAATACCAGCGTAAGCCACTTCCTCACAGAATTTAACAAAGGAATACACACACATATTTTAAGTGAATTCAGGCAGTGGGGGTGTGACAATGACACACACAGACACCACACAAAAAGCCCCAGCAACAGACCAATGAAGAAAACAGTCTTCTAATTAACTGATTTTTATCCAAAGAAATCCAGGCAAGGAAAGAGGGAGAAAAAAGAGGAAACCTACTTACTCCAGACAGCCTTGGGAACCTCTTAGTGAATCCATATAAAAGCAAAAAAGGTAGAAAACATTTCTCTCAAATACTTATGTAGCTTAAATTAGTCAGGCCTGCTTATCCTAATCCTAAATATAACCTATATACAAAGTCTGTTAGCCTTTAAAAAAAGGTTCTCTACTATTACAACAGTAGCCTGGAAGCTTACTGCTAATTACGACTGGTTACAACTTTAACAAGCTAAGGAAATCAATATACCTTAAGAAGAAAGCTCACACAGATGAAATATGCTGCTAAACTCTCACATCGGTTACGTTTGGTGCAGCTGTTTTGTACGCTGCTCCCATCAGGTGAAGAGTTTCTGCTGCCAGCCTTGGTGTGTCCACAACATCTATATTTAAACATTTTCATCAGGTTGTGTCTAGTCAGGAAACTGCCATATTCCACTACGGTCTGAAGCAAACAGTTAATCGCAGACTCATTATTGACTGATTTTAACCCGCATAACGAGTGTGTTTAACAGATTTTTTTTAAGAGCACAAGCTATTCAAAGCAAGCAGTGCGTGCCAGACACAAGGTTTGAAGTTCCTGCTGTGAATACCAGATCTCTTTGTGCTCTTGTCTTCACTTTCCAACACTGGCTCACACAGACTCGCACTCTGAGCACAAGATCCTTTACCATCCCACTCCAGGTAGCACACGCAGGAAATCACACCACAGTTCATTGCTGTCTTTGGCTAGCTCGTCCCACAGCCCTTTTTAAGAAGTGTGTCCCACCTTGGTCAAATTCAGTTTGGGTAATTAAAATAACTGATTTAAATGCTCCTTTAAATGCTGAAAAATTATATTCTTTCTCAAATAACATACTTGATCACCATAGAATCATAGAATTGTAGGGGTTGGAAGGGACCTCAAGAGATCATCGGGTCCAACCCCCTGCCAAAGCAGGGTCCCTAGGACATTTCACTCAGATAGGCATCCAGACGGGTCTTGAATATCTCCAGTGAGGGAGACTCCACCACCTCCCTGGGCAGCCTATTCTAGTGCGGAACTTCCTGTGCTCCAACTTGCAGCCATCGCCCCTTGTCCTGTCCCCACAGACACTAAAAAGGGGCTGGCTGATTCCCCCTGCATCCCCTGCTTAAGATAATTATAAACATTAATTAGGTCCCCCCTGAGTCTTCTCTTCTCAAGGCTGAACAGTCCCAGCTAACTCAGCCTTTCCTCATAGGGGAGATGCTCCAGGCCCTTAATCATCTTTGTAGCCCTTCTTTGGACTCTCTCCAGGAGATCCCTGTCCTTTCTATAACAGGGAGCCCAGAACTGGACACAATAGTCCAGGTGGGGCCTGACCAGGGCAGAGCAGAGGGGGAGGATCACCTCCTGTGACCTGCTGGCCACACTCCTCCGGATGCACCCCAGGATCCCATTGGCTCTCCTAGCCACCGAGGCACACTGCTGGCTCATGGCCAACCTGTCATCCACCAGAACCCCCAGGTCCTTCTCCACTGAGCTCTTCTCCAGCAGGTCATCCCCCAGCCTGTACTGATAGAAACGGTTGTTCCTTCCCAGGTGCAAGACTCTACACTTGCTTTTGTTAAACCTCATCTGGTTTCTCCCTGCCCAGCTCTCCAGCCTGTCCAGGTCTCTGGATGGCAGCGCAGTGTTCCTGCGTGTCAGCCACTCCTCCCAGCTTTGTATCATCAGTGTACTTGCTGAGGGTGGATGCTATTCCCTCATCAAGGTCGTCAATGAAGATGTTAAACAGGACTGAATAATCCTCACAGCCTGTCCTGGGTACATTATACACCTTGGAAATAGCCGCACTTGGTCATTTCCCTTTTCTGGAGGCCTGCCCTTGTACCTAGGGCAAAACCAAACCCGGGCATGCTGCTATAAGGAGAAGAATCAAAAAGAGGATTTGGCTTAATTGCTCTGAACTTTGGAGACATAAAAATGTTTAAGATATTTAAGAAAAAACCTCCATTTTGCCTCCTTTGTGAGGGGGTGCTCTCTGAAACACTTCCATCCCTGCCTCTTTTTTAGGTGTATATTCTGTATGTACCTTATTTCATACTTGATAGAAACACATCAGTGGTGACAGTATTCCAGCTGGGCACTCTTCTTTTTTCACTCTGTTCACTACTGCCTCTATTTCCTTAAAAATCTTTCCATTTGCTTATTGTCAAATAAACTGTTAGTGAACTACAGGAATTCCAGGTATTTGTAGCTACCCAAAGTGATTAACTAGTTCTCAGAATAGTTTGGCAGAGAGCTATAACAATCACATTTTCAATCAGACTGAGGATGTGTGAGAGCTTCATGAGGTAGTTGTACACCTGAAGTAAAATGTGTTACAAGGAACAGTTCCTAAGACTACAGTAGAGAACTACTTTGAAGTTGCAGAAAAGTACAAATTAAACAGCTATTTTGGTAACACAGTTTCCTAAATTAAATACAAATTGCAGGAAATATGCCAGAGTTTAATTTCATTTTTCTGGAAAAATCAAGAAAACAGTTTTAAGAAGATAGAATTTCTTAAATACTGCTTTCAGAATCCAAAACACACAATTATTATTTTTTAAAAATTTCACTTGGACTTTCATACAGGTTCTATATTTTGGGGAATTCATAGCTGGAGGGGAGAGGGCAAAGAGTAGATGGAGAAGACAAAAAAGAAATTAATCATCTTAAATACTAAGCACCCTTCAGCAGAAAAAAATAGAGGAAATGAATATGGCTTTTCTCTGAATACACCCTGTGCAGAGGGAAAGCCTGCAATTTTAATTCTTTACCTAATAATTATATACAATTATAACCAGAAACGAGACTTAGATCAAACTTTCTGCTTTCTTCTCTCAGCCACTTTTCCTTTCAAAGAGACAAAGTCTGAAGAGCCCAACTTGCAGCGTTGGGGGCAGCTCTATACGCTGCCTTTGAAACCTACCTACAACAGAGCACTAACTAAGGCAAAAGAAAGTAGCCACAAGTTTTAGCCAGCAATTAATGGGGTTTATGAGCTCACCCAGAATGTTATTCTGTGAATCAAGGGAAAAAAACTGTTATTTCTTTCATGAGCAGTTGACATTTGTGAACAACAAGGCACCAGACCATCAGGTGGCTAATCCTTGGCAGGAAAGACAGCCAGACTGCATGCAGGCATTTATGACAGCATTTCTAAATGTAGGTTTTAGTCTGTAATCCTATAAATGAACATTCTTTTGTGCAATATTTTGACAAATCAAGGGAAAAAATGCCAAGAAAAATCCAGCAGATAGTATGAGTCACACCTTTCCTAAGCCATTTCAGGCATCTGTTACTATGGGACCATATGGATACAACAGAAGATGCAGGTACCTTTTTCAGTCACAAGTATTCTAAAGATCTGCATATGGGTAGAAAAATGTTTCAAAGAGACCCCAATTTCGTTGTCTGTTAATACTGTGTGCTGTGCTTGCAACAGCTTTTCTCTTATCACTGTTACAGTTAATTGCTATGCACTGTTGCTCTTTACACTCTGACATCCAAGTGCAAAAACCACACCACTTCACTTTTAAAGTTTGTTTCTTCTGTGGGTTTGCTGTTGGTTTGTTGGGTTTTTTTTTTTTTTTGAGGGGGAGGTGGTGTGGGGTGTTTTTTTATTTTTAGAAGGGTGGGAGGTGTCCAACACTAAACTCCTCACTCCTCAGCTCTAATTCAAAATATGATTACTTTACTACAAGCTTGTTATACCATTAGAAAATGAATTAGTTCAACAGTACAGCCCAGAATTGTATTTATTTTCACTATATTAGAAGGTCACTGAATGATGAATGTGAAAATATCTTTGATACCATGGGTTAATGAATAATTACCTACATTTGCATAAAATAGACTTAATTGTTACAGTTCTTTTACTTTATACCCAAAGTAGATTCAAGAAATACCACCACTGAGAAAAAAAAAAGCAATTAAAAAACCTCACACATACTAAGTCCTATAAAGAACATTTGCTTACCTCATGAATTTCTATATATGGGTTCCAAAGTGTTGGCAGACCTATAAAGAACCAAACCTTGGAGGCAGAATAGCCCCTGCTGGTACCACATATGTCCAACAGCACTTCAGAGAGAGAGGCCACGACTCAAATCCATTTTTAAAACAGACATGTAAATCCAGGCACAAATTTTGGGATGGTTATTCAACTTCCACATAGAGATCATAAAATTAACAAATTGCAGTGTATTAATTGTTTATTATTATTGCACTTAAATCATAGTATGAAGTAGTATTAGCTCAGGATCTCTCAAATCATGTCTCATTTTTTATTGCATTTTCCCACCTTGAGTACCAGAAACACGTCAGGAAAAGACTGACAAGAAGTTTTCAAGCTGTTCTCAAGGTCTGAATGAGCTTTAGGAACTTCCAAAACAAGGGGAATTGAAAAATTAGAGCTATCAAAAGTAGACAGCAAAGCCTAAATGTTGTGTAAACCAAATACAGCAATATAAAATGCAAAATCACATACAAGTACATGCAAATCTGTAGATCAGTAAAGTCAGCTGGGCTAAACTGACTCCAGAAGTTAAAGGAGACAGTACCATCAGAGGAATTTGTCTCAGTATCTTGCTGAATAACCAAGTCTAACGATAATTTACCAGTATGCTTTGGGGTGGTTGGTGTTTTGGGTTTTTTTGGGTTTTTTTTGCTACTGTTTCGAAAACTTCTTTTGCTTTGCTTTGATCCAGGTTCCAGTTCTTCTAACTGGCATGCACCCTCCTTTTGGCCCTGATGCAGGGCTCCAAGTTGGTCTGGATCCAGCAGCAATGTTAACACTGTCAGAGCTTTTACCTTCCTTCCTTCCCTCTTCCTTCCATCCTGAAGGTTTTTAAATATAGTATTTCCACTCCAACTTTCTTATCAGTAAACCATATGCAGTGCTCATCATGAAAGCATGTTATCACCTCTGGTCTTCCAATGACAGTTCTAAGAGAAATCAGCTTTACATCAATTACAGCATCAATCAACCTCTGTGCACTTCAAATTCAACAGGATGTTAGGTTTGAAAATATCCACTGGAAAGAGGGTCTGAAAATATGAAGGCAACTATCCTCTTTCTCTCAGTTGCAATGTCTTTTTATCATAATGATAAGCAATGACACTTGAAAATAAAGTGCTTGAAATCTGAATCTCACAGCCTGAAAAATGTTAGTGTCTCAGGATATTATTATAGGGGAAAAAAAAAAAAAAAGAAAGAAAAGAAAAACCACCACCAAAAAAACCCCAAACAAATCAAAAACTAATGCTGGCCAGTTTATATTCTGTGCCTCTTCCTGTCCAGTGAAATAAAAGCATAAATCTGTAGCATATACTAGGAGTGTGTTCTTCCTTCCTTGTTACACCCCTTGCCATCCTACACTGAAGGTAATTGCTGTTTAGTCAGGAACTGCTGAAACATAAGAGACACAGCTGCAATAGGTAAGTGCAATTGCAGGCATAACACAGAGGTGACAAGGGTCCAACCTCTGAAAACACTCTGGTACGAGCCAGCATACTCCCAGCTAGAAAAGAGGTTAATCTTCTGTTACAAATAATTTCCAGACCCAGTATTTTAAAAATCTCATGTATATTGATATGTGTATTTATTATTTGTCTCTGTTTAAGTTCCTATTTCTCTGGAATTCTAGGTCTGTATTTTTTCACTAATAAAATATAACAACTTATTTTGACTTACATAGCCCTCAGCATCCCACCACACCATCACTAGCACAGTGCTGGAATCACTCACAATCCAAACACTGCAGAGAAACTTATTAGAGCTTTTCCTGACCATACGAATCCTCTAGCTGTCCTTCACAAATTGCTTTTACATTCATCTTTGAGATTTGCATCTCTGTAGTCCAACACATATCACAGTAAATTTAAATCACATTTGAAAAACAATATATTACCAATACTGACAAATATCCTGAAAAAGATATGGAGGAATATCTTAAGCTACTTTGCTTAAAGTGAATCGAGACATACATGATTATCAATGCATGGGGGTTTTAAATGAAAAAAAATAAAAGTCAAGAAATAATATGCTTTCTCTTCTCTATTTTCTCCAGAGGAAGTTATCAAGCTCTATTTTAAAAACTTAGAATATTACATTGAAATTATTTACTAGTTATAATTGGAAAATAGTATTATTTCCAATTTTCAGAAACTGAAATGTGCTCTTAATAAACCATTAATTAAATGCAATTGAATTATTACTTTGAATTTTAAAAGTCTTCTGAATAAACCAGTAAATCACATAACTTTATTATAATAGGTCATCAGCCCACGTATATCATCACAAAAGTCCTCAAACTCAAAACAACACAGAGATACTTCATCTTGAGGAAAAGACACAGAAATGGAGGCCCAACTCTTGACTGCTGCCTCATGATAACATTATTTAAGAACGTTTATTTTGATGCAGACAGGCTGACCTTAAACATACACAACTATCAGTTCACAGAAACGTTGCTAAAGAAATTAAGGAAATTACTAGTGGTAACATCCTACCATATCCCTCTCTCACCAGGCAGGAGACACCAGATCCTGCCTCTGTGCATCCAGTGCTTGGTACGTTCTACGCAAAACAAAATGGCGGGCTCAGTACAGTGAATAGTATGGAAATGTGGGATTGCTTTTCTTCTGCATGCACAGGTTAGTATAATTTACCCCTATTTTTAATCTATATTTACATGTGTGCATGCATACATACATTGTGACAGCAAGAGAACTAAGCAGGGATAGAGATAATGGCAGGATTTTTAGAAGTAAACAGATTATTTGACTCTGGTCTTCTCATTTTCCTTTCTTTACAAAGAAAGTCAAGGTTGAGCTAAAATATTAATGTGTAAAATCATTTCACAACAAAAATAATGGCAGGGCAAGGTAACTGCAAAACAAGCCCAGATTTCCATTATAACAGCTCCTCTGTGAGAGCAATGGGAGATCATGTTCTGAAGAGAAGTTCTTAGTTCAGTCATGAATTTATTTTCCTACAAAATAAGAATGTGAATTGAGACAGATGTGATCACAAGGTCAGGATACACAGCTCAGCCTCCCTGGTATCCAGGTGCAAGCCAGATACAAGTGGTCCCAGTCCCAGTGTCTCCTAGCCAGAGGGCATTAGAGAAGGGGATGCAACAAAGAGTGACCTCTCCATCGCCCATGTTCTTTAAAAGGATCAAGAAGTGCATGGTAAGGCTCAGGAGCTCAATTGGCAGAGCAATCTAATAGCTCTGTCTCAGCTGATTTAAATCTATTGGTATTTTGTTCCTGAGAAAACCCATAGTTAGGGGACTTTCCCCAATGGATAGAAAAGGCCTAACCAAGCAGCTTCCCTCTGAAGGCACAGGCAGGACAGAGAAGTGGGCACAATCCAGAAACCTTGAAGGCAGAGATATTTCTGAACTTCAGACAGACCATAAAGCAGCTGCAGGAAGAGAACAGAGAGCACCTCCTCTGCTGCTCATGGTGCCAGGAGGCATGGACGGGGAGCAGTGGACAAGCTTTGCTCATACTATTGGTAAAACATCAGTCTGATAAAGCTGACTGCACATCACAGCTGGATGTGGAGAAGTTCTAAAACACCTAAAATGGTGATTTATCTCAAAATAGCTCTCCTATAGGTACTCAAGACTTCAAGGGAAATCTCTGCTACATGGCCAGTCACTGCTTGAGTCCTGGTTTTATAATCAGTTTAACAAGCTGATAAAGATTGCTCTACCTTTGAATTATGGGGGGTTTTGTTGGGTTTTGTTAACCTTTGTTTCTATCACAGGCAGTTCTAGAACCACACTTCTAAAGGTGTTTAGAAACCTTATTTTTAGATACAAGAAAATAATGGTATGAAAAAGCGAAATTCAGTGTAAGACTTCAACTAAATCTGATTGTCACCCAGACTGAGGGGTTTGTAAGTACTCTTCAAAATTTCATTATAACTATTTCACATATCTTTGGCCTTCTTGTAAACTGATGGTCAGCGTGGCATTTTTCTACTGATTAATGTTTCATTTTCATACTTTGATGACACAGAATAACTTAATTTTTAGTTTACATATTTGTCTATACAGACCACAAACTTCAGCTATCAATTTTTTGTTCATTTAACAATCTACAGTATTCCTTGACAAGATTTCCTCCCTCATTTTACCTCTGTGTAAATATATAGCATCACATGTCCCATTCAAGTCAGAAGCAAAAGTAAGCATACAGTAAGAAGCAAAAAGCTGTAAATCTTTACACAGATGTATTAAAAGCTCTTGTAAAGGGCATTATACCCTTGGTAAAGGCACCATTTATGGTCCATTATCCTGGCAATCTTTCCTTAGTAACAAGTAATAGTTAGCGTTGTGCTGTATTTAGGGCAAATCAGCAAAGCACATAACTCTCTCCTTACATTTAAGGATGTACCCAAGTCTATCTCTACAGAGCACTGGGCACTGACCCCCATCCAGCAAAGCACCTGCAAATTTGTGCACAAATCTGAAAGCACACACACATTTTAGAAACTGCAACGTGTATTACCATCAGTTTTGCTTAAGAGCAAGGAAACTGCTTATAAAATTCTTAAATGTCATGCTAGAAAAATATTCTTCCTGTTCAACACTACAAACTCTTCTCTCTGGAGTTAATATTTTTCTCTATATTCAAAGCTATTAAAATAAACTATACAGATAGGCGAGTAAAAGCACAGAAGAAAGTAAAGTATGAGATACTCTGTACTGACAGTGAATGTTGCAATATTCCTCTATTTCCACAGTCCATTCCATCAGAGCCCTCACTGGATTATGGCTAAACATTTAACAGGTAAACACTTTTGCCTGTAGTCACCTTGGCTCTGAGAAACCTGAGGAGAAACAGAAAAGCAGCTTGGAAGACACACTCGACTTTGTGTGTGTTAGAGAGATAATTACTTAGGATTAGAAAAAGGATTTGCTGCCCTCCTCCAAAGACACCGACATCGCTGTGATGTTACCCTATTAGTCTTAATTCTCCCAATAAGCACCACCCCTTTAAGAGCAAATACACAGAAGAGAAGAAACCAGGTACAAGATCCAGCTTACGGTTCTAAAATGGTGCTCTGTAAATACCAGAATGACAGTTTTGATCTTTTGGGAACTGCTGAGGGACAGGAATCACTAAGTAAGAAGTCTGTATTTTGGATTGGGTTTTTTTAGCATCATTTTCTAGAAAGAAAAGACTCAGAAACTGTTGCATGCAACACAAGTTAGAATATTCTTGGCTCAAAGCCCTTAAGTTTGCCAGTGTTACTGTAATTGAGTACATTTACCAGACTTGTTCTTCCACCCCCACCCAGTTTTTAATGCTTCAGACTGCTTGGGGTTTTTGTTGGGGTGTTTTATTGGTTTGGTTGTGTTGTTTTGTTTTCCTGAAGTTGTTTATTGGCAAATCAATAGATCTTAAAAATGAAAACAGTCTGAGGAATTTGCTTTGAAGAACTGTATCAGTAAGTTACAAAACAGGAATAAAACAAACTTCAAGCACCGAACCTCTTCGGGGAAGACAAAACTGTACTTAGTGTGTGAGGTTATTGTACAGAAAGCCCTGGAGAACGGCACATTTGCAAATCAGAGTGTTTGAATGCCATTTTATGAAGGCCGGTGTCTGAGAGGCAGTTGTCACCTGGAGGCTCTCTGATATTAACAGCAAATCACTCCTGATACCGTGTTTAGAATCAGAGGCAAGAACATGGTTATAGCAGTTTGATCTTATGCTAAATATCCATGTAATGGCCACAGGGGTGAATAGTAACTGATCTCCAATGAAATTATTATTTTTTATATAGGTGTCAATGTCACAGGAGACGAAGACTAATCTTTCCCTTTGGTTGCTACAGAAATGCATGGATAGAATAGTTGAGTCCTTAAAGCTGCAGCCCAGGCTCCCAGGCTTTGCCTGGTTGGTTATGATGTCCTGCCATGGAACCAGAAATAAAACCTCCATCCGCCTCCCCAGATGTGAAAATGCTGCACTGCTATTTCACTTCTGTCCATTTGATTTGGCAACATCAGCGACCTGACACCATTTACCTTTTGAACCTTTTTAATTTTTTAATATTGAACTAACGGGATACTAGGTAGAAGGCAGAGATTTAAGGAAGCAACATCAAATGATTCCATCACAGAACAATTTTTTCTGCTCCCTTTCATCTTGCTTCATATTATGCTTAAACCAAATAGGTCCAGCCTTCACTAATCAACTACAAGAACCAAAGAGCCTTCACCCTGTTCGTCTAATACAGCCACCTTCATGAGTTAAGAGGCTGCTGCCATGGAAAACACTACTAATTTATTCCAATCTTGGATAGAGCTATCTTAGCTATGAGATTATTATAAAACACAATGATCTGAATTTCAATTAAAACAAATAATTACGGTGCCATGCAATAATACATGACTAAAGATGATGCTACCACCACTAGACAGACGGCAAAAACTGTACCTAAAGATCTCTCTGTAATTGGAAAGTATCACTTCCCTTGATGGCCTGGTACATTTGCTATGCCACCATGGTTTGAGTCAACAGCCTGTGCAAAAGTGAGAAAGGAGCTGAACTACCAAGCCTGTTCTGCTTCTCTCTACTGCTTCATTTCCCTTGATAAGGAGAGTCATGTCACTGCAACATGTTAATATAACTAGAGCTGGGAGAAGACAAACAGCGAATGACAACCGGCTGGTCTTTGGTTTGACCTTACTTTTATCCTAACTCTTTAGGCAGGCCCTGTCATCTTGCTGCCATGAGCAGGCATCAGATACCAACTGGCAAAACCATACTGCAAGGCTGGAGATGCACAGCATACACAGAAGGGACATCGCCGGACGGCTGATCTTTGAACTGTCAGCTAACAACTTCTGAAGAGAACAACAACCAAGGTCCCTAAAAATACGTGAGAAAGACTAAAAGGAATCTTTAAATATCTTCTAAGGTGGTGTTAAAGAGAATTAAATAAAAGGCTCTGCTCTTGAACAGCTCATACCCCAAAGCTAGCTCACTTCTATTTCATGCCAAATAAAAGCTGCATGAATCACGTAATAAAATGTTATGGCTGCTGGCACAATTAATTAGAGATGGAGGAGAGCACAACTTTCACCTCAAACAGAATTGTCATATTAGAAGAAGAAAAGCTGTTAAAATATTGTGACCATTTCTAACTGATTCAGTACAGAAATTAAGAAACGTTCAGAAAATATTAATTTACAGGAATTAAGGCGCGTATGTATCACTGTAGCATTCCCACTGCATGGTAATGTTTGTAAAACACCTTCTGGAGATCACATTGTGATGATGGCATATCAGCACTTCAGATGGCAGATCTCTTAATTTTTCTACTGCTACTTATGGCAATGAAACAAGTAGCAGTATATTCACGGGCCAATTAATTCCAGCTACACTTTTAGGGACAAGAAACTTCCACAATTAATGCGGTAAGCACTATCGTCCACCTTCATACACTTGTGTCTGAATCTTCCTTCTATACCTCAGAGAATTATACTCCTCTCAGCATTTCAGGAATAAAAAACGAATTCAAGAATTACTCAGGATTGCTCAGGATTGATTACCCAGTTGAAGAAGTACCATAGAGTGCCACCACAATGTAAACCCCATGACATATTTCATTTCTGGCTGGGTTCACGAAGGACCATCTTTATTTACTCAGAGCCTATGAAGTCCATACATTACATACTATGTTGACCTGCCTGCACAAAAAGCCAGAAAATCCCCTAGTAATACAGTGAGCCAACAGCTTTGAATCAATTAGAGTATTTGAAAAATGTTATATTTGCTATTTCTATTTCAAGCACAGGCAATACCACACATGTCTCTAAGTATACCATTTCTATGTAAATTGAGTTACTGGTGTGACTGCTTAACCTGAATGAAAAGCTTGCAGTTCCTGCCACAAGTCCCACTTCTCTGAAGTCAAACGGATGATTAGTTTAAGAGAGATCTAAGAAATAATAGTACCCAGTCACCAAAAACCCCAAAAGCCAATGCTGGTCAAAACCTACCTGCCATTCACCAAAACCTACCTTCCATTCATTGCTAAGAAAAGACAGGGGTTCAGGACACAAGATTCAGCAAACAAGGATCACCCTATCCATATAGCACTCATTCTAAACAAAATAAACAGTCAAGCTCAGCAGTGCATCACTGTGTGACTTAAAGGAGGACAGCCAAGATGTCAGTTGTAACCACTGATGTCTGGTTCCATCATTTAGCACAAATACTGGTTTAGAAATACATGCATGATGAAATTCAGCAGAGTTTGGTGGTTACACAAGGGTTAATTTATACACTCCCTGCATGCATCAGTTCTAATTTCTAATAGTGTCCAGTCACAAGACCCTAAAATTGCATATATCCGTTTCAGTTAGATGTAATTAGTAAACAACTCCTCAAAGTTTGTTTCATTTTGGTCTTTTAAAGATTCCTCCAAAGACAGAGTTGCTGTTTGCTATAGGATCCAGGAAACTTTCTGCAAAACCTGCTGCTGGTAAATAAGACTTTTGCTTAGTCTTATGTTTTGATATTATGGTTTGTCTGGTTTGCTAGGCAAGAGTTGCACTTGACTGACTCCATGCAAATTCTAACACCACACAGAAACACACAGTGACACCCTTCTGCCTCCACCAAACCTTATTAACAATGATGATTGACAAGAAGCTCTGTGTCTTAGAAATGAAACTTAACTAGGTTTCCTTCTGTGATGTTTACCCACGGGGAATGAGGAAAAAATATGTATTCCTAGCTAGAATTTTTCCTCCTTGCATGTAAGAGGAACCAAGTTTCCCCTAGGTATACATCCTCCCATGTTTATGAACAGATGTAGGAAGGAAGCGTAGTTTATGATATACTAGTTTTAAATTGACTCATTTGTGATTTCATTAAAATGCAGAATAAATTTGATATCCCCAGGCAATATTTCCACAGAATTCTTTAGGTTAAGATTTTCTCTTTCTCTAAAAAGAAAAATATTTTCTGAAGGGTTGCTGATTTTATCTATCATTAAAACTTGTTGAAAGAGGAAAGGAGAGGAGAACAAAACTTGTTCCTCAGTGTTCTTCATTACTTCTTAAACCAGCATCTATTTCATGAGCCTGAAAAACCTCATCAGAAAGTTGAAGAGGCTCCACTTTCTCTGCATCTATGCAAAATCCATCCAGAGTAAATGCCTCTGCAGATGTTACACCTTTGACTTCTCTGCCTTTTTCTTCCTTTTATATTAAATGTATTTATTCTGGATTGGATTCACCTGATTTTATACGATAAAAAATGAAAGAGAAAGCCACTGGTATGAAGTTATACAGAGCAAGAAACGACAATATTGTTTCCTTCATCTCAGGAGTCAGTAAGTTATGAATATGAAAATGAGCAACTGTCCTTGAAAAGGTGATTTCATTAAGATGATGGAAATGCTGGTGGCAGTGATCATCATGAAACTATCTCCACTATCACTTTATTTTTCAAATATTGTGCAGTAACACATCCTCATTATCATTACCTTTAATTAGGCAAATACCTGCATTGTGAATAGCGGTGAAACTCATCAGAAACTGCTGCTTTGAACCAATCCCCATTTTCACACTCAAGAAGATGCTACAGCCTGGTTTGCTTGGCACAGAAGCATGGTATCACCAATCAACAGCAGCACCTTGTTTCTGGAGGAACTGGCTTCCGATGACATCACAACCATGCATGCTTTATTTTCCTCTATGACCTTAAAACACCCAAGTAGTATGCTGAGGGCACACGTCAATGATATTTAGCTACAGAGATATGGAAATTACAACAAAGTATTTTGTGTGGAAGGTAATAAATCCTTTCCTTAAACCAAAAGCCTAGAGATTTCCATCAAAAGTGACAGTAAATAATAACAAAGCTCAGTAAATCTCCTACAGGAGGTACCTGTGAGTGTCTCCTAAATCCTATGCTCGACCAAAAGGAAAGTCTCTGAAGTTTAGCATACTACATTCTATGTGAAATTTAATCTCACAAACTATTTTGATGGTGAACAACAAACTTTGATGAACGCTAAAAGACAGTGAGGTACTTCTGGTTAAACACTCATTAGGACCAGGTATCTGTTACCTTTCATGAAATTTCTAATAATGCCATTCAGATACATTAGTGACCCTGTAAGTTATCCTCAGACAATTTCCAAACTCTCTCTTGAGATCTGGCACACAGAGTATGCACCTGAAATGCTGAGACAAAAAAGTCATTTTAGAATTTGGTCATGGGAGATTTAGTCACGACCAATTATACTGAGGTTTTACATGGGCACTAAGAGCTACCTTCTGACCTGCACTGCAGGTGATCAAGGCAGACTACATGCAAAATATCCATTCCTTCGTTTGCAACCATGGTAATTAGCCAAGACAGTGTGGAGCACACACTCCTGACAGAGTAACCTAGCCTCACCACAGAGCTATGGTTTCCTTCCATGGCAAGCTTGTACCGGACTCTGGTTATTAGCTATTCTTGTTTACCCTTCCATACAGCACTATTCCTTACACAATGCAACGTACCAAACTGTTCAATACATGCATTTTAGTAGAAAACATGGGCTCTGCCAAATTTTCATATCTTATTAATAGCTGGACTTTTACTTCAGTACCAGGAATCACTTACCAAAGGTGAGAACTGCTGCTCAAGCAGCAGATGTATCTAGGTCATCTGAAGATATGTTCTGGCCAGTAAAGCCACTGGGCAAACAGTACAATACACTGTCTAGTCTATTATATTTATGGTGAAGATGCAATAGAAATGTAGGTAGGAAAAAAAAAAAAAAGAGAAAATTTCCTTTATTTTTCCTATAATGTTTCCACCTTACAGATCCATCATCACCACTATTACTCTGTGATCAACGGATGAAATCTAGCTGTGAAACTTTTAATGTAAAGTCTTTGGTTTTATGACAGAACCAGTTCACAACTGTTTACTGCAAATAATCTTATGCCCCTTCAGTAATTCTTGTGTTGGAATAACAGGAGCCACGTTGTAAGTAATGCATCAGACTTGCACTAAAACTCATTCAGAGAGAGATTAGAGACATTAATGTGAATGACACTTTCCTTGGTCTTACAGACTACCACAAAAAGTGAAATAAAACTGTGTGCAGCATTTTTTGGTAGAGTAGGGAGCTTATTTATAAAGCTGCTATTTGAAATTCCTGGCATTTGGATCGCTGCAAACTATTTATTCAGTGAGGACATAAGAAACAAAGGCTAAGGGAGAAGGAAGGTCAAGAAACTGATTCAGAGTTCACTCCCCAATTAATTTGATCCACTGGGAGTCTTGAACTTTTCTAAAAATTGGAATTCAGGAAGAAACACGTAGCATGACCTAAGTATCTGTGACTGGCCTGATTTAGGCTGCAAGAGCTGTGAGGACAACCAGACAAATACTTTTCTTTCCTGCATAATACAGGGAAGAAGTAATGTAAAAGAAAGCAGCAGTTCCCAAGCGGCCACCAGAAGGTAAGTGTTGCAACAGAGGTTTTTATTAATGCTGTCTTAACTGCTTATCTTCTAAAAAGCCATTTCTCTTTGAAAGAGATGAACAGTTCATTGCAAAGTTAGCTGGTGAGGTAAGTGCATGGACCCACTGGGAACCTGATGTTGGAAACAGAAGGCAACGTTGCTAAGTAATAAACCCTATTAGAGTTTGGGGTGTTTTTTCTTTTGTTTTGGTTTTGTGTTGAAAAACTGTAAGTGGGGGGAAAAGCCAGTCTCTAAAATCCTTAATTGACAAATAGCCTTGTGCTGTAGCCAAAGGCAACCCCCAAAAAAAAACCCCTCCAGATGCATTCTACTTGATCAGGTTGGAACTGCTCTGAGACCAATAAAAATGGAGTAGGAAACAACCATGGGGTACAGAGAGGTGTAGGGAGGGAATATCACTCCTCTGATGTCAGCTCCCAGTATCAGCTCAAGTATATCTATTTCTCCTCATCAATTAAGTATGAAAGTTTGATCATCTACTTACCCTAGCAAATGTAGTTCTTCTGTAAGTGGATACTATACCAGGTATTTCAAGAGTATGTCAGACTAAATTTGCCCAAACTTACTCTCTGAAGCATAAATGCAGATCTCAGTTTCTCTCTGTGTTTGCAAACACTAAAAATTCTTGTGCAATTAAGGTTTTACATATTGTGCATTGCTCGCTTCCAGATCACATAGGGCTAATTAGAGATTTGTCAACCTTTGGAAGGTTTCAAGCTCTGCCTAGTCACACTGAAAGGCGTATGTGAAAACTAAATATCTACAGGCAGAATCTGCCTAACTAATAAGCAGATAAATGCATATCAATCCCATTCTACCAGGAACTTTAAAGAAAGCAAGTGCTAAAATATATATTTCTAGTAAAATATGCATCATTTTTTAGGTGTTTTACCTTAGCCAAACATAGATATGAAGAATAAAGATACTGGTGTTTCATGGGCAGGAGCAAGGGTAGAATATGCATACTCTCAACAACATTTTCTAATTGCAGTTTGAATGCAAGTGGTGGGTTACATTGGAGAGACACAGGGGGATAAAGGAATTTGGGAAATGCTTCCTTGCTTCACTGACTAAATTAGGGATTCTCAGCAAAAGGCTATGCCATTTTTATGTAATATTCAGCTAAAATGTATTTTCCCTTAATTGTTCTTGCTTTTAACTACTGAGCCTATTTCACAAACTGAAATATCCTGGTATTTTGCTGAGCTCATATAAACAACACCAAAATTTCTCCCAATATATTTAAAGCCTAACAGATGATAAACAACTGAAAGTAGGGTCTGATAGAGGAAGGCCATAAACAGCCTCAGCTGTAACCCCTACTGCAAGTTCTTCCAGACACAGGCGGGAAGCAGTTTATTCCCCATAAACTGCCAAAGATGTGGTGGTAGATTCATGTCAGACCAATAGAAGTTGTAGTTTCCCACCAGAGTATGAACCTGCCTGTGACTGAACTTATCTGCCAGTCTGCCACATCTTACATGGTAGAGCAGACATCTCTTCAAGAAGGCTGGCAGGAGCTGCGACAGAGCCTTCCGACATCCCTAATATTTGCTTAGAAAGTAACAGGAAAATTGGTCTGTCTGAACAGTATTCAATCCAAAAAGCAATTTGCATAACAAAACAAAGCACATCATTGAATGCACTTTTAAAACAGAAAGGGCACTTGCAAACAAAGTATTCAGCAACATGTCTATTTTAATTATAGCTATACACACAAAACATACACCATAGGCATAGAAAAGGATGGCAATTCTCTCTCATTCTCCATCCTTGACCTAATTTGGAGACATTAGATAAGATGTCACGAAACCATTTCGAAGGATTGGTGAACATTTCCACTTCAGGACTCATATAATATTATTTTTTCAATATTTCATCTGCCTGTCCTGTGCCTTCTTAGTTGGAATGTTCTTTATTAGCCTTCACATAACACGACTGAGTGCCAAAAATGCAAGCACTCTAAATGCTCAGGATATTTCTCTTTTTAAAATGATAAGTATAATTGAATACTACTTGCCTGAGGAGATTAGAGTTGCAATATGTCTTATATATCCTGGTTGATTGGATAATATACTTAATGGAACATACCTGAGAAGATGAACTGCTTATCTGGTCGTAGCATATGTCTCCAGAAAAGATAAAGACACTTGACTTTTTTTCCCTCCCCAACTGATAGTTCTTGATAATTCACTTGTTTGTTCATTTGCATATATGAACTATTTTATGAAGTCTTGTACACCCACTCATCAAGTGTAAAATGTCAGGAGGAGTAGCAAAGCAAGCACTAGCTGTGACATTTCTGAGCTCCCCCGACCCCCATCACCAGAAGGCCTCCATGGATAAAGCAGCAAACCAAAAGACCTTCTTCTGCACGTCCTGTGCTCTATTAGAAGGGAGAAAACCACAGGGAAAGCTGCTGCCAAGTGAGATCAGTCAACCGTGGAAGGGACGACCTGAAGTGTTAGTCCTTAGCCCCATGATTAAGCATCACAATATCCCTCCTTCACCCCACAGCCCTCTGCTGCTTGTCAACCACAGAGAGTCACCTCATACTTGCGCACAGCACAACTAAAACTTCTCCTTAAATGCCAGTAACACCTAGAGTTCATGGTTACAAGACCCTGCTTCGTGGGCACAAAGAGAAAGGATTCAGGCTGGTAATTACAATCTCTCTCCTAATTTCACTTGGGTATAATGAAATTTGAGAGGGCAGTTCACTCATTCCTGCCAAAGCCTGTTATTAGGCCTGAGCCAATAACCACATCCATACCTGAAATTCTCAGCTACCAACGTTAGTTGTTACTTAACACGTTATAACATATACCTAATCAAGCATATCTATACAGAAAGCCTTGCTATTTACTCATAGTTGCACTGCTTCAAGAAGTGTTATGTCCCTTTAGTCCATTACTTAGCTTTTACTCTGGAGGAGGCAGGGAGAGTAAGGAAAACCTGCTCTGTACCTTCCACCTCACGATAGCTAACTACAAGCACTACAAGCAGCTCCTGCAAACGAGCAACTGGAAGCTGGTCCTCAGCGACAATTTAATTGAGGACAGCAGGATAACTCTACCTGACACATCAAGCCAGAACTGCACAGCAGTGGGATGGATCACACAGACAAGGGTATTCCCTTCTTCATGGGAATGACAACAGGTGAAGAGAGTCCATCAGAAGAGGCCAGGGGACACCCAACAAGACAGCATCCCTCTGCCTACAGACAGAAGACAAACTACAGGTAAAAACAATTCAGATACACAGCATTTATTGTTTTGTCTCCCCTGCAAGCGCTCCTTTGCTGATGCTTAGCTGCCTCAGGAAGAACACTTGCATAGAGTAGTAGGCATAACCATTTTATTTTATGATCCTCCTTTTCTGCAAACCCCTTTCTTTAATGAACAGAGATGAGAGTTATTGTTCCGTGAAAGGATGCAGCAGCCTCCTCTGCAGCTACTTTGAGTCCTTATGTCCCAGAGCTTTACTGAAAAGGTAAGAACAAACCCAGCACTGGGAAGAACAGGTAAGGCAAAAAGGGTCCTGGGTAGGTTGATCTCTGGTTTGAGAAAGGGTTTCTGGTCCCAAGGAATCAGAGTGGGGTCTGGATCTGAATAAATGCTTCTGTCTAGTGGATGTCTATGCAGCAAACATCCATGCAGAGTAAAGGCTGCGTCCTGTTTGGCTCTGAAGGCCAGGCAGGTGTGTACTCATTAATAGCATGGCTCTCTCCCAGGCAATAAAGGCGCCTTTGCGGTGAACTGAGGTAGGAAACTTGCTGAAACGATAAACACCATTTCCAAAGCCATTTGGCAGAGCCACGGTCAAAGTCAGGAAACAAGTCAAATAAAACTAGCATCTACATGTCACACAGCTTTCCAAAAGGAAAGCTAGGCAAGCCTCCAAGAACACAAAAAAAGGGTCTACAAAACTACAGGTTTCTGAAGATGTGTGTGGTGCAACTAAGAAAGCCCTCAACTACCTAAGCCTCTAAGGATCAGCAAAGGAGACAGGCTTTTCCCTTGAAGGGCTCAGGGTTCTATGGAAAGAGCTACTTCAGGAAGGCAGAAAGGCTCAGAGAAAGATGCTGACAAAAGATAGGGAAAGGAACTGGGCTTTGGCAAACTCCTTCTTACTTACATTATTACGGAAAGGGAGCAGACACTTTTTACTGCCAACAACTTTGCTAGCCAAGTAGCTCACAAAGAAATGACTTAATAGATTTAATAGGTGAATCATTTCCTATATTAAGTTACCGATAACTATAAATACAGTTATGACAGCTGAAGTTCCACAGTCCTGGTACCAGGTCACCCTAGGGCCACGTTTTCTCCTACTAGCTGGTTTGAGTTAAAGATCAGTTTTAAGAGCTCAACTTTAGAGCTCACTGAGTCACCACTGGTAGAAACAGCTCACAGCTGATGAACGTGATCCGTCACTTATTTCTGACATTGTTCACAACTGCAAAAAAGTTCAAGCTAAATCAGACCAAAAAGAAGTGGCATCACAGCTTACCTGCACTCCTTCACTTAGCATAGATTTTACTGAAGTATGAATACCCACTGTGGTAAAGAATTGGTAGAAATCACTGTGATCCCACATGGAATTCCACTGCACCCCCAATAGGTGAGGTGAGAATAGTCTATCAATGAGATTTTTACCACAGACAAAACAAACCCACACTGGAGACATTCTTATGTGATCAAGGAGTGAATTATCGGTACTTGAGGTACTCTGCCCTTTAAATATTTCAGATTATTTCCTTGTCATCTGCTTCAAGCTATCAAATCTTGTGAACAAAATAGCTGTGATAAGCAGACAAGATCTAAAATGAAATGTCTTCCTACTTTTAATACAGGTCAGTTTTTAAGACCAGGAGAGAACCTACAATAAAAAACTCTTCCTGTGGTTCTTTTTCTTACTCTGTCAGTTTTACAGTCTACATCTAAAAATGCCTTTCAATTAAGTGAACTTGCAGGTGCATTGCTCTGGAATGGAAAAAATGATAGAGTTTTGTCAACATCAACTATGAAAAACCAAAAGAGAACGGTGAAAAGAAAGAACTGTATCCAGTTCTGGGCTCCCTGGTATAAAAAAGACAGGGACCTCCTTGAGAGAGTCCAGAGGAGGCTACGAAGATGATTAAGGGCCTGGAGCATCTTCCCTGTGAGGAAAGGCTGAGTGAGCTGGGACTGTTCTTTTCTTAAGAAGAGAAGACTCAGGGGGGACCTAATTAATTTTTATAAATATCTTAAGTACGGGATGCAGGGGGAAATGGCCAGCCCCTTTTCAGTGTCTGTGGGGACAGGACAAGGGGCAATGGCTGCAAGTTAGAGCACAGGAAGTTCCGCACCAACATGGGGAAGAACTTTTCCCCAGTGAGGGTGAGGGAGCCCTGGGACAGGCTGCCCAGGGGGGTGTGGAGTCTCCTTCTTTGGAGATATTCAAGACCCTTCTGGACACCTGTCTGTGCAATATGAGCTGGGGAGCTGCTTTGGCAGGGGGTTTGGACCCGATGATCTCTGGAGGTCCCTTCCAACCCCTACAGTTCTGTGAAAATAAACAACAGAAACAAAGCAACAAACCCCAACATACTGACCATGTCTTTAAACCAGATAATTGTGGCACTCAAGATGGAACAATTAGAGAGAAGCAACAGTATTTGAGGGAAGGGGAAATCTGCCCTACTATATAATGTACCTCATTTGGAGGAATATTTGAGGAACTCCTTCAGGCATCCAGAAAGTGGGGAGTTTGACTGGACTTTCCTGGAAGACTGCTCTGAAAACCAGGGAATATATATATATATATATATATATATATATATATATATATATAAAAATGTTTTTCCTACGGTGTAATAATTAAAAAAAAAGGAAGAACTGAATTACATAAACATCTTAGGAGCCCAACATAAGGTAGTAAGTAGTTTAAATTTAATTGCATTTGTGAACAGAAGGCGAAAATGCTTCAAAGCCAGCCAAACTGACGCATGCCACCAATACTCCTAAGCATCTAAGGCTTGCATAAAATTCACCCCACCAAACTAATACATTTCAAAACCTGGCACAAAATTTCATTAGGCAAGCGTGGTCTTTCCTCCATCTAAATATAAAGCCTAATTGAAACATACATTTTAAATGAAACATCCACGTGGCTCAAGAAATACTAAAATACTTCTAAAATTGTTCAAAGAAATGTTGATCTGAGGGTTTGCTTAGAATGGTCACCTGTGTAAGCAACACAGGTCAGTGTTTGCCAATAAAGCAGCCAGACTGCAAAGTGCAACACCCAGGAATGCTTTCTGCCTTGGTATATATGTTTCCCGAAGACTAAACTAAATGACTGATTTATACTTTCATTCCTTCATTTTCCACAAAAAATCCTGACTTAAGGACAAAAGTTCAAGCTGCTCTCACAGTAAACTTTATCTTTCAAAACAGTTGAACTAAATTAGGATACAATTATTATCTTGGTTTTCACTCTGGTTGGGGAACATGCTGATTCCAAGCATTCCGATTAATTGCCCTTTGAATTTTCCTAGGCCATTCTGTGGCACAAGTAACCCACACCTCCTAAATGTGTGTTTTTATAAGGAGAAATATGTCAAGGGGAGTGGGAAGGGGAATTACACCTGGAAGGGTGAAAGCAAAAGGAAAATATGCATAAATACCCAAAAAGCTTCTGCTCTTTGGCTTCACATCTTTCAGTGACCATAGAGAGAAATATTTATGTTTCTGTTCCTGTTCTGATCTTTAAGAAGAGGATTAGCAAGACTGTGGAGTAGCAGGTTTTATTTTCATCTAGATTCTCCCTTCCTGGTTAAAAAAAAAAAAAAAGTCACATGGATTCACAGGTCTTGACTGAGCTTTTTGAGTAAATTAAACTAATTTGGATGAGCTCACTTGATTAAATAAAATCCTCAAGCCTGAAAATATTTCATTTTGATGGACAGGGAAAATAACACATAAAACTGCAAGAGAAAAAACTGAGCACATTATTGAGCTGACAAGAAGCTTTCTGGTACCACTCTTCTCTGATAAACATGCTCAGGATGTAGCTTCCATGTTTGCCTGTATAAATCGCTCCTCCCTAGTTCAGTGGCATGCAACAGTGATAAAACACTTCCCAAAGAGTTGCCATAAATTAATTTCCCGACAGTTTACCTTTATTTACACAGTAAAATCTAAGATTTTTTTATTTATAAAAATCTCAGCATTGACCTAGCTGAGCTTTAACAAGAAAATTTATTAATGATTTGGGATGGAAGAGGAGCAGTAGGCCAACCTCTGAAACCCCACAGTTTAGGGCATGGTACCTGACAGCTCCCATACACCAACAGTGAATAAAAACATAAGTTATCTTAATGACAATATTTCAAAATCACTTTTGAAATACTATTTTAAGTGATTACCTAACCTGAAACTCTAAAACTGAGAGCTGACTAATGTTATAGGCTAACACATAGCATTATTTTAAGATCTTGCATGGTTTAGCACACACATTCACAGATCACTGACATCCATAGCTGATGTGAAGCAATGTTTCATGAGTTAGCAGATCAGAAAACATGTTTCTGCTTTTGTTTTTTAAACAAATATAATGAGAAACACTAAGAAAGGGCCGTGGTGAAATGACAGAACAGCATTTGCTACAGTGACCAGATCCTACCTGCAAAATGCCTCCAAGTATTTGTTCTGCTGCTGGTAACTTGACAAGATAAACCATGCAGTCCCAAACCGTGACTCCAGAGACCTTCTCCTCCCTTATCAGTTTCATGCAAAGATCAAAGTTTCACAGCAACACATAGAGTTGAGGAAAATTATAAGGGGCTATCTAAAGTTACAGCAGCTCACACAGCAATGCCAAAAGCAGCACCAGAATGATTCAGGAGCCTACACCATTGCTCTTTAATGAAGAGAGCAGTTACGTCTTCAGTGCTGAGGTGCTTTTAGAAGACCTTCCCCCTCACAGCACACACTCACATGCTTGTAGCACCACTATAATCATGTTGTTTAAATGTGCTTACCTGACTTTAAAGAACTGCAGAATCACAAGGTTGGAAAAGACCTTTAAGATCATCAAGTCCAACCAATCCCATCCTAAACTAAACCATATCCCTAAGTACCTCATCTACCTTTTTTTTAAACACATCCAGGGATGGTGACTCAGCCCCTCCCTGGGCAGCCTGTTCCAGGCCCTGACAGCTCTTTCAATGATTTATTTTTTTTTTTCTAACATCTAATCTGACCCTGCCCTGGTGCAGCTTTGTGCCATTCCCCCTTGTCCTATCTCCTGTCACCTGGCTAAAGAGACCATCGCCCACCTCTCTACAACCTCCTCTCAGGTAGTTGCAGGTAGTGGTAAGGTCTCCCCGCAGCCTCCTCTTCTCCAGGCTAAAGATCCCCAGCTCCCTCAGCTGTTCCTCATATGATCTGCCCTCCAAATCTGCCTCCCTCTCTCACAACCTGATTCGAAAGCCAGTTTCATCACACAACAAACTTTAAGAACAGACAGGTTCACTAAGTAACTTCCAAGAGGTTTCTCTTACTCTAAGTATCACCTACCATTTGTAGTAACAGAGATGTAAAGGGGCAGGTGAAGATCAGGTATCTTCAAGACATCTATGGGAAAGGTTTCTGCAGTTTGAAAACGTAGAAAATTTGATGTTTGCCTTCTCAAGGAAACATATTACATGGTTGTTGCCACTTAGCTGTAGGAGTTCCCAAGATTGTTCTTTGTCTTGTTTGTTGATAAATCACAAGAATGAGAATAAACAGAATGAGAATATTTACAGAAGTGTTCTCATTAGAATAAAGTCACCCTTCCTTGCAAAATTCCACCCTTCTGTGTAATAATTATAGCTCAAAAAACAAGGTTAACCTGATTACACACAGCAGAACAAACAGCATTTTAAGCATCAGCGCAGCACTGCTCCCAGTAGGCAGCTCCAGGCAGGGCACAGACCGAATCCAGACTATCCCCTGGTACAGGGAGGAGGAAATGTAAATAAAAACTATGTGTGAACTACACCTATCAGGGTGGGCAGGATACTGCAATGAATGCTAAATACATCCTGCTGCCTTGCTTTTGCGTGCCCAGGTAGAGAAGCACGATCTGTGCTGGTGATGTGATGTGTTGGGAGGGAAGGCACCAAAAAGGAGGTGGGATGGATGCACGGTTCCCCATTTTGCCCCAGCACCTCTAAATCACCTGATACCAACTTGCTGGGAAGACAGACCACATGTACCACCTCAGGAAAAAGGAGCAGCCCTGGGAGAGGGTACAACTCTCACAATTTTTCCTTTTGCATTATGGCATTTTGAGACAAGTATTTCTTTTACCTCTATCTTTGCTTGCAAAGTACCTATCTGACCTCTGACTGCTGCAAGAAACACCTACGCACCAACCTTGCCACAAAGTCTCACACACTGCTGTTATTTTTGGTTTAGATTTTACACAGCAAATTACTAATGTAAAATGTAAACTGGTTTTGCAGTAATGTGATTTTATCTTGTCTTTCAAGTTGTGGTTTGTTTTTTTCTTGATTAATGGTAAATTACTGTGAATATTCAATGTCTTTTAGTAGTCTACTTCTATGTATTAACAACAAGATAATTATAGGTAATTCATTTTAACAAAATTAAAAGCTTTCACATGTGCAACTTTCAGCCCAATGATGATTTGCATTTATTCCAGTAAGACTACAGATCATGGAAAGGTGCCAGTACTTTGCTGATTGCCAGCTTACTCCTGGAGTTTTAGGGGGATTTTACTTTGTTTCCATTTTGAAGTCCTTTTATTCGACTTCCACACGAGAGCAACATCTCAAGCTTTTGAAATGAAGCCCAACATCATCAAAATCAACACAAGTAATTTCTGGTTTAATGAGGCAGCCCGTACCTGGCATTCATCAAATACCCTTGGTAGAGTCTGAGGAGGGTGGAGGGGACTTATCAGTTCCTCAAATTCGGCATGCTGATTTGCAAGTGAGCTGGTGCTGGCTGCAAGACTACCTCAGCTTCCTGTGAAACCTTCTGCAATAAGATGCATACTGGAATAAAGCCATACTCTGGTTTCCCACTTAAGTTTCCTTCATATTGGCCATTTGGTGTGAAGAACTAACCTTGCTGTGATTTCTTTGCACTGTGCTTCCCTGTTTGTTTAGGTAGGAAGAGGAGGAGGGCTGCTGATTGGAAAGCACAGGGCTGGCTGCTCCCACGGGAGGCAGCCAGAGATTTAGGGTTACACACCCATCACCTGTATTTCCCACTTTATCTGATTTGCCAAGAGTCTCAGCCACCCCATCTTCCTCTCTGTGAGACAAAGAAATCAGGCATATCAATAATGTAAATAGAAATGACCTCTGAGGAGAAACCTGGCAGGGCAGAACCCTTTAAGGGCCCTAAGCTATTTTTACTATTCCCATGCCATTAGGGCTCACAGATCTCTGCCCTGGACTTCCCAGACAGAAACGGATACACACCTGCATACATCATGGTCAGTGTAGCTGATTTGTCTGGGCTTACTGTGAAGCACAAGAGCTGATGTGTTGATCCACTGAGGATGGAGAGCAGACCTGGATTTTTCCAGTCTAACCAAAGCACTGGCTAGGAGAACACTACAGGATGTCTGGTCTGAAGTTTTCCACTTCAGCCAGAAAAGATATTCATCAGGAAAATAAACAAAATTCAAGGAAACACAGACATGCAGTATTCCTACCTCTGCCAAATAAGGCAGCAGGGGGAAAAAAAAAATAAATCTGCTTTCAAACATATTTCTGCTGGGTAACCAGCTTTCAGGAAGCAAACCAAATAATCAAAACTAAAACCAAGGATCAGAAATAGCTGAAATGTATTACACACACCAGATTCCAAACTCATCAATGGGAGAAAAAGTCTATATGAAATAATGATATTCCATGAAATATGACTGAGACAAGATGCTCAGTGAAACTCAGTGTAAGTTTAGACATCTATATGAATCCCCTCAATGATTTCAAAATTGTCATCGCTAAGGTTGTTAATTTGACAGAACAATATAAAAACTGTCTATAATCAGTAAATAACTTTAGTTGTTTGTACATATTGGTAGCAGCAAAATAGATGAGACTTCATTACAGACCACAGCATCCTTCAACTATCAATTAGAAACCAATTTGTTTCATCAATAAACAGTCGTCAAGACATTCCTCTTTCTTATGAGTCTCCAATTCAGATGGGCTTAATTCTGTGTCGGTTACTGACTTTTACCACACATTTTCTGTGTAATGTGTATTTTAGTTGTCTCCATACACAGCAATTGGCCTTTAAGTCTCATGCTTGGCTAAGGCAGCGTAATGAGTCGATACCGTATGCTCATGCCTTGACCTTCTCTGGTTACGTATCTTTCCGGTGCAATACCACGTCTGACCTCATTAATCAATACTAATTGATGTTATTGATTCCTTTGGAAAGAAAAGACAGAGGTTTCCAAGGGAAGGATAAGCCCTGCTAAACAGATCATTTGTGAAAGAATTTCCTAAAGGAAGAAAAGAAGTGGAAACCCATTGTTTTGGAGCGTTAAAACACAATGTGACAAAATCCATCCTAAATATATCACCTGGAACCTTATTGCCCTAGGGGGAAGATTAACTCCTCTGTCTTCTCTCCTGTGAGTCTAAGTTTATTTGCTATGTATTGAGCTTTGTGTCATGTGCTATTCAAAGCAAATCACTTATCACCAATTGTTATCTGTTCTCCATGGTACAGATACACGCACACTGGTTTTTAGGGCACTTTTTCTTTATTTCATTTGTAATTTAAATTGACTCTCAAGTGAATAGGAAGAATCCCACTTGAGTTCGGTGACATGTTCTTAATTATTTTTGTAGTTATAAGAGCTATAAAAATCGATGCTCTTATTAAGACAAATAAATTTTATGTAAAGCACAGAAAATACTATTATAGGTTAGTTCCTTTTTAAAATGTGTGCTTTCTTTTTCTAGCATTAAAAAGCCTTTATACTAAAAGCACAATTCAGCCATTCATAAATTACAAGCTACCTAGAAAGTTTTCTAAGGGAATTAACTACAACTTGGGAAAACCCAGAGAATCAGGTAATGGAAAAGTTGATTTTTCAAGCACAGGAAGGCAATGCCTTGTTGCTAGAGTAGAATTTATCTGTGTGAATTTGACTAACACGTAAGTTGGTTTAAGAATCAAGAAAAGTCCCATCGTCATACAGCATGCTTCTGGGATCCAACCACCATCCCACTCATCAACTGTTTAAGCAGAAGTTAACTCAAAAAAAACCACCACAAACCCTCCAACTGATATTTCTGAATATGTTTTCCACATTGCAGTGACAGGCTGCAGAAAAATCACTATCACTCCATTCAGTAACAGTTGATTTAATCCACTGCAGTTAGATATATTCTACCCCATATCCTCAAAGTCCAGTTTACAGTAAGACACTCACAGTATCAAGGAAGCCAGGCTGGACTTAGATTATTCTTAAAACCTGAAGAAATACCAATCTGGGAGAGAGAAAGATAATGTGAAAGCCATACGTCAAACAAGTAAAAGGGAGAGAGGGAAGAACAATATACTACCATGGATTTAATATTTTTTTTAAAAGGTTTTAAAATTAATAACAAAAAAAACCCCTATTAAATAAATAAATAGATTACAAAATAAAGCTTCTGAACAGTGTGGAGAGAAAGGGGCAAGAGGAGCGAGAGCTTTGGGAGACAGGGACTGTTGCTGGAGTGTACCGCAGGATCCGTCCCACCCTCACCCTGGGCCAGCTGTCATCACAGAGGGTTTTACCCACGAGGCTGAAGAGCTTCACAGGAAGGATTTCACATATTTATTTCGTGGCAAGGTGTGACTCAAAATTAAGTTCCTAACTTTCCAACTAAGTGGGGACTGCAAGAAGGAAGGAGCTGAGGTATACTGGGATTTGCTTTCCCATTTTGTTGCCTCGCTGTGACATTATCTCCCTCGTTCTGTTACAATTTAAATGTAAATCTATTTGGGGTGTTTTATGCCAGTAACACTACAATTTAGTATTGCAATACAGAAAGTCCATTTTAAGCTCTAAGTGCTCCCAAAAGGTATCTGTCATACTGCCACGCTTTATTATGCTCAAACATCAGTGAGAGAAGGGAGAGGACGAATGCCGGCACACTGTGATGCTTTACATCGAGGTTGTTTCCCTGGTTGTGCAGGATGCTGCACTGCTGTGTAGTTCTGAATAAGCTCTCAATTATATTGATAGAAGTTCTCATTAAAAAAAAGTAATTTTACTTTTGGGATCATTAATACTGAAATGTAAGGAATTTGATTCAAGCTGCATACTGCTAAAGAAACCCAAGTCATTTTAAAGAGATTTCTTTAAGCACCCTTTTCATCTCACAAAAACCTCCACAACAACATACCTAGCCATAATTTTCCAGCAGTGCATTTTGCAAAGAGCTGGTACACAGAGGCAGTGCAGCTTGCTTCAGAAGGCTCAGGCAATTCCCCACTGGACAAGAACCCGTTACCACAACTGTCCTTTTCTATTAACGATTTTCAAATATCATCAGTTATCAAGGCCAGCAGATAACATTCAGTGTATGCATTCCACTGACAGGATGATTTCAGCACTACCTCTTGGACCTAAGTCTTCTGCTAGAGAGGTACTCCCTGCTCCATGCACCATCACCACAACTGCTGGCCAATCAAAACCAGCAGCAATAATGAGGTGAGCAGCCAGGTCACTGGGATACAATATGTAAGATGCAGCATTTGTTATTTTATCCTACGTGCTACCATGTAAATACAAAGCCTACGTGATATGAACACTAGGTTCTCAGGAATAAAAGACTGGGTAGAACTTTATAGTTAACAGAAAGACAAGTTCTGAAATTTCTCCCTGTAACTGAAAAGACAACAGATATTCCCCTTCAGCCCCTTTAACTTACACTGTGGAAAAAAACCTTTCAGTACTCTACACAATCCACAGTCATAAAGCAAGTACATAAAAAAAAAAAAGGTTTTGAGAACTGCACAAACACCACCAACTGGTAGGGAGCAGGGTGACAGTAAAGGAGATCTTGGAATAATTATGCATCTACTTTGAATACAAAAATATAAATTAAAAAAATAATTAGTGAGAATTCACCTTGCTTTTTTTTTCATGTTCAAAACACCAGGTAAGGCAGCATTACAAAATGCATCACAGTAACAACCAATCAGCACTGTTAATTTTCCACAAAATGTAAGTAACTGCCTGGAGAAGAAAAATCCATCATCATTTAGAACAGGATAGTTTTAATCCTTTAAAGCAGAGTTAATTTGGTAACATAAAATGCCACTGATCACATACTGTGCTGAACTACGTGGGACGACCCAGACCTGCAGCATCACTATTGCCAACTACTTCAGGCTGTACATTCTTTATCATTTACAGGACCTCAGATAAACTGGCATTTTTCTCCCACAGAATATTATCATTGTGATTATTGATAAAATAAACTCTAAATTATAAATTCCTTCTGTCCAAGACAGAGTTTCATTCCTTTAAGAAATACTCAGTAAAACACAAATGGATTTCTGCAGCCCCCTGACCACGTTTCACACGCTGGGTTGAGTTTCCAGCTCTCTTCAGTTTAAGTTGGATTTAGGTGTTTCAGTGCTCACAGAGCTCCAAACAATATCTTCTCATTTGTATGTGCCTGACCTAATTTGATTCCATTTTCTTTTCTAAACCTCAGAGGTAAGATATAAATGTCAATACAAATTAAACTCTGGCCAATGTAAATCTCTTCAGTCTTTTATTTCTTTTTAAAAGCAAACAAAACAGAAGAAAAACAACAAACAAAGCAGCAGGCTGCAGTCTCCTATGACTTCAGTCTAGGAAAACCACTCAAAATAAATGTTATCCTGAGTTTCAAGAGCTGTAGCCCCTTTCACTAATTGGTAAATGTGAAAATGATCATTAATGGCCTAATGTGCACAACTGACACTTACCTACTCTGTCTGAATTCTACCTATATCTTGTACATAGTCTAGCTTCTTGTTTAATGTCTATTGCAATATCTTTAAATTCAAGGAATATGTGGAAGAGATTTGTAAAATTTCAAGTTTACAGCATCAGAAGATTAAGATTCTTCTTTTTTCTTGGGGTTTTTATATTTGGGTTTTTTTAAAGTATAAATTTTCTATGCAGCTGAAGAGCAATCTGTGGCATTTCCCAAAGTACCCGTGTCACAGTCCAGCCTTCTCACCATTGGAATGAAATAGGAATTCAGAACAACTAAGTATAAACAGAAGGAGTTTATGCCTTCCTAATTTTGAACAGAAAGCACATCTTTCTTAGCCCAGCAGTCCACGGCTCCAATTCATAAACACACAAGATATATTTAATGCACAATGAGACAGGTTTGGGGTGGATTTTTTTAGTATCAGTTCTTCAGACTTCTGCTGAACTTCAAAAAAACCTTTGCAAAACAGCCAGATCCTAACAGCATGGAATCTGGGACTAGTTCTTCTTACATCTTTCCTCTTCTGCTTAGATCTACCAAGTTACCTCCCACCACACTGTTGCATGCACAACAGAAGCCAGACACAGCCAGGCTTCAGAATTTATTCCTAATGCTTTTAAACAGCTCCTTGCACTAACTTCCCTCCCCCCAAAGAATTTAATCACACTTCAGCAGACATTCAGCAAACATCAGCTGCTGCATTAGAGGTGAAGGATATATTATAGGGGTTTTTTTCTTTATAAAGTTCTATAAAAGTTACATGAAAGATTGCTGTCTGCCTTTTCAATCAATGTGGATAAATAAAGACATATAAAACAGCTCTCTGCTTAATAGTCTCAGACTTTCCTAATGAATGAAAATGAAACGGCCATGATGGCAAAGGGCACGACCTTCACTTCTGACTCCCTCCAGTTCCAACCATGAGATGAAGCATCTTCTAAATTGCCCAGCTCCCAGTACAGAAACCCCCAACTCTCCACTCCTGAAAGCTCCAAGCCTCCTGCTTTCCTCCTCTCCTCCCAGCTACCTCCTTACGTGGTGTTATTTTTGTAAATAGTCATATTTTAACAATAACTACTGCTGCATATCCAGAATCCCACAGTTAAATGCCAGCGCTGTTCTCAGTCCCAAATTTACTCACGACATTAATTTTATTTCTTGGCATTGGGGGAAGAAAGAGAAGGATGAAAACACATTCTTAGCAACAGATTTTTTTCAAAAATACATAAATAATGTTGGTTGCTCAGAAAACATTAAAGAAATTACATTCTACAGCAAGCTGCTAGTAGCTTGAAACAAATTCTGCTAATTGTACTTTTCAGAAAAAACCCTGCGGTTAAGATAACTAATCAGCTGGGAATATTATAATCTGGCAAAGGAAGCTGTCAATTGAAGGCTGAATTTTCAGCATGGCTTATGAGCCAGAATTAGGACAGCTACAAATGTTTCATAGTATTTGGCAATACTTGAGGAAAGGCTGAGTTTTAAGTAGGTTAAAAAAGGAAAGAAAAATTCATCTTAAACAAATTCATTCACTAACAAAACAAGACAGTTGGGAAAAATAATACACATATATTTTAGCACTGTGTAGTTAGATATATAAGCACTATATAAATATACACACACAAACTACACATATATTTGTTGCTAAAAAAACCCAAAACAATGTTCCTTTATTCTCATTTTCACTGGAGAAACCACATAACCCCCTCTGTGCCTCAGCGTATCATCTAAAAAAGCAAGGATAAGAAGTGTTTATAAAACTTTGAAGTATGCTGGAAGACTTCAGACATCCTCAAAAAACCTAGAGAAAAAGCAACTGGTTGGCAGTTAAAACAAACAGCTCAAGAAGCTGCACCTTCCCTGATGCAACCTCACTCTTAAATCTTTGTTACAAAAATCCCTACTGCTATTTTCTTGTCCCAGCTCCTCCATTCTGTCTTGTGTCCCATTAGAAGCAGACTGGTTCAAATTGGTCAGAGATTTAGTGATTTTTCTCCTCTGTTATAGAGCAATAAAAACCAAACCAATGTGCACCTTGATAATGAGAACTCGGAATAATCTTGCCTGTGACCAGAATATTTGCCACTGTACTTAGTTGTACTGAAGCCAGCCTTACTCTTGTGAACTACGGTGTCAAACAGGGGTGGGAAACCCAGAAAACAAACAAAACCCCCAAAATAAATTTACAAAATCCAAATCATTACACATACACAAGACAAAAAAATCATCACCAACACAGAACCAAAGGCAGAAAAGCCTCCAATCTGTGTAGGCTGAGGCAAGCAGAGTCAGGAGCTGTTCCAGAGTCTTGTGGTTTTGCATGGAGGGGTTCTGGTTGAGAAGGGGGCTGCACAGTGGGCTGCTGTAAGAAGCAGCCAGAAGGTCTCTGCAGGCCCCAGAGAGCAAACACCAGCTGGCTCAAGGATGGAGTTGTTGCTGACCAAGGCTGAGCCCATCAGCGATGGTCACAGTGCCTCTGGGAATCACATTTTGGAGGAAAAAATCCCCACCACAAACAGCTGCTTTTTGGCCCCAGAGAAGGGAGTGAGATGTGCAAACACCAAGGCCAGGGAAGGGGAGGGGAGGAGGCACCCCAGGTGCTGGAGAGGAAGATGCCCCTGCAGCTCATGGAGAAACCCATGGTGGAGCGGGTGTCCCCTTGCAGCCCATGGAAAAGGCTGAGACCTCACCTGCAGCCTGTGGAGAGGCCCCATGTTGGAGCAAGCCCCTGCCAGCACTCGCAGCCCATGGAGAGAGACAGAGACACAGAGATGAGTGAGAGAGAGAGATCAGTGCTGGAGCAGGTTTGCTGGGTGAGAGGCTTGTGACCCCATGGGGGACCAGGCTGGAGCAGTCTGGGCCTGAGAGACTGAGACACATTCTGTGATGAATTATCTCTCCCTATCCTAATCTTGACTCCTAAGCCTCTCAATATCTATTTTCTCCAATGTCCAGCTGAAAAGAGGAGCAATAGAGCAGCTTTGGTGGGCATCTGGTCTCCAGCAAGGGCCAAACCACCACACAGTCACTAAGCACACCTTATAATACAATCCTAACTCCAGAAAAGAAGGGGACAGAAATGCCAAAGACATTTCAACCTTCCTCTCTAACTCTAAGAAGAGGCAGCATTTGTATTTACCCTCATAGTACATGCAATGCAGAGTCCCTGTAAATGCAGCGTCTGGGCTACTGGGGCTAAAAACCTGCAAGGAAAGAACGCTGAAGAGGATGAAGATATTTTTACAGACTACACAAAAGGCAGAAGTGATGAACGTATGAGGAAACAGGTAAAAAAATGCTAACAAAAATTCAGCTAGTCACCTCAGTTTTCAGCTAATCATCACTACAAAGAAGTATCACAAAAGCACGTGTACGTTCTAATGATCATTTTTATGTAGTACACAGTTATGTGTTAACATCTCTCATCACAGATCAATAAAGCGTCCTTGGACCACACTCGGCCCTTCCTACAACCACACAAAGTGGTACAGAGCATGGTATGGTCTGAAGACCTGAAAGAGACAAAATTTCAGGAATGCAGAATCCTGTACTGGACTAGTCAGTATAAATTTGGGGGGAAAAAACAGCAGCAAATAAGATAAAGAGCTTTGTCAGATCGCTTGCAGGTACAACATGATGTATTTTCCATCTACACCAACCAAATGAGAGACACTGCCTATCCCTACACAAAATACAACAGTCTTTGCCCTTCAAACAGTAGAATTAGTAAAGACAACGTTACTTCCTGCAAAGGAAAAGAGATGACTAAAACCATCTTTGGATATCTATGCATATTTAAGGACTTCCACAGACTTAGTTATTCAGTGGGATATATGAAGTACTTGCACTCAAGGCTAATAAGATCATCAGAGGAGTAAACACTAACGATTAGAAGTCAGCAAATAAAATTTACAACACAGAATGGTGCTCGGGCTGAAGTCATCTGGCACATCCAGGAAAGATCACACACCAATTAACTAGTGCATTTAAAGAGTTTATGGAAATGCACAGTTCTGTTTCTTAAAGGGTAATAAATGAATTTCAGGTGATTAACAACTGGTGTGTTTGCCTGTGTACTTTTTACACAATCACCTTTATTTTTTTTAAAGAATTATTGTAGGGTCTACAAGAAAACTGAGACTAATGAAGCAAATCCATAGCTTCTAAATTAAAGAAAATGAAATAATGGGTAACAGATGAGAAAGAAATAATGGGATGCTTTAGATAAAAGATTTGCATTGGTACAGGCACAAAGCAAAGGAAAAAAAATTACTTCAATTTGCTTTACTTCAATCTAAAAGCAATAATGTAGATCCATAGAAACAAAAATTACTCTGACTGGAGCTAGGACAGTGCCAAGCAGCACTCATGTAAAGGGAAGTGCTGATTACAGAAAGAGGATGAAGGTCATGTTCTAATTGAAGACTAATTGATCCCAGTCCACTGGAATCAATGAACTCTTTACCATTGACTTCAGTGACAGCAAACTGGAAAAGGCATCTGTTGTAGCTTCTGCTCTCAGGGCACACACCAAAACATCAAAGACCTGCAACCAATGCTTCTTACAGCTGAAGAAATGAGTGACGACAGAGGTAGAAAGACAACTTAAAGTGACATCATGCATCACATTATGCAGTCCTTCATGCTTGATAGGTTTGACTTAGTAAAAGCCACAGAACTGTGAGCTGGACGCTTCCTGTCAAACCTGGGATTCATGTCAGGAGTTTTAAAGCAAGAAACTACAGAAGATACAAAAATATCTATGTTTTAGCATTGATAAAAAGAATATAGAGTGATACAGTAAATAAGGAATGATTCACTGGTCTGATATACAGAAAAATTCAGACATAGCTTTGATGCAGGATGAGCCATTACAAGAAGTGCCCTTTAAAGGGTGTATTTCTATTCTGGATCTCCCATACATTGGCATGCTCTTGAAAAACTCAGTTTCACACTGCTCCTGAAGAAGCCATCACTGGCTTTTAGGCCTATCACCAAAACAGTTACACCTTTCTCCCCCAGTATAATTTCTACACAATTCACAGCTCGTTCCTCCCTTTTTGATCCTGACTGGAAGCCAGTTATTTTCTGAACACATGATGTCTCCTGAAATGAAGTCAATTTATACAGATGAGTTTGTTGCTTTTGTTGCCTCTCTCAGTGAGTGCACTTCATTCTTACTTCATTCCTGGTGACAATTTGTGCTGCAGCTGGAGGTGTATTGAGCCATCACCACAGGACTCAGCCTCTATGCTTCCTAACCAATGCCACCTCCAGCTTTCAGACTCCAAAGGGAAACAAACTGAGCACAGATGCCTCAGAACTGCCCAATGACAATAAAGTTGGACAACAAATGTATTTCACATCACATACAACGACACAGTAAGCTCTTCGGTCCTTACAGGAGTGTTCCGTTGTCACTGCCTCATCTATTGGCAGGGATTATTTTCACTGTAGCACTGTGTTTTATCTGTTTCTGGTTTAAGGTCACTGCAAAAAGGAGTTGCAATAAGGCTATTTCAGATCAAACCTCCGAGCAGGGAGAAGTACAATTTCAAAAGAAAAACAACCAGCCAAACAATAAAACCCCAGCCCCGCACAACAGCCATCCCAAGCTGGGCTGTTCTCATCCATATGGAACCTCCAGCCTTTTTCCAAGAGTTCAAGTTCTGACCTACCAGAGACTCTGCTGGTAAAGCCACACAAAGTGGATCACCATGCAGAGACATCAACTCAGATCACGCATGGAGTGGAATACCTGCGCTCCCAGTGCCGTGCCCACCACAGCACTTCACACACACTGGTGGGAGCTTGCTTCCCTGCAGAAATCACAAATCTTTCTCCAATCACACTCCATCTATTTTGTTCCCAGAACAAAGAAAACAAAACCAGTTTGTGGTCTTTGTTCCCACAGTGTGGACATGGGGTTTAAGGGAGTCAGAGCCTGCCTTTCCACGGGATGTGGCACAGTGCTGCCAGGAGGAAGGCAGCATCCTGCTGCTCCAGCCTCAAGGTTCCCCCTCCTCCCTTCCTCAGAGACACCAGCACCTGCCAGATCTTCCACTGAATTAGTTAACTCGTGAGACTTATCAGTAAAGATCCATTAAAAAAACAAAACAAAACACATTTGCTCCCATCTCAGCAAGTTACATTGGCTCATGGACCAATTTCTGGGGCAATGGGATGAGTTCAAGTAATTGGTGGGTATAGGGACAGTGTCCTGATGACGAGTGGAGGGACAGGATGGGACAGCAGCAGAGGTAAGCAGCCCCAGGCTCTAATATCCCATGCTACATTCCCACACAAACTAATCTGCTATTGATGACAGCACAAAGAGGAGCTCTTCCCTGCATTTTGTGAAGTATCAGCAGTAGCATTCCATTTTTCTATGGAAACACAGACTCCACACCTCAGAACCATAGCTGAAAGTTAAAGGGAGTCCATTTAAAAGCATTTTCTTGGCAAGTATGCATATATCTCAAATAACCACCTTTAGGCAGATCCAGCATCTCTCATCCATTTCACCACTGCATCAAATAAAAATTTTGTTGGACCTGATGATCTCGAGGTGTGTTCCCCCCATGATTCTGTGATAGTACAAACCATGGATGTAGTCTTGGTACAACAGCTCACTCTTCAAGAGCAAAACCATTTCTGCAGGGATCAGGGCCTGCAAATGTGTGATCTCTGATTCCAAACGCACAGCCAGATGTTGTAGACGTGTCATTAAAATCACAAGGAGAGTCACTGCTTGCAAAACAATTTCATTTCCTAATCTCTTGACTGATGCTTGAACACAGGCCCAGTTTGCCAACTGGCACCAGGCTGGAGGCTCTGAAGCACATCAGCAGCTTGCTAGCACACACTAAGGCAGCACACTCTCCACTCCCCTTCCCTGCCCCAGGGCAAAGGGGCAAACATAAACTTCTGGAAACAACAAAATCCCTTAAGACTTCACCCCCTTCTTCAGGTGTCCACTCCTGTCTCCGTGGTTTTCCTCCCAAAATCTGAGTAGGTTACAACACCAGGGTGGCTGCTCCTAGCATGCAGTATACCAAATCTCTGTATTTCAGAGCAACCTCAGCCTTCCTACAGACATTCTTCAGCTCTGCCTGCCTTGCTTTCCCTTTTAGCAGCCAGTGTTTTCAAGCAGCATTACAGCTTTCCCAGGCCTCGGTGGACAGGAGCTAAGAACAAACAGGACAGGGAGCCTGCCACAGTTTATCTCCATCCTGTTCTTCACTTGAGGGAAGCATTGGCCATTTTATACACCAGATGGACTGTTGAAACTTGTTCCTTCAGGAGTTTATAATTTATTTTACAAAACAATGCCTATGACCAGGTCCCAGTGAATACAGGAAATTATTGTGTGCCCTTTCTGGTTTGGTGGGTAACTTGGAAACTACTTTTATTTTCTTCTCCACAACCTTCAAACAAACATAATACACAAATAGGACCAGTTTGTCTTGGAAAAGCTACCATCCTGAATAAAGTCACTAGACTTTATTGTTTTGAAGCAACCTATGGGATCTACTCCCAGGAAGAATTTTTTACATTTTTTTTCCCTTTTTTTTTTTTTTTTAAAATCCATGTCCTTCCCCTTTCACTGAATGAAAGCTGCAAGTGATGTAAGTACAGAAGAAGCCACTCTTATTCCACAGATAAAGAATTCAAACTATTACCTTAAAAATTAAAGGCACATTGGAATAGCAAGTTTTGTCTGAGTCTAGTACAATTCCCACTGAACCAGATTTCCTGAACTGAAAAATATGGAGAGCTCTATTCTACTTGAAAAAATTTTGAAAGCAATTCTGTAAAAGGGATTCCTCCACAGAGCACATTCCCCCTGCACTAACCCTCAGACAGTCAGAAAAAATTATAGCAGAATTGTTAATTCTAACAAGTAGTTTACTACAGAGGCACTGTGGTATTACACACTGTACTATGAGTCTTTTTTTTTTTCATTTCTTAGGTTAAGATTTAATCTCTGTGACACAGATACTATATTACATAAAACAAATACACTGAAAAAGATGCAGGAAAGGAAAAGCCAGAGGTTGAAAATGCTACCATTAAACTTACAGTTGATACCCTAACATTTTTTGTTCCTACATGACATCAAGAACAACTAGTTTTTAATCAAACCATCAAGGATCAGGTTTTTTTACCCCACACCTCACAACCAAACTGTATCCAACCAAACCATATCCCCCCTGTTATCAGAGGAGCAGGACTTGGGCTTTCAGCCCCAGGCTGCAGGCATGGCAGCTGCTGGGACATGGGGACCACCAGCGCTCACCCCCAGCAGAGATGCTGTCTGGGCCTGTGGTGGCACAGCAGCCTCCCTGGGCTCTGCCGCACAGGCCCAAGCAGCAGCTTGGTGCCCAAGCTGTTCTCGGGAAACTGAATTTCACATCTCCCTTCAGTCCATTCCCTTACTCTTCGCTTGAGAGCACAGGATGAAGGAGGAGGCAGGGCCAGGAGACACCTTAGTTTAAATTAAAAGCTGTGAGCCTGTCACAGCCTAACAGAAGAACAGCAGAAAGCGAACTGAGGTGCTGCAGCAGGTGAAAGGCCATTTGCGATTAATAAGATCTTTTATTTTTCATCTTTCCATGACTTTTTAATTAAAACACAAAAACCAGATATGAAATATAGTCCTTTGTGGGATTAAGATGAAAGCACGTTACTGATTTCATTTACAACTCAGTGCCCCAACACCACACCTCCACAACAGCTCATCTTTCAAGAACTGTCCCAGACCACATCAGAAGGTTCTAAACCTGCATCTCCTGTTACTCCTCCGCCACGCACTGCCTTTCACAGTGTCTCTGAGCAAGGTGCAGCAGGCAATCTCATTCTGCTTGCTGGCACTGCTCCATCCTACATATACAATATTCATTGGGTCAGCATCAAAAGAGCATTTTGAGTCAAAAATCCCATTCAAGAACCAGCCAGTCAGGACATTCAGCTAATGACGACTGCTTCACCTGCAGTCCTGCTCCAACGAATGCCAAATACTTAATCTACAGCTGCCACCAGGATTTCCTACACAACCCAATCCGTCACGCACAATCTACATAGCAGGGCACGATTCCTTGGAAAGCGTAAGCAGCTGGTGGAAGCTGCCAGTTTTAGTGGCAGCTGAGCTGCTTGTTGAAGATCTAAAGCCTGGACTTACACTTCTGAAGTGACAGACATCTCTCTCAACTCTGTGGACGTACCTTCTAATTGTTCCAGTGCCTGGCAGCCCAAGCAGCTGAGAAAATAGCCATGTAAATGTCCTTGCTCAGCCACAGCGTATTCCCACCAAACACCAAGCTGAATACGGGGAGACTGCTCTGTGGATGACATTGTGAAGCACAGCATGCCAAGCATGAAATAGTCTGAGAATTCCCCTGCCAGTTTGATCTGTTAACCTGTACACAGCATAAAAGCAAATCCTGGGTACCAGTAAGTGTCTTGCCTCAGGAGTTCAGAGAGACTCAACTAGAAGCAGAACAGCTCAAGTTATAATTCTGGTAGGAGAAAAAGCAAACAGCTATTTTCTGGAGGTAATGGTCTCCCCACTGCTCCCCTTTTATAAGCAGAGAGATAAGAGGCATTAACACAGCATAAGGAAGAGATGTGCTAAAATGTGAAGGTAGAATTACAGAATGCAAACCTGTCAAACATTCACATCCTACGACCCATTGTGCCCTAATGCTGCAAGAAAAACTTCACTTTTTCCCATTTCAATCTGCTATTACTTCTGGAGCCAGGACACCAGGTTGCAAGAGAAAGCAATTTTTGCAATAACTTTCTTTCCAATTACATTAGCCTTTGCATTTCTTCAATATAAAAGGAATGAGTGCCTTGATGACACAGGAGAATTTCTTTTGCAATCCTGAGGTTTCTTCATTGTACTTTGAACACTGACACCTGGGAGATCTGCATAGAAAGCACAGGAAAAATACAATCCCTCAAGGGAATTTAGATTGCAGATTACTGATGTGCTAATAAGATTCTTTATGTAGGCACAGGAATGGAGAAAGACAGAACACAGGCAATTTCAGCAGGATACATACAAACAGACAAAAATTAAATAAGACTGTGGGAGTAATCCTCTGTAAAAGACATACTTTGGGGCATTTTATTTCTCTCTACTTTGTTTAACAAATTAATTAACTAATAAAAAATCAGAATCGCTTCCTTTTTTTTTAATTTAATGTTTTGTTTTAATTGCCTAAAGAGCCTAATTATTCTAAAAGTACCTATATAATCAAATACGCTATAGCTGCAAAAAATCATCCTAAAATATGTTAGAAAGATCTACAGGCATATGAGTAAAAACCTGACCACTAAAACTATGGGAGAAATGTGTGGAGTTACTCAGGGTACTGAAAAGTTGAAAAAAGCTTTCAAAACCACACATCAGACCCTTTCACTCTTGTTTCTTAGCTCTGTTTTCTCATTTTAGTGGATCAAACTTTAGCTTTGGCTTTATATTAAGAAGGTCTACTCCTTCAATAGTACATGGGCTCAGGATACTGACCATATACACACCTATTTTAGGTTTTGTGGCATATGGCAGGCACCTTTTTCCAGTCTTAAGCAGCACAGACACTGCAAAATAGTTCGTCTTCTGAGGAGTATATATTGCTGACATGAAAATAAGTCTGAGAACAAGTTCTATGTGGATAACTGAAAAGAGTTTCAGACAAAAAAAAAAACAACACTTGGAATAAAAACCAAAAAAACACAGCCTAGAGTTAACACCAAGTAGAATCTGATGCACAAGTTCAAGGGGGCAGACCCCCAAAAACTCCAAAACGACTAAGATATAGTAAGATAAAGCATCTGAAGTGTTCTCTTATTCTCTCATTTTACTGTCAAGTAACATTAGAAGGGTTTGGTTTTTTTCTGCATTTAACACAAAAAAGCACAAACAATAAAAAACAGACAACAATTTGGGTTTTTTTTTTATCAATACAAGCGATTTCAGCTGTCTGCATTGGAGGAAGAAACAAAAATAACATCAGTTACAGTGCTCTTCATGTGATAATTTTTTTATTGTAATTTCTTTCTGGAATGGCAAGAACATTAATCCAGAATTGATGGGGAGGGTGGTAACACATTTCCAAACTACAGAGGAGTTAATTTCTGACCTGATGTTTCACTCGCTGGTTGTCGCATAAAATCCAGCTTGCCAATTCTAAGAGCAGTAAGAAGTCTCTCTTTGAAAAAAAAGGTTTTATTCTTTTTCCATAAGATTTCATTTTTTTTTCCTCCTTGGCACAGTGTAACAAGGAGTGAGAATATTTAATTGGAAGTTTAAAAAGAATGGGTACATTTTATATGTTACATAAATCAGAGCAAGAGCTTAGAGCTCTTTACAATATATTTTTTTCCAATTTCCATGGGCTTGAAAAGATGGAGTTTTCTAATACATAAAGTTGCAAGAAGCCATCTGATTTGACAAAAGTTGTGGGTTTTCTTCATCCTGTGAGGTTTTAGAAGACAGATAACTTCTAATAATATAAGAAAGTCACCGTTCCACAGCACACTAAACTATGGGCACAGAGTCCCTTACTGCATCAAGAAAATGACCACTTAAACCTCACCAAATGCTAGAAATGTGTACATTTTTGCACTGCATCACTGCAAGCATAGAGTTAAACATATTTACTTTCTTGGGGTTTGTTTTTGTATCTTAATCTACTGGATATCACAATGATTACCACATAATTGCAACCAACTTTTATGGAAAATGTTTCTGAAAAGCTACAGCAATACAAAGGGTGAGCCACAGTAATTGCAAGGAGTTCCTACTATATGTCATAAAATAGCCCAATATAATTAGCTAAATTGTTCTAACAGGACAAAGGAATTGACCTTAAAACCTAAATTTTCTGATGAACCACTCTCCTTCCCAGTCCTCCCTTCTGACATACAGAATTAATTTAGGTGCTTCACAGGAAGATACTCTACCAGACCCTCTTCTTACAAACATGTTGTGCTTCGTTGTTATTCCCTACTTATGACTGATGTGTGAGCATCTTCCTCCAATTTATTGATCAAAAGCAATTTGTTTTTCCCCTTTTTTTAAAATAAAAACCCAGTATTTAAAAAAAGGTACACACACAGAGAAAAAAAAAAAAAAACAAAAACAAAACCCAAACCCAAAACAAAAGATGACAAAACCAGAAAGGAAACAAAACCCCTGTCAGTTATGGTTAATTACCTGGTACTATGTTCCTAACTATTTTCTAAGTCCTCAAGAATTTGCAGCCTCATACAATTGCTATTAATCAGTATAATACTAACTTAAAAATCTGCATGTAAAGTGATTTTCTTTGGATACCAAAGCTAAAGGTTACCCACACCACTTCAGAGAAATCCGTACTCTTGGTTCCTAAACCAAATACTGCAAATCCTGGTTGTGCTTCTCTCTAATAAACAGCAATTATCTTGGTAGAAAGACGACATCTTTGATAGGAAACAGACTCTAAAGGCTTGGAAATACCAGTTTTCTGAATTCACAGCACTAACTTAATGCTGGACTGAAGATTTTCTTTCTTTCAACTCCATCTCAAACCCAGGTCCTTTTTTTCTCCCCCTCTTTTCTAGTCTCTGGAGTATCCTCCCATTTCAGCATCCTGTTCTTCTTGTACCTCCCTTTTATTTTTTGAAGACAAAAAAGAAAAGAGAGAGTGAAAAAACCCACAAAACCAAAACAACACAACACATCACCAGCAAGTGATGCAGCAGTGGGATTTCAACCCTACTAGGCACAAAGAAAGAAAAGAAAGTGCAAGCAACAAGGTAAAAGTGAGAAGAGTTTTGGTACTTGGCTCCCCAGCTACTCAGGCCCAACTGTGTCACTGTTGGCTGGAAGAAGCAGCATATTCCAGGGCAGGCAGTGGCAATAGGGATCCTGACACTGCCCCTTCCCTTCGAGATGTTCAACAGCATCAGGGAGCTCGCCGACATGACATCTTGGCAGAAGCTCTAGAGGCAGCTCAGGAGTTCCACACAAGCTACACAATTGCTCATTTGCCTCCCTTGTCTGAGCTCAATACCCCTCTCCCGGCGAGGCATTACTCCTCTCTACGGGAACGCTGGGAACTTGCACTGTTCAAAGGCAGCCATCGACTCCAAGGTCAGCTTCTTGTCTCACACACCCTTCTTCCTCAAATCAAACTTAGCCTTCACTTTCTCTGACTTGCCATGGGACACACGGGGACTTTATACATTATTTAACAGGAGTTTTAGAGTGAAACAGTAACTCCCCAAGGCCTTCCAAAAAAGTACAGGAGATTAAGGAAACCGAAGAGCAAAGATGAAGGTACTAAAAGTGCCTTTCACAGAAAGCAGCAGGTTTCATGCCTCTCTGCATGGTTGTGCACAGAAACAAAATGCCTGATGTATTCTCCATTCTACTATGTAACTTTTGTACACAATTTCCTATGTAATTAAGAGACCCAGAAGCACTGTGTCACTGCTTTCAACGAAATTTAGTTCAAAAACCATTCTTGGACAAAATACCCTACTAAAAATACCCTGTCATTGTGCTACAACATATTGTAAACAATGAGTACGTATAATTGGCAGACAAATATACAGACATGACTTAAAGTTAATGTTTGCTAGCATGGCACTGTAGCTCTGGATGATGTATCACTGCACAGGTATCATAGTAACTATTATTAGGAAAATTCTGATCAATTTTTAAATAACCTTGTAAAGTTTAATTGCTATCTAACATGAGTAATGAATTGATCAAACGTCAGATCCCAGTAAATGTGTGTCTCATCATAAATCAGTATTTCACATATAATAATTATCCCGTTAATGCTAAATTAAATGCTTATTGAGTATATTTAACATGCACTGTAAGTGGTTGAAGTCATAGAATCACAGAATTGTAGGGATTGGAAGGGACCTCCAGAGATCAATCCCCCTGCCAAAGCAGCTCCCTAGCTCATATTGCACAGACAGGCATCCAGACGGGTCTTGAATCTCTCCAGAGAAGGAGACTCCACATCCCCCTGGGCAGCCTGTCCCAGGGCTCCCTCACCCTCACTGGGGAAAAGTTCTTCCCCATATTGGTGGGGAACTTCCTCTGCTCCAACTTGCAGCCATTGCCCCTTGTCCTGTCCCCACAAACACTGAGAAGGGGCTGCCCATGTCCCCCTGCATCCCATCCTGCAGCTAGTGATAAACATGAAGAAGGTCCCCCCTTAGTCTTCTTCTCTCCAGGCTGAACAGCCCCAGCTCCCTCAGCCTTTCCTCATAGGGGAGATGCTCCAGGCCCTTAATCATCTTCATAGCCCTTCTTTGGACTCTCTCCAGGAGATCCTTGTCCTTTTTATACCAAGGCGCCCAGAACTGGACACAACACTCCAGCTGGGGCCTGACCAGGGCAGAGCAGAGAGGGAGGATCACCTCCTGTGACCTGCTGGCCACGCTCCTCCGGATGCACCCCAGGAGCCCATTGGCTCTCTTAGCCACCGAGGCACACTGCTGGCTCATGGCCACCCTGTCATCCACCAGGACCCCCAGGTCCTTCTCCACTGAGCTCTTCTCCAGCAGGTCATTCCTCAGCAAATGACCAGGTACACGTAACAGTGTCCCGATAGACACAGTTTATTTTGAGATAGAGATATCTATATATATATGTATAGATATATATATATAATTTTGAAAGGCAAGTTATATTTGTTAAATAACAGTACTATCTACAAGATAATGTTTAAATAGAAGCAAAGACATGGTATCCTAAGTTATCTTTAACAGTCTCTGAGTTTAATAAATAAAAAAAGAAAATACCATAGCAGCCTCCAGCATCCTCCTAAAGCAGGAAGGCTCTATGCATCATTTGGTTTTAGTTCTGTCTTATAAGATAAAGGATGGAGAACAAGTAGTTGCCAATTTATCTAACTTAACACATCCCAGACTTGCCAAGTATGCCGTGATAAATAGCTTTAACTACCTTCTGCTCATCTTTTTATTATAGGACATGACAAAGGGATTTGTAGATTAAGACTTCAACTTTATTTGTGATACTTCACAGAAGCAAGCTGAAAAATGCATTTAAGAGGTTTGGAGTGAAAAATACAATTAAAAAAGTAAACAAACAGCAAAACTACATTTCACATTGAAAATATCTTAAGGTTTTAGATAAGCCTTTAAAGAAAGCTCAACGTTGTTATTATCACTAAGCAACACCATAAATAACTAGGATCTTGCTTGCTTGTTGAAATATGTTTTTATAGATTCTGTCTACCTGAGAAACACACAGGCAAGTACACTGCTGTCTCAGTCTGGCATGCTGAGGAAAAAAGTCCTTTGCTGTCATATGTAAGGGGAAATTAAGATAAATATACCACAGTACCAATAAGCCAATTCAATATGCTCCACACAACACTGCTCTAACCCACTCAGACAAGCACAAAGACTCCCGTAGTCAGATTAAAGGGACACATCAAAGCTTCGGTCTCCTCTTCCCATTCCTAAGCTCCAATTCATCACATACTTTTCTTACGTAGGTTTCAAAATGAGAACTCATCTTCCGATTTTCCTCTTTTGGCAAATCACTATGGCATGTATCTTGCATCATTTTGAAACAGTTTGCCTGCAGGCCTCCACAAATATAATTTTATGCTGCCGTGATCAGTAAGAAGAAATGTGTGTGTCCATATTCACTGCCTTGTAAATAAAAGACTCTACACAAAGAGCATCCCTCCTGGTCCATTGGCAATTTATGTGCACCACTAATAGCTGTTACCATGAAATCTTTAATATGATCATTAAACAGCCCTTATCCTCACCCTCTATACCAAGTTAACCCATTATGCATCACGAAATAAAACAAAACAAACAAACAAAAAATCAGCTCTTTTGGCTATTTTGCACAACATATAGCATGGGGCACCTCAGGTTGTAAGACACCTTTGGTTGATAGAGTAAGGAGCTGTCCAAGTTAGCAGGCAGATTAATCTACGTGTTAGCAGTTCAGAACTGCAGCTCTTTTGCTACTGTTTCATTAAAGTCATGGTTCTCAGCTGACAGCTTTAACCCTGTAATCACAAAAACTGTCACATGAATCTTGAAGTAATAATGATTACAAGACAGAAAGAACTATGTTGACTCAAATATTAATGAATACAGTTCACTAAATTGGGACTGAATTCCTAATATGATCAATAGTTTAATTATCATACCATCCTGTCAGCAACATGACAGAAGAGTGGCAGTTTGTACAAAGCCATCATCTAACAAACTGCTGATCCAGAATCAACAGATTTGAAAACCAGAGGAAGAAACCCGACTTGTTTACATAACCCTACAAACAAATACAGATGGGGGACACAGCTTCCCAATACGAAGTCACCATAGTCTCTACTTCTGCCAGGTATTTCTCACACTCAACATACTTTGTTCTTGTCCTATATATGATTGAAACATTTTGAGTACTGCTTCATAGGTAATTTTATAAGCATCACTGTAACCTTTTAATTTGAAGTGTGAAATAAAAACACACTTACTGGAAAACACACTAGCCAAACATTTTACTAATTCCATTTATTAAATTTTCAAGAAAAAAAAGCCAAACAAACCTGCCTTAAAGAATAGTACTGCTTACAGCCACAGCATAGGAACAAGGTGTTACTGGTACAAGGAATAGAAACAGTCCCTGTTTGTCTAGCCACATGCATGTTTTCAATGCTGCTTTCCCCTGTCTTGGTTCCTAGACTTCAGTGCACCCTTGATAGTCCTGCTGCTGACTCAGGCTGTGGCTGCAGGCAATCCAATATTATCTTTTTTCTATATCCCAAAATATAGCATTTGTCCAAACAATTAAGTGATTGTCACTAACTTGTAAAATTACAAGTCACCAAGAGATACAACCGTTAGTCGATTCAAGCTCAGAAACAGATGTAACCTCAGTGGAAGCTCAGCTTTTCCAACTCCCCACCCAGCAACATCCCAGGTTTCACACCATGCCTTCTTGGTGTTCTGTGAGAACTACACTAACACACCTTTCAAATAATCTTTTGTTTCTCCACCCACAACGTTCATGAAGGACTTTGCTTGTGGTACTGTTACAGACCTCCTCCAGAATAACCTACCTCTAGAAGAGAAATGGCTTTTGCATGCGTGACTGTGGGCACAAATGTGCTTGTATCTATAGCAAAATTTACCTGAATTATCACTTTTAAAAGAAGTTAAAATGCTTTGATCTTTTAGCTGCCTCTGTGACATCTATTAACAGACACAACACCACAGAGGTTATATAGCTATGTGCGATGGAGCAGGGCTTGAGATTTTTTCATACACATAGATCTTCTCCAATAGGTATTTATCTAGCGCTGATAGGCTGATAAGCTGATTATACCACTACTCACCACAAAAGATCATTATATTCTTTATTGCACTTTAGAAAAGAGAAATTTTCTTTTTTTCTCCTTCACTATTGAATAGAGACAATCCTGGAAACAATAAAATATCATGTATTTTTCTCTTTAAAATTTCCTTTCTTTATGCGTTACTTTGCATTTTAAAATCAAGTGAAGTAATTTTATTGCACCTATTTACATTTCTTCTTTTCTACTCATGTTACAACATGCTGCACAGATTGAAGCTAAAAATCCATATTAAAGATAGGGCTAAAGCATTTTTTATTCGGTCACAATTCCTGGAACTTCTCAGATCCCTTTTAGAGTGTGTAAATCTGTATATTTAAAAGGCTCTGGGATGTGAAAGTGGTTGTTATTTTAAGCTAAAGCTAATATTGCATTATACAGGTCACATTTTTATGGCCACACCGAAACAACCTTTCTTCAGACCCTTCCTGGCTGTATGATAAAAGAACAACGTTTATAACTGGATAACTCTTTCTTTTTTTTAATGGCATGGCTGAAAGAGAGCCCACTACAGCCTATTCTGTCTCTTAAAACATGGGGTGAAAATTCTGGAAACTCATTGCTGTTTTAACAGATGACTCAATACATCAGAAAAACAAAACTATGAAAGCCAAAGACCAATGCATTCCACTTCAACATGAAAAAAGCCAAACCAAACCAAAAAAAAAAAAAGACACTCAGATGATTTCTGTGATTCTCAGATTCTGTATTGCACAGGGTATGAAAATAAAGTAGAAACATGGAGATTCAAGGTAATGCAAGACTGAAACGAGGAACCACACTCTCCATAAGTGAATCAGCCCTTCAATAAATAAATAGATGGAACAAAAAAAATTGCCAGAGTTAAGGACTGATGTTCACATGGATGGGCAGCACCGAAAAATGTCTCTGAGGTTACACAACATGAAATCAAGCCATGCTGAGTAAAAGGTAAAGCCAAGTCTTACACCTGAGGAAGTAATCAAGGGACATCGTTACCCTTCATCTTAAGGCCACCTCCACTTGAGTGCAAGCAGCACCAGCACCAATTTCTCCAGAGCCCCAGTCTGCTTTTACCATGTTTCCACCTCTGAAAGCATCACCCTGGGGTGAGTGGCTGCCCTGGCATGCAGAGCACTCTGGCAATTAGGCTAAACCCATGAAAAGGCAGACAGTTGAAGCTGCCAAGAAAGAAATGAAAGAACTGCAATTATATCATTTTGCAACAGTTTGCATGGCGTAGCAAAGATCACAGCATCACCTCCTCAGAAAGCAAACTCTGCACAAAAGGCAACAGGTGATATTACAGCACAAAATGAATAGACTATTAGCCTTCAGCAAATGGGGTATTTATTGTTTTTAAATTGTACATTAGTGCTTAAGCAACAATGATATTTATGCTGCATGTCAGACTGGAAGACTAAGAAAGTAGTGAGCTAAAACTGAGGACTTAGATTAGTGATCTCCTATGCCCTGAGGGAGTATGAACTCTAAATAGATGCACACATAAAAGTAAATAACACAGAGTGATACTGGGGGAATAATGCCAACTCAGTCAGCAATATGAAAAAGCTACTGTACAGAAACATCCAGTGGATATCAAACTCGAATCTCAAAAGACAGTTTGGAAACTGAAGGGATTTAATGAAGAGAAGGAATAACCCTGAAACAAGGATAAGCACAGAGCTAAGAACCCCTCTTGGAAAAACACTCACCAGTCCTTTTACAGTACCCTGGCCAGAAAGCAGCACATATACCTCCATACATAGCACTCAAAATGAGCTGGCATGCACCAGAAAGCTATACCATCATTTTATATTTCTGTCTTTAGAAGTTGTCCTCAGAGAGTATGCTGAAACATCAACATAGCAGTATTAAAATTCCTGTTTTCTTCCCGCAGCTTTTAAGTTGTAGATATTAACAGAGATGAAATGCTTATCTATTCAAATAGAAAGGCAATTTTGACCTTAGCGCATTAGTGTAAAGCAAAATGTGTTGTTTTGATATTTACAAGATGCCAGAATTAGCTGCACTTCACAATCAGCCTCATACCATCCATACTAAAACAGCTTTGCAACAGCTCCTCTGAAGCAGGAGAGAGAGGGGGAAAAGAAGGGGAAAAAACCCAATTTATCAGTAGAGGATTTACAAACCCAACTTCAAATACACTGAATTGAGTACTTGAGCTCTGCAGACAATGCATTCATGAAGCCCAAGCTGGAAGAAGACTCTGCATATATGTAAAGTCTTTTACAACACCATTGGAAAAAGCAGCCAATGATTGCCAGAGCTCTTATAAGGATGAAATCTGCTATCTGGGGGGCAATGGAAGGTGTCACACAGATTAGTGAGAAATCATTAGTTAGCACCATCCAAACTCCTCTGGATTTGTCCATACACAATTACACTTTTCTGGACAGATGACAGACAGAGAAGAGCTACTCTGAGATGTTTTGATCATATACAACTGCTGTTACACAGCTTACCAGGGAGCCACTCCGAGCTCAGGCCCTGAGCAAAGCAGACATGCAGCAGACACAGTTAAAGCAAGTTCTCTATAGTAAATAACAAGCAGTGGCCACCATACTAAGCACTGCAGCGGCGTCAGTAACTATGGATAGCTGGAGGAGGCCCTAAGAGCTACCAGAGAAACTGCCACTGTTGAGCTTTTTATTCTTCTATGTACCTCTCAGTAACACACCAGAGCACAGTCCTGCACTGTCTTCGAGGAATTCTAATTTTTATTTTATTCACTCCTTATTTCAACCACAAAGATCCTGTGTGCCTTTATAGGAATATTAATGATGCAGGAGCCCCAACCCTGAACGCTATGAAAGCCATTACAGTTTGCCGAGAATAACTGGGCTGACGCCAGCTCAGTTTATTATATCACTTTTGTTTGTTTCCCTGAAAACACAACACTACAGTGAACCAGGGGATGTTAATGTATTTCCATGCCATGCTGCATTTGTTTTTATTGCCAGAACTCCATACTTAATATAGCTGATACCTTCACCGAGGCTAAGACATCTTAATGAGCTTAGTACACGGAGCAGAGGCCTACACCAAAGCACACTGCCTCGCGAGCAGTTCATCAGGGCAGGCGTGGATCACCATCCAAAGGTTACTGCTGGCTGCAGACTAAGTAATGCAGGTCTAACAAGCTAAAAACCTCTTCCTAAAATAAATCTGTCATTTTAAATAAGTGACAGCAAAGTGAGCCCACAGTGTAAGACATTAACCAAGGCCATCACACGGTGGTAGGTATTACCTTTGAAACTTGGCATGTTTCTATGATGCTGATATTTTTTATTCTGGCAAGTTCAGTTGCTAAAAGAGATCTTACTCTCAACCTGATGCATATATTTGTTTAAGACAAAATCCCTTGTCTTCAACATGCCAGTGTCATTAAATTGTACCGTTAACAATCCTATGCCTCAGAAGGATTCCTGTGCGCTGGAAAAGCACCATCCCAGGGAAACCCTCTGATCTCAGCCTGTAAGAGTACACCCAGTAACATCCTACAACTATATCAGGTTAGTGCTCCCCTACTCATCCACAAGGCTACAGTTAGTTTATGTACAGATGTAGCTTTACTTATAAGATGTACTTCCTGAGAGATGGGCTTCATTCTCAGGCCAGCACCGCACAAGAGTAGTACAAAATCTGCTCTTAAACTGATTCTAGGCACTCACCTGCACATTTACAACTATCAAGCTCTTAACATGCTATATACAATTAAAAGTTTGATATATGAACATAAAACACACACACGTTCTTTTGCACTGCTCTGAGAACAGAAACTAACCTTTAAATTCAAATACAAATAAAAGACCATTTGATGCAACGCTCCCCTGCACTGCCAGAGGAATACAAACACAGCTCAGTAACAGAACAGAACTCCCCAGCAGCGACAGCCACAGAGAAGCGCCTCAAACCCAATTCCTCCTTCTGCTTTGTGTAACTTTTCAGGTCAATTTTCCAAGCACATTTTCTAAGTTTGTTTTTTTTTTTTAGAAAGTTACCAACTCCTTCCAGTAAAGGTTATATATGCAAGGACTCCAAATCTGGATTAATAAAATATGAAAGTTGAAGGTGAATTTGGGTGCTGCATCACTATTTTCTACAAAATTGACTTTTCAGTTGCAATTTTATGCAAGGTTTTTACCCTTCTTCTCCCCAGTTGAAAAAGTACACTCCCCTTGACTGTCCATAAAGTATTTCCAGCTATTTGCTGTCATACAAAATCAGATTGAAAGTAAGTAAAATTCCGTTAAAGATTCTCAAAGCTTTTTAATGCATTCAAAAATCACAAGCCTGATGGCAACTAAAATGTGGCCACTAATACAGCTGAGTCACAGAGAAATAGAATAAACATACAATGACTTTTATGGTTTTATGATTTACCACAGAAAAGCCACTGAGCTGTCTGGATCATTGCAGTTTTCTCTTTCTTCCCTGGCCTGGATCACTCCCAGTAGAGCAAAGTACTCCAATTACTTTGAAAACTAATTTGTTATTAAAAAAAGAAACCAAAAAACCCACTGCAGACAGGATCACAAGAAAAAACTGTTTGTAAGAAAAGAAGCAGAAAACACTAAACAATTGTCTGTGACTAAGTGTCTGGCAGACCTGGTAGGGGGCAGGTGAGTAACGAGTGTGAGACTGCATGTGTCACTGCTTGGCAGCAGCCGTTCATAATCTGGGTTGAGGTGTAAAGGTTGCACAGTTTGCATTGACCTGTGTAGGCTGATGGAGGATTTGGGAACTGATTAGATCCCATTGCTCCTCCATCTTCAGCCTCCCCTCAAGAGGCCAAGGGCTCTTCCTCAGCCATTTGTCCCACATCGCCTTTCAAGGCTTTTCAAATGGGCAGCAGCAGCAGATCATCGCACCAGCATCAGCTGTGCTTCCTACGTTACTCAGCAGTGGCTGCATTATAGATGCTGGCTGTACAACTACTGTGTGCTCTCATCTTTCTGGGTAGTATTTCTGGCAGTAGCAAGCCAAAAAACAAAGAAACCAGGTCTTAAAGGTCAAGGAATATCACATGCATCTTTTCAATCTATCACCAGCTCAAAAAAAGCCAACCACTAAACCTCTTTTCCTTTAAGCTCAGCTTAGTCAAAGTTAACCTTGTTCTAGCTTATTAAGAAACATTTATCTATTTCACACTTTTCCAGTACTTCCACAGAAATGCAAAGTAATGTTAAATACAACATTTAAATATATATACACAACTGAAGCAAACATCACCATATTTCACAGAAACAGTAAGTTAGCCAAGTCATAGAATCATAGAATGGCATGGGTTGGAAGGGGCCCCAAGGATCACAGAGCTCCAACACCCCTGCCACAGTCCACCTTCTTCCAGCATCCTTTTCTGGGGCAGACTAAATGCCAGCACTATGAAATAGATTCTTTAAAAACTCCTGTCTACCTGTACCATTACTGAAAACAATGCTTGTGAACAATGAAAGGGACACTGAGGGGGCAGGCAACCCTAACAAGCCTAGCACCAAGACCGTGCTTTCTCCTTCACAAGTAAAGAGGGACATTATGAACGGGCACTGCACCCATCCTTCTGCACAAGTATGCATTCTGCTTTGCTTATGTATGAACTCGTGGTCCCCCTGAGCAACCTCCTACTTCTGCTTTGGTGTCTTGACCCTAACAAACCAAACTGAGAACTACAGGAGAAATTCTCATTCATCTAAAAAAACCCTAAACATTTTAGTTGGGAGTTTTGGGGCTCAATCTTCAGAAGTGCAGACAGTGTTATTGTGTAATGTTTTCTATCAAAACCACCAGATGTCTTTCTAATTGAAATAATTTGTGGGATATTTATTGACCTGTTAGATGGCCAGGCATTGTTATATCTTGATCTTAATTATGCTTCATATAATTTGGTATCCGAACAAAGGTTAAGGACCACACGTGACACCTTTATGAAGCTGTCACCAGTGTTGGTTCATAGGTTAGAATCCTGGGCTTCACTATGAAACTTAAGCTGAATATTTATCACCCAACCACAACTAAACAGTAGCAAAGCTAATCTGGTTTAGGTCAGTACTAAAAGGTTGCAGAAAGGGAAAAACCACATAGCTAAATCTGTACCAAAATATAAATTGGCATCATTTCATCCTGCAGTGTATTGTCCTAAATTTGAGCTCCAACCTCTAAGAAATGCTCACTGCGAATGCAGAATTCTTCTCTGTCACACAACCTGCAGACAGATTTGGACAGGTAATTCACAACAGCCTGTTCCTGTGGCCTGGATGCAGGATGCATGGCGAGAAGGCCAGAGACAATATCTTCAAGGACCAAACCTTAATGGCACATGGGCAGTGAAGGAACTGTTCATCACCTAAATGTTTCAGAGGCAAACCTGTTCCTGGAGACAGTGGCCTGCCCATACAGAGTAAATTTGAAGATCAGGGGTTTTGACATGGTAGATTAGGCTCTCCTTCCACGCATTTTGCTTGCTGTGTAATTTGCTCATTAACAGACTTTGTGCCAGTTCCAGATAAAATCATCCTTAATGTCTTTTAAAGGCAGCATTTATTTTATTTTTTTTCTCCTGAAATTAAAACCTTCTCAGGTTATTTTTTTATAATCACAAAAAATTCTTGCTGCCAGTATTAGTAATATATTCATTATTTAACTGAAATAAATGCATCTGTTAATGTGTTTAATTAAGCATACAAAGCTCTTTATTTGATGTTATTTGTATTTAAGATTTCCTGTTTTCCCTGAAGTATTTATTACACAAGGCATGATTCTTCTAATCTTAGATATACTCAGGGACTGAAGTACTATTTTATATCAGCATTTCTCAGCTGCTTTTATCATGAACAGATATTACAAACCATGTTAATGAGCTGTTTAGTATTCATATATTAGACTTTTCCTCATTTTATATGGAAATAATACTATAAAAATTCTAAGAATACTGGTTTTATGTGCATGATAATGATGAGATTCAACGCAAATAAGAAGGAGGAAATCTGTGGTGGCAGTGAATATGAAATGGATTAGTACATCGTCAATGTGCTTTACATTGGTATAAAATTATTAAGCATGTAATTAAGTAGGATCAATTGCACTGTTTGTTTTGGGGGTAATGTTTCAGCTATTTTAGATGTTTCATCTTTAAGAATTTAATTTCACACTTTAATGATCTTCTTGCAATTTCCTCCTCCTGCTATGAAGTCACACAGTCAGGATATGCACAGAACCCCCTACCTATCAAGAAGTGACTAGGGTGGAAGGCCAAGCCAAAGCCACTGCAACAGAAGGTAAGAACAAGGCAAATTAAATAATGCTGTAAATACAAAAATAGTTCAGTTCAACTGACCTTATTCATCAGATGCATTCAAATCCCCAGGACTGTTAGCAGGGAAGAAATTATATAGTTACTTGCAGCCACTGCAGCTCTGACCTGGCTGACCTCGGAGATATCTCCAGTGGAGCCGAAGTGAAATGAGATTTGGTGTTACTAGAGCCTAATGAGGAAAACCGTCAGCCTTCAGTACACTCACATCTGCATGCAGGTCACAGAAATAAATAAAAAAACCTAAAAGCCCACCTTTTGGTAAGGTGGGGAGAGAGAGAGAGAAAACTATTCTCTCTCTTGGATTGAGAGCTTACTACTGCATTACCAAATAAAAAATCCAACTGTGAAAGTAAGTCCACTATTAAACTGAATTGTCTCAATTTGAGCAGAGAATTACAAATCAATTTAACAAAAGCATCTGTTATCATGGAAAATCCAGTGTCTGAGGAGGTTCCCTTATTAATTTTATATGCTGGACAAAGAGCACAATGTCCCTGCAGTCCCAGCTCACTGCGTGTTCTGCCTGTGAGATCCCAGGGATGAGAAGCAGAGCTGTGGCCACAGGCCATGCTCTGGACTGGAGGGGTGAGGAGGCTGGAGGCAAATTCATTGAAAGGCAAGAAAACAACAGGTGCTATTTATTTTCTGGAAAATATAGTCAGAGAAGATAGGTTAGAGTAAGAATAATCTATATTTTATTATTGTAAAGAATAGATGTTATAGCATAGAATTTCTCTCAGTAGTAGAGAGGTAGCTATTAGTTATACCATGCCTGATTTGTGGCTGGATTTTGTACCTGAATTTACCACCAGCTTCAGGTTACGGAGCACACTCTTAAACTGCTTTACCTTGCACAACAAGAAGCCTCAAAACCCAAACGCAGCGGCACATTAGAGACCCACCTTAGACAACATTAGATTTAAATATGTTAAAAATTTACCTAAAATATCAAACAACTCAGTACAGAAGTAGAGCAGAAAAGGTCTGAATTAGTTAGTAAATGCCATCTGAATATTCTTTATAGCCCAAGCACAAAGGCAGGAAGAGATGCTCTTTGTAGCCTTTGCATACTTATGAATGATTAAGCAGCAGAGCAAAGAGAAGAAACACTTTGGAGGTAATATTATTGCAAGATGAAAATTATTTTTTTTTTCCAGATAGATTTTGTTTCAATGCTTAAATAATGAAAAATAAGTTTGCCACATCTTTACTTTGAAGTAACTCATGTTACTGCAAATACTCCATTAACAGTTATACCTTCTAAGAGGCTGTGCCTTTAATCAGATTATAAGTGTCAGAGAGTAAAAATTAATTCAGCATTCTCTGTGAGGAAATATCCCCACTACCTTGGGTCTGACCCTATAAATGCCTGTCCTCATGAGAACAAAATCAAAATTATTTCATGTTGGGCACATTCAACTCTGACATACAATTTAAGACCTATTTCAGAGGGTGCACTGTCCTACAAAGTAGATCCACGTGGATGTTGATGGATCTTTGAATAATGCAAGATGAAGGCCTTACACAGGGCAAACTTCAAAACGTTTCATTGGGCACAGTTAAGTTTCACCCAGAAGTACTGGGCTGTAAGTAAGAGCTGCTTAAAACATGGACTTTCTGGATTAGATCTGTCCAATCTCTAAGTTAACACAAGGAACAAAATCCTGACGGATATATTTTGAAATTAAATCTTCCCCCTCATTTCCTTTTCTGCTTTTATTAAAAGGCTAGAATGTGGCAGAGCTGAATGCAGACTGCTGGGTGCAGTGAGCTACGCTGCTTTGTCATAGTTATGCATTATTCTTGTGAGCAGAGGGTTTTGTCTTGCATTATTTCTTCGTCCATAACAAAGTGCCCTCTTTGCTGACTAAAACCACTGTGCATTTAGTCGCTAATAACACATCTAAATTCTCATTTTAAATCACAGCCCTATTTTCAAAAAGAGCAATTTTACTTTTTCTTCCACAAAGCCATCTGCTTGCTAATGAGAGTTGTTTTCATCAGTAATTTTGAGAAGAAAAATGGTTATTACACTTTAGCACTTTTTAAGTGACAAATAAATACCATCCAGCCCTCTATTTAAATACACTACGTTTCTCCCAGCACAGGAGCTACATCCCAGATGTATCATTATAATTATAAACATTTGTAATGAGTCTCAGTGCAATTGGGGCCCACAGCGAAGTAGCATCACCTCAGATAAAAATCTTTCAATAAGAAATTTCATGCCTAAGATTGCTGTAATTTATAAATCCCTGCATTATCAAAAAAATCACCTTTTCATACCAGAGAAGCCAAAAAGGCTTTTGATGATGCTATGTACTTATGTTGTTTTTTTCCTAAATATGTTTTTTTAAATTTTATCAATGCCTAATCAATAGACAATGCTCTGATACAGCAATTTCTCTACCTCCCTTTTACCAGAGCTGTTGGTGGTGGAGAGTGCGACCGCTCTCACAATCATCTTGATATTTGGTGGAATTATCCTGCTTAAGGTGCATTCCCCATTTCCCAATATACTCTTTTCTTGATGCTGACTATCAAAACAGCAGTAGTATGACAAGATAGTGAAAAGACAAAAGGACTGATACTGGGAAGATAAAAATTGAGACAGAAAATGAAGGAATAAGAATTAGGACATCATTGAAGAGAGGAGGATGAGATGTACGAGCGGGGAAAGAGAATCTGTTTAGGGTGATGCCTCAGGAAAAATAAAGGAACATGGAGAATGCAAATTAAATGGATTGCAAATAGATGTGCATGAAGATAAAAGTGTCATATAAGAAAGTTCATATCAGTACACATAAAACTAAAGTGCATATCAAACTAAACAGCGAGCTTCTGAAGAACACGACAAACAAACAAATACACACCACTCTGCAAACTTTCCTCTCCCCTCCACCACTTGCCTGATGATTAGTTACAAGCTAACTTTTCAGGCATCCTTTGCCCCAGTGTATCTTAAGAGACTCACCAGGGCTGTTTCCACCACAGCGCTGTTGTTTAGCTCCTCTCAGGGCCTCCTGCATGGACAGCGTAGGAGACACGTATGTCCAGTGAAACCAGAGGACTGTGTCTGTACCTGAAAAATGGCCTGTGACCAAAGGGTGATTAATACTGCAATGTGTCTCTCATCCATAGCCAAATACCTTCTAGAAGATCAATACAGGGGGAAAGGGGAAAGTATGGGGTATTAAGGTAGGCATAATAGCCAGCACAAGCTCATGAAAGAGGAACCGTGCCAAGTCTTTCCACCTCTCCTCACCACACGTGCACTTTTTTGGAGGTGTAATTTATAACTTAGCTGTGAAAATAAAATTGCTTTGGGTTAAAAACTTGAAAACAAAGTCTTGGTCAAAGTATGAATTACTTTTACAGGCTTTTCAAAAGATTGATCTTTTCATTTTCTTGTCTTATGAGTATATATCCCATTAGATCTGCTTCTGTGTAGGAAGTGCAATTTTAGCAAGCAATTAATCCATAAATGAGCTGTTTCAGAGTTTTAGGTATTGGGCATCATCCTTCAAAGGCTCTGTCCTGGCCTTGTATTATCCCTACATGTTTCCACAGACCTTAAAAGAGGCTCATTTTGTCAGCAATACATTTAATTGAATTCCCTGTGAACCACTTTTGGAAAACCATGCGCAAGATAATCAGCCATACACAGGAGGGGAAAAAAAGGTACTGTTTCTAATGACCATGCCACTGAGAGATACAATGACCTTTAAGTCCTTCAGTCCTGAACTTCTTGTTGCATCCTTTATTCCAGAAGAAAATACGCAGCCAGAATGCTACAGAAATTACACCTATTTGAACCTGGACCACTTTGATAGGGATGCTGAGCTTCAGTGGGCAGTGATGACACCGCAAGTCCTTGTGTAGTTCTCATCTCTGACAGACTGGAGATTCTGATTTTGACACCACCACCCCATCCCCCCCAAAAAATTTGTCCCACATAGAAAGGCAGAAAGATACCAATCCTGTATTTTACCTACTCAGAAGGTCACTTACACTCGAGCACAAGGTAAATATTTATATATCATTACAATATTGGGAGCTCAAAGCATTTCAAAACTAAAGGAATTCCTTCTTAAATTCCTTATGCACTACACAGATCTCCCACAACAAGGCACAAATCATTGCTAGGACACCAGAAACAAGCCAGCCTTACAAAAACCTATTGGCCTAGAATAAAAGCTAATGTAATTATTTATATTGGGAAGTTGATTATTTTTTTTAAACATCTGCAAACATAACTAACTTCATAATGATAACCAAAAATCTATTGCCAAGTCTTAACTACCTTCTTTAAGGCCAATTAGGTTTTGCTGAAACAGGGTTAGATATATGGACTATGTAAAGGACAACATTAAAGAACATTCAGACTGGAATCCAGAGCAGAAGCAAGCACACAGAAGAGAAAAGAAATCAGAAGAGTTACTGAATGCTTTGAGTCTTTAAAATGATTTTACCAAGAAAGCAAGAAATCCTATTCCCTGCAATGTTTTCCTCACTGTAGCATGTCATTTAAGAAAAAGTATTTTTTATGCAGAAACCTGGAATGGCAGACCCTTCCAGCTGAACAGACACCAGGGCTCTGTGGCTAAGCCTTTACAGATAAGCCAGCAGTGCTCAACAAGTCACCAGCAACGAGATCCTCAACACTTCTGATACCAGCTGGACAGACTTACACCTTATTCTTCTGAGATCCTTGTGTTCAGTAGGGTGTAAATTTAAGCTCCCACAGCGTTACCTGACTGACAGGACATATGACACGTACAGTGTTCAGGCGTTCCTCAAGCACTCCATTATCTATCCTTTCAAACATTCCCTCTCATTCATCTCTTCTTCCTATCCTACCCCAGTCCCCATAGTTATCATGGCCATGTAGAGCCACGCTTTCTTAATTAAAAAAAATAAAATAAAAGCAGGCTCCAGCTTAGTCATTCCATATGTCAGATGGAAGAATGGAATGCAGCACCATGCAGAAGCCACAGATGCTCCTTCTGGTGGGACCCATTAGCCTGTGTTCATCCAGCGTTACACCAGCACATCTGATTGGCTTTCATTCACTGCAAATTTAGATCTGTACTGGGGCTGTACATCCAAATATAATACTGGGATCAGATAGACAGTCCTGTGGTGGTGTGGCTGAGGCCAGTTGCCAGACACTTACCCAGCCGTTCTCACTCCTCCCACCTCAACATCATGTGGGGGCAAATAAGATGGCAAAGCTCATCGCTCCAGCTAAAGACAAGATCACTCACCAGTTACTGTCACAGGCAAACCACACTCAAGTAATAATAAGTAGTAGTAGTTCCATAGTAGAGCCACAGCTGTATCTTTAATCACACCGCGTATTCAAAGTCACTCACAGAAAATGCATGATCACAGGCTTAGTCACAGAAGGATAACACACGTATTCCAGGAATTTGACAATGTGCTTATGTCTCAGAAGTGGTATTACCATCCACTGGGAAATTATAAAAAGGAATTGTCTCTAAATGTTCTCTAGGGCCTCAATACCACTGCTTATACGCTGCCTGTGACAGGAGTGCAGAAGCAGAAAGGTTATTCCCTGACCCAAGAAGAGTGCTCCACTGCACCCAAAGATGGGGCAGCCCAGAGGGAAAAGGTGCAGGATCAGCAGTGAGAAACGTAGGAACACCCCCCAAAGTACAGACAGACAGAGATCTGAGCCCCATTGACACCACTGTGGAACAACTTGAACTCCAGATCACCTGCAACACAGGATTTGTCTCAACGGGGTGCTTCTCTGTAACCTTTTCAAAAGGCTTAGAGGGTATGAGCACCATCAACATTCATCCTTTCCAGGCTGTTTGCTCTAATATTCCATTAACTACCAGAACATCAGCAATCCCATCAAAATGACCTTTCCTGGAGGGGCTGAGAACGTCAGTTTTACCCAAGGATGGAGTGAAGAGAAAGCCGAGGTCAGAAGCTGAAGCCTGGGTAGCAGTCACACAGAGACCACGGGGAACAGGGGACAGACAACAGCAAACTATCTAAACATGATCAACCACAGCAGACCTGAGAGGTTAGATGCCAGAAAACAGGATGGCAAAACCACCATCCATAATAAAAACATCTTTCAACATCTTTTCTTTACCAGTGGTTACAGCCACAGTAGGTTTGCCAGGGTAAGCTTCAAGGAGAGCCTCAACTGGGAAGCATGTTTTCTTTCAGGTCTGTAAAAACGGTAGTGGAAAGTTAATCCTATTTCAAATCATCCATCTTTTTCTGTCAGAAGCTCTTCTTTTCACCACCTAACATAAAAGCATGGCAATATTCTATTGCTGCATTAAGCATTTAAATTCATTTTATGTAAACTACCAGCAGTTCCATAAAATTTGTTGACATTTGCCATTTTGTAGTGGTTCATTTGCTACAAGAGCTCCAGAAGTTAGGTTTTACACTACTGATATGAAAGATCCTGATTCAGTGAGAGAAGTGAATACACATTCAACCCCTCACACCAAGCAGTTTAAAGTGACCGGTAATGTGGTTACGTATCTGGCTGAAGAAGAGGAGTAAGCAGCTATTTTATGTTGCAGATTCCTTGTTCAATGCTAACTGCATCCAGCAAAATTACAGGCTGAAAACACAAGACCCTGTTTTTCCACTCATGTCCAGCATTTTCTCCTTTACCTTCAACTGTTCATGGCAGCTCATGTTCAGTGTACACAAGTTATTTATCGATCTGGGATTTTCCAAAGCTGCTGAAGAGTGGTTTGGGAACCTGGCTCCTATTGAATTTCAGTGAATTGACTCATAAAAGAATTAGGACCTTTAGGAAATTTTATCTTTATTGTTTCATACCACAAGCATAACGTGGCATCTAATTATCTTATCCTTTGCTGTTAAAAGAACTACAATTGAGGTACCCAATTAACAATTTTTAAGCTTGTGAAACTAGTCTCACATAATTAGCATCCAGAGAATGAAAGAAGCTATTTTAGCACACAAAGTGAGACTTGATCTTTTAAACAAGGCATTTCTGGTTGCTCCCTGTCTTCTACTTCTCCAACTTCAGTCTAATCACGATTACACAAGATTACATTCCTTTAAAATCCCAGAAAAATATTACAATCAGAGAGAGATAATTTCAACATGTTATGATAAAGCTACATACTTCCAGAGATGGCCACCCTTCAAAACTGATGATTTGTTAATAGGAACTGGGGTTCTTTCAATGCAGGACCAGTCAGCTCCACATAAACTGTGAGCAGCACGTATTCAACCAACTATTTGGATAACATTTAAGAAAGCTCAAATCCAAGAACAGGAGCACCAGGATTAAGAAAGAAAAAGCAGTGGCAGACAATACAAGGGATGGAATTGCTGTCTGGCAGTGGAGAGTGAATTGTTTTCAGAATTTTGATGCTGCTAACAGACCTGAGCATGAAGTACTTTCATGTCTAGGTAGTAGTACATGTCATGCTGTATCACTGTTTTTCCCCCTCTTGTAAGATATTCATGATATTCAAGCAATACTTAGCGTCATATTTAGTTCTAATGGGCAACTGTGCTGTATCAAAGCACTGCTGCCTGCACCATGCTGCTCAAAGATATGAAAACAGTTCAGCGTATCCTTGTGCCAGACCTCAAGTCTCTCTTCACAGGGGAAGTATCAGGCAGTGTGATAGCATCTCCCTCACTTCATGGCCAAGAGACGACAAACCAGCTCCACCCCTTGCTGGAAGTGCTGCTGTACCCAGCATTACACAACCCAAACACAATTAATAAGTACACTTCCAGAAAGGACCTAAAAAAAAAAATAAATCAACAATTTCTTTTCCTGCTCCTTTGTTTCACCTTGCCGTAGCACAACACGTTCTGACAGAGAGGAGCTTGTGAATAGAGAGTAGAAAACAGCTCGCAGATCGGACAATTCCTGATCAGAGAATCGTAGGGGTTGGAAGGGACCTCCAGAGATCATTGGGTCCAACCCCCTGCCAAAGCAGCTCCCTAGGACAGGTCACTCAGGTCGGTGTCCAGACAGGTCTTGAATCTCTTCAGAGAAGGAGACTCCACACCCCCTGGGCAGCCTGTCCCAGGGCTCTGTCACCCTCAATGTGAAAAAGTTCTGCGTATTGGTGTGGAACTTCCTGTGCTCCAACATGAGGCCATTGCCCCTGTCCTGTCCCCACAGACCATTGAAAAGAGGCTGGCCATTTCCCCCTGTGTCCCACACTTGAGATCTTTATAAACATTAATCAGATCCCCTCTTAACCTTCTTTTCTCAAGGCTGAACAGCCCCAGTTCTTTAAACCTATCTGCAAAGGTCCCTAAGTACCAAATGGATGGAGTCATTTGACAACCCACCTTTCAGATCTCAGCCCTTTTAGTAGGAGGTTGAGGAGAAAACCAGGTAATAGTACATGGAATCAAATGTCTAGATTTCAGATAGCATCGATATCCCTGGGGCAACTGCATGGTTGGTTTGGAGATCACACAATGGGCTGGACTGGAAGAGACCTTACAGAACCTCTTGTCCCACCCCTGCCATGAATAGGTTATTCAGATGTACAACTGCAACGCAACAGGCACTGGTTCACCAAAATAACATTGTAAACTGGATCTTTCAGATACAATTAGTGACCTTCCCTACTTAAGCCCCTATAAACACTGCTGAGGTAGGCAAATGCCTACAGCTTAAGACTTACACTAACAGCAAGAAGGGGAAACTTAGGAAAAAAATCCCAAACCCCAAGAAAACCAGCATTAAACAGAAGTTTCCAACCACTGAGTGCCTAAAGCAGGCAACAGTGAACAGGCAGGAGTCCTTACACAAGGTTGTCAGTATTTTGGGGTTTTAAACTCTATGCTGTTCAGCAGTGTATTTCACTTCTTTAATTGTTTCACCAAAATAACTTGGCAGTTAAGTCTACAGACTGCTTTCCCCCACCCTTTACAGGAAGTCGGTCCTCTAAACATTCACATCAGCCTCCAGACCAAGAGCTATCCATAAAAGTCAAACATGCCTGGCCAGATTCTGGAAGACCTGGTAGAGTTCTATTGATTTCAAGCAAGCTTGCTGATTTAGCCTACTGAAGAACCGAGCATCATCCGATTAGGTTAAGTAAATTGATTTTTTGAATTCTGACTATTTGCAAAAACCTTCTGAACAACCTCAAGACTTAACACCCCAGAAAGGGTAGAAATTACTTGGTCAAGGGTTTTATTAATTTTTTTTTTTTTTTTAATCAATTTTCTCATGAACAACTCACTAACAGAAAAGCAACAAAATTTGTTCACTAAATTATTCATTACGAATTACTGAGCCAGGTTCTTTGGTGCACTATAAAAAGCAGCAGCTCCACTGAGAGCAGAAAGAATTACAGCTGCTAAGAAATAGAACAGAACACAGGTAGAGGTGCCATAGGAATTCACTTCTGGTTTGACAAAGCTATTTGTGAGACCATTTAGTGGATGATGGGAAGTAGAAGGGGAACAGCCCGGTGATGGAAACTGTCTCTCAACTCCGAAGAGCACAGGCAGTGGCAGGGCAAGTCCATCACACTCGCTGGAAGCCCACAGAAGCTCTGTCTGCACAAAGCCCTGCCCCAGCCCTTGCTGATGCAGAGAACTGCATTCAGCGGTAACTAAAAACACCACGACACCTCTTTCTCCTTTCTGTCCTATCTTAGATCTCTTTCCTAATGCTGATAAAGGGACCAGACTGTATGATTTCAGATGTATTCCTGAGGAAATCAGTTGTTACAGTCATAGCATATGTGTTTGTACAGCCTAATCAGGTTCTACTGCAAAACCTGGTTAAAATGCCACCAGCAGAGAGGCCATAGAGATATTCAAGTCCTAAAAGTTTTCTGCAAAGAGATGGTTGAGTGATGAGAGTAATATTCATATTCTCACCATGGGAAAAAGCTACAGCATGAGATTTTGTCTCCTCTTAGGCACCTTGAAATCCTCACGGGAGAGAAGTTAAGAACTTCCACTGGCAGGAAAAGCTTTGATCAATGCCTGCATGCTATTAGAACCCAGAAAACCGTATTGCTAGGCACAAATCCACAGAAAATCAATCAAACTCCATTTGTTTATGGCTATAGGAACAACTAGCACTATCTGTCAGGCTACACCAAATAACTCACTGTACGTAAGTCAGCAAAGCACTGACAAATAGAGCCTGCATTCATCTATAAACCGACGCGACTCGGTGTACTGAAACTGGTGTCCCTGGCATTAACATCAGAGAGTCCTCAAGTATTTCACAGGAATATTTTCAAGGTAGTTAATAACTCCTTACGCATACCATGATGCAAAGCAGCAGCAGGAAAATTCAGGAACATTATATTCATCCCCAATGAGAAACAACTTACCCGAGAAAGCTGGAGTACATGCAGACATTTCAAGAAATACATTTGACAGGAACTTACGGTGACCAAGCAAATGTAGAACCATCAAGACTAAAACATAATCCTAAAGAAATACGTAGGAAAGTTTCCTTGGCACCCCAGTGCTGTCACTTGGTTCTCCCACAGAGCCCTGGGCTGAGTCAAACTGGAGGGGTGAGGCAGGGCGCCAGACCCGAGGTAATCACCTTCTCGGCTGGTATGGTCAGGCATTGCCCAGGCTCCCCAGCAGCTTGTCAGCAAAGGGCTACATAAGCTGTACGTGCATCAGGATTCAAGTATCTTCCTGCTTTACAGCCAGAAAACCAATTCTAACCTCTACCTTTGACATAGGTCAGCCAGAGCATCTTACAGAACCCGTTCGCATTTGGAGAGGGAAGGTTGTTTCCAAGAAGACCAGGCTGGCTGATGTCAAGAGGAGCACTGGCTTTCTTTCCCACCCTGTCTCCCTTTCTTCAAGCCAGCAATAAACAACAAAGGTTATGTTTTTAATATGGTGCAACTCTGAATGGCATTACTGAACACACATGGCCCGTTAAAATGAAGGTGAAAAGTTCTTGAGAGGAAAACATCTGCAAGCTGCTGGATCGGGAACTATGTGCTTAATATCAATAAGTCAATTAAAGACTGTTTCTGTGCCTTACCACAACGTTCATTAGGTAGCAAAAAACTTCCAGCTGCAGATACTAACACCATGCTTGAAAATATTACGCTAGAGAAGATGGTAGTCAATCATCAGCACAGCAATAAAATCTTGACTATACCTGGTGCTTCCAAGTACAGCATTTCGTTTCTGAGAAGTGTTTCAAAGGCAGTAATCAGAGCACCCTCACCACAGCCCCCAAGGCGATTTTCCTATCTGTTCCAGAGAACAAATGCCAGGGCAGGAAGGTTGCAATCATGGGTGCAATGTTTGCCCAGACAGAAATAGTTTCCAGACATCTTGAATTTCTGTCCCTCATTTCAAACTCTTAAATCCTGTCTGATGTTTGATATCTTCTTTTTGCAGTAAACCCCGTTTCTAGCCTTCCTGATTGCTTTGATACAAAATACATGGTTCTCCTGTTATATTAAGTGATTATCCTGGGGATAAAAATCAGGAAATTCCCTCATTTTCCTCACAACAGAGGAAACAAGGGACCATTTAGATTTAGTATCACCTCATCAGTAGCCTACAAAGCTGATAAGAGTCTGTAAGGTTTATACTCCAGTCTTCAGAAGCTCTTAGACACATTAAAAAAACCCCACAAGGTCTTTTATTATAATTAAACGTAGTTTATTAAAGCTCTCACTCATTTTCCTTTCTTTGCTGCTTCTCCTCTCATAGTTTTTACATCTTCTTTCATTCCTCCCTTTGATGCCTGCATGCTTTTCATACTTCTATTGCAAACATGATGCACTATTCATCTCCTCCTCACCTCTCCCCTGTTCTAGGGGAATATATTTTTCCTCTCCCTGACTTTGGCTCTGCCCTCTACAGCTCATCCACAGCTCAGCGAGAGCACAGGGAACATATGCTCTGGCGACAGCGTTCATTACAAAGTGGCACATGAACAAAACACCTTCCATCTCTCCCATTTCTTTTGTCTCTCACCTACAAAGTGAAAGTAACCTGTTCCCTTTGATATTCAGGGTTTAAAAAAAAAAACCCTCATACTAGAATCCATCCTTTTGATTGTGCAGTTAGCAGAACAATAAACATTACTGTTAAAAGGAAGATAAAATAAAGAGTGGCACCATCTTTACTTACATGTGTCTAAAGACTCATCTGAATCATCAGGACAATCAGGCTCTCCATCACACAGCCAGTGGTGGGAGACACAAGTCACACGATCACGACACAGAAACTCTCCTACGTCACATAACTGATGATGTTCTGAAAATGAGAATGTTTTAAAATGGGATGATTAAAGATGAAGGAAAATGAAGTGACACAATGACAGTGCTAAGTTAACGTGATTCTGAAGTGAGAAATCAAATGATAGATACAATGCGGAGTAGTAATTTGAAGAGCTATCTAGTGGCAGTGCCCTGACATAGGCTGCAGAGCCCTCCCATCCAGGCGCAGGGTCTCACTGGGAGCATCCTACAGCTGTTCAAACCAGACACGAATGGCAGTGGTATAAGCCACCTTTATGAAACAGAGCTTTTAAAAATCCAATTTTCCTCTATTTCACCATGAAGTGTGTTCACTAGATAGAAACCGACCAGCTTTAGTTTCGTATTCTCAGCGGGGAGGTACCCAGTTCTCCTTCCCTGCACCAGAAAGTATTTTCCAATGGTTGCTTCAAGCAATCAAATTTTAAAGGATGAATTTTTGTAGGCAGTCAAAGGTCCTTTTAAATAAACATGTATTTTTTACTGTTTCTTTGGGTACTTATTTAAAAGACCAAATCCAATCTTAGTTTTATATAAAAACTATTCTATATTTCCTGTGACAAATTTGCACACAAAGGATTTAGTTATTTAATATCAACATCGAGGCACCTTGAAATCAATGGCCTTAAAAAGGGAGTTTTGGAAGCCTGGCACACCCAAACTATCCTCTAGACTCAGCCACAAGTCTGATAGCCTTGAGATCTACAGTTAATTAACTGAAGGCTGTTCAAACATTAATGTACAACTATTCTATCATTAATTTAAGCTCATAAAGTCTCTCTGCAATGTATGATACTCCTTTTTTTCAACCTGTAAATTCCAGTAGTGCCTTCCACAAATCTGCATCCCAGGGAAAAGGTTCCTTGGTTATCTTTACACTGATACAAGTGAGAAGTAACTTCCCCAGAGTCGTTGCTGTTATGATACAAAGCTAGGTAGGAATAAGGAGAGAATTAAGCCCAATTCCACTCATAGCTCTACCCCTGAGTTCAGTTTCATATCAAAAGTTGGCAGACACAGGTACTTTTATCACTGTTAGTGGGCTGTAAGTCAGTGCCCTGCACAACGCTTGCTTCAGCACCTGCCCAACCCAGCTGCTCTCAGGAATGACCTTCCCCACAGCAACCTCTCATGAGGCGCTTCAACTTCTCAAGAAGCATCACAATATTCATGTCTTACTCTGATATGTCAACTAGCAATCGGCACAGTAACAAAAACACCACTACCTGGACCAACTCAGCTGGCCTCCTCAGCAGAATACCTATTTTGCAGGCACTATGCACATCATGTTGCCTAATCCCTCTAAGACGTGTTTCTACACACACTTTTAAAGCTGACTCACAGCACAGTTTTTGGGACTCTGTGTATTATAACACAAGGAAATAATAGTGGGAATTCTTTCTTATGATCAACCCACCATATCAAATGTGCACATCTCTTTCTAGGTCAGTCTCACACTATTGATGCACACAGTTTCACATGAGTCAGTTTCAACTATTATGTAAATACATTTCATATGGCTTCTATAACTGCAGGAATCAAAACATCTGTGTTATAGTTTAATTCCTTGGCTTTACTTCAACAGCAAACAATGCTTAGTTATTTAAGTTTCCTTCTCTGGAAAAAAAGGAGTGACAGTGTGATTGAAAGTGTATGTTTACATGCACATGGAGGTGGCTTTGCTTGAGCCTTTCAGAGAGGTGATTCAAGGTCTGGCTTTGATAGCGATTCCTGAAAAAAACATCTTGGAAGTCAGAAAGAAGACTGGAGTTTGGCAACTTTCAGTATTTCAAAGACATTTCAGAGTTACATGAGAAAAAGCTGAAGTCTGTAATGAATTTCTGTTCCTTTATGGAAACCTGGTAGCAGAATGTGAACTGTCATTTTCTGCCTATTACATCACTGTTCCTAAAGAACTGGGAATAGTAAAACTACCACAGACCCACTTACCTACCATGTCCAATTTTTTTCTACTGCTCAATAACTTTTTTTTAATTGAGGGCTTGATCTTAAGTGTTAGAACCATAGCAGAATACTTAATTACTCAAAGTATCCATTCAATGTTTTTTTCTTCTTTTTGTATGTAATTACTTCTCAAAGACAAAAAATAGCTGAAATGTGTAGCTTGCATGAATAAAGATTCATAAAACCAAATTACTATAAATTACAATTTTTCTAAATGCTTTCCTTATTTTAGATTTCTAAAGTGGTAGCTAAGTGAACAAACATTAATGAATAAATACAAAAAGTTGTGAAAACACTGTTTTATACTTTCATACATAATAAAATCCCTTTTCAATACAAAGAGTCAACAACCAGTCAAAACTCATCTGGAACAATGCTACTGCCAGCTGTAATGAACAGGATTCAATGGAAAGCCGAGGGAAACTCCATAAACATCCAAGTAAATGGCATTCAAACGAGGAGATACAGGGAAGAGGGAAGTATCATTTCACCCTGCTCAAGGGAAATGAGTGTCCAACACAAAAAGCTGCTGGCAAATAAGAAGTTAAGCTTGGTTGTTTGGTTTGGTGGGGTTTTTCTTGTTTCTTTGAGGAACAAGAGATTTTTTGAGGATGAGTGAGATGTAGGTGATTACCCCTCAGCTGTTAGTGCACCAAATTCTACAGCTGCACACAGTCATTTAGACCTACACAACTAAACCATACATTTGTTCTTATTTTGGGCAAAGGTTATGCAAATAACCTCTCTAACTGGACACAAACAAGTTCTAAAAAGCTATTTCATATACAGCTCAGTTTTCAGCTTGTGGGCTTAGGGGGAGGGAAAAAAGCTTGTTTTCTACTTCTAAAAACTGAAATAGCTTTGCTATTTCCATACAATTAAGTTCTTGGTTTGTATTTTGTGCAACAGTACAGAAATTATAGAGAAATTATGGAGATTAAGCTTTTTATATTCTCTACCTCAAGAAAAAACTAGCAGAGTTAAAATCAACTTATAAAACATTTTGAAAAATAGATCTTGATTAGAATAAAGCTGCTTAGGATTAGCTCAGGGTTGTATTGGCTCTGAAACCATTTTTGCCAAACTTGTTCATTTTGTGTATCTATAGAATTATTTTTACTTTCAGCTGCTATCTTTACAAAATGAATTGGACCATAAAAACATGCCAATTAGTAGGTTGGTTTTTTTAAAAAGCACTTCCTTAAGAACGGTCATCTAAGCCTTATAAGTGAGGAAAAGTAGTTCTTTTCAGTGAAATCTCTCTGCACACCATTTCCTCCTGCATTATGAGTGCTGTCCAGGCAGGTTCCCAGAGGATGAGAAGAATTCACATTTTTAACATACCGATTCTTTGAGATATGGAGCAGATGGTTAGAAATCAGCTCTCTATGGGTAAATGAAAGCTTTGCCTCCCAAAGGATAGTGCTCCTATCCTATGTTGCAAACACCTGGCAACGCCTCTTAGAATGAAAGTTTGAAAGAAAAAAAGTTTAAAAGAAAGCATCAGCTGCTTTCTTTTAAAGGCGATGTTTCTACAGCCAAAAATGTGTTGTTGTTTTTTTTTTTTTTTTTTAAAGATGGGCATATATTTTAAGAGAAAAAAAAGCTCATAATCTCCATTAGAGAAGTAATTGCAATTACACTTTATGCAATGACAGTAATCATGGAAATCCAAATTTCCATTGTGCTGTTCATAGACACAGGGTGGAGGAAAGACAAACAGACACACAAACACCCAGCATATGAGACAGTGGCCAGTGTCTGCCTACAAAAGGAACGCTCTGAATTTAATAAGGCAGTTGACTCTGTAAATATGCGTTCAGCTCCTAAATGAGGAGGGATAAAGATCACTGTCAGTGATGGCATTGACTGGTAGAGGTCAAAGGTTCCTGAATCCTCCTTATTTGAAGGAACACAATTATGAAAAGCAGGTCAACGGGGTTCTTGAAAAGAACTATCCAGGAGATAACATTTATATAATTGAGTGTTTCTTCAGCTATGTCTCAAGAATGTAAATGATTCGTTGTGAATCTAATTAATATCTGCCTTCACCAAGGAACCAGACATGCAGAGAAGCCGTTGTGTTTCTGGAATCGTTCCTCCCCACAGGCGTCAGCGCTGCCCAGCTTTCGGAAGTCCATCCCTTGGGCTCCCTGCGGATCTGCCAGGCTTCAGCCCAGGTGACCCTCTGTGGCGAACGGCGGTGAGCAACACGCAATGCGATACGATGTTTAGGCCAAGCCATTTTATTAGGAGACATCACACAGATTATATACCTTTATTACTGCAAACGTGGCAAGCTAAAAAACTGCTGATTGGTTACACACACTGTTCCCACCACACTGATTGGTTAGTAATTATAACAAGTTCTGATAAACATATCTTATAGCTAAATACCGTTAGCTTACCTTTGATGCCTAAAAGCATCTGCACACCTGCTATTTTGACCATCTTATTATGGCTGGTTCTTAACATGTTCTGTTACTCCCAAATACCTTCCCATAACAACTACTTGGTTTAAGGTAGCCTGTACCTCTATCAGAAGGCTGCTGTGTTTTGAGAATGTGATTATTAAGTTCCTCTCAGCATGAGTAACTTTTCCTGTCTCATGGGAACAGGAGGATATTGTCAGAGCCTAGACCTTGCGAGAAGAGAACTAGGCCGCTAGCAGGCCTGCTGTCTTCCCCAACACACACACACACACCCCCAGAGCACTCCGATCTCTCGTCTGTTAAAAACACCTGAGAGCCCAAAAAAAACAAGTCTCCCATATGGCAATGCTCTTCAAAGTGAACAAAATCCAGTCTAATCAAGTCTTGATCCATTATAGCAGGGAGTTTGCTCATTAGGCTTTCACTAAATATTCATAAAAATCACATGTGCCAACTCAGCTGAAACCCACGTCCAAATGGAAGCTTCTGAATGATGCCACACGAACGAATGCTTGGGGATAAGTCATCTTCATAACAATTTTTAAAAGCTTTTCTACAAATAGCTTATGATAAAATTGAAGTAAGAATGTTTCATTAATTTCATCAAGCTTTGCACTCATAAAAGATCTTTTTACCATGATTCAACTGAAACAAAGAACTTGGGGATTTTCAACTTCTCCTTTTTCAAGAAGGAAAAGGCACACAAAGAATAGGGCGATGTCTATGAAAACATGCTTTGGGAATGGCAAAAAAATCAAGGAAAGAACCATAAAGCCCATGAATAATAAAAATAGACAAGTGCTCAGACAGTTTGTCCCCAACTGCGTACCCAGAGAAAATTCCTGGGTAAAACAGGGAATCTGCAAAAACTGCAAGTTTTTCAGAAGCAAAAGAGCAGGAAAACTAAGTAAGAGTTGAGAGGCAAACAAAGGAGGTCAGAAAACTGTAATATAGTTGTACATCTTCATTTGGATCCACTGGTGACTGCATCACACAAGCAGGCACTTCCACTGATGATGATAAACCCATGCTGCATTGTTTCAGGAATATCACGCAACCAAAACCTTGCACTGTAAAGTTCTTAGTTTTGCTTTGATTTTAATTAAGTTATCTTCATTACGAGAGCTTAAAAATTCAGCACAGATCCCCTCCTCCTCCTCCCCCCCCCCCCGCTTTTCTCAAAAGCATGTTTTCCATTTGGGAATTTCTTTGATCTCTCACTGAAACATGGAAGGGTTTGCAGATTAATTTCTGCAAAATTTACTCAAAAAAGTTGAAAAGTATATTCCTGTAGTAATTTATGATAGAATTCATCATATGCTAAAATCTAAAATACTCTAACTGAAACGGAGATGGGAAGAAAAAGCATGCACAGCATTTCCTACTCTACAACTTTTCAGACTTTTATTAATCCTTTCCCAACCTTTTATACCTTTTGAGTTCAACCGGTATTTTTAGAGCCCAGCATATGGTATAAAATTTACCTTTCAGCTGCACTGAACTATTGACAAAATCCTTGCAAAACAGTACACAGTTTTACATTCAGATATTTAAAGGGGAAAAAAAAAGTTTATCTTATTTCTGTCCTACCCAGACCCACACAATGCTCCTTTCAGTCAGATTTTATTCACAGGATTCAAAAACCTCTCTCAAGATCTACCAGACCCCGATTTGTACTTCTGGGGTGCAAAAGGACTTGATGAGCTGCATGTTCCAATGCATACAGAATTCCCTAAACAGGAATATTAGATATGGTTTAAGTATATTTACTCAGTTCTCAGCATACTGGTTATCACTTACTCGGCACTTACTAACTGCTTTAACCATAGGCAAAGCACATGGACCCGTCACTATAAGTGCCCAGTGTTCAGTTTATGCTACATATCCTTAATACCAGCATGCAAGGTTTGCTCAGCGTGCACATCTTCCCCCAAACAAGGTCAAAGAGATCTTGTTTAGAGTCTGGTCAGTCTTTTGATTGACATCAGACATCCAACTTCCCAGCCCATAAATACTCACATTCAAATTCCTTATTTACATCACACAGCTACAATAACACTTTGTTTTTTTTCAGGGGTCAGTGCTACTGGAACTTATGGATCAAGTTGAGCAAACACTGTTGGCGACCAGTGTTAACAAGATGACTGGAAATACAAACTGTTTCATACAAACCCACAAGTATTTTTGGAGGTGGGCAGGTGATAAGCCTATGGTCAGCCTCATTTTTCCCTCTTCATTTGACAAAAAAGCTATTTCCATTAAGGGGGCTGACCCCAAGTGCCCTCCTGTGTTTTTGAACCAGAGAGGGTTATTATTCAGCCTTAATTTGGCACACTTCATGGATAAAGAAATCTAAGAAACAGTCAGATAACGAGAAAGGCCCAAATATTCCTGAGACAATTTTTACCTAATCAGCACAGGGTCACACCATCACACGTATCTCTGCAAACCACGGAATGACATGATAGTGATGTTCTGTAATGACACAAAAATACTACAGAATAGCCAGATGACTTCTTTAATACCACAGAGATATACTAATAAAAAACATTACCTGTAATCTTGTCATTTGCCAATCCCTACTCCAAGTAGCCCTATATGAAAAGGAAGTCAAGGTCCTGACAAGATGCCTATGAACCAGCTCTTCCCAATTATCTTCTTCCTCCTTGAAGACTGAAAGAAACACGCAACCATTTCCCCAGGGTGAAGTTGTCCTTCTTTCCAAACAGTAAGACTTAGACTGACTGTTAATGTCAGGACAGAGGGTCAAAGTGACCATCACTTATCCCCCTAGGTATGAAGGATGACAAGGACCATAACAGAGTCAACAATGTGCCCTTTTAGCTGCTGACAGCTAGACAGTGCCAGAATGAATGTGAGTGAAAACACTCTCGTTTGTGGAAAGCTCGCAAAGGTTTCCACCAAAACAAGCCTGTTCTCTCTTTCCTGTACCAAGGAGCAAAACGTCTTTGAAGAAACAATTTATATGGAGTGTGGAAACATCTCTGGCTCCCAACCTCCATCTGTATTATCATAGTGTAGCCATAATATTATAATTTCATTTGCTTTCCCCCTTGTCAGGGAAAATGGTTGTGACAAAATCAATCACATAACCCCCCCAGTTTTTATAAGGAGTGTTGAAGATCTCAGCAGGAACTGTCACAGGACACTCCATCCACTATGCACATCCCAATCCAAGTATATACCTTGATAAGTAACAGAAATGTAAATGTCCAAAAGAAAGAGATTGCACAATACATTTTTTGGACAAATCCATGCTCACTGTTTCTTTGGGAAGCTCAGCTGAGAAAGACTAAGGCTTTCAGCTACTGGCCAGATCAAATCTAAAGAAGGTTTGAAAGACAAACGTTCAAAGACAAACAAAAGGAGAAAAAAACCAAGCAGAAGGATTGGGACTGAGAAAAAGTCACCCTGAGATGATTTCAGACCCAAATCAAGGCAGTGTGCCACTTACTGTGCCCCTGAGCAGGGCTTCAAATGGATCTTTTTCATCTACTCACTCTGTTAGCTATTTTAACTTAACCATTTCCTAGTTACACTTTCAACGTGGCCAGTTGCAAAGCTTCCAAATTTCACTGTAATATTTTCAGGGCAAAATTGCTTTGTTTTCTTAAAGTAGGAGAAAAATCCTGACTTAATTGTTTAATTAAAGGCCAAATGCAATGTTTTCCCGTTTGAAAGCTGAAAACATTCCTTACAATACCTTTGAGAAGTTCTGTTGGGCAGATGTTTTATCAGTGTGAATTTTTACATACTAAGTTTTTTTTAACAAATACTGAAAGGTAATTAATTTAGATAAGTTTCATATATCAAAAGGTAACTGTTTTAATTCAGTAGTTTTATTACCATATAAAACACAGCAAAACCATTTCTTTTGAATTTTTTCTTTTTAACTCTAGCACCTGTCCAAGCAAGGAAGAATAAGCACAAAGTAAGCTGCTGCAATATGTGAAGATACCAAGAACACAGTGAGGATTTTTAAAAAATTTGCTCTGTTTATCATCTCTTAGAATAAAAGTAAATTTTCACGTTTTCTTTCAAAATGCAGATAACAAAGAAGGAAAGATACAGGTAACTAACATACAGGTAATTAAGACGACTTTAAAAATCAGAAAACAAAGTTATATTTAAATGACAGAAAAGGAACTATAATCAGTGGGTTATCTTACAGGATGAAAAAGACCAAAGCACTATGGAAGGACCTCTAAACTACCTGAATTGAAATGTCTTTGCTGCCTCTTTTATTGCCCTGGAGGAGGGTGCTGAGGCAATATCATCGCTGGGGGCCAGTTTGCTTATTCTGGGACTCCAGAATAAGTTTTGCCAAAAATTGCATTTCCAATATTGCACCTGATAGGTTGATCCTGAAATTGAACAGCCTTCCAGCAACTAAATGGTTGGGTCAAGAAAAATCCCAAGAGCTCACATGCTCTATTACTTGTGGATTCAGAAGGTCTTTCCCCCTTCCCTCCCAAGCATGTACTTCAGGAATAGGTGGGAGCCATCAGCGTCTTCAGAGACCCTCAAAAAGCAGGACTAGCAGTGACCTCAGAGGGTCACACAGTCCAGCTCCCCAATGCAAGGCACAGACCAGTTTCCTAAGGCCTACCTAGCAGTTATCAACGCAGTTCTTAAACCCTGCAGTGAAATTTCCTTCCTCCTTAGCTCATCTATTCCAGTATCAGCTACTCTTACAGAGAGCCCGTTTGCTGTGACGGGCAGCTGAGCCATCATTACTGCAATCAGGTAATATTTACCCAGCTCCCAACTGCCGCTTACAGCTCACCGCTCAGTGCAGCAACACGGGACTATCCATCTTCTCTACCCACTCCTCTGTCATTCCATTGCCAATCACTTAATCCTAACTGCTCTGCTAACCACGATCAGTGTCAGAGATAGTGGCCAAGCTTGATGGATAGCAAAGCTGTTGGGTGGTTTTTCCCCCTCCACAGCAATTAACGTAATGGGTGGGGGGAGATGTATGGAAGAACCTGCATCTGGCACACAATTTAAGTGCACAAATAGAGTACAGAATGACACAGAGGATGGAGAGACAGGGGGAGTGAGAACCAACACTCAGAGAAAACCTTATCAGAAGACAATAAATGTTGAGATATTTGCAGCTGGGCAGGAAGCCCTGTCCTGCTCTGCTCTCACAGGCGGGAGCGGCAAGCCTGCTGTCGCTAAGCATACCTCTGAATGACCCCACTTAAAGTGACACGGAATAATGATGAACAGGTTTCAATAGCAGATGGAAGCCTATTACATAATTCAATTGCAATGACCAGAAGAGTCTTAAATATGAAGGTTTTGGGGTTGTGCAACAAGAGATTTATACGAATTGAAACAGCCAAATCTGCCAACATAATCAACTACATATGTTTAGTACATGTTCGCTTTAAATTGGTCTAATTAATATACAGGGATATGGTGTTAAAGGCTGTAAGATCTCCTTACACTGTTTATAAGGGTGAAAGAACCAAGAGAAAACCAAGCTAAAACTCCAGTCTAAATACAGTCTACATAAACAGCTAAAAGAAAAAAAAGTCTTATTACCAGGGTTTCATATTCAATTCAAACGGCACATATCATAACTTTAACACCAAAAAAGCTCAGAAGAAATATTAAAAACTTGCAGCAACAACCACCAAAAAAATATCTGGTTTTCATATAAATCATTTTTAAATTGACACCAATCCTCCAAATGACTCTGTATTTATTCTGGGCCCTACTGAAGTCACATCCATTATTTTAAATAACTCCAATCAACAGTTCTAAGTTAAATGGTAAGAATTAAGCCAATGGCACACCAAAGGGTTGCTTAATATAGGCTTAATTGCAATTTAACAGTCAGGAAAGAAGTTAAAATTGTGATCTTCTGCAGTTCAGGTCCGACTTTTTTGATAGCATGATCCAAGGCTGATAATTTAAGGTGTAATTTAGAAATGTACTCATTGAATAATAATTTTCACACCACTAGAGAACAATGTATTGTGATTTTAGCTGCTGCTGTTAGTATGCCTTGAATGCGAATATCTGAATAGGCAAGCATATTATTTAGAGGTAGGAAGATGTAATATTTAGTAAAAAGTTACTACTGGAAAATTTAAAGTGGTATTTACAAGGGCAGCTTGTATTCTGTCTAAACTGGCAATGTTACCAAGAAGGATCACATCAAAATAATAGATGGACTTTATATCCGAAGTACCTTTCTGCTCTGTAAAAATACAGCCAACAGCATCAGCCAAAACAGCCCAGTGTCACCCAGCTACCTACAGACAAGTTTTGAAGCTATCCCTGCTTGGATTTATTATCCCACACAGGACAGCAGGAATAGCATCGGGCGAGTTATGTGAGCCTGGAGTAACGACACACAGGATTAATGAACACATCTGCCCATTTGCTCCTTGGAAACAAGAAGGAAAACATCAGTGTTCTCATACTAGGGAGAAGAGCTGAGTTCATAAATGGATGAGATAACTACCACAGGCCTATGGTATAGGCTGATAACAAAAACTTTTGCTGCTAAAGCTGGTCAGGGACGAGCCACCTCTGAAGAGAGCCTTCTAGCAGGAAGGTGCTCATCTGAAGTTGCATTCCGTGATCATCATCGGTTCACCACACAGGGAAAAACATGTACTTAATGCTATACAAAAAGTTATAAAAACATATTTATCAGATGTTTCAAAACATCACTGATAATCATTCCAAGGCAAACCAAACCCAAAGAACTATCGACTTAGATGAGTATTTCTTTTGCTTATTAAGGTGAAATTCTATTGTGCTTCATTAATTTTAACTTGTATTTAAAAAAAAAACTATAGAAAGATATCAACATAAATATAAAATGAAACAAAGACACTGTTTGATACAATGTTAGCGAGGAACTTCACTTAAGAGTTTTTTAAAAGGTTTATTACCAGTCACTTGGGAAACAAAAAAAGCCCCACATCCTTAGGGGGATAACATTTAATTCAAAGGCACTATTCCTATGGGAAAATTTACATCAGCTTTTGCTTTATTAGATCCCTGCAGTCCCTACAACTGTTTGTCTCACACAGGATGGGCCACAGGATGGAAACAGCCCATTAGAAAACTGTAACAGCAGCATCAAGAACAATCACTTTGATGGTACAAACAATTCCACCCGCAGATGTGCTGAATTTTTTATCTGTACAGAAGTCAAGGATGAAATAATTTCATTTTCTAATGTAACTGCTTTCCTCAAACTGTCCTGGTATCCAAGGATTGAAAGGCGGCCAAGGCAACCCTAATTTTTCCAAAAGTTCCACTGCAGTTGCGGAAACCAGGCTCAGGAGCCTGACATGCTGAGTAAGGAGTTAGTGGGCACCTGAATAGACATGACACAGCACAGCTTTCCCAGAGGAAGGTCCCACCTTACAACAAAACCTGTGGGAGGAAAACCATCAGAAATACAAACTCAGGCTCCTCTTTGTTCCCTACTCTCCTCTCTCCAAAATAATCTAAGTTACCTCTGAGAATTACCACCCATAGGAAACAATAATTAAAATTCAGCTGATGGCTGAGGCGGCAGGAGAGGAAACCAAGAGCTTCATGTTCAAGAAAAATCAGTCAGCTTCAAAGAAAAGCCAAGAAAAGGCATCCCCAGGATAAAACCTGCAGCTATCATCAGTTTTGCAGGTCAAAAGGATGATCGATGTTTAACCTCTGTTAGCAATAACCAGGCCTCACTTCAGCAAGAGGGGTGCTGAGGATTTCATTGCCGGCGTCGCTAGCTGCTGAGATCACGCCAAGAAAATTACACATTGGTTTTACCACACATAAAGGGGAACAAAGGCTCTCCTTGCATTGAGCTACTTTGTCTCTAAATGCTTATTACTGCTTACCTTTAAGTGATTTCATGCGTATCAGAGGTGAGCTGTGCCCTATACTGTAAAATACGTAAAGCCTTGTAAACTGTCACTTCCCTGACAGTGTTGCCACAGTTGTTCCCAGCTACCTCCAGGTGATATGAAAACATACGCTTGAACTATCTCTGCTGGGACTTATTAAACAAACAGTATGTTCTGTAGATTAAACCATAATTAGGTATGATGTCAGTATTGTAAAAGCACAGTAATTATGCCCCCATTTGTTCTACTAATTTCCTCAGCACTAAAAACATGACTTCTCACAGGCTAGCATGGAGCTGGCAGTTCACAGTTCAGAAGTCTCCTCTCACCTGACGGGTAAAAATACTTCTGTAAAGCTAACAATGCCAGCAGGTTCCTCTGATTATTTTTATTTATTCATTTATTTTACTAATTTAAAGACTTCAGGGGACTTTTGATCTGACCATAAATAAGGAGCTTTCATATCTCCATGCAGTATGGATCACTTAATACAGTTAAGTTACACACAACTTTAAACCATCTCCCTTGAGAACAGAATAATAGCAGATGCCTACATAGAAAAACACACCCACAATATTAGGAAGCATGTATTTTTAGCAACTTTAATTATATCCTAGCAGCAGGAAAGAGATGCAGAACCATACAACCAGGCAATTCTCCCAAGAAGACAGACGTGGCTTTAGAGCTCCGCAGCAGAACGATTTTACTTACAAGTGATTCTGAGTCCAAGAATTACTGAGAAAGCTGTTTCTTTGGTGCTGCACTAGTTATTCTTTGCAGCTGCTCTACAGAACTTCAGCACCAGGGCTAAATCACTGGAAGCAGGCACAATCCTTACAACTCCTCACAAACATATGTATACCTACACACACTCCGGAGAGTTGGTTTGGCCTGATCTATGATCACAGCAATAACAATAGTTTTTAGTCCTTATATATATGGGTTTTTTTAATGGCACTGTATTTCTACTTTTCCCCCAGTTGGGGATTCATTAAGAGCAGCCTGCTGTACCTCAGGCCAACAACAAAAGCAGTTTTACCCCTAAAATCTGTTGTCATCAGAAAGATGCAGAACTAAACCCCAACTACATTGTGCAATATTTTAATATGCATCCTAAGCAACTGGTATTCAGGCTACATAATGGTTCAAATAGCATGCAGAGATCCAGAGAAATAGGGTTTTGAAATAACTGAGTTGATGAACTGGTAACTGCTTTCAATACACTAACAAAGCCGTTTTGCTGGGCAGCAGGCTGAAGGAAAGGTAACAGGACAAAACTGTCAAATTGCTACTATTCCTGATCACATGCAATCACTTTTTTATTCCCATTACACCTATCACTTTCGCTGTATGTAAGGCATGATGCACAATTTAGATTTCATTTAAGATCTAAGTGAATAAAGAGCTTCATCCCATTCATAAAGGACAGATTTTCCTGCTCCCGAGTCTGTATCTCTCACCAAGCAGCGCAAATAACTGCAGGATTTGATAGAAGCTCAGCTTAGGAAATATTTACATCACAAAGGTAAATGTTTAGTTTGGTGGTTTAGTGACCATTTTAGTTTAGGGGGAAATAAAGCCTCATGTGTTGACTATGAAGGTACGTGTTTGTGGAGCTGCTGGAGGGCACCTGCTTTGCTCAGCAGAGCCCACACACCATTGCCCTCACCAGCCCAGGCAGCAACTCCCTCCCAGGGCCTGCTATCTCTTTTTTAAAGATACACAGATTTTAAACCTGTAGTAGGAAATTACTACTGTACCAAACAATAGAGCATCCCATGCATGCTGCGTTTTCAGGGTGGATGTTATCAGCACAGACAAAATTATACCTACATTAGAGACGTCGTATTGTAGAAATAAATAACTGGTGAAAGAAACCCTTGCTCGGAACGACATCGCTTTAGAGAACAGCATTTAAATGCATGAGTTTTACAACCCCTATTAAAGTAAGTGTTAATAAAACCCACACACTTAAAGCATATGAATATACACTCTTGTGGGTGTGTATCTATTACAGCTTCAAGATCCAGGACCAGCAGTAAATACTCCCCAGGCACGCAGCCCACTTACAAGAAGAGAACACCCATGAAGAACGGGATGCAGGAGGCGCTTGCTGCAGCGCAGCTTTGGTGTTTCCCTCCCTCCCTCCTTGGTGCTACAATGTGCCATATCCCAAGCACTTCAGTGCTCATCCCAAATTGGAGTTACCGTTGGGGGAAGTACCCATGAAGCTTCCCCAACACTCAGAACAGCATTTAAAGTGAAACAAAGAATTTAAAGCCTGGCAATCAATAACACAGGGAAAGGTCTCTTGCAGGATGGGTCTTAACATTTTACAGTGCCATTAACACATCCTCCTGCACTTCAGCACTGAACCTTGAGGAGCCTTCTGTTCTCCAGGCTGAACAAGCCCAACTCTCTCAACCTGTCCTCACAGGAGAGGTGCTCCAGCACTCTGAGCATCTTCACAGCCTCCTCTTGACTCGCTCCAACATTTTATGCTAACAAAATCATGTGCTGTTTTAACTCTTTCAATCATCTTTTGAAGGCTTCTGTAATAAATATTGAATATCTTTTCTTTCTTATAAATAGTAGCAACATCTCACATGTGAGAGGAAAAAAATGTTAACTTTGGTTTAACTCACTGTATTTGCCGAAAAAATACAAGCCTGAATTAGGGCTCAGGGAGTGGAATATTTAGATTGCACAACCTAAATATATCTCCCAGGGAAAAACAATTAATTATCTTTGTTACTGCCACTACTGCTGAGAACAGCTGCAATTCCTGGCTTGCCAAGTTCACGTCATTGAGGGTTATTCCTATTAATATCAATTAAGATCTAAACTGTCTCTTCAATAATGATGCTCAAGTAGGTGTAAAGTGCTATTTCACAGAAAGCACACCTGTAGCAGCACAGATTCTTTTCTTTTAAAAAATTAATATTAAAAATATAGATACGGCTCACTGAAATGTATTCAAGCACCAGTGACTCAGGCTCACTGATTCCTAAGACAACTCCAAAGACCTGTGTATTTACTTCCACTTAAGAAGCGTGGTAAAGACCTTGCTCCTTAAACCAAACAGGAGATGCTACTACTCCATCACTATGGCCTGCAATTAAACGAGCCTGCATATCCCACTGGCATTAAGCACACTGTATAAGTTTGTAGCTGAGTACTTCTCCAGACAGTCATAACTTGTCCGGCTCAGCCTTGCCTTTCATCAACCTGAACTATGGGATCAGCAGAGAAATTACTCTTCTCACCCAAAAAGCCCATCCGTTCTTCACACAGCTCTTGACTTTTGTTCCCATGTCTATTTTAGTTAATCAAACAGATTTCTCATTGAAGTCGTTGCAGGCTGGTTTGTATAAAGAACTATTACCACTCTGCAGCAAGTTTCTTTATAAGCAAGCAACTTCAGATATCAGAAGACTAATACCAATGGACTCAAGCCTAACTAAACTGAGGGTTTGGAATTAATAAATTATTGATTTTTCATCATTTACCTTCTACTTGTCTGAAAACAACACAGGAAAATTTTTTCTGCATCCAATGCTGTTTCAAGGACACCTTTTTAAACAACATTTTCCTCAGTGGCATTTGAGAAAAGACAGCAACAGAGCAATGGTTCTGAAGTTCTTTCCAAAGGCCACATTGTGAGACTAAAGCAATTTTTGATGGGTTAGGAGGAAACATGAGGCAAGATCCAGCAAGATCTGGAAGATGTTTTGAAAGCCACCATGTGTATCTCCATAGAGGAAACATTTCTTCTGTTATTTTCTACCTTGTAACGATCGTTATCATAAATATAAAGAAAATTTAAGCAACAAGTGCTCAAATCCTGGAAGGGACACTCAGAACAAAAAATCCAAGAGATTTTAAGGGCGATTTGACAAGAAAAATAAAGCATTGCTTCATTTTGAAGAAAATCACGTTATCACTAAGGACAAAAATAGCATTCCAGGTAGAAGACATGAATATTGAAGACGACCTAAGGTGATGAATGCAGCTGAATACACAGGGGAAGACTTCTTTTTTTTTAAATTCACACCACCTGTATAAAGTTATTTTGAGGCTCTCAAGAGATACATATTCAAATGACTGGGTATTTTAAAGTCTTGTGGAAATCTGTCTTTTGAGGAAACAGAAGGAAGAAGACAATGTAATACTGCAAACAGCTGATCAAAACATTCCTAAGTTTGAAACCCAAGATAAAAATGAGAATAAAAAAAGGGTAAGACGCCCTAGCCGCACAATATTTTGCTCACTGCTTTGCTAAATGGACCGAGGCCTTTTTTTGTCATTATTATAAGAATACGACAGAGAAGATGGCAAGTCAAACAGTAAGGTGGTCATGACTTTCCAAAATCTCCAGCTGGGAACACTAATATGGTTTAAGACATCACTGGAGGGGATAGTGTGAGGCCTCCTGAGGACGTGCCAGGTCAGCTCCAGCTCACAGCCAGCTAGCTGAAGACTCAAGACTCTGTTCAGATTTCCTCACACCATTCCCATCACCCCCATGGACAGACACATAAACATGCACACTACCTACATGACGCTTCACAAAAGTCTTTAAACTGTCTGGGCCATTGGCTTACATTTGCCAGTCGGATCACTTCTCTCTTTCCATCTCCTGCAGTGCTGATGGAGATCCATGTCAGAACAACACTTTACCCCAGCCTGGACCTCAGACAGCACTTTCCCTTGCTTTTGTTCAATCAGAAATATCACACTGTGAATCCATTTTAGCTAAAGAGGGCACGACACAATGCAGTCTGAGGAGCAAGGTGTTAGAGCCAGGTCCATAGCTTCCCTCTTTTGGCAGACGTGTGACCAGTTTAACCTCCCACGGAGATTTATCTGCCGTTCCAAATGAATTGTACCTTCTGCAGCAGAAATACGTGTGTATTTGTGAGCACTAGCAAGGAATTGTAAAGTCCCTCATGCTTTACAAAGATGAAAAGTTACAAATTCCCATTTCCACAGAACTCTTCTAGGCATTGGAAAGGGCTGCCCAGGGAGGTGGTGGAGTATCTGTCCCTGGAGGTATTTAAAACAGAGTTAGATGTGTTGAGGGACATGGTTTATAGTAGTGGATGGCAGGTTAGGGTAATGGTTGGACTTGATCTAAAGGGTCCTTTTAGATCACCAATTCTATGATCTTTACCCCAGAAAAATCAGGTCTTTAAGGCTTTTCTTGGCCACATGCATGAGAACCGCTTCTCACTGCCCTGCTGTGCCTGACCTTCACAAGAACAACAAAGGCATCACTTGGTCTTCATGGTTTTTTGTGTTGACCTGAGTGCTTTGCTAGAAACCATCTCCCCTCTCATTTCTACCAAGTGACATGACTTAATGATGCACCAGAAGAGCTGCCGGGAGGGAAGAAGCTTCTCTCATTTGGAGAGAGAAAAGGCCAACAGTACTGTGGGACCGTTGTTAAGGAAGCAAAAATGAGATGAAATGATGTTGGAGATAAGACAGACAAGAAAGAGATAAAAAGAGACACAACTCAAAAATATATAAATCATCAGGATGAAGGCAAAACAAAGGAGCAGCCCAAGGAGTTACTAGTTTGTGTGAAATGTCTTTATGCACTTAGAAACTGGACCTCTGCACATCTAAAATCCGTAGAGGAATCAGGTGAGTCAGAAGGAACCTTTTATCAGCGCTACACTAAGTCTGCATCAAGTAGACAGAGAAAATAACCTTTGAAACTCAAGTCCTATTCATCATGCAAAACCAAACGCAGTATCACTCCTGTTTAACTCAATGCTGCTTCTAATAAAGTAGTTCTGACTCACTTTATTGGCTTGCAACTTCATTTTTATTCTGATCAGATTCACTGATAGACACCATTGTGCTTCCTCGTCTTGTCAAAAGAACACAGGACCAAGACAATCTCAAGGCTGACATTTCAGTGCTTAATAGTACAACTTATCACTCAAAAGCAAACATTTTATTTTAAAAATATCCCAACTAGCATCCCATGGCAGGTAAAAATCTCTCATTTTTTCTAATCATAGTTTGGTCAAACACCCCCAACATAAAAGAGATGACTTCATGAAAAATTCCTATTTTCCCCCCAACCCTGAAGGTAACTGCTGGCAGCACTGCATAAATTAAAATTCAGCAACACTGAACTTAACCTAGATAGCTCCTTTACGTAACTTAGAACGGAGGAGTAATAGAAAAATCTGCAGAACTACATAGATTACAAGACAGTCATTTTATAAAATATTCCAAAAGTTACACTTTGAATGGACTCTTATTCTGTCTTACCAGACACAAGCTGATACTTCCAACTTTCTTCACTAATAACTTTTCATATTAACTAAGAAATTCTATTGTTTTCAGAATTTTTGGTGATGCTTGGCCTCCTCTAGGTATGAATCACATCACTGACCCAGACTGCCATGTCTTCCCTCAATCTTCCAACGTACTTCCCACAGGAGAACGTAAGAGCACCCTAAGCTCTAGTTCTACTCATAGGAACACTACGCTGGTATCCAACAACTGTTATTTATATATACAAAACTAATTCATGCACAATGTGAAGCATAATTTTTCTTTGAGTATTAGTATGCTCACATAAAGAATTCAGAAATTCAGCTTGCTGCAGTAGGATCTGGGTAACGAAGATCAGCAAAATAAGAGATCAAGTGAAATTTATTTATTTAGCCGAGTAAGACAGAGGCTGACAGGAATATCTTCACCATCTGTGAAGATGTTAAAGGACACAGAGGAAAAGTTTATACAGGTGTCCTCGTACATTAGTATCTAAACTGATGCTATGTGAAGGTTAGGAAAGCTAGATTTTGGATGATCTTCCCTAATAAAGGCATAGAATGAATAAAAAGCACAGTGGAACTTGGAAGTTATGGAATTTAAAGCTGTTTAATACATTCCCAACGGTCCTGATCCATAAAGCACAGATGGTAAGACCGAAACTTTCCATGGTCTGTACAAATGAGTAAGTTTACACTTTAATATGTTTACTCAGAGCTCTTATCAATAGCATTTTTTCACTGCATTATGAAGATGAGAAGCTGGCAGCAGCAGGCTTGCATTTAAAAACAGCAGCCAAAAGGAAAGCGTAATGCTACCGTGCCCTATCCCTTTAAAAACCCCTGTCCTCCACTTAATTGCAATGACCCTAAAGTGATAAGCATTTCCCAGAACATACAAAGTACCCTTTTTTTTTTTGGTGAGGACAGAATATATTTGTTTCCCAAATTAGGTGGAACCCTACAGATGTTGGCATTAAGTGTACTGATGGGAATCATGATCATCTGTCAGAAAAAAAAATGTATAAATCCTTTGGGCTCTATAACAAGTTGACGGTGTTCATGTGAAATACTAACCAGGCACAATGCAGGCATTGACATTTAACTCTATTTCCACAGGATTTTTTCCTCAACTCATCATCACTCTCTCCAGTTTTCTCAGGCTCTGTATTTTATAGAAATGACCATATGTTTAGATTTGTATTTGATGACATAATTGCAGAACTGCAGCGAGGAAGCAGCTAGAGCTCCGCGTGTCAGCTGCGTTGCAGCCGCAGTGCTGAGGAAACCTTCTGCAATGCAGTCAAAGCCACATTAAGAATCTCCAAATCTTCCCAATGAAACCAGTATTTATAGCATCAGCTATAGTAGCAGCATGAAACCAGGCAGCCCTTAATATAAACTAGGTCCCTCTGTTACTTTTTATAAAAAGTTAATAGAGGAAAGGGTAGAATTCAATCTGTCCAAGTTGCTGGTTTCTGTGGAGGAGAGGAGCTGGCCTTTGTGGAGATCTATCATCATTTACAATACGGCAATATGGCAAGACAGAAACTTCATGAATGTTTTATGAAGTTGTAGGTGGCAGAAAACTGCTTCTTGCTCAAAAGAGCAAAATTAAGAATTAAGAGTCTCTTCCCTCGTCAAGAATTCCTTCACAAACCCAAGGACCCTCTTCTCAATTAAAAGCTTCACTAGAAGTGGCATGCTTTCCACATACATACCAAGATGTTCCACTTTTTGACAAACAGGATTTTGTTTTGATTGAGTCTGTTCACCAAAAAAGGTCTAACCTGTACTTCTGCAGCACTCCAAGGAAAACACAGATACAGTAGCATGAGATGAGCACAAAGTGGGGGCAATTTAACAATAACTGTTAAATATCTGTCCTGCTGTCTCATGTGCAACTCATTAGACCACCCTTCCAGAAGATAACAAGTCAAAAGGAGGACAATGTTTCACTCTTGAATCACAACACTGCTTTCTAAGGCTTTTGGTACTTGACAATCTTAACTGAGGATGCAAATGGAAATTTTTCAAGGCACTTCAGAAGCTCTGAGAACTTTTTCCCTCCTCAGGTGCATCTCCAAACTATGATAGCAAAAGAAAGTAAATGAAATGGAGATATTAACCAAAAGTTTCAACTGCAGCTTCACAGCTTCCCATTGACTTCAAGGCTTCACCCACCTGCCTGTCTAGTGGCACAGCTTGGATTTGCCCTGTGCTGCACGTGTGAAATCCCAGCTGTAAAGAACCACCTCTGAGTTGACAGTGTACAATTCCACACAAAAATAAAGTGTGGGTATAAATGTCTATTATATACTTGGCCAAAACTCTCATTTGGGCCACTCTTTTGACAGTGTCAGACCAACAGCACTATCAAACCTTTTTGTTAAAGGCCAGTCACAGAATCATGGTTTTGGTTGGAAGGGTCTTCAAAGCCCATCTAGTCTCATCACACTCCCTCCACGGGCAGGGACACGCTACGCTAGACGAGGGTGCCCAAAACCCCATCCAACCCAGCCTTGAACCCTGCCAGGGATCCAGAGCTTCTCTGGACACCCTGTGACAGGGCCTAACCTTTCCTAATGAAGGATTTCCTCTCAATCTCCCAGTTTTTAGTTAAAAGCCATTACCTCTTGCCCTATCACTCCCTGCCCTTGTAACCAGTCCCTCTCCATCTTTCCTGTAGCCCCTTCAGGTACTGGAAGACACTCTAAGGTTTCCCTGAAGCCTTCTCTTCTCCAGGCTGAACAAGCCCAACTCTCTCAGCCTGTCTCATATAGAAAAGGTGCTCCAGCCCTCTGAAAAATCTTCGTAGGCTCCTCTGGACTTGCCCCAGCAGTTCCATGTGTGGGGACCCCCAAGCTGGATTCAGCGGTGCAGGAAGGGGGTTTCCCTAGAGCAGAGGGACAGAATCCCCTCCCTCGACTGGCTGGTCACACCGCCTTTGCTGCAGCCCAGGACACTGTTGGCTTTCTGGGCTGCAAGCACACAGTGCTGTCTTACACTCACTCATACACTAACCCCACAAGGAGTAACAATCACACAGGCAAAACCCAAATAAATTGGATACAGCCAGAGGAGCAAAATGGAAACTCTTCTGTCCCAATACAGAGTGTTCTGGCCATGGAAATGCTTTCCAAAGTCACAATAACCACATTGGTGGGTCTGTAGGCCTGGCCCAGCACATCATCCTACCAGCCCTCAGGGGCTGGGGACCCTTCGGCACCTCTGAACTGTGCCAGAGAGTCAGGTTTGCACATTAGGTTCCCCCAAACAGGAGATCCCACCTTGAAGTACTGGGAGCATGTTCAAGCTTTTGCTCGAATTGTTCCTCTTTCTCCATATTTATTTTTAAAAACTATTAATAGGCTTTAAGATTACAACTGAAACCAAAGGAAGAGTTCAACTTTACTAATTATTTTAATTTTTTAATGTCTTTATACACACAACTAGGAACTACCAGAGTTTCTTAAAATACAAGACACAGCCAAACTTCAAAATCTTTCATGGAACAAACCTTCTATACTCTGTGTTCTTTTAATCAGAATATTAAAATAATTAAAACTCATCCAATGGAGCTAATTATCGTTTCAACAGAAGCAGAGCCAAGATTCAAGAAGGGAAGTGCTATTAAGAAGACCCACCAAGCAGACAATCAACAAAAACTTGTACTCTCTAGAAAAACATAATTGGCCTAACTTGATATAGTTGTACATTAGTTCTTGGATGCAAAAAGCCAAGCTTGATTACAGCAGTAGAGAAAGCTACCATGATTATCCTAATTAAAAATTTGCTAAGTTATTTATAGTATAATACAAGGAAATGACATTCATTATCCTATAAACTATTCAACAAACCATTAAGCTCTGTAATAAAAATCAATTGGCAAAAAGAGGTGCAATTATATTTATACTCATGTAAACTCCTCTGTGAACTAAAACCAAAGCATCACTCAGTCCCAGGATTCTTTAAGCAAGCAAAGCAGAGGTGTTTGAGAGATTTAAAAATAGAGAAGTACCTCTTAATTAGCATGCTAACAGTTGTTTAATCAGTTAACTTCCAATTCAGTAGCCAATTGCCAATTACACATCAGGTACGCAGAACACTGAGTTGAGAAGAACAAAAAGAAATTTTTTAAAACTGTTACCACTCAACAAAACATAAATAAAAGTCTAAAACTATTTCACCACCTTTTCAAATGTGTTGATTTGTTCTTAATTAACTGATGAAGCAGCATTCTGAAGTCTATCACTATACACAGAAGTAACTCATAAGCAATCAAGGAAATTAGAGGAAAATTAGAAACAGGATTGTCATAAAGAGTTGATCATCTCCACCTGCAACACACATCTGCTGGAATTTAACTTGCATTATGAAACAACTGGACCAGGCTATTTTATTTTTTTTTTCCCAATATGTTAAGCAATTATTATCCACAGTCTGGATTGTTTGACTTGCAGAAAGTTAGAGCCCTATAGGTCATCCTTTTTGATGCAGGGTACCAGTCAAAACCAATTTAGAGGAACAAGGATCCATTTCACAAAGGTAGAAGCGAATATGCCATAATTTGCCAACACCTTTTCAGCACCAATCCTGCTGGAGCCCATTTAGAAAGGCATCATCCTGCTAGCTCTATCAGTTACCTGTCCTATCAATTTCTCTAAGTCAGAAAATAGAAGTTCAACAGCCTTAACTCCGTCAGCACATCCTATATCAGCTTCCACATGCAGCCAGGAACTGACCTTTGGCTCACAGAGAGCTGCCAGGGTTTGCTTTCACATCAGCTAAAGTGGAGAGCAACCTCCCATTGATTCATCTGGCATAAAGTGCAATAAAATAAATAGTGGTGGGTTTTTTTTTCTTTAAAGCTCAAAGGCTGTTTAAGCACCTGGAAAAACAAGATGAAGTCCTGTGGCTTTGCCAACATATGTATGTTTTGGAGAGACATGTAAATGTCTTTCAGGTGGCGTGTTAGTGCAAGGGGAACTCCATGCTTTGATCTCATTAGTGAGAATGAATCACGCCTGGAATTCACAAGGGTAAACAGAACCAGGAGACTAAGCTCACATCCGCCTCTCCTAGAGCAGAAAAACAGGAGACTGGAACTAGGACTTCTTCACAGTAACGTACATTACTCTCCATTTATCCTTTCAAGCCTGAAAATGGCAAATAAAATACAAAACCTCAGTTTTATTTATAATTTCTAAGTAGCTCTCTTTCCTCTCCTGTTCCAACTTTGACAACCTCCATCTCCAAGAGCCAGCACAGGAAACATTTGTACCACATCTTACACCTGCCCAGTCCATTGAGTAAGAGGTGAAAAGTCAGCTGCACATCTTACAAAGACCCCCAACCCTCATACACGTTTCCCAGAGACTTCAAGACGAGCGTTACCTCATGTGTAAGCCAAATCTACAAAATCCATTAAAAAATAAATCCCATACCCTGAATGGATGCTATGCAGCACCCAAAAACACCAGCTCTGCCCACCTTCTGCACGCAGCATGCCAACCGCCGGCATTCGCTGGCAGCAAGGCTTCGATGAGCTGCTAAGCAGAAGGACGACTGGAAATCTGTAGCCGAAGCTCACAGAAACAGCTGTTCTCTCTCTGGTAATATAGAAACTAAGTTTCACGTTGCTTTCTCTCTCATGAGAAATATGAGCAATATAAAGAAAAAATCCAGTTTGTCCCTCCAGTTGAGAAAAAGGACATCTGTTAGGGCTGAACACCCCCTGCCAGCAGACAACCTCAAACACACTCAGAGGAGCAAACACCAAAGCACATTTTTTAATGCTTTCTTTCTGTTATTAATAATTCTTCCTCTACAATAAGATTTTTAATTGTTTTTAATTCCCAGCGTATGCTGAAGGTCAACATGACAAATGTGTATCCAGATTAGAGGGGGAAAAACCCACAAATCTAAGAGCAACACATCTTCTGGCTTATTTGTGATGTCCTTCGGGTTTAAAGCATAAGCAATGACGCACACACACCAGCGGACCAGTGATCAGAATGAGGAACCATTCAGTTTAAGAAATGGAGGCACCACATTTAGAAGTAGGATTAGAAAGGAAACCAACAGATTGCTCCAAACCCACCGGACACCCCCTCAACAAAGGGGAAGGTACCTGTTTCAGAGCTCCAGCAGCAGTTCCCCCTTCCTCAGTACCCAGGCAGACAGAATCATAGAATGTGTGACGTTGGAAGGGACCTTTTGAAGGTCATCTATCCCAACCACCCACCCCCGCCCCCCCACAGTAAGCAGGGACATCTTCACTGGATCAGGTTGCTCAGAGCCCCATCAAGCCTGACCTTGAATATCTCCAGGGATGGAGCCTCCACTACATCTCCGGGAAACCCGTTCCAGTGATCTACCACCCTCAGAGTGAAGAACTTTTTCCTAATAACCAACCTAAATCTAACTTTTTTTCCTAGTTTAAAGCCATCACCGCTCATCCTACTGCTACATTCCCTTGTGAACAGGGCATGAACAGATGATTCAGGCACAAGAACTCAGTTATAGATCTCTCTTCCTGAGGCAGAAGTTATGGATTTTTCACTAAGAATTACCAACTAAGTTCTTCTATTTATGTACACACACACACGTATTTTTATTATAGCTGAGGAATAGTATAGTTCTGTTGCAAGAGACCTACAGCAATCATCTAGTCCAGCTGCAGTATGCCATAATCCTGGCTGGGCAGCTGTACATCTGTGTAACACAGCCAGTGGCATGCTCAAAGGTGCAGGATCAGGCCCTTCAGAGTATATCAGTGAGGCTCTGCACTTCTTGCCATGCATTTTCCTGCACGTATTTCAGTTTCATGTCATCTCATGCACTGACAGCACTACCAATCTCAGCTGGAGAAATGTATGACAACTAAAACTGTAGCTTTTTCCTTAGGCCTTCTGGAAGACTTGAGCAGTGCCACTCCAGAAAGAACTGCTCATTCACTCTTCCTCCCATCAGCTCCAAAAAGTTACACATTTTCTAATACCCATGTAAATGTAAGTCAATAAAGACATTAAATTCACTATATTTTACACAGCAGATCCTACATCGCTTCACATAGTAAAATAACAAGGCCAAAACCAAAGCTCAATCAGTCCGAACCTGAATTAAATCTGTACATTATCCTGCTTTTCTGAATTCACAGTTTCACAGACAGGATGCACAGCACCATTTGCCCAGATCCTGGGCTGTGAATGCAGCCAGGGTACCAGCACCAACAACGCTGGATGCAACGGACTCAGGGCTGGGAGCCGCTGAACAAAGAGGATGAATGTGGGAATAGAGCTATGAAGAGCTAGACTGCCTTTTTAAAAGGCCTACTTCATTTTTAATAGTTTTTTGATAATATAGGAACATTTAAGGAAACAAGTGCTCTATCTAAGAAGACTAAACCACATCTCTTGTTTAAGTAAAATGCTTGAGTGGTAGCAAACACTTTTAGTTCTAAGAAACGTTGATGGCGTTTTGTTTAGTATCATTGAGAGAAAAGATGAAGGGGAGGATGAAGAGGAGGAATGTGGTATGTGATAAATTCAGAGTGAGAACACATTCAGAGCGAAAAACCTCACTTTCCTCCAAATTCAAGTTTCACAATCCAGCAGACACTCGCTATTTTCTCCCCACACAAACTTGTTTTTAAACACATCTTGTTTTGAAACAACCAGCAACCTGCTTGCAATTGCAGCTACTTGTCATAAGCCCCCTCATGTAATGTTTTTCCTCAATCTAGGCTAAGGGAAGGACTTTTATGAAGTCTAAAAACAGGATTAATCCCCTCCAAGTGCTGCTAGCACCCACTCCTCCCGTTTGCCAGGCCCAAGCCTGCTGCCTTGTTCTAGTTACTTGAGCACACAAGGGCAAAGCCAGGAAAAAACATGTTTTCTTCCCTCTTAAAATCCTACCAGAGAGTCTATTCCCCTCAGCATATCATAGAATCATAGAATGGCATGGGTTGGAAGGGGCCCCAAGGATCAGAGAGTTCCAACCCCCCTGACACAGGCAGGGACACCAACCTCCGGGCCTGGAGCTACACAAGGTTGCCCAGGACCCCAGCCAACCTGGCCTTGAAGACCTCCAGGGACGGGGCATCCACCACCTCTCTGGGCAGCCTGTTCCAGCCCCTCACCACTCTCTCTAAAAAACTTCCCCCTAGTATCTAATTTAAACCTTCCCTCCTTTAGCTTCAATCCATTCCCCCTTGTCCTGCCATTATCTACCTTTTTAAAAAGTTGATTCCCCTCCTGTTTCTCTGCTCCCTTCAGGGACTGGAAGGCTGCAATGAGGTCCCCCTGCAGCTTTCTCTTCTCTAGGCTGAGCAAGCCCAGCTCCCTCAGCCTCTCTTTGTACATACACACCGTGTTTGCCAAATATTAATCCCTTTTCACTTTTCCTCTTCTTAGGCTATTTCAATTTTTATTTAAAAAGAAACAAAGGATGAGCAGCTTGCTTTTCTTTTTTCCAAAAGAAGGCATCCCTATGAAGCAATCACGTTTTTCTGAAGGCAAGGTTTGGTAACAGGAACACCTAGGGGCTGAAGTTCTTCAAAAACGTAGCCACCAAGTCACCAGCTACTGTTTTTCTCAGCCTTCCAAAGAGATAAAGAAAATGAAGACAGGGAAGAACATTTGATCTTTCATGCTGTCTCACAGTAGAAATTCCTTCCTATCTTTTAAACACACTTAAGGCAAGTCCTGAAAGTAAAAGCACACAGGCAGGTGAAAGAAACTCTATGATACTGTAGAAGATCTGGCTTTGAAGAAAACTGGAATTTTTCAACATATAAATAGTACATGTGCTGCATTTTGCCAGGTTCTGCAAAACTCGTGTGTGTGTAACAAGGTTTACTCTAAGTCACAGAAAAAGGTTATTTCCTTGTACAGCCTTGTTGATACATGGAAGATTTAAAGGCTGAACAAGTTAATGGCATTATGCCATCAACTTCAAAAGGGTTAGGAAATCTTCCCCTAAGCAAAAATACGTACAAAAGAAGCACGGAGTTGTTATTTTTATGAAACTTTCACAAGATCAGCATAAATAGGCAAAAAAGGTTTGCTCAAGATGACATTAACACTTGCCATCTCTCAGCACAAGACCAGCAGTGTCTTGTTCCAGTGGGTTTAGTTATTAAGGTGCAGTAGAATGTGCCTGAGAAAAACCACAGTGAACAATGCAAACAGATCTAACCCTCACCATGGATCCATACTGAGCCCATGACATCGCTGATGCCTTCTTTAACAGCACAGCACATCATCATTAGTTAGGTGAAAAAGCAAACCCACTTAAATTCATTTCAGTAGGGTATTTGTAAAAAAAGAACAATTTAAAAGGGAGGGGAGATGAAAAGTAAATGCCTTATGCTTTCCCAACTAACAGGATTATCTCTACTTGAATGTTGGAGAAATCAGTCAGGAGAAAGAAGTAAAAAAAAACAAACCCAAGGAAAAGCTGTAGCCACTTAAGAGTATCTGTTCCAAGCTTTATGAAACCAGGGATGTGAGCAGGGCACATGCACGTGTTCAGTCAAACGTATTAACTTCTGATTCATCCTGCCAGCACCACTCTCAGTCTCGTAGAGAAACATGAACATGCTGAACAGGTAACAACACTGTGCCCAGAGCCAGAAGATGCTGCGTTAAACACTCTCAGTCTCTCCTAGGAGTATCAGGGAGGCCACAAGAAGAGTCCAGAGAGAGCAGAGACACAATTCACAGAATCACAGGGGTTGGAAGGGACCTCAGGAGATCATCAGGCCCAACAATTCCCCAGCTAAGGGAGCAGGTCACTGGTTAGCATACAGGGACGCCCAAACAACTTCAGTGCTGGTCCTCCTGATGATGTGGGCTAGAGAAATACTGACCTAGGATCAAAGTTACTGAAAAATGCCCATGTGGGCTAGAAATCTTACTTCTTCTAGAGCAGGTAAGAGTTGCAGACTGAAGTCTTCTCTTCTAGGGTGGTATCAACATTCAAGAGATAAACAGCAAGACATGTCTTACTGTTTTCCTTTCAATCCACACTGGAGGCCCATTTGTGAATGGTTAGAGCTCATACATCAAAGACTTGACATTCATCTCAGCCTCCTCAGCTAAGGAAGACACTTCACCCAAAATTTCCACCTCCCAGGAGAACAAGTAAAGTAGGGCTTTGGCTAGGCACTCCCCACTCTTCCTCTGAAGCTGTGTCACCATGCAGCTGGTAACAGGGGCTTCTCTAGAAGAGACACAGCATTTGTACTAAGGAGCCCATGAGACCACAGACCTACCATCAGCACCCGGCTCTAACATCAGCTTCTAGGAATGTTCAGACAATCTGGCATTGAACAATTACTGACCAACAATTTAAAAAAACCCCACAATAATTACCTTGAAATGTCTAACTTGTTTTCTGATTACACCTCTTTTCCAACTTTGCAGGTGCTCAAACCTCCCTGAGAAAAAGTTAATGGAAAAGTTTAATAAAACTGCAAGATCTATCTTGAGAAACCAACAAGAACTAATTGCTACAGAAAAATCATCTTTTGTTAAAGATGGAAGAGAAGAAATCACTTGGGCATGGCATTTATGGACTTTTAGCAGAGATAGATACTTGATTAGTCCTTTCAGTCATTAAAATGAGTAAAACACTAGCAGCAGCTAGCTGTAATGACATAAAACTCAATAAATGCAGAACACACATTATGCCTTTTTTATTTTTTCAGCATTTCAATCATAGGCAGTTATTATAAAAGAAAGCTTAAGTTGAAAATATCAACAAGCTCTCTAGGCTTAAAAATACCCGGTGGTAAGTCACTACCAACTCTACAGTTCCATGGTTCCCTCCTAAAAGTCACTTCCTTTTATAATAAAGCCCTCAGAAAACAAATTTTGTAAGCAAATGATCTTCCAAACATTACAGCAGCACACTGCTGACCTGCCTCCTACCACTTATGACCATGGAGAGCCACATGCAACACACAACACTTCAGAACAGTATCCAGATTATGCAGTAACCACTGTCATCAGCGGACATACACACAGCTCCTCGCACCGCGCTCTGTTCCCCAAGGACCAGCCAGTGAAAGATGCTGGTGGCTGCTGAAAGGAGAAGAGCTCAATGAATTGTACAAGAGGCATTAAAGCAGCTTCACATTAGCTCCACAATCAAGAGACAAAGGTTTTGAGGTGGGAAATGGCATCTTAGAACACAGTGTTATCATAAAGTGCAATATATTGGAAGGTCCAGATTATTCCCTGTTACCAGCTGAAGCCGCAGTATTCTGCATTCAAAACCTTGATGTTTCTCCTTTGCTCTTACCAGGCTCAAATGTGAGCTACATGAAAGGAAAAAAACAGCTCCAGGAGTAGCAGAGATAAAGGAAAAAGCGTTATGTTGGTATAATGACTCTGGGACCATTTCATCCATTCACTTTGGGTTTTTAAAACCTCTTTCACCCAGCCTTCCCAGAACTGCCTTTTGGAAAATGTCTGTTTTCTTTAATTGATTTAGCAGTTTACCTATGTGACAACTGCTCATAGGAAAGCCAGTTAAAATTTTCTAACATAACTGAATTTACACATGCATCATGTTACAATCCTCTTCCTAAATACCACTGGATACAGGTCAGCTAATCAGGATTTTAGCTAATTAGAGACAAGAGCCTCCTCTTGAAGACTCCCTGTAATCTCTAGATATCTCCAAGGCTGTTATCACATCCTTTACCACAAGTGTCATGTACAACTTGGAATGACCCTCTTTCACTTGGCTTTTCTGGGTTCATATTAATTGGGACAGACAAATAAGGTCAGGAGTCACCTAAAAATCAAGTTACTTCAAATTAAAGTACATGGAAAAGGTTGGGGGTTTTACCCCCTAAAGTTTAAATAATATTTATGCTTTCATTTACTAAAAACTAGGCTTTGAAAGCTTGATAAACTTCTATTTTTTTAAAAAATAAAGACATGACAACTTTTGAAAGACATAACCCTGTTTCAGCTTTATGCACTGTTGACATCTTAAAAGTTTTAAAGTATTCTGGTGACAGAACTCCCCCATTACATCTCTTTAAAGCAACTGAGATCTGTAAACATATACATCACTTGAACTTCTTTAGAAGGAAGAAAGGCTTAATATAAAACTCACCCTTCTCCCTTGTGCAAACATATTTTTGATGAGTCCCAGCCCACAAAGCTCAGTACTGAACAGCACAGGTAGGAAAAGAGAAGGGGAATTTGGATAGCACTGGGGCTCGAAGGAACACTGCAACATCATGAGATGTAACTCTGGGATCTGAAGTAGCTCAGCAGCGCTGCAGCTGCCAGTCAGCCTCAGACAACAGAAAGTGCATCTCAATTCATATTAAGGGGGGATCCACTCTGCGGTGCTGATTAGACAGACGCTTCTTGCTGACATTGCCAGAAACATTTTAATATAATGGAATAAGTAGCAAAGGCAGATTTAAGTTTGACCTTGGGGAAAAAAAAAAAAAGAGAAAAATAAATTACTTAGATAGCCTTAGTATGCAGGGATAGATCACAGAATCACAGGTTGAAAGGGACCCCAAGGATCACAGAGCTCCAACCCCCCTTGACACAGGCAAGGACACCAACCTCCAGGCCAGATCTACACAAGGTTGCCCAGGGCCCCAGCCAACCTGGCCTTGAACACTTCCAGGGATGGGGCATCCATCACCTCTCTGGGCAGCCTGTTCCAGAACCTCACTACTCTCTCTGTGAAAAACTTCTCCCTAATATCTAATCTGAACCTTCCTTCCTTTAGCTTTAGTCCATTCCCCTTTGTCCTGCCATTATCTATCCTTTTAAAAAGTTGATTCCCCTCCTGTTTCTCTGCTCCCTTCAGGGACTGGAAGGCTGCAATGAGGTCCCCCTGCAGCCTTCTCTTCTCTAGGCTGAACAAGCCCAGCTCCCCCAGCCTCTCCTCGTAAAGGAGGTGCTCCAGTCCTCTAATCGTCCTCGTGGCCCTCCTCTGACCCCTCTCCAACAGTTCTACATCTTTCTTGTATTGGGGCCCCAGCTCTGGACACAGGACTCCAGATGGGGCCTCACAAGGGCAGAGTAGAGAGGGACAATCCCCTCCCTGTCCCTGCTGGCCACCCCCCTCCTGATGGAGCCCAGGATACCATTGGCCTTCCAAGCTGCAAGAGCCACTGCTGGCTCATGTTAAGTTTCTCGTCTACCAGAATCCCCAAGTCCTTCTCAGCAGGGCTACTCTCAAGGAGCTCTTCTCCCAGTCTGTATCTATGGCTGGGATTCCTCCAGCCCAAGTGCAGATCCAGAAGTACAGGGAAAGAAAAGCAGTTCACACATCAACTGAAGTATTCAGCCATGGGAGTCACCATGACTTTAACAAAATTCAGCATCCTGTATGTTCTGTACTGACTATGTGACACTATTTCAGCATCCTCTTTGCTTTCTACCTTTCCCTCTTCTCCAAAGTAAATGGAAACACAAGCAAGATCTTTGCTGGAAGTTTGGTTATTATCTAGGTGGATGGATCCAGAGAACCGTGCCTGAAGCTAAAGAACCAAATGCTATCTTTGCCTTTCAAAGCGGCTGCATCAAGCCTCAGGAAACAGAGAGCTGATACAAGCCACACAAGTCACATTCAAGTAGATAGTCAATCCCAATTCTCTATCCATGAAGCTAAATAATTCTTCTCTGCTTTGACCAAGGCTACAGGCTGGCTTCACAAAAGCACTCTGACACAGCAGAACAACGTACACAGCTATTTTTCAATCCAGGTTGCTCCAAGAGTTACATATGATTGACACAGCTGGTTCCACACCACAGAAAGGCAGCATTTTTATTTTTTCCATAAGGAGCCTTACCAGTACACAAGTAAACTTCAGAGCTAGTGCCATGTCGCAGAAAATCTACCGTGCTTTACAACCCAACTTCAAAGAAACTACCAAGAAGCATTTCTAAGGTTGCAAACCTAATCAGTGTCTGCAATGATTTGTAAGCCAGGGTCAACACCAGCTCTACTCCAAGTTTCCCCAGCAAAAGCCGGGCAGGTACTTTCCTTTTCCCTTTTGCATACTTCAGTGCCTGCAGTTTTTCCAGGGCTGTTGTGATGTTGCTTCTTACTCAGAGGCTGCACTTCAGCACTGGCTCAATACACATAACGTTCCTCTGCCTTCTATTTAAGCATAGCTGTGCAGCTCTTACATAGAGCCAAACCAACCCCTTACATCCCCACACCCATCTCACTGCTCTCATCCATTTTCTCTCCCCCAGAGCAAGAAAACAGCAAGTTTCTCCTACCAGTAGTCCTGAACAAGTTGGTTTTTTCCTGAACACCAAAAATAATCTTTGTTCTTCCCCCCAGTTCAACTTGAGACCTATTTTCAAGGATCACTTACAACATAGGAAGTATCAGTGCATTAAGTTCTCCACAGAACTGCTCTCACACCTGAGATCACTGAAGCCCCCAGCCCCTTGGTCCTAGGGCATAAATGCTACAGAGACCTACCCCAAAAACAACATCCCCCACCTTACCTTTCTTACCCGCACAGAATTTGTCACTCTGTTAGTACGATCACTATCTCAGGGCTTCAGTAAAGAAGCAGCCCTTCCCATTTCATTTCCCAGCCCCTTCCCAGCTCCCCTCAGCTTAAAAAACACCACTTCTTTTCCAGACCCTGGGCTGCCCATAGTTAAGACAGCTCTCTACTGTCACCCCCAAACTGCATACTTTTATCTAAATATCATTAAGCTTCTACTACTCACCCTGTTCACTCTGTGCAGCTTCACATTTCCAATTATTTATTCTTCCCACTTCAAATCCCAAAAACTGCTTTCTCTAACAGCACCATAAAACCTGCTGCTTCTCTTTTTCCACTACTTCCTCACGATTCTTTACAAGCTCCAGGTGTTTTCCACCAAGTCCAAGGAGGAGGCAACTGATTGATGACAGCTGACCTGAACTCTCTCATCACACCTGCCCTGAACTTTCACCATCTTAAAAAAAACCAGTCCTGCAGGATGCTATGTAACTTTAGCTATGGTCTTCTAAAAACCACATGCTAGAAAATAAATGCACACAAAATTAAAAATAAAAAAACCAAAACAAGCCAGAACAGCTTGTAGGTATGTGCTTCTAGGTTATGGGACTGTGAGAGGAATCACTACTTTTGGCAGTGTTTTGCTCAGAACACACAGTGCCTCCTCTCCCTGCTCCCTCATCCCAGCCAGGAGCAGCCCTTGGACCTTCCTGGAAGGAGAGAAGGGCAAATAAACCAGTTGCTGGTATGATCTCAGTACTCATCTGATTTCTAATGGTGTGATCCCAACAGCTGCATGTTTTATAATGCTGGGGGAGGCTTGAATTCCCTTTGAGCCAGGAACCTCATTCCAAAAAAACAAGGAGCTTCTAGAGATCTTGAGATGTCTGGGTAAAAATCAGCAGACAAAAGGTGGTTGTTGCACCTCAGCTTTAGTCCAAGTACTTAAATACTTCATAAATCCCACATTAGTGTCTAGGTCTTACAGGAAGGATCCAGCGATGGAGTTTATAAAGTTATAATCACTGCCATCAGATGAAAGCTTAGGAAAACTGATAGATGTGTTCAAGCTATTAAGGAACATAAAACAAACAGAACTGGAAATGCTATTAGTCTATGGTTCTAAAATAAAATTGATTCTAATTCATGCAACTCTCCTGAAGCATTGCTTAACGCCTTTCGTGAATTGTTCATCTTATCACAAAAAAAACACCCTTTTTTTAGTAGGATCCCAAAGTTACACATCATGAGGGCAGGGTATCATGGTTCTGAAAGCTGAAAAAGCAGCAGGTTGCCAGAAGCTATGGTTAAAAATTGCATTTCTAGTATTTTTTTTACATCACTTTTCCTTATTGCTTATTGAGATTTCCAATATATTATTTTTACACCACAGTCTGTGGATTCATAGAGCCCAGGGATGGACATCTCAAATTGGGAGCTGGAAACACCTTTCTCCTGTTTGGATTTTTCTGGTTTTTTTCACATTACCTAATTCTGTGCCAGCTGTGCTCAGAGTTCTGTCCTTGTCCTGCACAGTTTTCTGGAGATTTCTTTTAACCAATTACAGATGGATAATAAATTAGCATATATCTGGACACAATGAAAGTTTCATTCATATCGTGGAGTTAAATACAAATAAATACAAGTATTGTAACAGCCTATTTATGTATTACTGCTGCAGCTAAGCAAGAATATTACTTTTAAATATTATTTTATGTTAAAACAGTGCAGAATCAGACAAATCACAAATCTGTCAGTATGATCTCTTGACTCCTGTAACAGAAAACCAAGATATAATAAACCAATGCTTTCCAATGCCATTACCAATACGTTTCCAGTCTCTAAAGGGATGCCTACCAGTGGCTGACCCAGAGGTCTAATTTTTTCCAACATTCTTGCCTTTCCTGTCCTTCTTTTCTCATGGATATGGTGAACAGTGATTAGGGTCACTGTTATTTTTTCCATATACTTTGTATTTTTCCAGAAGAATATCAAAAATCTCATGCAAAGTAGAACATGGTAGAGAGGTCCACAATGTGACATCATAATTTTGTATTAGATTTGCATATTAATGGCACTGATGGGAAGAACAAATTGAAAGCCGTTATTAGAACATGTAAGCTGAATTTTCTTGCATAAGCCATTTTCATATCATGTCACCATAAAAAAAATTGTGATGAATGTTCCCCCTAAAGCTGAGAAGTTACAAGGGCTTGTACCAAGGGAATAATAACTCCAAGATTCATAAAAACGGTAATTACTTTATCAACCTTCTAGTCACATTGCAGACACATATACTGAATCACTCCAAAATAACACTGACATAAAAATTAGACTTTATGTTGATATTACCCTTCTTACCTGAGGTTTCCTTTTAAAACAACCCACAGGTCCAACATATTAATTACTAACCACCCTGAAACCAAAAAATCAGTATTATGTCATATATATTTAAGCACCAAGGTAAGGCTGGATGGGATCAGGAGGAAAAACAGTAAACATCAGGATGAAAGATGTATTCAAGGATGACATTACAAAAGAGTAAGTTACTGTATATTCTGTCTAGGAATAGTGAAGTTTAAGAATATGACAGCTCCTTCTGATAAGACACTGTCTTCTTGGACAGCCTCCCAGGAAGGACAGCAGAGACACAAGTACACTATAAACCCAATCACCTTAAAATGGAGTTTCATTAATTAATAAAAGAGATTATGTGGTCATGCCACAATCCAGGAAGATCTCCCCTGTTCCATATTCCCCTTGGCTTCATCCATCACCACATCAGTCGTGAGTGAGATCCACAAACGAGTCCTAACTATTCCTAAACCCACATTTTATTTCACATACGAAACTGCCTAAAGTATCTACAGCTGGGCAGGTACAGAAAGGATGAGAGACAGCTACACACATTAAAAAACAGATGCTCTTGTCTCCAGAGGCAGACCCAGCAGGCCTTTTCAGAGCATGTCTGGAACCTACAGAGATGACAGCAGAGAAGTGCTACCTCCAATAAAGAAGACAAGATGCTAATTGCGATCGCCACGTTTATTACTGAGCAAGGTGGGGATCCCTGCACTCCATCCCCGAGCCCTGTTTAACTATATAACATCTGCAAAGTGGCAGGGTCCTGCTGACACCTCTGCCTTCACGTACCAATTTATTCCTCAGCCGAGAGAGCAATGCGGCCCCCTCATTGCTGGCGGGAGCACCGCCGACTCCATTTCCAGCACTTAACTCTCCTCAGGCAGTCAATAAGCATTTCCCTCGGCCCGTGGATACTAAAAGATGGTGGGGTGCTTTGCTACCGCCCTGCTGAGCTGTGCAGCGCTCAGGTCCTTCCCAAAGACTTAACAGGTAAGTCCTTTGCAGTGTTCAATGTCTTCATCGGCATCCCTGGGAGATAAATAATATTACCATCGAGGACGGGCAGGTAGAAGCATTTAATTTGCTTGCTCAGAGCTGAGTGGATAAGCAGCATTTGTTGTGTGTTTCAGTAACAGGGTGCAACTGGGGAGCAGAATGGAAATGCTCATTTCTTCCTACTCACTCCTTATACTCACTGTGAGCTGTTGGAGCAGCCTGGAGTTTTACAAGTGTCATAATGGACATAAATGGGACGGTGTTCCCTCCACTATTTTTTATTTTTTATTTTTTATTTAAAATTTAAATTTAGCATGCAATTTGTGTCATCTAGCAAACAAGAGTTTAACTTCTTCTAGATTATTAAATTTGTGTTCTAACAAAATACAGCTTTAGAGACTGGAAGATTCATGGTGGGTTTTTTGATGTTCTCACTTGAAAGAGTGTCAGGCAGCTCTCCATCAGGGCAACATTGGGCCCTGAAGCAGAGATTCTCCATGGGGAGGAGAGAATGGGATTAAATGTATTGCAGCACGTAACATCCATTGAAATGCATGGGATTAGAAATGTATGAAATCAGAAATGTAAGTATGATTACAATTTGTAAGGGTTACTCACACGACTGAGGCAGAAAAAAACCCTCAAAATAATGCTGCAATTTTTCTGACTTCAGTATAAAGTTACCTTCATGGCTGTCTCTCTGTGAGCTTGAAATACTCTTTTTTAAACTACCCACTGCATTACTGTAGTTTCTAATCAGACCTTATGACAGGATCTAAATATAGCCGGACATTTTAGGCCTTTACGAAGCGTCTCTTGCAGATGGGAATCTCACTACAGAGTGACTGTGTTTTCCCTGTGAGCTTCTAGTCTCAGTCCAGCCTGAAAGGAGGCAATAGCTCAGCCTTTGTTCCAGTTCGGTCCTTGACCTCCTTGTTTACAGTGCTAATGGGGACAGCAGTTACTCAGAGTCAAGATGGCATTTCTGAGATGTGAATAATCACGCAAGAAAACAGACTGAAACAGTCAGCACATTCACATCGCCTGCTTAACCCAGCTATTAGCTAGTTCTGATGTTCAGCCACTACTACTGATCTGTACAGAAACAGACAGTGACCTATAGGAAATATAATCTGTATCCCATTACCAATTCCCTGAGACATCTTTTCCTTCTAAAGCTCACGCTTTTCAATGACGTCCCTCTAAATAGACCCTCTTTCATGTCGCTTCTGTCATTCTGACCTTGTTCTGGTGGGAATGTCAATCCCGTCCTTTGAGACATGCCGATGATGCAACATTTCACCCTGCTCTTGCTGCACAAAGATCCAAAGAGTCAAACTCCAGCCTGTGATGTGCACTGTGTGCTCCTGGTCGCCATGCACAGGCTGGCCTCTCCCTGCAGCACCAGCCATGCTGCCAAGAACATGCGGTACAGGAAGGTCTGACCTATTAAATAGGTATTATATACAAACTGCACTTACAGAACTTGCCTTGGCAGAAGTGTACGTTACCACGTTACCCTGTTCAACACGATGGTCTTTGCAAGTGGAAAAATGCAGCATTCACAAATGACCACCTCAGTTTTTGCTTGACAAAGTCACAGCTTACAAACCCGGAGGTATTAACACACCCCCTCAACAGCCTCCAATGATGCTCCTTGAGCAAGTATAAACCACTCTGTATTGAACCACTGTGGCCTGGATTTCCTTAATTACACCAGACTAAGATGAAGATTTCTCCAAAGCACAGCTGTGACTCGAATGCACTCAGGTTTGCCCAGCTAATGGGGTCAAAACCTCTGTGAACATCAGGTTCATAGGTACCATGACCCCGGGGCTGTGGCCTTACTCACAACACACTCAGCAGAGCTGTAATTATCACACTTAAAAACTATTCAGAGGACTAAAACCACACATTAAGTAAAAACAGCAAGTATCAAATATTGTATGGAGAGTAGATTGTTTGTTAGAGCTCATAGTTTTAAGCTTCCCAATTCCTAAAATTCAGCACTTATCACTGTACTTTGCACTTGACTTTTATAATGAAGACTGGTTCATCGTATCTTGGTGCCAGAAACACACAGGAAAAGAGTATGTGAGGAGATGATCAAGGCTGTGTTAATTTGAATTTCTAATGCCACACTCCTTACTATTCTTTATGATGGCTTTGGCAAGCAAGACCCTTGATTACTGGAGGCCTTCCACCACCACTTTTGGGGTCCTACACAATGACTGGAGCATAAGAATAATAATTTTAGGACAAGGAGTCCAAACACTTGCAAATAAAGGAAGCGATTATTATTTTTTTTTCCTATTTTGCTTTTAGAGGTTTGATCAATAAGTAGTAAAATTTCCTAGAAACCTCAGAAAGCACTCCTATATATATTGGTGGAATCATGGCCTCTTCTAACTTGATTCACAGCCTTTGTACATTCAGTCATCTGTTCTTTGGAGTCTAACTTGAATGTCGAGAAAAGCCTTACTTTGATTTATCAGTCTGGGAAATGCCAGAGTGGTAACATGTACAGCACAAACAGTAATCCTTTCCTTACAACAATGTTAAGGTTCCACAAATAAAAACTATTATTTATAGTTTCCTGAATTTCACAGGTAAAAAGAGGAAAAGCCATTCTGTCTACTGCAAATTTAGAGAGGCTTGTGAGATGCACATAAAAATCTTCAATCACTTCCAAAAGAAAAAAAAAAGAGCTGCTGCTTCCCTCTCAATTTTCCTGCAATTTCAATGTATTTAATTTTCAGATTAAGTTGATATAAAGAAAAGTGACATCACTGAAATGCTATTAAGCCATCTGACTTTCTAAGCAGAGCTATAGCCATGAAAGATTACTGGAAATCATGGGGTTAGAGCACTGCAGTACATGTAGGAAATGCAGCAAGTAAGGTCAGACTTGCAAGCAAACTCACACGATAAGAAAGAATTGCTATAGTCATACTATATTGGGTCATCCACACAAGCTTGAATCTTTTTCTAAAGTTGTAAGAAATTGAAAAATCCAATTTCTTGGATGAAATTTTTTTTTTTATTATTTTTAAGTCAAATTCAAGCTTGACTGAAATGTACTTGCAGGATTTGCAAAGTAAGCCATGTCTGTAAAGCAATGAAGAAATTCTGATGTAGGCAGCTGGAATAGTGTCATACATGAGCTTCAAGTTTCCAGCACAGTTTCCCAGCGATGTACAAGGGAGGGAGGGGGACTCAGGGGTTCAGCATATCTCACAGTTATATTCTGTTCTGGTGGAACTAATGTATTTGGTTGCTAAAACTAAATGGGAAAGATTTAAAGCTAATCTAACCTAAAAGCTCTGTGTCCGATTGGAGGAGCTTGAATTAAAATAACGTTTCAAACTTCCAAGTAACTTTTAGCAATTCCTCTCTTTTTCCTATTAATCAATAATCATAGAATCACAGAATCACAGGGATTGGAAGGGACCTCCAGAGATCACTGGGTCCAACCCCCCTGCCAAAGCAGCTCCCCAGCTCATATTGTACAGACAGGCATCCAGACGGGTCTTGAATATCTTCAGGGAAGGAGACTCCACCACCTCCCTGGGCAGCCTGTCCCAGGGCTCCCTCACCCTCACTGGGGAAAAGTTCTTCCCCATGTTGGTGTGGAACTTCCTGTGCTCTAATTTGCAGCCACTGCCCCTTGTCCTGTCTCCACAGACACTGAAAAGGGGCTGGCCATTTCCCCCTGCATCCCCTGCTTAAGATATTGATAAACATTAATAAGGTCCCCCCTGAGTCTTCTTTTCTCTAGGCTGAACAGTCCCAGCTTACTCAGCCTTTCCTCATAGGGGAGATGCCCTTAATCATCTTTGTAGCCCTCCTCTGGACTCCTTCCAGGACATCCCTGTCTTTTTTTATACCAGGGAGCCCAGCACTGGACACAACACTCCAGGTGGGGCAGAGCAGAGGGGGAGGATCACCTCCTGTGACCTGCTGCCCACACTCCTCCGGATGCACCCCAGGATCCCATTGTCTCTCTCAGGGCACACTGCTGGCTCATGGCCAACCTGTCATCTACCAGGACCCCCAGGTCTTTCTCCACAGAGCTCCTCTCCAGCAGGTCATTCCCCAGCCTGTACTGACTCAGTTATTCCTTCCCAAGTGTAAGACTCTACACTTGCTTTTGTTGAAGTTCATTTGGCTTCTCCCTGCCCAGCTCTCCAGCCTGTCCAGGTCTCGCTGAACGGCAGCACTGTGTTCCTGCGTCAGCCATAATCCATTACCTACTATGGAAACTCTAACTTAAGTAGATAATACTGATGACACCGGGAACTTGGGTCTGACCACAGAAGATATTTTGTAAAACCAAAAGTAATACACCCCAGTTATTTGATGCAGAATACACTTTGGGAAGCCTGTGAGCACACTGCACCCTGCAACCACCGGCATCTAAAATTTCATAGAGTTACTTTGTTTTAAATCCAGCTACCTGTAAACTGAATGGGGGATCTAACATTGTGCCCTCTAGTGTCTACTGGCTGCTCTTGGAGGGTTTCTGGATGTCAGCACAACCTGCATAATCAGAGTTTTACCTGAGAAATAAGTGTTTCTCCTTTGTCTCTCCCTGGAATGTGATTATCAGGCCAGAAATTCTGTGTTATTTTATTGTCTGGCAGCTTTAAAATAGAACTGAGATATTACATATCCATTTCCTTCATAGCCTTTGCAAGAGTTTGCCTTTGAGAGTGTATGAAGCTCCATTTTCCTTGGATCTGCTGCCATGAAGTGCTCTGACCCCTCTCTGCAGCATCCTCTGTGCCCTGTGCCTTGAAAGGAGGCCATGGCACAGCACCCCGCAGACTAGCCCGCAGAGTGCTTGAGGCCAGACCTGCAGGAAAAAAATACCTTGCAGGTTTAGGACCCTCCCCACAGAATTGGGAGGGGGGATGTTAAAATAGAGGGCAGAGAGCTGGGCTAGGAAGGAATTCAGACAGCAGGCTATTTCTGGGTGAAGTGAACTGGAAAGAGCTTTTGTTTCTCTAACAGTTGGCAGAGTTGCAGCTCGCTGGCAGAGAAACCCCAGAGCAGGAGATGAGATTTCAGGCAGAGGCAAAGCTCACACAGAACTCTTGTTTTCCACAATCTTCTTGTAGGGAGAGGGGTAAAGGGGATCATCCTCCAAAGAGACCCCAGAGTACTGCTCTTCAGGCTTGCTGTGTGCTGTTACTCTGAAATAATACTGTCCCGCTTTCTGTATTATTTTAGGAAGGTGGAAAAAGTAGTTGAGAACTTGGTGTACTTACTCTTAGACTACATCCTGGTTGCTACCATCTCCTCTCCTTTACATGTAGCAGAGGTCCAGCACCTACATCAAGTTGCAGGAAACCATAAGCTCACACTACAGCTTCATGCCCAAACTCTGTCATGGAACTTTAGGAGGCAAAAAAGATGACTTCAAACACAGCGTACCTCTGGCTCTACCATTTTCTTTAGATGGGCTACACCAAAGGACAAAGTAGTTTTAAATAAATCTTTCATATCATCAAAGAAATCCTTGCCTAGTTAGTCATTTACCAGAACAAAAACATCTACATGTTGCTTGAGCACTTCTGCTCTCTTACCGTATCTGCAGGAACAATTGATTCCAGAAGTTCAGAGAAATGAAAACTCAGCAGAGCGCATGGCAGGTATGACATATACACCTTCTACAATAATCAACACAGGCTCTTCGCTGCTTTTTACCCTTAAAATTATTTTAAATTGGCTTGTTGGGACCAAACTGATGTTCCCCAAACTGTGTCTTTAATTCTGCTGTAGCTTTGGAGATGAGATAGCTGGCAAACATTATAAAATACCTGCTGTGTCCACAGGCTTTCTGGAAGGCTTGAAGCCGACTTCACTCCTAGAAACCCCACCTCTCCAAGGCTTCCTTACAGAACATATTGTGATGAGTGCAAAATCATCCTTTCATGCTCTGCATAGGAAATGGTTGGTGCAGGCAGAGCATTAGGGAGGACAGGGGGACAGGAAGGTTCGTACACCTCCCCAAGCCTCCTGGGCTTAATTACTCCTAAGAGGGAGAGTCTTTCAGGGAAGAGGCTGGGATACTTCTCACATCATCACTGCACCCCAAGGTACCCAGGGAAGGGAAGCTCAGGAGCCAAGACCATCAATACGTGGGCTCAGCATCAAATTGCCAGTCACGCTGCGTGGGCAGCGTTACAATTACTGGCATGGCTTGGTGACGTTGCATGCTGACACACACTGCTGCAGAAGGATTTTGTTAAGTTTTCCTTAAGGTAGGACATCACAGTACACTTTCTTGTTACATTCCCTAATTCTTGATGCATCTGATGTGAGTTGTTTCTTTGGTATTTTAAATCCACCTGCAGTTTTTCTTTAGATTTCAGCCATACAATCACTACCAACCCAAGTACAGGGGTTTTTTTTCACTCAGACATTTGCACCAATAATGGATGCAGAATGAGCTCCGATACAAATCTGCTATGACTCTGCAAAGGCAGATTTTCTTATTAAACAGCAGCTTTATTTGATGACCTGAAGGGTACAGCAGCACGCGACTCACTTCCCCACCAACTACCCCTTCCAGCATACATGGAAAAGGTGAGGACTCTCCTCCCAGAAATTTCACTACAAGTCAGGGAGGTATGAGAAGTGCAAGTATGTACCAGAAGGAAACAAAACTTCTTCTACAGTGTCACCAACAGCTTTAAAAATGAGCAAGCTTGAACCAATAATAAATTATCAGCAGAAGAACTAATAGAAAATAGCAATAGTGTTCCACGTGAGTGAAGCCAGTCACTAGCAGCATCACAGAAGTGTCAGCAGAAAATACAAAAGCCCAGAGCTAAAGAGCGACAGCATCGAAAAGTATGAGATCTCTTAATGTGGAAAATGTGGCTGACAGATGACTTTTTATTATTGCTGTAAGACAACAAAATAGATTTAAGTACTGAAAAGCCTATTAAATACACCGAAGGGATATACTAAATGTGAGATTCCAATGAGCATCTATATGCTACCCTCAGATACTACACATAAGCAACAAAAGATGTGACTGATGTCTGTAACCCTGGAAAAGCTGACTTATTAAAAATTAGAATTAATATGTAATACTTAAAAAAATCAGATCCTGGATCAGTCTTCTGTGTTTTGACTCAAAGTGCAAAAACTTAATTCTCATACAGATAACTGAATAAAAACTCGTCATTCTTAATAAATACAAGCTTTTAAGGAAGTGGTTTCCATACAGTTCTATTATACAGCCAGTAACTAATTACAATGTACAAGACTCTCTCAACATAATCCTACCCATCACTAATATGGGAAATGCTCAGGGAGAATTTCTGATTTAGATGTTCTCTTTGGCTTTATTTCCAAGACCACAGAGCCACATAAGAAATGGACCCTTATTGGAGAGACAGGATCTAGAACTGGGTCCTAAAAAAAAGGAACTTTTTGTATTTTTTTGGATCATTATGATCATCCACCACGATCCCATGTAGAACTGAGCTCTCTTGCAATGAGGGGCTTAGAAAGCTTCTGCACTAAACAAGAGGTAACACAGATACTTTTTAGTAAAAATTTGGCAAAGCTAGAGCTCCATTATCATCTGCAGTGAAAAGCTCTATTCTATGATGATATGATCTCTGTCTAGAGAGAGAAAAAGTGACCTATGATCCATCGGGGCAGTAAAAAGACACTTCAGCTGTTGATTCCTCAAGCAAACTCTGAGAAAGCTGCTCTTGTGTTCTGCTGGAACCAAATGTGTCTGACTTAGGGATGCAAGGCAGGTACATTTGTTCTGGCAGGCTTTTAATCGAATCTCTTCTCTGGCAGAGAGGCAGTTCTCGTGTGTGACAGTAATGTAGATTTATGGAAAATAATAAGGTGATCAGCTGCCCTGCAGAGTTATTACTTTGTTTAATTCAAAGAAATAAGACACTAAGACTAAACTGATGGGTTGATGTATGCAACGACATGCGGTGCTTGTTTCATAGTTCAATGAAGTTAATGGAAAAACTCCCATTGCCTTCACTTATGAATCAACCAGCAAGTTTAAATACATGGCAAAACAAAAAACTTAGAAAGAAAAAAACCCCATACTGCCACATAAGTACCAGAACTGTAACCATTTTATAAATATCCAGATTGTTAAAAGAATATTTTTGGCTCTGTTCTTGGCCCTTTGTGTTCCCTGGGTTTCAATGTTCGTGCAGTTTGTGTTTAAGGCAAGATTAAACACTGAAGCAGTGAATTTAAAATTAATACCCAATAATATGAACAGAGTATCACTAAGACATGAATTTTAAATTTATAATCATGTTTATGCAAAAATAATTATTAATTTTTTTTCCAATCATCTACCTCCTGATAAGGATTTCATCCTAATAATAAAGTCTGTCAGATCAATAGAAGTTCTTCCTTTGATTTCACCAGGCACGGCAGCAGACACCTAACCAGAGAATAAAACATGCTACATGATCCAGTGCATCCAAGTAAAGCTGCTTGTATTTCAAATATCAAACTACAAAAACACTCCACGTTTCTCATACACTAACTGTCCTCTGCAAAACATCCCCAGGAAAGGACTAGAGCAATGAATACTAATGACTGAACTCACAGGGTAGAAATTAAAGGCGATGCAGTTACACATACACAGTCTCATCTTTTCAGTTGGTGCACAAGGAAATATCCAAGACAGTAAAAAAAGCTGTAACAGCTTTGGGACAAAGCCCTACGTTGAAATACTAACTGGATACAACACCCTCTTTTTTTTGGTTCTCAGGGCTGAGGCATTTTCAGGAAATCCGACACTCTCCATTTTTTAATTAATATTTCCAAAGCTGCCTTTCCCACACACAAAATTGCTGATGCTGAAATAGCTGGAAGTGGTAGAAGAATCCAGCTGCCTTCACAAATACGAAACTGTGGCTTTCATCAAATAAGAGTGTCAGCAAAAAAATATCCTTCATTTAAACACAAGCAAAATACCGTGGTCACAGGCAGGCCAAGTTGAAAAGAAAATACTTTTCCACCAGGATACAGTCTAGCCAGAAAATGAGATGTACCATGTGTAACCATGACCACCAAGCAAACCCTCTCAGCTAAGGTCTTCACTGCTCCCACCTCTTTCTGCAACCCGAGTACCTGAGAGGAAACGCTTCCATCGCTCCTTTTTAAGCTCAGGTCTGAGCCTTTGCAACACTACATCATCTAATAACAGGTGTTCTTAGAGATAATACGGTGATTTTTCTGGTTTATCTCTATCAGGGCTACCATGCATCCTCACCCATCCTGCCATGAGAGTTCCAATGCAGATCCAGCCTGTAGGATGCACGTACAAAATCCAGAGCAAAAAATGTCCAAAGCACTCTGGTGAAGTAGATGTTACAGTAGCTGCTGCTTCTACTGACCCACACCTTCTGTACTGAATGGCAAAATCCAGTCCTTTTAGGCTGCCAAGCCCAAATTGGGCATTGTTTTACCAAGAGATGAGTTAATTTTGGTAGCTTTTCTTGTGTAGGTAAGACAAGAGAAATGTAAATGAAAGGATAGTAGTGGCATGGGTGCTCATGGTCTTAGTGTTAAGGTTGTACCAATTCATGTTTTTGAAATATTGTCTCAGGTGTTACCCAAGAGCCCTGCTGGATGAGCAGGGAGGGTAAAACACCAGGCAAGGGCACAACTGCAGCATGGCAAGACCACACTAGTGCTTGCTGAGCTAAGATTGAAGAGCTATCCTCTTTTTATTTACCCTTTCCCTCAACTTCTGTGCATAGCTTCTTAATGGAGAAAAAACCCACCTGAGAGCATCTTTGACACATAAAGGACACCAACCTGACAGGGATGAGCAGCTCCTCCCCTTGCACTACAACATGAAATATGTTGCCTCTTTCTTTACAAACCTAACTGGGAATTGCTGTTTGTCACCTCAACTTTATTCTCAGTAACTTTCATCCAATCTTCAGCATCAGCCAGACTCTGCTGCTGATACTTGAACAATATACTTCATGTGGCAAGTCATGCAACATAAACAGAAAGTTTCTCATATTCCTCCTGGCAATGAAACTTGGAGTGGCAGAATATTTTCCCTCCCTCTTCATTAGGCTTTTGAGCCCAATCCTGCCACTGATCAGCTCACCAAACTCCAAGTAACTTCAACTCAAGTTCCTATGTAGCTCACTTGAAAAACAGGATTTATTAGCACACTGGGAGCTCACAGACTGCTGCTGCTGCTGCTTTATTGATCGAATCCTGTGGCATAGCATGTCTACCCAGGGAGATGGCAGATACAATGGCATAAGGGCCACCAGACTGACTGATAATTTTACAAATTTCATATTGCTTTTTATTTCCCTGGTGCCAAGTGTGGAGAAACAGAGGCACTAACAATGCAGGGGGAAATAATCCCTCAGAAGTGAATATAAAATGAACTTATAAAAACTAAGTGGCATTTACCCTAGGCAAGAAAAGATTTTATCTGGCTTTTCCCAACAGTGCTTTTCAAGGTACAAAGTCCTCAATGATAGATCTTGGGATGGGGTTTTTTTTTCTCACTTAGCTTTAATGTTTCCAGACAATCTAGCCTTCCAAATATATGTATTTATTTCCCAATAAAAAAAAAAAAATCCCAACTGACATTGGCTCAGGGTCTACCTACCTGTTCTAGGATTTAGAAACTGAGTTTGCTTTCCCACTCAATACGCCTGGGCTCAAGGCTTCAGGTGGACTTTAATCAAATGTACATTGCCCTTTGCTTGATCCAAACAATCAGCTCAGAAAATTTCTCATTATGGCTTTTGTAAGAAGAAATAATAGCCTGTCTTCTTGTGAGCAAACACAATTTGAATGAACAAAATTAATGGCTGTTTCTCTTAATTTTTTTCCTCCTACTGATGTGATAGGTTATAGATGAGGTGTAATTACAATAATGTCAAAGTCACTGTTGAAAGAGTTAATCTAGCAGGAAAAATTCCCACTGGGAGGAGAAAAAAAACCCCACCTACGGTACGCAGATGAACTGTTTACTTGGTAGCCCTTCTGTGATCAAAATGAAACTAAGCTGAACTGCAGAGACAATAAAAGTAAATTGTTACTTGGGGTTTGCAAACCTCAATTAAATAAATATTATGCGGTAAACAACATTCTGGATTTTAATTAGGATAAAACAACTGAAAAAGGAGTTACCGTCTGTGGGTATCTCATAGTAACCTTCAAATACTTCTTGCAGAAGAGTATGTAATGAAGAGGTTTAGCCAAAAAAAAAAACCCCATAAAAGAATAAAAGGTGACTCCAGTTTTACTTTCATCAGCATCAAGAAGTCATGTTAATATACATTTCCCCTCCTGCAAAGTTTCTACGAAACTTTAAATTAGATAAATATGGGTATTCATGGTGGTTTTCTGGTCCCAGTTTTCCAATTACTTTTAAGAAAGCAAAGTATTTTGAAAATAATGTGATCAATTTGTTGCACTTCCTCTAACAAGACGAAATAGCCACCTAATTATCCAGCTGAATAAAAATGAATGCTAACTGGGGGGTAACTAATTTTAAGTGGCAGGCTCCAGGATGGAAAAGCAGGGCTCATTTTGCATTTTTTTCCTGGTGGGTATAATGCAACACAATACAGTATTTTCATAATCCTTTTGCTTTTCTTTAAGGCTGTGCACTTTGTAACACAGTTGAATTCCCTGATGAGCTATCAGATGCCAGTATGACTTTCACAATGGAGTTAAAGCAGGTTTCTACAGAGACTGCAGACATGATCCACACTCTCATCCCTTACCAGTTCATTCCAGCTCCGCAACTGGGTTCCCACAGCAAACCAAAGCTGACTTTCCCCTGTGGAGACAGGCTGAAAGAACTGGGGCTGTTAAGCCTTGAGAAAAGAAGGTTAAGAGGGAATCTTATTAATGTTTATAAATATCTCAAGTGTGGAACACAGGGGGAAATAGCCAGCCTCTTTTCAATGGTCTGTGGGGACAGGACAAGGGGCAAGTTGGAGCACAGGAAGTTCCGCACCAACATGGGGAAGAACTTTTACCCAGTGAGGGTGAGGGAGCCCTGGGACAGGCTGCCCAGGGGCATGTGGAGTCTCCTTCTCTGGAGAGATTCAAGACCCATCTGGACACTGACCTGTGCGACCTGTCCTAGGGACCCTGCTTTGGCAGGGGGGTTGGAGCTGATGATCTCTGGAGGCCCCTTCCAACCCCTACGATTCTGTGGTTCTGTGATTCCGTGCCTTTTCCATCCCACAGTGCACTATGCAACAGAGGAGCACAAGCTGTGACATACAATACCATGGCTTAAAGGAAAATAAGATGTCTGGTTACTTCTTCAAGTGGTGCAGTCAACACACCCCGCGACGTGCCCTCTGGGTGATCTAATTACTTCCGCGGGAGCGGCGACATATACATCACGGGACATATACATCAGGCGCGGCGCTTGACTGGCCGCGCAGCAGCACTTACAGCACTAAGTGCTGCATTACTCACGGATGCCACCAGATCTCTGCTCCCGATCGTTATTGTTAAAGGGGCTGTCTGAGAGTGGCTGAAGGGGGGACGGGGGGGAAGAAATAGAAATAATCTTGCCAGTGCATTAACAAACAGGTGGACCCTTGTCACCTCAGGGAACGTGCTGTTTGGGGTGGGAGCTCTCTGAATAAACGCCAATAGTGGGTTTCTCCTCAAGGTGCCAGTCATGTCTCTGGGTGCTTTATAACCTGAGGACAGCTGAAGCATCAAAACCTCCAGGATCTTCTGTTTCATCTGGGAGCTCTGGCAGCAGGAGACGAGGTACAAACCTCTCCCCTGCTTCCAGCAGGCTGAAGAACTTCACCTTGGTAAAAAAATGTATTTATGGACGTGAAGTGGCAATTAGCGTCGATTAAGCTGTCTTTAAAAAGCTGAAATTCTACCTGACTTATAAATATTGTTCCATTATTCAGCAGCAAGACAGCACATTCTCAGTGGAGACAAAATTATCGGTCTAAAAATGAGAAGTTAAGCTAGCAAAGAAATAGCAGTGACATTTCTAGGGGCTGACATTTCTACACAACATGGCGAGCTATTAATTTGCTAATTACTCACGTAACACTATTTCAGTAGATAGTTTAAGCAACAATTTAAATTGAACCTGAAGATTAAAAAGCTTGGCCTAGAGGTTTGGATTTCTCCTTTCATTTTACACTACAATCTCTAAAGTAAATGAGCAGGCTCCCTTTCTGCCTGGCTTATTCGGGAGGGGAGGAGAGAGCTGGGATGGTCAGCCCCTGTACTGCTCTGGAGCAAGAGTCACAACTGTCATTTAGTCTCCTGATTTACCATCAAAATTGGTATATTTTGATTTAATTTTCTATTCCTGAAAATACCACACGTTTCCATAAACACAGCTGGGTTTTTTGCCATTTCTCTCCACTTTTTTGCCTGCTGTATTCACACCAGGAATAAATTAATCACTAGGCTGCTCTCAGACCTCCTTTGTACCAGGAGCTCAGGGTGGAATTGTTTCCTATCACACGTGTAGGTGTCAGTGCCTTCCACTGCTGCCGCTTCAGGTGATGATTCCCTAAATCACCTTTTAATTCCACTTAATTAAGGAGTTAATGCCTGATGAAATGTCATTACTCCAGACCTCTGCTGCCAGGTAATTCTCACCAACCCCATAATGTTAGGGAGGGTTTGTGTAGGAAAATAAGTAATATTTTCACCAGCAATATGGAAGTGAGGGAATTTTTTTCCCCTAAGAAAATGACAGGATGGCCTGCACACAGCAGGCCAAAACATCAAGTCCGATTTCCTATGCGATCACCAGCCGCTTCTCAGCCAGGACTGAGATACTTCTTCAACATGCTAAGTCAACACATGCAATCAAGCCTTGGTTGATGGCAGTCCTTCCCTCTCTTTTGTTCCCTACCTCTTCTCTCCACCCTTTAACCTCCAGGTCTCCTTCCTAGCTTTTCCCCCTCCTGTTTCAAGAAATACAGGCCCCTAAAATTAGGTTCTTAACACTATATAGAGATCCTAGCAGAGACAAAGACCTTGTCCACACCCAAGACCTCAGAAGTTTCATTCTGTTATCCAGAAGACAACTGCTGAAGGTCAAAAGGTAGAATTTTCCACCACCTTTACACAGATACAGCCTTCACTTCCATACAACCAACAGCTTCCAAGTTCACAGAAGAAATATTGGCAGTTCTTTGATGTGAAACATCAAACTAAATCCAACCTAATTCATTTAAAAGAAAATCCATCTTTCAATGCTTCAGTTGGTTGATTTTTTTTATCAGCATAATACAAAGCCCATAGCACAGCCAAGTTCAGAAGTGACAGTGGGGCTATTTCTTTCTCTCCTTGTTCCCAGTTTCCCCGTATGCATTTGGTAATGAACCTAAAAAAGAAAGGAAGCAAACAGCAAGAGGAAATCGGGCAGTTCCAAGTTTCCTGGCAGTACCTCTTATTACACACTCTCTGCAGATCAGCCTTCCGTAACTTCTCCAATGGTACTGAGCATTAGAAGAAGAAAATCCACATTTGGATGACTTAGAGCTCTCTAATTATTATTTAGTTATTTCTATATGTCTCTTGAGGAACTCTGTTTCCTGTTCAATTTATTTGACCCCAACAGCAGTCATCTCTCACGCCCTGGGGAGCCCCATGGCAGTGTTCAGCCAGCCACTGGCTCCTCTGAGTGAACAGAGGTGAACTGGCTCCTCTGAGTGAAGAGAGGTATCTCTGTGCCAAAACACAGGCAGAAAGCAATCGGTCATCCTCAAACAGTGTTTAAAGGGACATATCTGACCAAACTCCCCAGCTATATTCCTTAATGCAAAGCTTATCAAAGCGTATATAGATAGATGCATCTATATGCATGCATATACACTACTGACGTCATGCCCACACACTGTGAAAGCTTAAGAAGCTTTCTGGTACTCAGCCCCAGCTTCACCACCTGTGTTTTCCTTCCTTAGATACATGTTTAGGGTACATTAGAGAATAGGATGCATACAGCTAAAACCTCCTATATTCCACCTATATTCCACTGGTCTAGGATCCCTCCACTACTGTAAATTATAGTCTAAACAGAATACTTTCATAAGGTAGCAGGAAAGCAGAGATGTAGAAAACTGCTATTAGCTGGCTAATGTCTTTTCCCCAGACTTTGTTGTTGCAGCCAAGCAGAAGCTCACGAAAAGACAGGTCAGCCAAAAAACTCCCTGTTCAGAGCCCTGGAAGGCTGAGAGGTAACAGCCTCTAGAGCAGGATGCACGAACCTTGTTTATGGAGATGAAAAAGGAAAGTAGGTGAGTTCCACATCAAATGTGTATAAGTAGATTGGTGGATAAAACAACGTATTTGCAAAATCAAACCTATGAAAAATTAATGTTTAAGACAAACAGTGCGGTTTCATATGTGAAACAGGAAAGATGGGTGCCTATGGGTATGGAGAACCAGGAAAGATGAGAGTGTGAATTTGGGAGAGTGCCAGTACAAATTTATAGGAAATCGCTGAAAGCTCACAAGGCTGCACTTAAAAAAATTTGACTTTCCTCCTCAGTCTTCTCAGCAGATCTTGCAGTGACATCTCACTGCTGCTAACTGAACAAAGCGGCCCTGAATATATGGTTAAATCACACACAATAGCAAACATTAATTAATTGATATTTGAATAGCGCACTGAGAGTGTAACAGTTGTACAAGTGGGACTGGGGGAGCGTTCACTCAAATTTGACATCTTTGGTATTCTCAGTTCTCTTTTCAGCTCCCTGGTGTGGTGAGTGCTGTGATTTTAGAGACACACAATGCCTGATACACTAGTTCCTGCAGCTGGGAGGTTAGGGTGGGGATCGTGGCAGCTTTGTTTTCCTTGTCACTGCCAGAAGCACTCATGCTCCCTGTGCACAATGAGAGGATGCAGGTGATCTTTTGCTTTTCAAAGTCTCAAGGCATGTATATTTTTATTCAATTTTTCAAAAGGTCAGTACCGTTCAGATCACTTATCAATGATGCTTCCTTGCCTATGTATCATTTTTATACTGTGGCATCGGTTTTCCTGGTTCAACAGTCAGCTCCTAATAAAAGAGGATGCCAGGTATTAGAAGGTAAAGAAAAATAGCTGTAATAATAGCACTCCAGTCCTACTTACTTGTCTCTTAACCTCTTTCTTTCAAAGGCTCCCACGCTGCAGCGCTCAGAAGAAAGTTACCATTGAATTATCTACTGGAAACCCACCCGCATCTGTTGCTGCTGTGGTGCAGGAGCGCACAGGGCAAGAAAACCAGATTAATTCTTCTCAGGTCCTTGTCCATCTCCCATCTGAAACTGTGGGTCTAGAAATAAGACCTGTTGCAGAAGCTGAGTGTTTTTTAAACTAAGCTCGCAGTTTCAGACAGAAACTCAGCCCCCAAGGACCATGGCGCTCGCCCACCGCCTCCCTGCTCCTTACAGGCATTGTTCTGGGGAAGCACTTCTACAAAATTCTCCCTGATCATGAAAGGCAAATAAACCAAATCCCAGAAGCACAGGCAAAAGCATCAATACAGTTTTCTCTAGCAGCCCACTGCTATTTATACAGGTGACTGTGAACATTCACACATCAAAAAAGTGGTATTTTGGCATATCTTCCAGGAGCAATTGTCTCCCTAATGGATAGCACGGTAAATATGCTGTCCCTGATGAGGAAGAGCTGCTTGAATCATTACAGCAATAGTCTGTAATGAAAAGGATGCAGATTCAGTTCCCTGTCAGATTTCCTGATACAAGATTTTTTTTAGAAATCTCACAGGTACTTTGGGTTTCAGTACAAGGATCTAGGTGGCTTTTAATGCCACAATTAAAATTTCTGTGCTTTTCCTAACTTCACAGAGGAATTATCAAGATTGATACATTAAAGAACGAGGGATTCATTAGGGAGCTGGGAGCACACAGCTCTGGTATCTAAAGTGGATGGAAACTGGGACAAAGCCTCCAACCTAAAACTGAACTGGCTCCACAAATGATTGGTGGAAGAGGAGAGAAGAATGGTTGTGGTCTGCTCCCTCTGTAAAGGCGCAGTCATGATGTAACTGCTGAGTTACGCCTCTGTCCCCCAAATCCCCTCTGAGAGAGACTCAGAAAACTTCCCAGCAGAAGATAGTTTGGTATCCTTCTCTCTCCATGGCATGATGGCAGGGTTTCCCTCATTCTTGCTGCCTTCAAAGCAGATGTGGGATAAATACACGATCCAGTGTTTTTCATGGGCAGGGAAGGCACTTTTACATACTTTATTTTTTTAAAAACTACATCTTGTGCTGACCTTGCAACCCAGGTGTTTGCACTGCAATCTGTGCTCTGTCATTCCTAAGATGAGGCAGTTACATAGTCTTGGCCTGATTCTTCCTAATCACACTAACACCACTTTTACAGTGATGTGGGCTGAAAGGTTTAGTGTTAAGGACAATCTCCCTGTGCCTTTATTACCAGCCAATGCTCAGCCAGGGCATTTAATCAGGAAATTATCATAGGCTTCAGGAAGAATAAGATCAGGTTAGACTCCTGTCATCATGGAAATACTCAGAAATGTTTATGAAGAAGTGTCCTGAGCACTGAAGTTCTCTGAGAATTCCTCATTCATATCTTCATGAAGACACTGCCACAAGTCAGAATTTGGAGCTGTTGAAAGTTAGTGTGAAGAATAAATAAGAATTTACATCAATTACAGTAATTCTGGCACTAAAAATGCTGGTGTACTACATGTCCTTGCCAGTGCTCCCTCGTGTATATGACAGGAATAACTGCAAGGATTGGAGAAGCAGTAACTTTTGGAAAGTACTGTATCTGCTGCAGAAGAATCACATTAAGTAGACCATTTCCAATGAATCCCAAATGCTCATGTTCATTAGCTTTTTTTGTGAAAGCAGAATACCATGTAAAATGTACATTGCACAGCATGACTTGTACTAATGCCCTAAATGGTGAAAAAAGTCAAATCACATCCCCAGATTAAGCATTCACAGGGAGAAAAAAATTATCTGAGCAAAAGAAACATTGTTCTGTACAACTGCAATCGAACAGAACTGGGAAGACCATGATTTCTTTACAGGAGAGCATGAAGTACTTGTATTTTAAATTCAGCTAATATCTGCTTTATAGACCTTTAAAACAGAAAATAATGTATTTTGCTAAAACTTTAGATAAATAGTGCATGATGAGTCTGGGGACTTTGCTCAGCGTGGAATATGATATTAAACAGCAAAT